>BSBM01000469.1:19452500-20165000 GCA_027924585.1 Larix kaempferi
AAATAAATGAATAACACACACATTTCTTAGTCCCCCCAATAAGTCAAACTCAAGCTATGTAGGAGCTTTGGTTAGTCCTAACCTCTCTAGGTATGGAGGGGGCTAAGAAAGCTCTTTTGTCAGTTGTTGGTCTGAATTTGTGGGAGGATTGATTTGTGGTGTTTCAAGTAATGGGTATTAATATTGTGGTTCAAGTTGATTTGTCTCTGATTGTTGAACATCCCTCCCTTCATGTTTTAAGATCATTGGAGGATTATCATTGCCAACAATCCCAAATCTAATTGGCACTTCCTGACATTCCATAGGAGAGATAAAATATGTGGGGTAACTTGGCAGCTCAGAAGGATGAACTGTTTTATTGTTGTTTGGGTTAGGATTTGGTTGTTATGGTAATTGAGGTCTTGGAGGAGGGATAATGCTAGGAAGCTATAACTATTGTGGTTGTGGTTGTAAAGGTGGTTGTATAGGAAATGGTTGAGTATTAGGGGATGACCCTAACCATCCTTGTGGCCATTGGTAGGTCTCATTTGGTTGTAGTGACGAAGGTTCCCAAGGAAAAGGGGAGTGCCAAGGAGAAGGATATTGCATCTGTTGAGGAGGATATTGAAATTGTTGATTATTCCAGTAAGCATTAGAAATTGAAGTGGGATATTGAACCATACCTATTGGTCTATGTTTCCATCGTATTTTAGGATCTATAAATAAATCTTGTTCTCTTTCTGTCTTCGTGTGCTGCTTCAAACGTGGAAAATATGGACACTTACTAGTTGGATGTTCTAGCTCACAAATCCCATAGATTTAAATATTGTTTAGGGGACACTTCTTTATGGGGTGTTTTTGTATGCACTTAGGACAAAAAATGCCCATGGCCTTCACCATATTTGGCCTTCTCCTTCTCTGATACCAATGATCTATATCGTGTCCAGGAAGCATGAGGGGGACAATAGTTCGACTAAATGAGTCGGCTCTGTTATGGTGGAAGCTTAATAAACAGAATGAGCAAAAACAGGATTACGCAATACAGATAACACAAAATACACACAGACAATATGTAGGAATGTGAACCGTTCTAGATTGATCAAGATAAGATCCAATATATGTTACAATAATTTACATGCTTATAAAGAAATCTGAGATGCTTGGGTGCCTTCCTGTTACATTCAGTTACAAAGAAGAAGTTAGAACAGTTTCAACTGTTCAACCGTTATAGTCGACTGGAAGACAGAGAGACAGTCTATTGAAGTCGCTAGTCGCATATCGACGTTGCATGCTGATGTCGCGAACTGTGAGGTCGTTGAACATGTCGAAGGTGCAAAACATGTCACAGTGCTGAAATTATCGAAGTCCTGTTGCGTCAAAACTTGTTGAAGTTGTATCAAGAGTGATGACTGATTGAAGATTTCAAAGTTAACATCCGACAACAAATGCCAACTGCGATGTGGATTAGACCTCCTTCCTTAAGAAACAATGGACCCCATTGTTTGCTCGCAAAGGTGAGGAAACTTTTCGATTACTTCAGTAGCAGAGTACCACTTTCCTTGAGATGGGATTTGGCCAGCTTTGGCAACCTGAAACAAGGGAATTGTGTTCCTCCTCGTAAGGCGTACCCATCATCCCACAATGGTGTCGTAAGGAAGAGGCTCTTAAATATCTAGATTGATTTTTGTGAGATCTGCTATTGAGAAATCATTATGTTCCAACAAGGGTGCATGGTATGGTCAAAGTAGATCCCCATTAAAGACTGGATGCAGACCCAGACAAGCAAGAATGTCGAGTTGGAAAGTGTTCTCGTCAATTTGTCGAAGAATACTGTATGGACCATATCACAAAGGTTTTAACTTCTTGAAAGGACCTGTGAAGCGCTCCTTATTAAGATGTAGCCAGAATTGATCCCCAATGCGAAATGTATGAGGAATGCAATGCTTGTCATGTTGGGCTTTAGCTTTCTCATTTGCTTTGTGAAACATATCTTCTGCTTGCTTCTAGATATCGCAAATCTGTTCTCGAAATTTGATTGCTTTATCAACTTCTCGCTGACTACAATCTGTGTCGTAGTTTGGCTGTGTCGAGGAGCTGATTAAGTCGATAGGCGCTAAGGGTTGAAATCCATAACAAAATTCAAAGGGAATCTTTCCTGTAGAGCTATGTTGAGCACAATTGTAGCTGTGATGTATGTATGGAAGACTATCATCCCATGTGCGTTGATGCTGGTGATTGTACATGCGAAGCAGTTGTACTATCAAGCAATTCACAAATTTCGTCTGTCCGTCGGTCTGAGGATGGAAAGCTGTCGACAATGAGAGTCGTGTGTCTAGCTGTTGCCAAAGGGTCTTCCAAAAGATGTTGATGAATCTGGCATCTCAGTCGGAAATGATGGTTTTGGGTAAACCAAAGTGTTTCCAAACATGTGTAAAGAAGAGTTGAGCGGTCTGCTGCGCTGTCGTGGTATTCTTACATGGTATGAGAATGGCCATCTTGGAAAATCGATCGAATACTACTAATATCGCGTCATGCTGATGTTTGGTAGTAGGATAAACCATCAAGTAGTCCATAGAAATAGATTCCCATGGTCGACTAGGAACTGGAAGAGGTGTGTACAATCCCTATCGTCGATTAGGTGGCTTAGCAATGGCACAAACCACTCATGATCGAATATACTTGTTGACATCAGATTTAAGTGTAGGCCAGAAGAAATACTTTTGCAAAATAGCAAGGGTCTTTGCTACTCCAAAGTGTCCTGCGGTCTTGCTGTAGTGCACGTCCCAAATGAGCTGCTGTCATTGCTCACCGGTCGGTACACAAAGTTGTCCAAGCTTGTATAGCAAGGTATCTTTCAGGAAGTATTCGGAGTCTGAGGTTGATGACTTGTTAGTCTGTAACTATCAGTAGACTACTAAGAATTCATTGTCGTCCACATACAACTGTTTCCAAGTGGTCGTGTCATAACCCTGCATACTCATCACTGTCAAGAGGAGAGTAATGGGTGGTCGACTGAGGCAATTTGCAGTTGCATTAGCCTTGCCTTTTTTATACTTAATCACCAACTGAAATTGTTGTAGGTAATTAATCCACTTGAGTTGTCATTTTGTCTGCAACTTTGATTGTGTCAGAGCGAACTGTAGAGGCTTGTGATCAGTAAGAATGACCGTTTCCTTGCCAAGGATGTAATTCCTCCATTGCTTGAGAGCTTGTACAATGGCATATAGTTCTTTTTTGTACATTGAGTATCTTCTAACTGTGTTTTTAAAAGTCTCGGAATGAAAAGCGACTGGGTGACTAGACTGAGTGATCATTGCGCCCAAGGCATAGTCCGATGCATCTGTCTCAATCTCAAAGGGATGATGCAAATCAGATAACACAAGTACTGGTGCAGTGCAGAGCTTGTGTTTGAGCTATTCAAAAGCTGCTTGATGTCTTTCTGTCCATTGAAAGACAATTTTCCGTTTTCTTTCGTCAACTAATTCAAGGGCCAGGCTAGGTGACTGAAGCCGAGTATGAATCGTCGATAGAAATTCGCCAAACCAAGAAAACTTCTTAGTTATTGAATGCTTCTAGGAATGGGCCAATATTTGATGATCTGTACTTTGTCTGGATTGATGTGAATGCCTACAGAGTCAATTAAATACCCCAAATATTTGATGCTGGTCATCGCAAAATAGCATTTATCCATGTTCAAATAGAGCCGATGTTGTTGGAGAGTGTCGAGGACTTGTCGAAGATGTCCAACATGTTCTTCCCATGATCGAATGAAAATCAATATGTCATCGAGATAGACAATAAACCATTTGCTGATGAAAGGTCGGAGAAGGTTATCCATATGTTGCATGAAGGTCACAGGTGCGTTGGTTAAGCCGAAAGGCATGACTAACCATTTGAACAATCCTTGGTCTTGAAAGCAGTTTTCCACACATCTGAGGGCTCGATTGGAATCTGATGGTATCCCGACTTGAGGTTGAGCTTAGTAAATAATTTAGCACCTTTCAGACAGTCGATAAGCTTGTCTATCTGCGGCAGAGGGTACCGATTCTTCACCGATATTTTGTTGAGAGCTCTGTGGTCAATGCACATGCGCCAAGTCCCGTCTTTCTTCATAACTAGGACGACTGGACTTCCGCACGGGAGAGGAGATGGTTCGGATGTGACCTTTGTCTATTAACTCTTGGATTTGTCTGTGAATCTCTTCATTTTCAAGAATGGATCTTCTGTAAACAGATGCGTTAGGCAAAGAAGAACCAGGAACAAGTTCAATGTAGTGTTTTACCTGGCAATGCTGAGGTACTCCATCTGGAGCTTGAAAGAGGTTCTAGTACTCATCGAGAATATGATCAATTTGTTGCTTCTGTCGAGAGCTGCATTGGTCGGTGACTCGACTCATTGCTGCAATCTTCTTAGAATGTTGCATCTTGATCATGATTAATGCAAATTTTTGAGCATGATTGATGAACTTCTTTTTCTATTTGGTAGATATCAGTGCAACCGTCGGTGTAGGTTGACGCTCTGGTATGCTAAACCATCGATTTCGGATTATGACAATCACCTTCTGAGGTCATGACTAATAAATTCCATGTCTATCCCAGAGGTAAGGTTTCCCAAATAGGGTGTCGGCTATGGAGAGTGGTGCCACGTCACAAAGTACTTCATCTTCAAAAGGATTTATGAAGTAGGCGAGTTTGCATTGTCGAGTGATCTGTAGTTCTTGTCCATCCTTCATCCAACCGATGTTGTAAGGCTAAGGATGCAGAGTGGTAACAAGACCTAATTTCTTCACCAGTTCTTCATAAATGAAGTTCTTTTGGCTCTCGTTGTCCATGATCAGATGCAATGGGTTTCTCTAGACCCATATCCATGTATGGAACAGGCACTCTCGTTCCTCCTCATCGACAATAGTCGAGGCTACTTGAGTTTTCGAGGTCAAAAGAGTCATCGTTTCTGGATCAGATTCTTCCACCATCTTGTCAAACGTGTCGGAGGTCGACACTTTTGCCAAAAATGTCTTCCGAGCTTTGCATTCAGACGTATCATGCCAAGATGAGTGGTGGTAATCGCACCATTTTCTGGTCGGCGGTTGTTTTCTACGTTCCTTTTTGTGAAAAGGCTTCTTACCATCGTCAAGATTTGGCGGTGTCGGCTAAGAAGATATCAACTTGTCATAGTCGGTTGGTGTCCTCTTATCGGGTGGTCTTCCTGATGTCGGCTTTGTCATGAAATGTGTTTTTCGTTTCTACTTGGTTTCCAATTTGTTGGCTTAGTGGAAAGAATCCGCAAGCATATTGATAGTAAGAAATTCCATCTCCTGCTGGATGTACTAAGACAATCCATTGGTGTATTTGAGAACAAGCAATTTCTCCTCTTCTTGGATGCCAAGTCTTGCCATGAGTCGGTAGAACTCGTCAATGTAACTATGTACTGATTAGTCTTTCCATTTCCTTAGCTACTGCCACTTCTTATACTGCTGCTCGAGGTATTTCGGCGGGTAAAATTCCTTCTGGATGTGTTCGACGAATTTATCCCATGTGTCGATGGGGTCTCCGTTTTTCTCCATATTTGTTGAGAGGTTCTCCCACCAATAGTGCATGGAGGTTGACATCTTTAAGGACGCAATGGTGACATTTTTAGCTTCAGAGAGTTGATTTACAGCGTAATAGGATTCCAATTGTTGCACCCAATTGTCGACGGATTCCACGTCAATATTTCCTTCAAGATTCGGTATGTCGAGATTCATTTGCACTTTGAAGGGGCTAATTTTATCAGAGTGAGTTCTCGTCGAGGATCCTCCGTATGTCGAAGTGAATCGCAAGAGAATCTCATTGAACTGGACGAACATTTAAGTTCGTTGTCGAGCTAGAGCTTGCTCAATAAGCATTGTTGTCTCGTCGGCTGCATGTCTATCATCTGTTTCTTCTTTCATATTTGGAGATCGCGTCTTCTTGGATTGCTAAGATTGTGAGCCATTTTGAACCAGCATAATTCAGGCAACTTCGAGAGAAGTGTATATGCAGAACTTAAGCAAGAAAACTAAGTACGCTCTAATACCAATGATCCGTATCGTGTCCAGGACGCATGAGGGGGACAACAGTTCGACTGAATGAGTCGGCTCTGTTATGGCAGAAGCTTAATAAAATAGAATGAGCAAAAACAGGATTATGCAATACAGATAACACAAAATACACACAGATAATATGCAGGAATGTGAACTGTTCTAGATTGATCAAGATAAGATCCAATATATGTTACAATAATTTACATGCTTATAAAGAAATCTGAGACGCTTGGGTGCCTTCCCATTACAAAGAAGAAGTTAGAACGGTTTCAACTGTTCAACCGTTACAGTCGACTGGAAGATAGAGAGACAGTCTGTCGAATTCGCTGGTCACATATCGACTTTGCATTCCGATGTCGCGAACTGTGAGGTTGTTGAACATGTTGAAGGTGCAAAACATGTCGCAGTATGTTATGTCGAAGTGCTAAAATTGTCGAAGTCCTGTTGCGTCGAAACTTGTCGAAGTTGTATCAACAATGATGACTGATCGAAGATGTCAAATTTAACATCCAACAACAAATTCCAACTGCGGTGTGGATCAAAGAACTTAAAGTATCAATTTTAAATTTATCTAGCATGTGAACCAACTCGGTGCGTGTGACTCCTTTGGTGGATGATCTTATAGTTCTTGGTAGATGCTCTTGAATTCTCTTTCATGCTTTGACTATTCCTCTTGAATAACTTCTGCAAAGATCACATATTTCAATGCAATCAACCTCCAAAGTATCACCCTTTCCCAGGAGGTTCAATATGTCAACATACTCATCCTTTAGCCCCCTGATTAGGATGGTCCTCAAAGCTTCTTGATCCAAATTATTATGTTTAGATCTCTGCAGATTATACTGGAATCTCTCAACGTAGTCTTCCAAACTTTATTCATCATTTTGGGTCATTTTGAATATTTCTTCCCAAAGATCCATGGCCCTACAATAATCCTGATACTTTTGCAAAAATATCTTCTTCATGTCATCCCATGTATGTATAGTTTGGCCTCCTAGCCCCATGAATCACCATAATGTTGCACCCTTAAGTGTAACAAGAAACAATTTCAACTTCTATGGGATGGGAAGGTAATCATAGCTTCGACATAAGACATCAAATTCAAAAAGAAGTGTCAAGATCCTCTGTAGACAACCCATGAAAGGTAGGTAATGTTGAAAGAGGAATATTCTTCATAGGACCTTATCCTCTGAGTTCCCCAATTAGGAATTCAAAAGTCACATTAGACCCAACCTCCTCATATTTCACCATTGATTCTAAAGATTATGTATCTTCAAATATATTCGAGAAGAGGGAATTCAAACCAAATCTTCACTCTTGTGATGTAGCAGAGTGTGTTGGTTTGTGGACAAGGTTATAATGAACCTCAAATTCTGAATTTAGTTGTCCACTAATAAGCTCACCAGTGTAACTTTTCCCTTCTATGAGAGGGTGGCACACTGCTTCTGCTAATGTAGAAGGTCTAGTCCCTTTACAATGTAAAATTATGGATAGGGAAACTCCTCTTCCTTAAAAATTTGACCTTCCAACTCATCCTCTTCTACCTACACAATGATTAATATTGGGGCTTCTTGTTGCACCATGTGTTGTTACAAAAGTCCTCCTACAATACTAGCAACCTACATATTCAAGCTACCACACCTATGCTTCTAGATGTAAAAATCATTGTATATGAAGTAATTGGGTACCCACACGAAGCTGGTACCCAAAAAGGGAGCAATAGGAGCACACAAGTGGAAAACAAATAGTAACACGCAAGTGCGTCCAAACATGTGCACGCGTCACTCCTTCGGCAATGTCGGACATCCACACCGTTGAGTCGACGTAGACAAAAGGCACGCACACATGTTATTAATGCGTATGTAAAAAAGTGTGCACACACGTTAATGACGCGTGTTTGCCCCTATTTGTTTATAAAAAAAATAGAGCACGGGTTTTCCATTGTTCAACAAACCCACGAGCGCGTCTTGGAGCACCCAAAGTCCTCCTTAATGCCATCAATTCGAACCTCCACCACCTTTCCGACGTTGCCTCTAGGTAGGTGCTCAACAAACCATGTATTTTTTGTTATTTGTTGTTATTTTTGTTTTTTTCCATTTCAATTTTGATTTAAAAAAAATTACAATCCATTTAAAAACCAAAAAAAATTCATTGCAGATTAACTACACCTAACAAGATGACAAACACACCTGATCCATCAGATGAAACCAATGAAACTGAACCATCAGAAGACAACATTGGAACGAACAATGAACCGAATGAAAACCCCAAAGTTCAATTACACCAAGATTTAAATGAATTAAGGGTATTAAGCGATGAATTAAAGAGCACCAAGGAACCCTCTCGGGTTTTCTTGTCTTCATCATTGCAAAACATCATTGAATCCATCAACATTGCCCACAGTGATATCACAAATCTGAGCCAATACAGGGCTCGAATGAGGGAACACTACTCCACTGGGATGTCCAAAGAACATATTAAAGACCTCAACATCACCAAAGCCCAGTTGTACAGCAAATTCATAGATCCCAGGACAAGACAACCTCCAGATATGAGGAAGAGACGGGTTCACATGGACTGGTGTATTTACCATCCATGGAGAGATAACTAGAGAAAGAGATGGTTTATGGTGTTTGACAGCCCCCCATGCAATAATTTGTAGGTCCCACAGTATTTCCTTCAGAAATTGTGGGTTGAGTTTGAGCTAGGCTACTATGTCAACTATTTTGACATCACCGATTTTCAGGGTGTCGGTCTTGGCTCTGCCCAAGATCGACCTTAGGCCCATCGCAACCCACTTAGAGGACCTCCTACACCCAGGAGAGAGCCAAACCCCCCTCCTCAGCCACCCAGGTTTGGTAGCGGCCCAGATGAAATTGATGACTCAGTTAGACGTGCCACACGTCATTTGCTTAGACATACCACATTTGCAGCTATGTCTTCATAGAGCCGAGAGGACATCGATGAGACACAAATAGCTCCACGGTCTATGGGTGGTGTCCGGGACATGCCAGGTACAGGTGGAACCTAGGCGGGGCCATCTAGTTCTACTGGAACACCAACACATTGTTGTTCTCACTCTTTCCATGGTCCTACACAACAACATGTTACAGAGAGCTACATGGAGCAGGTTGGCTATTGTTTTATTTAATGTTCAAGTATTTGTTGTATTTTATTTGATATCATATTGTTTAATATATTTAACTTTGAATTACACATTGTTGAAATTATTTGTTTTAATGTACAGTTATTCAAGGCCAAGTCTCCATCCTCCAGGTGGGAGGACATCGGTTCCTTTGACCTAGACCGAGCCATGTCAGCAACAGAGGAGATTGCGGCACCATACACACAGGTAACTTCTTTACTTTGAATAATTAGATCCCGTTACGAGTAATTTGTGTTCAGTAATAACAAATTAATTAGCACTGATTAATTACCATATTATCATCGGATTTTACAGTTGTGTTTATCATATTGTCTAAATTATTTGAGAGCAATAAATTCATATAATCCAACCAAACAAAAATGAAACCTTACAAAACATGAAAACCTAAGAAAATTAGAAACATGTGTTCATGTTCACTTTAGGAATCCTATACCTCTAATGATTATAGAAATGGGAGAGAAATTTCCAAAATCTGTCATTCTTACTTGACCAATGATGAGAGAAATTTCCATCATCAATTTGTTGTAGGTGACATTGTCATCATTCTGTCCATCAACAATCTGTCCACAAGCTAATCATCTTTATTATGTTTAATAGCATGTCCTCATTTTGTCCCCAAACATATCTTCATTTGTCCATGGTCATGTTGTCATTAATCTTCCACTGTTGCTGCCTTAGTGAAGCCCAAAAGATTAGAGATAAAAATTAGTTTACTGCTCCACCACTGCTCCTCTTGCTGTTGCTACTTCACCTAACCTTCCTCAGTCATCCTGACCCCCGAAATCAGAGCTCTCCTCAATCTCCTGAAATATTCACACATTGCTTCCTTAAAAATGAAACTTGTCTTCTATTTATACTCTTGTCTTCTATGAAACTTGTCTTCTATTTATAGTTTTATCATTAAGATGATTAAATAAATCAAATATGATTTATTTAATTCTTTCCATGCCATGTCATCTTATTTAATTTTAATTTCATGCCATGCCACCTTCTATCTTTTCAGAATATTAAATGTGAGACACACATATGCCCTTAAGATGCCCGCAATGCACTCTTAAAAATGCCCGCAGTGGGATCCACTTTGAAATCTACAATGGACATCAACACATGCATGTATTGGTCTTGGATTATGCACGCAATGGTATCATATAAATTCCCGCAGGCCCTTATCAATATGCCCGCAATACACCACAAATGCCCGCATTGGGTGCTTCAAAGAATGCCCGCGGGGTCCTTTTGATTATGCCTGCAATGGTGCTTTGAAATGCCCACACATATTCCTTGTCCACCTCATCATCTTGTCTTTGTACTCTAATCTTATGTTTTCCAATTCATCGTCCTCCATGTCACCAAGTTATCAATCCTTCTTGTCATCAAGCATGTCCTCATCGTCATGTTCCATGTCATCAAACACCATGCTTGACAAGTCATCAAGCTTGCTTGCTTGTCACTTGTCTTTGTCTTGTCTTTAGCTTGCCATGTCCTTCTTCCATGCTTGTCATAAAAACTTGTCATGCTTTCCATGTTTGATGTTTTTCAAGTTTGTCATACTTGTCACCTTTTCCATTCCTCAAGCCATGTCACCATCTCCATTGTGCTTGCCATAATGTGTATGCTCCATGTTCTTAACTCTTCCATGTCTTTGTCATTAATGTATTGTCATCAATGTCGTTATCAAGTACTTGTCATCAATCCTTTGTCATGTCTCCACTTTGTCAAGTCTTCTACACTTGTCATGCTTACTTGCCACTTGTCAAGTCATTAAAGCTTGTCATGTTTACCATTTGTCCAGTCAATTCTTTGCCATGTCATCACTTTGACCTTTGTCATTAACGTGTTGTCATCAATGAAAACTTTGGCCATCAAACACTTCAAGCATACATTGTCAACCTTCTTTGCCACATTATCTTCAATGAATGACCACATAATGGGTCATTTGTTCCTATCATGTGCCCAATCCATTGTGGGTCAAAGGACACGATCCCCATAACCATGTTCTTTACCAAGTATTGAACAAATGGACTGCGCCAATACAATACAAACTTTATATAATATCCAAATCCCATCAAACCACTATCATCTAAATTGAATTTAAATTAATTGCAATCATGTTTTTTAAGTACTATCGTTGTCATTCTCATTGGCATTGTGTTTAATATTGTTAATATTGTTTTTATAAATTCAATCTAAAAATTATAGTGTTCGCACAGGTGTCTGTAGGCTCCAACAACCAGCCATCACCCCTGGGGATCAGTAGATCTCCACGTGTGCATGTATCGTGTGTATTAAAGCATAAATTTAATTTCAAATATGATGACTTGTTTGTGTATATTTATATTTTTCTATATTAAACAAGGAGGTTATAAATGTGTATGCAGGTGCGAGCACCTCAGCCTAGCAGTGTCGTTTTTCCTCCCTCCCCGGCCTTTCAGCCACCGTATATGCCAGTTTTATCCCCTGGAATACAAGCCCATTCCATGCATCTCTCCCCACCCCCTTCCATCCAGATTCCCCCCTCTTATCCAACACCACAATTCCATCCAGTTCCCCCTTCCGTTTCATATCATGCATCCCATCACCCCATCCCAAACTTTCCACCACCTCCATATCAGTTTCCCATGTTCCCACCCTCCCCCATCCAAACACAACACACCACCCATCAACAGTCACCCATCCCTCCACCGCAACACAGACGTCTTCCCCCCACATTCCCCCAACACACTCACTTCCCATTCTACAGTGCCCCCATCCATACTATAGCTAGTTGGGGTTTATTTCCCTAGACATGCATCTCCACTTCGCCCACCCTAGTCCATGCCCCCTTCTTCCACCTCTCCTTCTTCCACTGTTCCCCCCAGTGGTGTAAGCACCGTCGATGTGGCTACATCCTCCCCTATACCATCCACCCTAGCGTCAGAGCAGGTTGTCCAACTGATTGCTCCATCCTCCAGCCCTGAAGACCAACCGATTGTGTTCACGGCGAGATTGACTAGTTTATGAAAATCTCGTTCAATTTTAATTAAAATTACTATATGCATTTAATTTCATCATTTATATGATTATTCTAAATGTTGCAGGGTGGCATTTCTAAGAGACTAGGAGCACAGAGGAGGGAGATCCCCTCACGACTTACAGTCTCTCATGCGGTGAGTTATCTAATATTTGAAAACTATTTTTATTTTTAAATTATGTTTTATACTTGTATAATTGCCAGGAAAAGTTGACATATTATTGTTTTCGTTTCAGGACTCAGGGGGACGTGGTCCAAGTCACCCGAAAGACCCAGCTTCCTCTAGCACGAAGAAGAGGAAGAACAATTTTGGAGATGCACCTGGGAGCTCCGAGGGTGGGCAGGAGGATTGAGAGACCCTCCTATGTACACTAGCCATGATGTGGCATTTTGGGAATGAGTTGCATATTTTGTATATGGCACCATGGGCCATATTTTGTATAGGGCACAAGTTGACATATTTTGTACGGGGCACGAGTTGCCGTTATATAGACGTTGGGAACGATGTTCCATTTTTCCAAAAAGTGTACATGATTGGATCATTTTTGCATATTAATAGATGGATCTGCACTTGTCTATATGACTTTGTCTTTGATTACATTTTTGCATACATGATTTTGTCTTCAATAACAATGTTATGGAAAAGTTTTCACATACATATGGATGTTATTTCTAGACACCAAGTGAACTCAATATGAGTCCCTTGTATTTGAATTGGTCTTGCATCTTACACTTTTTTACACATCAAGCACATGGATGTACATGTGAGTCTACATTAAAAGTAAACTCAAACTATAGATAACTAAAGCTGATAACATGTACATGTGAGTCTACATTAACACGAATGTCTTCCAAATGTTTTCATAAATGAGCATAGAAACAACAATGGTCTTAACAAAGAATTAAATAACAACAATTTTGAAATATGAAATAATAAATTATAAAGAAGCTTATGAAGAGAAGATGTCCTCAAAGAATTGCTCAAAATTCAATACATATAACTTCAATCCAACCACAATATGTCCTGGTAATAGTTAGTATGGGTGCAAGTTTTTCCTTTTACAACTCTTCAATAGGTTTGTAGAAACCCTGCTTGCACTTGTCTCGTCTCATGCTCAATTGAAGTTTTTATTTACAACATATCTCAGAAAACAAATTGGAACCAACCTCTTTTGGAAGCTCACCCCTTATGGCCTTGATGGAGGCTCACAACTCCACACTATATGTTTTGATATAGTTGATGCTCAGTCCTTCAAGTTGCATAGTTAGAAAGAGTATGCATTGCATTTGCCTCTCAATTTGTCTGATTGAATATGCATGTGTTTTGTAATACAATCATTACATATATAATCTGGATTTTTTATGTGGATGGAGACACCCAGCAACCATTGATGCCTAGAGCTATACACACAAGTTAAAGAAGAAAAAAAAGAAAAAATCCTAACATTGGGAACAAATAGCCAAAACCAACAATGCAACTAGAACACAATGACCAAGGGAACTTCAAAATGCAACACCACTACACAAAAGAAGTTTCTTTAGACCTATCTCATTTGGTATGAGAGAAGCTGCTTTAGAGACCTAGAGACCTACCTACCACTTATCTCATTTGATATGAGAGAAGTTTCTTTAGACCTACCTCACTCATGTCAATGCTTGAGTTTTTCGAGGCCGACCTCCCACCCCACATATCCTCTTCAACATTTTTTTTTCTCTTGGTTTTGTGCCCACCCAAAAAAATTTCATGCTTTGGGTACCTTGAGGTATATCCCCAACCCAAACAACTCTTATATTATGTTGGTTATGTTGATTATTTGCTTCACCCAACAAAATTATATTTAAAAATACACATATTCGTAGATTTGGTTCCCCATGCTCAATTCTCACTATATTTAACAATACACTTATTTTAAATTTAATTCATGTCTTGTTAAATATTTCATAATGAAATAACTATTTCAGAGCACCACCTTAGACCAAGCCATACCATTAATATAAAATGTACATTAGATAAATGACCTAATTCAATTTCCTTATATAACTCTAACCCTAACCGTCACCCAAACCCTAGCATTAAACCCTATGTACCCTTTAGATACTTCCTCCAATATGTCATAATCTCTCTATAAGTAACACTACCTCTTCACCCTCTCCACAATGGTGCCACTATCATGAAACTCAAAATCTTGATAAATTTACTAAGCAAAACCCTTCATCATCATTTTCATCATCAACATCTCCATCATCATCATCTTCTTCATCATCATCATCATCATCATCATCTTCATCACCATCATCATCAACATCTTCATCATCATCACCATCATTACCATCATCATCATCATCAACAACATCTTGATCATCATTGTCATCTCTAGGTTCCTCATCAACATATCCATCATCATCATCTTCTTCACTCATCATCATCTTCATCATCATCACCATCACCATCATCAACATCTTCATAATCATCACCACCATCATCATCATCAAAATCTTCATCATCATTGTCATCTCCAGGTTCCTCATCAACATCTCTATCATCATCATCTTCTTCATCATCATCATCTTCATCACCATCACCATCATCATCAACCTCTTCATCATTATCACCATCATCATCATCATCAACATCTTCATCATCATTGTCATCTCTAGGTTCCTCATCAACATCTCCATCATCATCATCTTCTTCACCATCACCATCACCATCACCATCACCATCACCATCACCACCGTCATCAACGCCTTCATCATCATCATTATCATCATCATCATCTTCTTCATCATCATCATCTTCATCACCATCACCATCACCATCACCATCACCATCTTCATCATCATCACCATCATCATCATCATCAACATCTTCATCATCATTTTCATCTTTAGGTTCATCATCAACATCTCCATCATCATCATCTCCTTCATCATCATCATCATCATCTTCATCACCATCACCATCATCATCAACGTCTTCATCATCATCATCACCATAAGTGCCCGGTCGACGATTTTGCAAATTTGACCCCAATGTGCAAAAATTGCACACTCCCTTACTGAGAAAAACCTTATTTTCCAAAATGGACCTACAATATGACACTTGGGCCATAGGAACAGAGGAGAGGGGCACCCTTAGTACTATCTCGATGTTTGAATCCAACGGAGTTGACTGTTTGTCGATCGGAGCCACGATCGTCATTCTATGGCTCATTTCATCTCGCATCCAAAAGGCCTTTAGGGACACCTGTTGGATACCTACCGGGGGAATAGAATTCCAACCATGTAACAAAACCGGGTTCCAGGGACTCCTACAAGTGTTTCTAGGAAGGTTCCAGCTGGGAACGCTAGCCATAAGTGCCTGATCGACGATTTTGCAAATTTGACTCCAATGTGCAAAAATTGCACTCCCTTACTGAGCAAAAACCTAGTTTCCAAAATGGACCTACAAGATGACACATGGGCCATGGGACTGGAGGGGAGGGGTACCCCTAGAACTATCTCGACGTCCTGAATCCAACGGATTCGACGCTTTTTCGATCCGAGCCATGTACATCATTCTATGGCTCGTTCTGTCTCGCATCCAAAAGGCCTTCAGAGACACCTGTTGGATACCTACCGGGGGCATAGAATTCCAACCGTGCAACAAAACCGGGTTCCGGGGATTCCTGCATGTGTGTCTAGGAATATTCCAGCTGGGAACGCTAGCCATAAGTGCCCAGTCGACGATTTTTAAAATTTGACCCCAATGTGTAAAAATTGCACACTCCCTTACTGAGCAAAACCCTAGTTTCCAAAATGGACCTACAAGATGACACTTGGGCCATGGGACTGGAGGAGAGGGGCACCGCTATCACTATCCTGACGTCCTGAATCCAACGGAGTTGATGGTTTGTCAATCCAAGCCACGGTCGTCATTCTATGGCTCTTTCCGTCTCACATCCAAAAGGCCTTCAGGGACACCTACTGGATACCTACTGGGGGCATAGAATTCCAACTATGCAACAAAAGCGAGTTCCAGGGAGTCTTGCAAGTGTGTCTATGAAGGTTCCAGCTGGGAACGCTATCCATAAGTGCCTAGTCAATGAGTTTGCAAATTTTACCCCAATGTGCAAAAATTGCACACTCTCTTACTGAGGAAAACCCTAGCTACAAAAATGGACCTACAAGATGACACCTAGGCCATGGGATCGGAGGAGAGGGGCACCCCTAGCACTATCCCGATGTCCCGAATCCAACGAAGTTGACAGTTTGTCAATCCGAGCCACGGTTGTCATTCTATGGCTTGTTTCGTTCCTAAGATCAAACAAGCAAGACAAGCATTGGGTGATGGACCCATGGGAGAGAAGCTCCTCTTAATGGGAGTAATTGGGAATCCCATGATAAAATTATGGTAAGAAGGACATGAGATGCATGAGGTTTTTGAATTTTTGGAAGCTTGTCCACTATGTTTTTATTTTTCCTAAGAGTTTTTCACAATGTAGTGACAATTCCTAGATATAAGTGGTGTTCCTATTGGTCTAGGTGGAGGAAAAAGAAACACATACAACATCTCATTGAACTAAAGAACTAATGTATTGGTGTTGTGATTGATGCAAGCAAATTAGCATAAACATGGAAGTGGTTTGACCACCTTAACCACTAAAATAATGTATTAGTCAAATATGGGGGGAAGTGATAATTACATGTCAATGAACACTTATATTCCTCCATATGATTATAAATCTAACACTTTACACTAGTTATGGGATCGATACTGTATTCTTCTACCATGTTTTAAGATTAATATGTTATAGTAAATATTCTTACACTAAGGTGTCTTAATGTGTTTTTTTTCTTTCAACTCATAAATTCAAGACCACTACAATTGAGCCATGTCTCAATTCATGGTTGTAAGAACATATCAAACATGAAATTTATGTTGCAAACAACTTTATATGGCCATGCATGCATTATTATTTCAAGCTTCTTGTTGCAAATATCAACATGTTCTTATCTAGACCTAAGTTTTATGAACTAGGGTTTTCACAATTAGATTCAGTCGACAACATTAGCTATAGTTCCTATCAAACAATAACTATTTAGGTCAACTACAATATACTAGTAGCTATTAACAAGGAAAACCAATACTATTATTATAGGGTGCCTATATGAATATTGAGGAAAATCCATATATGAATGTGCATTTTCTTAATATTGAATGTTAATAATTTGAAACCTTATGAGCCATCCACAATTGGCAATTCAAATGCGGGGAAAGTCTTGTCAAAGAGGACTTGCCACTGTAATATTAGGTAGGCATGTAAGTTAATTGAGTGTGGAATTTTGAGAATATTTTATAGGATCCAAACAAACCTAAGACATGACCTATATGGTAGTTTGAAATATCCTTTATGCACATGTGGGAGCTAACGGAACCCAAGTTTGCTCGTTGGTTTGGGTTCCGTGCCCCCGGAGCAAATCCTCAAAGTGTCCCCGAATGGCCTCGAGGTGCTGAACCAAGATGTCCGCAGCACCCAAACCGTTGCTTGGATCGTGAATCTGTCAATTCCGGTGGATCGGGATTCCTGGTTTCAGCTAGGGGATCCCCCATAGTGTGCCACCAACCCTTGAAAATGGTGTTATTGTGCCATCTCCATAGCTAGGGTTTTTCTCAGTGAAGGCCATGCCAATCTTGCTCAAGGGATTCATTTCTTGTCCGAAGGCTCCTGGGCATGCGTGGCCACCGTGGACACGTCCAAAATGGTCATACGCACATGTGGGAGCTGACGGAACCCAAGTCTGCTCGCCGATTTGGGTTCTGTTCCCTCGGAGCAATTCCTCAAACTGTCCCTGACTGGCCCCAGGGTGCCAGACCAAGATGCCTGCAACACCCAAACCATGGCTCGGATCATGAATCCATCAATTCCAGTGGATCTAGGACATCAGTTTTCAGCTAGCCCCCCCCCCCCAGCGTGTTTCCAACCCCCGAAAATGGTGCTATTGTGCCATCTTCGGAGCTAGGGTTTTGCTCAATGAAGGCCATGCCAATCTTGCTCAAGGGGGGCATTTCTCATCCGAAGGCTCCCGGGCGTGCATGGACACCGTGTACATGTCCATAATGGACATACGCACCTATGGGAGCTAACAGAAACCAATTCCGCTTGCCGGTTTGGGTTCCATGCCGCTAGAGCAAATCCTCAAAGTGTCCCTGAATGGTCCCAGGGTGTCGGACCAAGATGCTCGCAGCACCCAAACCGTGGCTCCGGTCGTGAATCTGTCAATTCTGATGGATCTGGGACACCGGTTTTTAACTAGGGCGCCTCCCATAGCATGCCTCAAAGTCCTACAAACGGTGCCAATGTGCCATCTTCGGAGCTAGGGTTTTGCACAATGAAGGCCATGCCAATCTTGCTCAAGGGGGCCATTTCTCGTCTGAAGGCTCTCTGGCGTGCATGGACACCGTGGAAATGTCCATAATGGCCATATGCACATGTGGGATCTAATGAAACATTGTTTCACTCACCGGTTTGGGTTCTGTGCCCCCCGAGCAAATCCTCAAAGTGTCCCCGAATGGCCCTGGGGTGCCGGACCAAGATGCCCGCAACACCCAAACTATGGCTCGGATCGTGAATCCGTCGATTCTGGTGGATCTGGGACACTAGGTTTCAACTAGGCCCCCCCCCACAGCATTCCTCCAACCCCCAGAAATGGTTCTTTTGTGCCATCTTTGGAGCTAGGGTTCACTGAGCAAAACCCTAGCTCTGGAGATGACACAATAACACCGTTTCTGGGGGTTGGATGCACACTGTGGGGGGACCCATAGCTGAAACCCGGTGCCCTATATCCATTGGAATCGATGGATTCACAATCCAAGCCATAGTTTGGGTGTTACGGGTATCTTGGTCCGCCACCCCAGGGCCATTCAGGGACACTTTGAGGATTTGCTCCGGGGACAGGGAACCCAAACCGGTGAGCGGACTTGGGTTCTGTCAGCTCCCATAGGTGTGTATGGCCATTGCGGATGTGTCCACGATGGCCACGCATGCTTAGTAGCCTTCGGACGAGAAATGGACCCCTTGAGCAAGATTGGCATGGCCTTCAATGAGCAAAACCCTAGCTCCAGAGATGGAACAATAGCACCATTTTCGGGGGTTGGTGGCACACTGTGGGGGGTCACCTAGCTGAAATTTGGTGCCCTGGATACACGGGAATTGACAGATTCATGACCAGAGCCATGGCTTGGGTGTTGTGGGCATCTTGGTCCAGCACTTGGGGCCATTCAGGGACACTTTGAGGATTTGCTCCAGGGGCATAGAACCCAAAATGGTGAGCAGACTTCGGTTCCTTTAGCTCCCATAGGTGCATATGGCCATTGCAGACATGTCCTGGCCACGCATGCCCGGTAGCCTTCGGACGAGAAATGCCCCCCTTGAGCAATATTGGCATGGCCTTCACTGAGGAAAACCCTAGCTCCGGAGATGGCACAATAGCACCATTTCAGGGGGTTGGCGGCACACTGTGGGGGGGCCCCTAGCTGAAACCTGACGTCCTGGATCCACCGAAATCGATGAATTTGCGACCAGAGCCACGGTTGGGTGTCATAGGCATATTGGTCCAGCACCCCAGGGCCATTCGGGGACACTTTGAGGATTTGCTCCGGGGGCATGGAACCCAAGCCGTCACATTTGTTAGACAAACCTTCATAGTGAACTATGAGTTTTCCATATTGCAGCCGAAGGGAAATGTAATACCATGAATCGTCACCATTTCCAGGCTGAAACTCAAGACTGCTGGAAACACTCCCCGGACGACTGGCATAGGTCATACTGAATTGAGAAACTAATTGAGGGAAAACGCAGTGAGAATCTGAGATGGTTGCATAGTGAAATGCATGTAGAATGAATGAAGAGTGGGTGGGCGGCGAGAGAAATGGCTGTGGGACGTTGTATGAGAGGAAATGGCGATGGGAATTGATTGATAAGCTCAAATTAAATTTTCATGGTGGTAATAAACTACACTTGTGTCTTCCATTGTCAGCTACACTTCAAGCTTAAAGGTGGTATCCTTGGGACTAGACATAGGTCGCAGTTTCGAATCTCCTCATTTCAGTTCATACCCTGTTATTTTTTTGCTGCAAAAATCATATAATTTGCAGCAAAAAAATTTAAGCTTCAAACCTGTGACCTATGTTCGAACCTGCGACCCATGTCTAGTCCCAAGGCTACCACCTTCAATCTTGAAGTGCAGCTGACAATGGAATACACAAGTGTAGTTTATTACCACCGTGCGAATTAGATTTGACCTTATAAATCAATTCCCATCGCCATTTCCTCTCATACGACGTCCCACATCCATTTCTCTCGCCACCAACTCTTCATTCATTCTTCATGAATTTCACTATGCAACCATCTTAGACTCTCACTCTGTTTTCCCTCAATTAGTTTCTCAAATTAGTATGACCCACGCCCATCGTTCGAGGAGTGTTGCCAATGGTCTTGAGTTTCATCCTGGTAACGGTGATGATTCATGGTATTACATTTCCCTTCGGCTGCAATATGGAAAACTCATATTTCACTATGAAGGTTTGTCTGAAAAATGTAACGGCTTGGGTTCCGTGCCCCCAGAGCAATTCCTCAAAGTGTCCCTAAATGGCCCGGGGGTGCCAGACCAAGATGCCCGCAACACCCATACCATGGATTGGATTGTGAATTCGTCAATTCCGGTGGATCCGGGACACCGGTTTTTAGCTAGTAGCCCCCCCACAACATGCCTCGAAGTCTCAGAAATGGTGCCAATGTGCCATCTCGGAGCTAGGGTTTTGCTTAGTGAGGGCCATTCCAATTTTGCTCAAGGGGTTCATTTCTTGTCCGAAGACTCTCATAAATGTGTGGCCACCATGGAAACATCCACAATGGCCATACACACCTGTGGGATCCAACAGAACCCAAGTCTGCTCGCCAATTTGGGTTCTGTGCTCCCGGAGCAAATCCTCAAAGTGTCCCCAAATGGCCCCAGGGTGCTGGACCAAGATGCCCGCAACACCCAAACCGTGGCTCCAATCGCAAATCCATCGATTCCGATGGATCTAGAACGTTGGGTTTCAACTAGCCCCCCCCCACAACATTCCTCCAACCCCTGGAAACAGTGCTATTGTGCCATCTCTGGAGCTAGGGTTTTGCTCAATGAAGGACCTAGGGTTCACTGAGCAAAACCCTATCTCCAAATATGGCATAATAACATTGTTTCCTGTGGTTGGAGGAACACTATGGGGGGGGGCCTAGTTGAAAACCGGCATCTCGGATCCACTGGAATTGATGAATTCACGATCTGAGCCATGATTTGGGTGTTGCGGGCATCTTGGGCCGACACCCCGGGGTCATTCAAGGACACTTTGAGGATTTTCTCAAGGGGCACAGAACCCAAACCAGCGAGCTAACTTGGGTTCCATCAAGTCCCACAAGTGCACGTGGCCATTGTGGATGTATCCACAGTGGCCAGGCATGCTTGGCAGCCTTCGGATGAGAAATGCCTCCCTTGAGCAAGATTAGCATGGCATTCACTAAGCAAAACCCTAGCTCCGGAGATGGCACATTGGCACTATTTATGGGACTTTGAGGCATGTTGTGGGGCATCTCCTAGATGAAACCCGACATCCTAGATCCACCAAAATTGACGGATTCGTAATCCAATCCACGGTTCGGGTGTTGCGGGCATCTTGTTTCGGCACCCTGGGGCCATTCTGGGACATTTTGAGGAATTGCTCTGGGGGAACGGAACCCAAACCGGCGAGCGGACTTGGGTTCCGTCAGCTCCCACACATGCGTATGGCCATTGTGGATGTGTCCATGGTGTCCACGCATGCTCGGGATCCTTCGGACGAGAAATGGCCCCCTTGAGCAAGATTGGCATGGCCTTCACTAAGAAAAACCCTAGCTCTGGAGATGGCACATTGGCACCATTTTCGGGACTTCAAGGCACGCTATGGGGTGTCCCCTAGCTGAAAACTAGCATCAGGGATCCATTGGAATCAAAATATTCACGATCGGAGCCACGGTTTGGGTGCTGCAGGCATCTTGATCCGGCACCTCGTGGCCATTCAGGGACACTTTGAGGATTTGCTCTGAGGGCACGATGTTAAGATTTAATATGCTAAGACAAAAAATATCAGCATTACATTCCATTTCACAACAATAGCATATACAAGATCACTAAAAGAACAACAAGCAAAACATAAACACAAGAGACACAGATTTATCTTGGGAAACCCTCATGGGATAGAAAACCCAGCAAAGATTCCTCAATATAGATGACCAACAAATACAAAGATTTAATCCACAACCATGAGCTCCTTCTTCTCCATAGTAGATCTCTCTCTCACTTATGCACTAATCACAAGTGAGTGAATGCGTGTTAAATGAGGAACACACCTCCTCTATTTATACACAACTCCGACTTGACTTTTACACTAACTAGGTTGGCCCCAACTTAACCACTTTACATAATGCTGACTGGGCCGACCCCTCTAGGGTGGTCTAATAACCCTTTGACCCACATAACACATACAGGGCCGACCCCCACTAGGGAAGTCTAATAACCCAAGTTACCACATTCTTCACGGAGGAATAAAACATCTCTGGATATACAATAAGGTCTTCACGGAGGAATGAAACATCTCCGGAATAATAAAGTACAAATATAATATTCTTAGAAGTTACAATATTTCAACACTCCCCCTTAATGAGAAGGATATTATAGCAACATCTGCAAGAGCAAGGAGTCATCAACTACATGATACATCTATAAATCATTGGAAGCTTTCTTCATACATCATCAATAACTCAAACAGTTACTGGAACATCTTTCAAGATCTTCAATACTGGAACATCAACATCTTTAGTACTGAGTCTTCATCTTCTGCAGCACTCGATCAGCTACATCAACATCATCATCATCTGGATCTCTCGATCAACAACATCTAGATTATCTCGATCAACAGCATCACATCATAAACTGGATCCTCTCGATCAACAGCATCTGGATCATCTCAATCAACAACATCACATCATCAACTGGATCCTCTCGATTAATGACATCTAGATCATCTCGATCAACAACATCTCGATCATCTCGATCAATAGCATATGGATCATCTCAATCAACCATATCATCATAGCAGCATAATCTGCAATACACATGATCCAATTACAAGATGATCAATCCCTATCAATTTAAGACAAGTCTCATGTCTATGGATGATGCAATCCAGATCTACTTCCAGGATGATCAATCCTTATCAATTTTAGACAAGTCTCATGTCCATGGACGATGCAATCTAGATCTACTTCCAGGATGATCAATCCTTATCAATTTTAGACAAGTCTCATGTCTATGGACGATGCAATCCAGATCTACTTCCAAGATGATCAATCCTTATCAATTTTAGACAAGTCTCATGTATATGGATGATGTAATCCAGATCTACTTCCAGGATGATCAATCCTTATCAATTTTAGACAAGTCTCACATCTATGGATGATGCAATCCAGATCTACTTCCAGGATGATCAATCCTTATCAATTTTAGACAAGTCTCATGTCTATGGATGATGCAATCCAAATCTACTTCCATGATGATCAATCCTTATCAATTTTAGACAAGTATCATGTCTATGGACAATGCAATCCAGATCTACTTCCAGGATGATCAATCCTTATCAATTTTAGACAAGTATCATGTCTATGGACGATGCAATCCGTGATCCTTTTAAGACAAGTCTCATGTCTAGGGACGATACAATCCGTGATCCTTTTAAGACAAGTCTCATGTCTAGGGACGATACAATCCCATCATGTACATTTTGAACCAAATGTCTAGGGATGATGTAGTCCTATCATGTACATTTTGAACCAAATGTTCAGAGACGATGCAGTCCTATCACGTACATTTTGAACCAAATGTCCAGGAACGATGCAGTCCTATCACGTACATTTTGAACCAAATGGTCAGGGACAATGCAGTCCTATCACGTACATTTTGAACCAAATGTCCAGGGATGGTGCAGTCCTATCACGTACATTTTGAACCAAATGTTCAGGGACGATGCAATCCTATCACGTGCATTTTGAACCAAATGTCTAGGGACAATGCAGTCCTATCACGTACATTTTGAACCAAATGTTCAAGGATGATGCAGTCCTATCACGTACATTTTGAACCAAATGTCCAGGGACGATGCAGTCCTATCACGTACATTTTGAACCAAATGTCCAGGGACGATGCAGTCCTATCACGCACATTTTGAACCAAATGTTCATGGACGATGCAGTCCTATCACGTACATTTTGAACCAAATGTCCAGGGATGATGCAGTCCTATCACGTACATTTTGAACCAAATGTTCAGCGACGATGTAGTCCTATCACATACATTTTGAACAAAATGTTCAAGGACGATGCAGTCCTATCATGTACATTTTGAACCAAATGTCCAGGGATATGCAGTCCTATCATCAATTCTCGGAGACAGATATCTACGAATCAATTTAGGTACCTAAGTCCAGGGACGATGCAATCCCTTTTGTCCACTAGGGACCACTTCTCAGAGACATATGTTTACCGATCAATTCAGGGACCGAAGTTCAGGGATGATACAATCCCCTCATCATCTTAGACCAAGTTTAAGTACCACTCATCGACCTCATTATTGGCACAGGTAACCTCATCATCGACCTTACCGTCGGAGCAGGTAACCTCATCATCAATACATGTATCCTCATCATCGATACAATTATCCACATCATCAATACAAGTATCCTCGTCATTGATACAAGTATCTTCATCATCGATACAGTATCCTCGTCATCGATACAGTATCCTCATCATTGATAAAGTATCTTTATCATCGATACAGGTATCCAGAATGATACCAATATCCAAATATCATCATCGACCATATCACTCCCCCTTTCGAGGAGGGTCCTTCTGAACTACACCAAGCTTGTCTCAGAAATACTCAAACTTTACTCGAGACCGAGGTTTGGTTAATACATCAGCAACTTGTTTGTCAGTGCTCACATACTCGAGCTTTGTAGCTCCTTTCTGCACCATATCCCGTATATAGAAATATCGAATCTCTATGTACTTTGACTTATCATGGAACACTAGATTCTCTGTCATCTTTATACAACTCTAGTTGTCACATGGGATCGTAGTGGGGTTCATCTCTAAGTCAAACAATCCTGATAACAACTTCTGAAGCCATATTGCTTCACAACTAGCAGAGCAAGCAGTTATATATTCTGCTTCAGTTGTGTTGAGAGCCACACTAGATTGCTTCCTACTAAACCAAGAGATCATGGCAGATCCTAGACAATAACATCTGCCCGATGTGCTCTTCCTGTCTGATACACTTCCTTCTCGGTCAGCATCTATGTAGTCATATAATCTGAAATCATGATCTCCAAGACAACATAGATCAAATTCTATTGTACCCTTTAGGTACCTCATCACATTCTTTGCAGCTATCAGGTGAACATGCCTAGCTTCCACTAGATACTGTTTCAAGGTGTTTCACAGCAAAGCATATATCCGGCCTTGTATTCGTTAGATACATCAATGACCCAATAATCTGTCTGTACAGAGTCACATCCACTAACTCTGATGATTGATCCGCTAATAGCTTCAAGTTGGAATCCATGAGAGTGGGCATGGTTGCACATTCCAACATATCAAATCTTCTCAAGATTTCCACAGCATACTTTCCCTGGTTGAGAAAGATTCATTTTCTGCCTTGCCATACATCCAAACCTAGGAAGTAATGCATCAATCTGAGATCTTTCATCTAGCTTCTTCTTGCTTTCCATGATCTGTTTCTCATCACCTGTCAGAAAGAGATCATCCACATACAGTAATAGTATGCCAGGTTCATCATCCATAAAGGATCAGCTTTACTCTTGGTAAAACCCAATCTTTTCAAGAAGCTATCAATTCTGTGATTGAACATCATTCACACTCATCATTGAGTGATCTTTTGCATATCTATCTGTTCCATCTCTCGTCAGATAGGTCTACTGATATGATCTTCATTATCATTCAAACTCTATGGTGAGTTCCTTCTTGCATCCATCTAAGAGAAGAATGTCATCTGTATATAGACACCATCTTCAACCTTGTAGTAAAGGTTGAAATCCGCATCACCCATGGTGATCATTAAGCTCATCAAATGACTATCGATCCTGGGTGTCCGTACAGAGCTTTCTTCAATTAGACCATTAAGAGAATCTCATCATGATCCTCTTCTTCTTTCTAAGAGAATCTTCTAGCCACGAGCCTTCTATAATATGTTTGATTTGTAAGTCTTCTTGTTGAACATCCATCACTCGTTCTTAGGTGTTCATCATCATAGCACATGATCTTTTATACAAATCAAAGTTAATCACATGATTAATAATACTTCATAATCATCAAATTATGATAACCTACTATGCATACTGATATGATTCACATAGTCATACAACTATCTTGACCAATACTTTGGCACAACACATTTCCATATCCTGTATGCATATAGTGGTTATCTAGATGCCTTCCATCTCTACCAGAACATACTATCAAGATCGTGCACAACTCTCAGCATGTCAGCAAAGAGGTTTCATTCTAGACAAGAAACAATGGAATGTTTGTCCAACCTACCCATCATATGCATATTAGTAGTATACTATTCAATGCTATATGAATGCTCACACTATGCATGATATATTCTAGGAATACAAATACGCATGCAACTATTATGAGCAATATCATTAACTTATTCAGATATTCAAATAACAACTCAAATGCTTATCTTTTATGTTTGTGTGGTTTCCTCCTGCTTGATCTCTATGTCTTTTGAACTTCTATTCATTATGTACCATTATGCATGCTTAAATTTGCACTACTGTCATCCTCATGATATCATACACAACCATACATTCATTAGTATAATCTCAATACTATCAAAACATGATAATCTTAAGTATGTATGGTCATGATCATTTCATACATAGTTATACTTACCTAAGATCCTAATAAAGTAGGATTCTAAGTTGATATAGGAAAACATACCTGGATTATCAAGCTTGGTTATGTCTTAACATACCCAAACAATATCTTCTTTGTTCTCTTCAATGATTTAGAGACCTTGTGCTAGAACCTACATATCTCATAGGTTAAGCATAGTAGAACAAAGTCATACATACATTTTAAGTAGAGCTTCTATGTGATTATGGATGAGTCTTTTGTCTTCACATCATCATGGTCATAGAACTTGATTTGTCTTTCTTGATGTACCTGTATCTTGTTAGCAGATAACATCATCCTCATACAACACTACAGGTACATTAGTACAATCATAAGTGTCATAACCCTGATCAATGAATGTCTGCTATCATTCACATGAATTCATTATCAAACAATCATAATTGTACTAACCTCAATAATATGAAGAAAAACATATCATGAACAGATTTCAACACATACCTATATCTCCTCAAGTCATACCTGTCGGGATTGCTTTTAACCCAATCCACTTTGATTTGTTGAAACTGGATCTGGAACTGGATTAGGGTTTTTCAAAGAAACCCTACAAATTCAAACTTTGAATTTCAAACTTCTGAATGGATGGAAAGATGTGGCTTGCTGAGCTAATTAAGCTGGTATACTTCAATTTTGAAAACTACAAAATTTGACCCCTCAAAATTGCCTTTGAAACTTCTGGACAGGATCCCGAACTAGGGTTTGATGAAGCTCACCCTTCTACCCAATCAAAAGGTTCGATCCAAATCTCTAAAGTTTGATTTTTCTGAGGAGCTTCTAGCCGTGGTCACAGATGTAAAAAAATTCCAACTTTTGCAGAAGCCCTAATTTTCCACCTTTCCAATCAAAATCTCGAACTAGGGTTTGATCAAGCCTGGCCTTCTGCCCAACCAAAAAATTTGATCTTGGTCTCTAAATTTCAATTTTGATGAGGAGCATTCAGTTGTGGACTCTGATTCCAAAAATTCCAACTTTCTCCGAAACTCTAAATTTCCGCAGCAGTGATAAGCCAAGAATGAAGGTGCTCAGAAAACAATTCTGTTTTGACAGAAATATGCACTTGATTGTTTCTGGTGAATCTATGAAACTACAAATCCACAAGGTCTGAAAATGCTTCCTGTGGTATCTTGACCTGTCCTCTTTCCAACCCCATAGATCTGACCTCAATTGGATTCTCTGAGAGAGAGTTATGCCAAGTGTCGCAACGTGACTTGTTTATGGGATAAAACAAGAGAGTGAACTTGTACAGCATGTCATGTGTCACTGGTTCAACTTTGGCCTCTAAAAACCTTCCCTGAGAAACTAAAGTCCATTCTCTACCTGTCAATTTTTATGAAATTTCATTTGGAGCTTCCTAGCCCAAGTTGTGACCTTTTTTCCTAGGTCACCTGTTTATGACTGAGATCTAGAAGAGGCAGAAACCCTAAATTGTACTGATCATAAATCACAAAGTACAACGAATTAGAGGCTTTCCTTTGGACACAAGGTACAGGGGGAAGTTGTTGGTCCTCTATTTTGTCCATTCGATGTACTATTTCCTAGCATTTAAAGTCTTAATGGGTCCAATAATAATCAGTTTGATGTGTCTTTTGAAGGTCAATATTGCTAAAAGCCATGGTAAGTAATTTTAATTATTTGATTGTTGTATTTTCTTATTTTTATGCATATGTTGTGGGTTTTTAGGTTTCATTAAACCCTATGCTAATAATGCTGTGGGTTTCTCTTCTACACAGGGTTCGTTTTGATTTGGCCAGCGTTCAAATGAGGAGATTTGGGGATTCGATCTACCATCAGGGCGTTTTTATTGGATCCACATCATCTTTAAGATGCTTTTGAAGATTGCTTCACTGTTATTTCAGGCACGATCTGTGGTGTTATTATCTTCTCTTAAAACGATATGTGTATATCCTGGATCTGAGATGCCATTTTTGGCTCAGATGGTTAAGATATTTTGAGTATTGTTATTCCTATCGATCCTTGTCTTCAGGACGATTTTACTCTGTATAATCTAGTATAAAAGTAGCCATGGAAACCCTAAGCACAAGGAATTTGTACAAAACTCCATTTTTCTGAATATGATACAGCGTGTGTTTTCAGCAAACTTGTGATTTCAATGTGTGAGGCGTTGAGGGCAGGGCCCACCTTCAACACCAGACTGTAATATTCCATTAGTGTGTGTGGTTTGCAATAGTAGATTGGCGTTTTCTCATTTCACATTCCTTTTCAGCATATAACTTATTTGCCCATTATCGGTTTGCAATAGAAAATGTGACTGCGAGTATTAATTAATAGCATTTACAGTTTATGGTGATAGAGTGAATTTGTTAACAGTTTGAATTTAAGATTCCATTTGTTTTTGGTGAATTGTTATTTTAAACCTAGGGTATATATAATTGCATGATTTAATATAGAGTATGGTAGATTCAATTTGATGAAGGACTCCGAATGGATTGAGTGTTTTTAGATTGAGAGTTTTATTATGAATGGATTGAGTGTTATATTTCCATAGCTACAGGAATGGTTTTTGACTGTACAATTGAATTCAGAATTGGTTTTAAATCTTTTCTCTAGTCTTCCGTGTGTGGTATTGGTACATGAATTACAAGTTTAACTTTCAACACTAAAACCTTTATGTTGCAGCACAAGAATAGTGTATAGACAGCCTATTCTCTTATTGTCGAATCAGGGTTTGAAGATCGTGATCATAGAGTACTTAGGGTTTACTGTTTTTGATAAAGGATTGCATTTGTATTTGAATGAGTTTTGAGGAAGAGTCCTTGGATGTAACCCTGTTCATTTGAATCAGTTTTCATAATTTAAACACAGTGACTGTCGATTACACAGTTCTAATCTTTATTTGATGAACAGAGTTTTGGTATTTTCTTCATGAGTACTTATATGCATTAATTGTAAATAGAGAGTGATGGAACTTCACCAACAGTTAAATTCTCATTTGATAGATTGTATGCATTAATAACTCAAAGCTAAAAGGCATAGGACTAGTTTAGATTTGGGGATATTTGTGTGAATTTACATACTTGATTTGAAGTTCAGTTAGGAAACATGGTCGACGAAGCATACACATTTGGTTAATGATAGATTGACTTGGATTGTGAATTACAATAGCCTAGATTGCTGTAGGTACCGTTTATTGTTTTTAATTTGCTAGCAGGTTGTTTTTAAATTATAGAATTACAGTTTGAAAACCCTTATTTAGGTTATCTTCGAAGTTCAACAATAAGAATTAGTAATGTAGTTTTCATTTTCTTTAATGCAGAGTTAGTGGTCTTTAGCATTGGCCCTTTAGGGTTAGTCTCATTGTTGTTAGCAGTAGATTAGGATTTCTTGAGCATTAGGGTTAGCTTATCTGCACATATAGTGTAGCAGCTCGAAGTCTACGATTCCCCGGTTGATAAATTAAATTGAGGTGTATTAAATATCAATAATTTTAACCAACATTTTGGCGCCGTTGCCGGGGAGTTGCTCCAAGGTAAGCTGGTATTTTGCTCATTTCTATTTTTAGGCTGAGAAGTTTAGGTAGATAGGATCTTTTTACAGTACACAACAAGGTGGAGGGGAAACATTAAGACGCAAAGACGAATTCACTATGGGATTCCCATGGTGTAACAGCCTGCCGCATCCACTTTAGTGGGTTGCCCCAAATTCTTGTTGTCCCCTTTTGGTAGGTGTGGTTGTTTTTCTTCGCATGATTGATTTATTTTACTGCAAACAGTGTGTTTATCTTTCTTGTAAAGAGTATTTATTTCTTTAATTTCATGCAAGTGTGGGTGTGTTTAATTTCAGTAATCTAATTTTACAACAGCTTTTATGTGTGACTAGTGTTGTAGATTGGAGGAGAAGGATTGGTAAGGCAAACTTGCGCATTTCATATCAGGTTCCTTCAAACCCAATTGGGGCACAGGTATTTCAATTTATTTTTAAAAGTTTTGTGATTTTCAGAATTTGTTTTGATGATACCTAGAGATAGTAAGGGTAGATTCATTACGGTTCATGCTGATCTTTTTGTAAACAACAAAACCCCCCCCTTCACTAACCCTAGGGATAGGGATACCGGCAACGAAACTGAAAACAACAACATTCAGAATTCAGCGGAATTTGGAACCCAACCAGTAGGAACTGAGGTTATACCTAGTGAACAGTTACATTCAGAAGAAATCCCACAGATCCAACAAACTTCACCTTTAAGGGAAGATCCTAATTTGGTTGACGTAGTGAACATAGAAAAAGTGAACTTCCTTCTGGAACATAACCAGAATCCGGTGGTTTCTCAATTAGAATCCACTACAGATTTACCTTTTAATTTTCAAGCTTGGCCTAGGCCAGATCATTTGGATTCTATTCTACCCCCAAGAAGAGACAGGATAGGTGTCAACTGGTTTAGGAACCCTCTTGTCATGAGTGATCAGGAAACTGAACACCAGATGGAAGGAGAAGTAGAGCATGTGGGACGAACTGAAACAACTTTTGGCTTCCCCATTCTTGATCTTACACGGGATGTCAGTATGAAAAATATTCCAGCATCTTCATTACCTACTTTCTATGGGAAAAGTACTGAAGATCCGGATACCTTTCTATTTGAGTTTGACATCTTATGTAGGAGTTATAATTATCTACAGGATGCTCAAAAGTTAAAATTATTTCCAGCAACCCTTAAGGATTCGGCACTTAGATGGTTTATGAGCTTGGGGGAATCCACCATCCGAACTTGGGAACAAATGAAGAGTGCTTTCCTCAGAAAATACCGAGACTACTGTGGGCCCCGAGACTCCCAAAACGATATCTTTAAAATGCAACAGCATGAAGAAGAGAGTCTGGAGGACTTCCTAGAACGATTCTGCTTTGTATTACAGAAGTCTAAGTATAATACCTTATAGGAGGATGCAGTCAGAACCCTTTTTCTAAAAGGGATCCTGGATGAATATGTGGAAATCCTCAACTTGATGGCATCAGGTGATGTATCTCATAAATCCTTTGAAGAGATTACTGAACTATGCAGAAAGTATTCGAGGAGTAGAGCCAAGGCAGGAAAAAGCACAAGGGAAGGTCCTTCCCGTATTTCTAGAACAACAGGGACTGGTGGGGTCACAAGAGTTGAGTTGGGAAACTTGTTAGAAAATTTCAAAACTGACATTTTAGGCACCTTAAGCTCCCAATTTGATGCTTTAAAAACAAAGAAACGGCAAGAGGAGGAGGACATAGCAGCATTACACATATTCTGCCCCAAATGCAGAAAAAGACACCCTTTGAAAGAATGCCCTCTAAATATTATTTCAGTCTGTGCTCTTTGCTCTGCGCAACACCCAACTGACAATTGCCCTTCTTTACCAGAGCTGCAAGCTTTTTACAAGCTTAATGCTGAACCTACCAATGCATCAAGGAGGCCTTGGCAGCCTAGACCTCAAAACATGTACCCAGAGCCTGTTTTCCAGAACCCTGCATATTATTATCCCATGCAGCAATCTCAGCAGCCATGGAGTCCACAAATGTGGCAGAATTGGCCCTCTCAACCTACTCAGACCCAGCCTTGGCAGCAAGGCTGGCGGGGACAGTCATATGGAGGACCACAAGGACAACCCTATGGAGGAACACAATCAACCAGCAGTTACTGCCAGGTTTTACACCACCTGCCCTTCCTCCTATACCCCCAGTTCCACAACAATATCAAAATCCAAATCCACCTCGACCCACGTTGTTGCCAGCCCAACCTATTCCAAACCCTAATAATCGACCTCCCCAGCCTCTTAATAATGCTGAAATTCAAATGGCTCCAACTTATGTAATTCATTCAGCTCCTTTACAGGAAATACAATTAAGGTCTGGGAAAACATTGAATAAAACTCCTCCAGCAGTGATTATTCATGAAGAGACTGGAGAAGAAAGTGATGAAAAAGAGATTTCAGAAGAAGAAGAAGTGCAGATCGCCTCAGAAAATACCCAAGCACTGGGAACTCATTTCCAACCACCAGCTCATCCACAGGTAAATAACAACCCCCCTTACCCAGAGAGGTTATTAATAGAGAAGCCTGTGATGCGTCCACAGTTTGATTTGGAAAGTGAGTTGAGAAATGTTTGCATCAAAATTCCATTACTTCAGGCTATTAGAGATGTCCCTATTTATGCAAAATTGGTAAGGGAACTGTGTTTAAAGAAACCTGGCCGGAAACAGAAAGACCCACCCAAGATAAATGTTTTAGGCCAGCTGTCTAATTATATTTCGGACTGTCCCTTACCCCCAAAATTTTCAAATCCTGGGAATCCAGTGGTGACAATTTACATCAATGAGGTTCCAATAGGAAACACTCTGGTTGATCTAGGGGCTGCCATTAATGTCATGTCTATGACCACCATGCAGAGACTTCAGTTGCATAATCTCCTCAGATCTACTCCTACTATTTTGGAGTTGGCTGATAGGAGCACAGTCAAACCTGTGGGGGCTTTAGATGACATTACTGTCACAGTAGCTTCTTGGGAGTATCCAGTGGATTTTCTGGTACTCCAAACCAAACACCCAATGGGGGAGCATCCTGTTATATTAGGCAGGCCTTGGTTAGCCACTGCTAATGCCTTTATAGGATGCAGAGAAGGTATTTTAACTATATCAAATGGCACTTCTCTACAAAACCTAATCATTTATCCTCCAGCCCAGCCTGTATCGGAAAACATGTTATGGTTAGAGAATCCTTATGGGGATGAGGATGTGGGACAACCCTTACTGTCCATCAGTCAAACTAGGGGGCTGGAACACCAGACTGAGGATGATATCCTAGATCAATTTATTTCAGCCACCACTAGTATTGAGTACCCTCAGTCCTTCTCTGACTTAGACAATGTTTTCACAGAAGATTTTCAGGAACATTATTACCCCTCAGCCACCTCATCATCAGTAGTTTTATTTATAGATGAGAAGATTGAAGCAGCAACTATACCAATGGAAATTAGTCCAGGAAGATCTTTGTTTATCAATGGGAATCTGTCTCAAAGCCAGCAAAATCAGGTAGTTGATTTACTCAAAGCACAGTCTGGGGCATTTGCTTGGGTTTATACAGACATGAAAGGCATTCACCCTGACACATGCATGCATCACATTTATACGCAGGAAAATATAAGACCAGTAAGGCAGCCACAGAGAAGAATGAATCCTGCGCTTAAAGACATTGTGAAGGAAGAATTACAAAAATTGTTGGATGCAGATTTCATCTATCCCATTTCTGATAGCAAATGGGTATCTCCGTTGGTGATTGTTCCAAAGAAGGGAGGTAAGTGGAGAATATGTGTTGATTTTCGTGAATTAAATAAAGCAACTCTCAGAGATTACTTCCCTCTTCCTTTCATAGACCAGGTTTTAGATACATTGTCTGGAAAGAAATATTTTTCTTTTTTGGATGGATACAGCGGATATAACCAGATAAGAATAGCCCCAGAGGATCAAGAAAAAACCACTTTTACCTGCCCATGGGGAACTTATGCTTACAAGGTCCTTCCATTTGGACTGTGTAACGCTCCTGCCACTTTCCAGAGGGCAGTGTTAGGTATTTTGGCTGATTTGGTCCATGACTGTGTGGAAATATATATGGATGATTTTACAGTCTATGGTAATGATTTCAAGGAAGCCTTGGATAATTTGGAGAAAGTTCTAATTAGGTGCCAAGAAACAAATCTTGCTTTAAGCCATGAAAAGTGTAAGATGATGTTAACTGAGGGTATTGTTTTAGGACACCATGTTTCATCAGAAGGAATTAAGGTTGACCCAGCAAAAATTGAAATCATTACTAGTCTGTCTTCACCAACTACACAAAAAGAAGTCAGAAGCTTTCTGGGACACGCAGGGTACTATCGTAGGTTTATTGCTAATTTTACAAAGATAGCAGCCCCACTGTTCAAATTATTGGTCAAAGACAGTGGTTTTGATTGGGATCAACACTGTCAGAAAGCCTTTGACACATTAAAATCAGAATTGTCTTCAACACCAGTTCTGCGGGGGCCAAATTGGTCTTTGCCCTTCCATATACAAACTGATGCTTCAGACACTGCATTGGGGGGAGTGCTCGGACAGAAAGAAAATCAGTCCTCGTATGCTATTTATTTCATCAGTAAAAATTTAACACCTGCAGAACTGAACTATACAGTGACTGAGAAAGAGTTTCTAGCAGTAGTTCATGCCATCAATAAATTCCGGCATTATATTACAGGTTACGAGGTATTTGTTCATACCGATCATTCTGCTATTAAATTTTTAATGAATAAGCCAATCACTAGTGGCAGAATTACTAGATGGTTACTTTTGCTACAGGAATTTAACATTACCATAGTTGACAAACCAGGGAAGGAAAATCTGGTTGCAGATTTCCTCTCCAGATTGACTCATGCTGATAATAATATTCCTGTCGATGATACATTTCCTGACGAACACTTGTTTGCTGTCTCTATTAAAACACCCTGGTTTGCAGATGTAGCCAACTATTTGGTTACAGGGAAATTACCTGCTCATTTGTCATCTTATGAAAAACGAAGAATCATACAGCAAAGTGCTAATTATTCATGGGTAGGTAATGATCTCTTTCGAACCGGTCCAGATCTGATTATCAGGAGGTGTGTGAGGGAGGATGAGATGTGTGACATCCTCCAAGCCTGTCATGATGGGCCCTGTGGAGGCCATTTTTCAGACAAGCGGACAGCATATAAGGTGTTACATCAAGGGTATTATTGGCCTACCCTTTTTAAAGATGCTGAGAAGTATGTACAGGGCTGTGACAGCTGTCAAAGAATGGGGAGACCCACTGCTGCTGATCAAATGCCTTTACAAGCCCAGGTACAAATTGAACCCTTTGAAAAATGGGGATTGGACTTTGTTGGACCAATTTCACCAATGTCAAGAAAAAAGAGGTATATTTTAGTTTGCACTGATTATGTAACTAAGTGGGTTGAGGCAAAAGCTCTATTGAGGGCCACTGAGAAATCAGTCATAGAATTTATTTACGAAGAGATTTTTACTCGTTTTGGTATTCCTCGTGAAATTGTAACTGACAATGGAGCACAGTTTGTCTCTAAATCAATGAAAGCACTTACAGAACAATATGGAATTAAGCACTATAAATCTTCTCCTTACCATCCCCAAGCAAATGGTCAGGTGGAATCAACCAATAAAGTGCTAGAATCCATTTTAACTAAGACTGTGCAGCTACATCATAAGGACTGGGCAGACAGGCTACCCGAGGCATTGTGGGCTTACAGAACTACCTGGAGAAATACCACAGGGTATACCCCATATCAACTTGTTTATGGTAAGCAGGTCCTGCTGCCTATAGAATTTCAGGTGAAAACTTTTCGTACTGCTGCACAACTGAGCTTGAATTTAGATGAAGCCCAGGAGCAGAGGCTGATGCAATTAAATGAACTTGATGAAATTAGACAAGATGCTGTCCAACAAACTGTGTTGATACAGAATCAGCGGACTAAGTGGCATGATAAATTTTTAAAGAAGAAGACTTTTGTAGAAGGTGATTGGGCTCTGTTATTTGACTCACGATTTAAACACTTCAAAGGTAAGCTTACCACTAGATGGATGGGGCCATATGAAATTGTGACTGTTTTTGATAATGGTTCTGTCAAAATAAAAACAATAGACGAAGAACAAACTGCCTTTGTAGTGAATGGACATCGGTTAAAAGTATATCATAAACCTCTCTCTAAGCAAGAGTTCATCCATAACATGAGTCAGCAGTCTGAACTGGAACTGGTAGGTGAGGAAAAGACTTCTTCATCTCCTACTCTCTCTCAGTAATCTTCAGTGAAATTGTTTTTGTACATATGTACAGGGATTTGTTTTTTTTTTTTCTTTCTCTTTTTGAAAGGTGCAGATATTCTTTTCAGCAAGACTCAGAATGTTTTTTTTTTTTTGAAACCTAAGGGAGGTATCACTATCCGATTTTAGCATGCTGATTATTCTTGCAAAACATTTTTAAGGACTGTGTAAATTTGGGTCAATTTCTGAGCTTCAATGAATTATTGGAATGTCTGCATTTGTGTGTCAGATTTTCTTGGGAATTGTTTTGGCTATTCATAAGAGTACTTGCCCACCAGGCATTGCCTACATTAATGCTTTAAGCTCCCAAATGTTTCTGCTTATGAACCTATGGGCTGCGAGGACCATTTGATTTGGTTTCACACTAGATAAAGAGTGGGAATTGATGTTAGTTACAGCTATGGGCATGAAGTTATTCTTAAGATAGGCATCATGATTAAAAGGTGTTCAAGATCGGGCAGTTTGGGGTTATTATCTCTTGGCTGTTATAAGATTAAACACATATATATATATACTGTCTTTAGCCACTTTATGACTTTCACTTTCTACAGTTACGAAGGTTAGTTGTTCATATGGGCAAATCTTTACAGGCATATACAAAGAATACTCTTCCAATGTTGGTACCATCCCACTCCTAGATGGTTTTCAGAGCAGCTCCCCCACTCATCTATGCTGAAGCAAATCATAAATTTTATCTTTAAGATGAAATTGGGACAAGAGCCTCTGATAGAAAAAGGGTGTAAGAGGTTAACCCGCCGGGATACTGAACAGGTCTGCTGGCAGCGGGTACCGACCTGTGGTATGAACAGGCAAACCCATCAGGGTTCTGAACAGGCCTGTTGGCAATGGGGCATCTGCCTGGGGAAGAAGCTTCTTAAGATGTTATAGTTACCCCACCGGAGTACTGACCAGGCTTGCTGGCAGTGGGTTCTGACTTTGATATCTTCTTTAACAGCCTCATCTATGCTTGTCTATATGAACAACGTACCTATGTGAAGGTAAAAGAGAAGCCATGAGGATGGTTAATTAAAAATTATTAAATTCATTAAAAATAAAATGATAGCCAGTTGATAATCATCTCCACCTGTTTTTGGTACTTTGGGTTACCTGATTCTAAAAAAAAGGTTTATTTTGATGCCTAAAACATAGCTGAGAACTGTAGTACTATTTGTTCCACTACTCAAATTATCCTGTGTGAAGCTGAGTCAAAGTGGACCAGTACTCCATTAGCTTCTGATTGATTATTTTTTTCTTATCCTGTGGCATATGTCCTGGTGGAAAAGTTCTGTATGGATAACAAGGGTGAGGACTGAATTTTTTTGATTGATGAAATCTGAATTGTGATTGTTTGAGTTTGAATTTTTGATTGTTTAAATTATGAATGAGTGATGAAGCTTGCATTTCTGATTATTGAAGTTATGAGTGATTATTTGAGTTTGAATTTTTGATTTATGAGTGATTGATAAAACTTGCATTTCTGATTTTTGAGTTCTGAGTGGTTGATTGGAATTTGAATTTTTGAGTGTTATTTGTATTTTTAATAAAGATGGCTTCATAGCACGATTGAGTTCCTGTGTGGTTAGATAGAGCAGCAACTCTGCAAGAAGGAAATTAGGCCATAAAACTGTTGGGGTCCAACGAATCTCTTAATTCAGGCTATCTGCTTATGAACTCATTGAAGTAATGTCTATTTGGGAGATTCATGGTTTGACATCATCATTCATAACCTAACAGCTGCTCCAGATGCTGATACTTACCTTTATATTGGTCAAATTGCTGTACATAGTTATCAGACTAAAAAGCACTGCTGTGTTTGTCAAAGTGCCGGATTGAGTGTCGGATTGAGTGCCGGAAGTTATATTGGGAAATTGGCATGTATATGCTAATGGACGTGGATTGAGGTAAGGGAAGTTGTACGATTGGCTAAACCTTAATTAGTAATAAGGATTATAATTAATATTTTTTGCCATTATATGAAATCCGATAGTTATGAATTCCTTTAAAAAACTTTTGGTAATATTTCATTTTCTATCAATTGGCAACCTTTGATAAATTAATCATAACCTTATTCTATTATAATTTGGGTTCTGACGTGTTAAGTGACTGAGTTCAGTTAAAAACGTGTTATACCACGGTTATCATTCCCTGCGAAGTGGGCAGTATGTGCCACCACTTGCAATGATGTGTTTTCTTATCACGATGCTGTCTTCATTGCCCTCACTTCCTACCATTTTTACCAGGGTCATTCGGGTTTTATACAGTCGCTATCCTTCCATTGTCGTTACCTGCAAATTACCTGTCCGAATCCTTTTCTAATTCCCTGTCAATTCGCTACCCTCGTGGCTCCACCATGCTCAACCGGCATGAACCCTCTGCGTATGAGCAGCTATTAGCCATTCCGGAGTTCGTTGCATGCAAGGATATGTTTATTCGGGCAGGATGGCATACATTTTTAACTAATTTACAGGGCCACGATGACGCAGTCTCTCTCCAATTCGCCCTGAGTTTCGACGGGCATACCGCTAGAGTGGGGGCTCTAGAGTTTGCAGTGACAGAGGAGTCCATTTCAGTTGCCACGGGACTTCCACGCACCGGTGATAGATGGTTTAAGAATGGTCGGATGCCACGAAAAGATTATGACTGCGTTTTTAAACCAGAATATTTGGCTGTGAAGGGTGAGAAGGGTTTCTCCAAACTATGGGTCAGGGAAGAATTCTATAATTCTTTGATGATCATCACCAAGCTAATTACCTGTGAAGGTCGATTCTCCACCTACAAAGCCTGCCATTTTCGACTGCTAGCTCATTTCGAGTTTGGTAAGCTTCTAAATTTCCCATTTTATTTTTGGAAAAGTTTGAGTAAGATGGCTTCGCAGGTGAGGAAGAATTTAGAGCATCCAACCCATAGTCTTTATCATCATGGGCTTATTAAAATGATTGTTTTAGCTGAGTTAAAGAAGCAGGGTCAGGGTTGGGAACATTTTGTATATGAACTCTCTAACCCTCATCTTCAGTCACCCGTGAGGAATGAAGCAGGGGAGCCTGGTATCCCTGATTTAGTGGAAAAAGCTTCCTCCACAAACAATTCAGTTCCTCAAGATGCTTTTCCTCAGGAACCTGCTGTTAATAGCTCCAAGAAAACTGCTTCATTGTATGCTAAGAAATCCCCAATTCCTAAAAGACAGTGTGTTAACTCTCAGTCTGGGGGAGATAAGGAGCCAAATAGACGGTTTACTCGCAGTATGGCCGCTAAAGAGGGGAGGAAGGGGTCTAAGGGTAAAGAACCTGTCCACGTCGAGTTTTCATCATCCGATGCTTCCTCTACCCAAGCTGACTCCGATTCTCCTGATTCCCCTCATTGTTCTGCATCCCTGAATCCTGTCAGTGAACCCTTGTTACCAGTATCCCCTTCCAAATCAAGTCTGAAATCTATCAAAGGATCACCTTCAAAGTCAAGTTTGAAGTCTGTCAAGGTATCCTCTTCCAAATCAAGTTTAAAGTCTGTCAGGGCATCATTTTCCAGGTCTGGTTCAGAAGCTTCAGCGCAGGGGATTGACTATTTTAGACAAAAGAATATCAAATTGAAAAAGAAGCTGCAAGAATATGAAAGGTTGGATCGGGTTGTTAAACAAGAAAATGCCATTTTGAAAGCTAGAATAGTGTCCCTGCAAACCTTGGTTGATGAAGTTAAAGGGACAAATCATAGCCTTCGAAGACAGTTAAAGAAAAAGGACAAACAGTTTGAGCAGTTAGCTAGCATACAGCAACATTCTGCTCCCTCTCCTCCTCAGGTGCAAGTCCTGTTTAATACCTCAGCTTCAGTTTCTGGAGTTGGGTCCAAGGATTGACAATTCATTTTGAAGATTTAAATTTTGCCTATCACAAATTTCCTTGCATTGGGACATGCAAGACCTTCAGTCTGGGGGAGATGTTGGTCCTCTATTTTGTCCATTCGATGTACTATTTCCTAGCATTTAAAGTCTTAATGGGTCCAATAATAATCAGTTTGATGTGTCTTTTGAAGGTCAATATTGCTAAAAGCCATGGTAACTAATTTTAATTATTTGATTGTTGTATTTTCTTATTTTTATGCATATGTTGTGGGTTTTTAGGTTTCATTAAACCCTATGCTAATAATGCTGTGGGTTTCTCTTCTACACAGGGTTCGTTTTGATTTGGCCAGCGTTCAAATGAGGAGATTTGGGGATTCGATCTACCATCAGGGCGTTTTTATTGGATCCACATCATCTTTAAGATGCTTTTGAAGATTGCTTCACTGTTATTTCAGGCACGATCTGTGGTGTTATTATCTTCTCTTAAAACGATATGTGTATATCCTGGATCTGAGATGCCATTTTTGGCTCAGATGGTTAAGATATTTTGAGTATTGTTATTCCTATCGATCCTTGTCTTCAGGACGATTTTACTCTGTATAATCTAGTATAAAAGTAGCCATGGAAACCCTAAGCACAAGGAATTTGTACAAAACTCCATTTTTCTGAATATGATACAGCGTGTGTTTTCAGCAAACTTGTGATTTCAATGTGTGAGGCGTTGAGGGCAGGGCCCACCTTCAACACCAGACTGTAATATTCCATTAGTGTGTGTGGTTTGCAATAGTAGATTGGCGTTTTCTCATTTCACATTCCTTTTCAGCATATAACTTATTTGCCCATTATCGGTTTGCAATAGAAAATGTGACTGCGAGTATTAATTAATAGCATTTACAGTTTATGGTGATAGAGTGAATTTGTTAACAGTTTGAATTTAAGATTCCATTTGTTTTTGGTGAATTGTTATTTTAAACCTAGGGTATATATAATTGCATGATTTAATATAGAGTATGGTAGATTCAATTTGATGAAGGACTCCGAATGGATTGAGTGTTTTTAGATTGAGAGTTTTATTATGAATGGATTGAGTGTTATATTTCCATAGCTACAGGAATGGTTTTTGACTGTACAATTGAATTCAGAATTGGTTTTAAATCTTTTCTCTAGTCTTCCGTGTGTGGTATTGGTACATGAATTACAAGTTTAACTTTCAACACTAAAACCTTTATGTTGCAGCACAAGAATAGTGTATAGACAGCCTGTTCTCTTATTGTCGAATCAGGGTTTGAAGATCGTGATCATAGAGTACTTAGGGTTTACTGTTTTTTATAAAGGATTGCATTTGTATTTGAATGAGTTTTGAGGAAGAGTCCTTGGATGTAACCCTGTTCATTTGAATCAGTTTTCATAATTTAAACACAGTGACTGTCGATTACACAGTTCTAATCTTTATTTGATGAACAGAGTTTTGGTATTTTCTTCATGAGTACTTATATGCATTAATTGTAAATAGAGAGTGATGGAACTTCACCAACAGTTAAATTCTCATTTGATAGATTGTATGCATTAATAACTCAAAGCTAAAAGGCATAGGACTAGTTTAGATTTGGGGATATTTGTGTGAATTTACATACTTGATTTGAAGTTCAGTTAGGAAACATGGTCGACGAAGCATACACATTTGGTTAATGATAGATTGACTTGGATTGTGAATTACAATAGCCTAGATTGCTGTAGGTACCGTTTATTGTTTTTAATTTGCTAGCAGGTTGTTTTTAAATTATAGAATTACAGTTTGAAAACCCTTATTTAGGTTATCTTCGAAGTTCAACAATAAGAATTAGTAATGTAGTTTTCATTTTCTTTAATGCAGAGTTAGTGGTCTTTAGCATTGGCCCTTTAGGGTTAGTCTCATTGTTGTTAGCAGTAGATTAGGATTTCTTGAGCATTAGGGTTAGCTTATCTGCACATATAGTGTAGCAGCTCGAAGTCTACGATTCCCCGGTTGATAAATTAAATTGAGGTGTATTAAATATCAATAATTTTAACCAACAGAAGTTATATACAACCTATAAATGTTTTAGATCCTGAAGCTTTGCCAAAATGGATTTATATCGAAAGTTCCACGATGACTTTTTTTTTTCTATATAAAACCCTAACCTTCAAATTGTCGCAAGTGAAGCAAATGTCGTAAGTGCCATACATTGCCTTCCTTTAGGCTAGCTCTGATACCATGTTAAGATTTAATATTGTAAGATAGAAAATATCAGCATTACATTCCATTTCACAACAATAGCATATATAGGATCACTGAAACAAAAACAAGCACAACATAAACATAAGAGACACAGATTTATATTGGGAAACCCTCATGGGGTAGAAAACCCAGCAAAGCTTCCTCAATATAGATGACCAGCAAATACAAAGATGTAATCCACAACCATGAGCTCCTTCTCCTCCACAGCAAATCTCTCTCTCACTTATGTGCTAATCACAAGTGAGTGAATGTGTGTTAAATGAGGAACACACCTCCTCTATTTATACAAAACTTTGACTTGACTTTTACACTAACTAGGTTGGCCCCAACTTAACCACTTTACATAATGTTGGCTCTGCCAACCCCTCTAGGGTGGTCTAATAACCATTTGACCCACATAACGCATACAAGGCCGACCCTCACTAGGGAAGTCTAATAATCCAAGTTACCACATTCTTCACAGAGGAATAAAACATCTCCGGATATACAATAAGGTCTTCATGGAGGAATGAAACATCTCCAGAATAATAAAGTACAAATATAATATTCTTAGAAGTTACATGATTTTAACACACAGAACCCAAACCAGCGAGCATACTTGGGTTCCGTTAGCTCCCACAGGTGCATATGGGCATTTTGTATGTGTCCACGCATGCCAAGGAGCCTTCAAACGAGAAATGCCCCCCTTGAGCAAGATTGGCATGGCCTTCACTGAGCAAAACCCTAGCTCCGGAGATATCACATTAGCACCGTTTCTGGGACTTCGAGGCATGCTGTGGGGGGGACCCTAGCTGAAACCTGGTGTCCTGGATCCATCAGAATCAACGGATTTGCAACTGGAGCCATGGTTTGGGTGCTGTGGGATTTTGGTCCGTCACTCTAGGTTCATTCGGGGACACATTGAGGATTTGCTCCGGGGGCACGAAACCCAAACCAGTGAGCATATTTGGGTTCTGTCGGCTCCCACAGGTGTGTATGGTCATTTTGGACGTGTGCACGGTGGCCACGCACTCCCAGGAGACTTCGAACAATAAATGGCTCCCTTGAGCAAGATTGGCATGGCCTTCACTTAGCAAAACCCTAGCTACGGAGATGGCACATTGGCACCGTTTTCGGGACTTTGAGGCACGCTATGGGGGGTCCCCTAGATAAAACCTGGTGCCCCCGAATCAATGGATTCGTTATCTGAGCCACGGTTTGGGTGCTGTGGGAATCTTGGTCCGGCACCCCGGGACCATTCAAGGACACTTTGAGGAATTGCTCTGGGGGCACGGAACCCAAACCGACGAGCGGACTTGGATTCCGTCAGCTCCCACAAGTTGTATGGCCATTTATGACATGTCCACAGTGGCCACGCATGCTCGGGATCCTTCGGACGAGAAATGGCCCGCTTGAGCAAGATTGGCATGGCCTTCACTAAGCAAAACCCTAGCTCCAGAGATGGCACAATAGCACCATTCTGAGGGTTGGAGACACGCTGTGGGGGGGCCCCTAGCTAAAACACAGCGTCCCAGATCCATCGGAGTCGATGGATTCAAGATCCGAGCCACCGTTTGGGTTTTGCGGGAATTTTGGTTGGGAACCCTAAGGCCATTCACAAACACTTTGAGTATTTGCTCCGGGGCCACGAAACCCAAACCGTCGAGCAGACTTGGATTCTGTCGGCTCCCATAGGTGCAAGTTGCCATTGTGGACATGTCCATGCATGCCCGGGAGTCTTCGGATGAGAAATGACCCCCTTGAGCGAAATTGGATCACCTCTCTTTCACATTTGTGAAGACCTGTGATCACTAAGGTTACTAATATCTTGTTCTAACACTAAGTCCATTTCCTTGGAGAGCAGAGATAACACCTAACACGATTTTGGATGTCAACACTAGAGGAGACCACCAATTGCAATGATATATAGAATAAGGATTTATTCCTTCTCATAACATCAATATCACGCTCTTTTATTTGTAATTAGCTTCATGGAGGAATTAACTATGGTTCATGAAAACACCCCTAGGAGGATATATGAAGTCTAGGGAGGACAACTTGGCTTGAGTTTGATCCTTCTGATATTATCGTGTTACATCCCTTGTAGGTTTATGATTAGGGTTTTGTGATGAAACCCTAGGTGCATTTTCTAAATAAGAAGAAGAGAAGCATATGTATTGCATTGGATGACTTGTTTTAGTGATTCATGCATGTTATGTCTCCTTGGTTCAGCTAGGGATTTCACTATTTTCCCTCGCTAGTGCTTTGTAGAGTTAGTGAATTGTACTAGCCTTGTGATAAGGCTCTCATGCATGTTCTTGAATTGTAATTTATAGTTATATATGTATTGATAATTTATCACAAGTAAAAGATAATTTTGTTGAGTGATTTGACATCATCATTGAATAAGTTAAGGGTTGTTTTACTATTTCTATAATTGTTGTAAGAGTGAGTTTTCAGATTTGGTTTATGCATGATAAGTTTTCAATGCAACTAAATCTAATATAATAAAGAGGATATTTTTGTGAGGCTCCATGCAAATTACTAAAGCACAAAAGTGATTGTGACTAGGTGAAACTCCACTCTTTGAGGTTTCAGAGGCTTTGGATTTATGTGTTTCCTCCTACCATATTTAAGTATATAAAAGATTTTCTAAGGGCATGCTAAAATATTCTAACGTATACATTCATTGTGGGTAATCCAGATGGACCATATTTCTTGCAAAGCCAAGGATTAATTTACATTATATGTGTGTGATATCCATCGACGAAGAGTAGAGTTGATATTTTTTGTGTGCCCATGGTTGAGGGTCCAAGAGTATGTGAGATAATTGGGAGCCCCAAGTAAAAGGCCTCACCAAGGGAAATTCCAAGTAATTTTGAGAAAGTGACAAATTAGGTCAAAAGTTGAGCATATTGTTCTAAAACTAAGGTCATTTCCCTAATAGAAGACATGCAGAGTGGAGCTAATGCCTGACATGATTTTGGGTGCTATCAATAGCGTTGTCTTGCCATGTACTTGTGTAATGTGACATGGCTACTATTTTTAAACCCTCAGAAAGAGAATCATGCTCATGGCGAGAGCTTGATTGACATAAGCTTGTTATTGAATCCAACGAGGACTTCTTATCTATCATGGAGATTATAGGGTTAATGAGTAAACCCTAGGAGTTAGATTTTATGGATCAGGAAGATATAACTAGTGGAGAAGATAAGGGAAAGATAGACATATTGGATGTTCTTGTAGAGATTTCTCTTGTGCGATGCTAGATAGAGTACTTGTGTGATGTGACATGGCTAGGGTTTGCATGAGATATCTCATATTAACATGTCCATGTGCTCTTGCATGTACCCCAACGTTCCAAGAAAAAGAAATATTTATATTTATATAATCACAAGCCATTGACGTCATTGAAATATGATATCATGGTAGTGGAAGAAGTTGTAGAGGTGTTAGAGGCCTAAATATTGAAATAATTCAATCCCAACATAAAGCATCTCATTCTTATCACCAACCAAATGCATATTAGGGTTTGATGCTAGAGTATAAGACCTAGGGTTTGAGGATTAAAATATCAAGATGGACATGTAGACTTGGATTCTATAAGTTGAGTTCTCTAGTGGTGTAGTTGTGTGACGTGACATGGGTAGGGTTTTTAAACCCTAATAAAGATAATCATGCTCGTGGGGAGACATTGATTAACATAAGCTTGTTGTTGAAGCCAATGAGGGATTCCTAGATATTAGTGCTAGATTAGTGTTTCTAGGGCTAGTTTAGGTTTCCAGAACTAGATTAGGTTTATAGTGTTCTAGCTTATTTTTCTAGTGTTAAGTTAGTCTTTCTAGGGTTAGTTTAGCTTTCTAGGATTTCTAGGGCTATATTAGGTTTGTAGGGTTATATTAGTGCTTCTATGGCTAGACTAAGTTTCTAGGGATAGATTAGGTTTCTAAACATTAATGAAAAAGGGTGAAATGAAGACATGGAAGATGGACAAGATGACATGAAGGACAAGCAATGGACAACACATTAATGACAAAGTGTTGATGACTCGACAAAGGAGCATGCCAAGGTAAGCAAGATTGATAGGATGACAAAGGAGTATGACAAGTGGCCAAGTATGACAAGGACAACAATATGATGATGCAAAGATCGCCAAGTATGACAAGGACAACAATATGATGATGCAAAGATCAAGCAAGCATGAGATCGTGTCAAACAAGCATGACATATGCTGTTGACATGCATGATGAGGATGACTTGTTGACATGGAGGAAGCATGACAAATGTTGTTGACTAGGCAAACAAGCAAAGTGAATTTGGAAAGCATGACAAGTGTTAGTGACATGTAACTAAGTATATATGTATGTATGTATCTCTATGTATGTATGTATGTATGTATCTCTATGTATGTATGTATCTCTGCATATCTCTATGTATGTATGTATGTATGTATCTCTATGTATGTATGCATGTATGTATGGAAAAGACATGTTTGTATATATGTATCAACAAAAATGCATGTACCAACAAAATAACATAAAACTACACATACCTTGATGTAGAACATAACATTCTTTGATGCAATTCTTTCTCTTATGTAAAGTTGACTGGACTCATTCAATAAATCCATCTGGATCCTCTCTGTTGCTAATTGTCTCCATCAATCTCTCATGCTCTGAATGAGGAAGGTAGTAGCATACCTTGGTTGAGCTCTTGTTTGACATTGTATGTAGATGGATGTTTGTGCCAACGTTCAAGTTTCTGAAGTGATACACCACTGAACCTGGTCTGTAACTCATGAATACATGCCCACTAGTCTTTCTTGACTTCCCATCTAGTGTAAGATATTCCCCCTTAACCACCATTGAGCCAATAGGAAAATCAATTCCTTCATCGTCGATTAATGATTCGTAGAGGGTTTGCTTACCTTGGATGAACCATGCAAACCAATCATCCGTGCCCCATTCATTGTCTTTCGGGGCAACAATTGCGTATATGTGTCTTGGTTGTACAAGATCCGAGATATGGTCGTAGTCTGTTGAAATTACTGACTGACCCTCCTCTAACTGGGTTGTTTCAACAACTGCACGTTGGTATACTGCCAGTGACACATGATCCCATTCATCAACCCAGTCCATGCATTTGCATTCATCCCATTCGCCACTGCTGCAAGGGCTACAAAACCAATGAAGCTTTCGCGTCCATATTTAAAATAAGGGGTTGTTTGAGCTTCGAAATGAATGAAATCCACACGTTCCTTGTATTGTGCCTCAACTATAGGAACACGATCGATATATGTCAACCACTCGCTAAAAATTTCTTACAACGCGTCCTGCCACTGATGATGTTTGTTGATCTCTTGCTCAGTCTGAAATTGTTGCAGATCACCATTGAACTATGGATTCTGCATCTCAGATATGAGGTTCCGTGTCAAACCTAATCTCTTCCCTTCGTAGTGCAGTCTTGATGCATGCACCGACCCCATCATGCTCTCCTTTGCTGTGTCCGGTCTCAAAATAGTTCTAGATATGCGGCACATTATAAGTCTTATGCAAAATACCCATCCATTGGAATAATCGGGCATTTTTTAACTGGCCCTCACATTAACCATCCAACCATATCCAATGTTGATCCATCTGTATATCTCTCTCCTTCAACTGATCATAGAAAATTTGAAAACAATGTTGCACATAATGCATATCATGGGTTCTATCATCACTTATGTAAAATTTTGTCTCCTTCAGTATTATCCTCTTGTCATTGCTGCTCTCTGGCCCATGCCTATACATAATATGTAGAATGATGCTGACTTGGTCTTAATGGTAGTGTTGACTCTGGATTTCATTTTTTGGTTGAAGGGTGTAATTTTCTGCAAAATCCACAATTGACACTATGGTTCCAACAGGAAATGTGCCCCTGCATTTTTTGTACTGCTCATCTTTCCATCGCGCTGCATGCATGTGTTGAACATACTGCTTTGTTTTCTTGTAGAACTCCATCAAGAAGTCACATACCAGTACCTGTTACCATGAAAATAAGGGAAATATTACAATGTGGCCTTTGGAAAAATGTATATGTCATAAATTGAAAGTGTAATATGGAAAATATGTAATATTCATTTGTACTTGTGACTTCACTAATGCAATCTTTTTACTTTCCCTGGCACTGTCTAATTGATAGGTTATGTACTTGAAGCTCTGCATCTCCACGCCCATCCTGCCAAATTCGTGCTCCTTTCTTCCATGAATGTAATGGTTCAAAAGAGAAAACCCACTGCACCTTGAACATGTCCCATATAGACACAATTTTTCATAAGATGTTTTTCCTTCGGGCCTTGGACACATGATGTTGTGGATAAATTCTCTTGATGCATTCGGTGGTAGTATGGATTCATTGCGGCCCTGCACAATGTTAGTATGCAAATCACAAAATATATGTTTATATTTGTCATAATAATATTCATATTCTACATGGTATCTACAACAACAGGTGTTCCGATCAATGCATATACGAACGTACCATGGTGTGCATTTCTCAAAGGACCTTTGGCCCAGGTTCAATTGTGTGTGCTCATTCCTGAATCTCTCATAGAGTTCAGTTTGTGTGGTGTCAAGGAAATGTTTAACATGGGGTTCACGTTCAGTAGAACCTTTTCTCAGCTTTAACACGTCTCTTTGGTTTGATGAAGGTCTGGTATGATCATGCCAAAACTTTTGTACTAACTCCTTAACAACATCAATTAGCTTCCTATTTGCACGAGGCAACCTACCAACAAAATACCAACAATTGTTTCCACTTGGAGTGTCAAGATTTTCTCTTATAACAGAGTACTTTTTAATAGTTTTTCTATTTAATTTGAGTATGTGAGAAGTGTGTGATAGCAGGTGACGTTTCCTTGTGGACTTGCTTACAACTAATTCCGCTAAAACACGACGAGCTGCACAAAGATATTTTGTACAAGACGTCTTCCCTATCGAATTAAATGTAGATTGGATATTTCTAACAATATGACTGCTAGCCTCTGAACTTTTAACTATATTTATGCCCAAAATTCTCCTAACAACAACTAAACAATATGAATTTAACAAACATAGCAATAATTGGCATTTACCTGCATCACCTTTGGATTCAAAATATTCCTTGAAAATTTTGCTGCATTGACATTCGATAGTGCGTTTCAGAAACTTACCTTCAAGGCCCAACATATCACTATCATCCACATGAATACATCTAGAAGTTATTCTTCTTGCACTGGACAGTCGAGGTAGGGAGGGCGGACATGAGACATGAATACCAAAGCTTGTTTGTTGTGGTGCTTCATTCATAGATTGGGCCATAATGGGAGTGTGTTCAACATGGTTGTGGTCTTCTTGGGGAGATTGCAAATTAAGCAAGGCTTGTATGTTCATCTCTACACATGTAGCATCTACCAATATTCCCGTGTCGTGAGGAACTTCAGCATGACTCGTTGATGTATTGTTGGTTGGAGATTGTGTTGATGCTGGAATTTGAGTTGGGTATGATGGACACGACCTCTTTACCTATGGTTCTACACAAGAGGTTTTCATGTCAACAACTATGTAAGGATCAGTGGCAGAATTTGGGGTAATGATAGGACCATGTCTCACTCTCTCCATTCCCAACCTGGCCTTTTCTCTTAATTCATTGACCTTTTGAATGGGAAGATTCCTTCTATATTTTTTGTTCTATTGTGTGAGTTTTCCATCTCCAAAAGTCTCTTTAAAAAAACTATCAAGCCTACCCCTACAAAAGAAACAACAAATAAGATATGAGTTCCATTATACAATGAAATTGACACATTCCAACATAACTTACCACTTTACAAATTAACACATACAACTATAGACTATGTTGGTTTATTTGTGTTCGAATAAACATCATTATCCCTTACATTTCCAATCAATATATATGATGGTTGGTCAAGTGTAGAGTGGAGAAACTAGTGTCTTGCCTAGCCATGAATTCATAAAAATTATGGTAGTAACACCCTACAACAGAGATTGCTCGTGTCCCCTAAGGAAGGAGAATTCAATGATGTAGAGGCAAGTAATCAAGCTCAAAGGCACGATATTAAAGAAACATTACAATAAACATAGCATGAAGATGAGAGCATGGACAAAATTTCATGAACTAATCAATATGGGCCCTCTCCCATGATTGCTTCTTAGGATTTTATTCAAATTGAAGAGGCTCAAGAGAGAAAATCATCATAGATGGGAATGTGCGGGGGATGAATAGTTTGATAGTTTATGCTATAGGTTTTTCAATGGTGTACAATGTGTAAAAGATGGAGGTTTATTAAACCATTTATTTGTATTTTTTTCAAATGAAAAAGAGTTTATGCTAGAGATGCCTTGGGAATAGTTTGATAGTGTTTCTACATCAAATAAACATAACATGAAGATGAGAGCATGGAAAAAAATACATGAACTAATCAATATGGACCCTCTCCCATGATTTCTTCTTAGGATTTTATTCAAATTGAAGAGGCTCAAGAGAGAACCTCATCATAGATGGGAATGTGTGGGGGAGGAATAGTTTGATAGTTTATGCTATAGGTTTTGCTATTGTGTACAATGTGTAAAAGATGGAGGTTTATTAAACCATTTATTTGTATTTTTTTCAAATGAAAAAGAGTTTATGCTAGAGATGCCTTGGGAATATTTTGATAGTTTTTCTACATCAAATAAACATAGCATGAAGATGAGAGCATGGAAAAAATTTCATGAACTAATCAATATGGACCCTCTCTCATGATTGCTTCTTAGGATTTATTCAAACTGAAGAGGCTCAAGAGAGAACCTCATCCATACCATCCTTGTGTAAAATCAAAATATATTCATGGTAATAATTATTGGTTTACATTGCATACTTCATCTTGTCTAATGTTCATATGAGTTTTTTTAGATGTGAACTTGGGAATTCTTCTTGTCAAATTAATTGTTGTCTATGCATGGATATTGTTGTAGGCATATGATAAAAACAAAAAGGCATGGGAGAATCTCAAATCTTGTGAATGAAAAGAATTATTTACAATTCACCATACCTATAGAAATGATCTCCACTTGCAATGGAAATTGGTAGCTTGAATGTATCCACTAGATTCCAAGACCACTGAAGATGTTTGTTAGATTACAAGACTGATTTTGTGTCAAATAGATCAACGAGTGTCCAAAATATCAATGAGTGTGATCCAATAAGAAACTTGTAATAGCTTGAAACCCGCGAAAGAAAGAAATCCCATGTTTTTTGGTAGAATTATTGGGAACATACAACTCTGTTTTTTTTAACTAGCAGCAGGCACGTGCATGCATGTTTAAACGCGCACATGCATGTTTAAACGTGTGCACACGTGTTTAAATGCATGCACGTGTGTTTGTATCACATACATGTCACTAGCGCATATGCGCTAAAACACGCACACGCACCCCTACATAACATTTACACCATTTATTACCCAATGTTTACACCATTTATTACCCAACGTTTACACCGTTTAATGCCAAACCTTCCCCCACTTCGAAAATATTTGCATAAATTGGACTCGGTGATGAAATTTGAAGGGTGGGTCTTAATTTTTATTGGAAGGGAATTTGTTCTTGGAGTCCTTCAAAGATGAAGGGCAATTTAAATAATTGTACTTCAATTGACAAGTATAAATTAACTAAACCCTTCCCCCCCAAAAATGCAAAAAACAAATATTGCCCATCCAAATTTTTACAATCTTAAATAATTGAGCACTCCTTAATATCTACATGATAAAAGGGTATCTTTTCAATAAAACCGAATTTGAACACATTAATTTGACATATATGTAACATTAATTTTACAGTTCATTAAATTAACAATTGTTTTGTTGTATTTTTTTGGGTTAGACCACACTTCATTGTACAGAAAACTATGTAGACTACGAATAACCATATTGTGTCATCTATGTGATCTTATGCATAGTGCAAGACGTTGTAACTAGATATAGTCTTAAAATAAAACTAGAACCATGAGAAAATTACTTATTGTAAACTATGTACAAAAACAAGCCACTAAGCAAAATGAGGCTATAATAAACCTACAACCAAAATATACATATAAAACCAACCAAAACCTTAATTCAAACCCGAGAGAGGGAAATCATCCAAGCTTGAGAGATGTAAGAATGATGGACATTAAGCGCCTAAGAAAAAATAATACATTGCTAAAAAAAACATTAAAAAAAAATCCTCCATACCAAGCAAGTTAGCAACGCTAGCATCATAGGGGCATCGACATCAAATTTTGTTGTTCAAGACTTGTCATGACAACATACATGTATGGGATGGAGGGGAAATGGAATCAAGCCTAAGTCAACTGGAGCCTTGCGACTCGCTACATGTTTGAGTCTCGACAATATACCTTTTAAATTGAACCAGAATAACAAAAGAAGTTTGTTAATGGCTCGATTTGAAAAAATTATAGATACATGAGTAATTAAGAGCTCAAGGCTCTAAAATTCGATGTGTTTTTTACCAATCCATGATTCGGTGAATTCATAGTCATTGGCATGAAATTTAAGTTATTTAATGAAATAATTAATGTATCTACCTCTATGTCGAAACTGTTTTCCATGTTGATGCAGGACATTGCCCTCCTTGTTGTCTTACCAAAAGGCATGAGAATGAGGAATAAGACTTAAAACTATGGAATTGAACTTCAAAGAAGCCTTACAATAACATTGGTAAGGAGTGATAAGAAGATCACAACAATCCAGCATGCCAAATATCAGATGATAGTGTCAATTAAAGACTTATATGGTAAATTTAATATAAGACTTACTTATAGTTGTCTCAGGAGCTTACTCTTTGCGTCTTGACATATTTGATAATTTATGGTTGTCTATGCGCCTTGACCCAATTGATATTATAAGGTGAGGATGTGCATGCATAATAATCCTTTTTTATGACTATGCGATGATGATTTAAATGGAAGAGGATGTAAATACATGTTATTTTTATACGTATTTTGGTGGCGAGTGTTGAAGAGAAACTTGGTGATAAACCACATATGTTTGGAAGGAAGGAGGGAGATTACATGATCATGATCATGCCACCCATCAAATTGAAGACAATTCCTGAGCCAAAAATTGTTTTTTTAAATTTGATTAATAATCATTGTGGTACTTTGGTCCAAATGTTTTTTCTAACTCATTGTTTCTCCATATTGTGTGCCTACTACCACCTCTCTATACCAATGCATAAATCAACCTCTGCTTGGTTTGTGGTTATAGTTGCATGCCATTGAGTGTTGTTTAGAGTTTTCATGAGTCTGTGACATTCATACAATAAATGAAGTCTTGTAGAGGAGGACTCATCAAAGAGGCAATTTGAATTTCATTTTGTCAAAAACATATTTTGTAAAGATCAAATGCCATGAATGCATCCTCAAACTACCATGCAAGACCATGGATATGTTGCAAAGAATTGAACATCATTGAAGAATGAAAACAGTTTCCTCGAGATCTTATTGAAGCATATTGAGCTCAATTGAATTCCACTTGAGCCTTAATTGAAAATTCTAGACCTCAAGCATCATCAATAGCACATAGAATCCATGACACTATCCCTCTACAAGGAGTATTTTGCATATGAATTGAATATTGCTACCATTATAATGGCTTGGGAATCAAGGATTTATCTTGGCTCCTTAACCATGGCTAGTGGAGGGAAACAAGATTCTCCAACACTAACTCTTGCTTCTTAGGCACAAACACCATGAATGAGTCCCTGGACAACCACATATGAAATATATAGGGTATTAGTCAATTTCAAGTGTGTTATGTGTGCCATGACTAGGTTAGTTGTGAACCAAAAATGGGAGTCGAGGTATGACCAAGGTATATGGACAACAAGAAGCTCATCATGCCTTAAATGAAGCTTCTCAGGCTCAAGCACCATGAAAAACACCTACAACTCAAGAAGATTAATAGGATACGATGTTGAATGCATCTTCAAACCACCACACATAACCCTTGTGGGGTATCTCTAGCAAATGTAGAGGGATACATATACCATGATTAGGCTACATTGCAAACCTTAAACAAGATGATGATGATGATGATGATGATCATGACTAATATCGTCATCCTCATCCTCATCCTCATCCTCATCATCATCATCATCATAATCGTCGTCACCATCATCATCTTCATCATCAACATCATATTCTTCATTATCATCATTATCATCATCATCATCATCATCGTCGTCATCATCAACATCTTCGTCATCATATTCATCATCAACATAAACATCATCATCATCATCATCATCATCATCATCATCATCTTCATCATCATCGTCATCATCTTCATCATCATTCATCATCATCATCATTAATGATGATGAAGATGATGACGATTATGATGATGATGAATATGGTGGATGATGATGAAGATGAGTACGAAGATGAAGATGATGATGATGACGATGACGAATATGATCATCATCATCATCATCATCATCCTCATCATCGTCATCATCCTCGTCGTCATCATCGTCATCATCATCATCGTCATCACCCTCTTCCTCATCATCATCATCATCATCATCATCATCATCTTGGTCATCATCTTCATCATCATCATCATCATCATCATCATCATCTTCATCATCATCATCATATTGGTCATCATCATCGTCATTATCATCATCCTCCTCCTCCTCCTCCTCCTCCTCCTCATCATCATCATCATCCTCACCATCCTCATCAGTGTCATCACCCTCTTCCTCATCATCATCATCATCGTCATCGTCGTTGTCGTCGTCATCATCGTCGTCATCATCATCATCATCATCATCATCATCGTCATCGTCATCGTCATCACCCTCTTCCTCGTCCTCCTCGTCCTCGTCCTCCTCCTCATCCTCATCATCATCAACAACAACATCATCGTCATCCTCATCATCGTCGTCACCATCGTCATCTTCATCATCATCATCATATTCAGCATCATCATCATCATCATCATCATAATCATTCTCGTCGTCATCCTCATCATCATCTTCTTCATCATCATCGTCATCATCAACATCTTCGTCATCATCTTCATCATCATCATCATCATCATCTTCATCATCATCGTTATCTTCGTCATCATCATCATTGATAATGATGATGATGACGAAGATAACGATGATGATGATGATGATGATGAAGATGATGGATGATGATGAAGATGAGTACGAAGATGAATATGATGATGATGATGATGACGAATATGATCATCATCATCTTCATAATAATAATCTTCGTTATCATCATCATCATCATCATCATCATCATCATCCTCCTCCTCCTCCTCATCCTCATTATCGTCATCATCCTCGTTATCAACATCATCTTCTTCATCATCATCATCGTTATCACCCACTTCCTCATCCTCATCCTCATCCTCCTCCTCCTCATCATCTTGGTCATCATCATCTTCATCATCTTCATCATCATCATCATCATCATCATCAAGAAGGGGGAATCAAGGTTTGACCTAGAGTGACCCCTTTTAATCATTCCTAGAGTTATGTTGTTGATGAACCATAATTAACCACTCCAACTAACTATGGGCCAAATCACAAGGTTGGATCCCAAGACAAAACCTAGTAAGTAGGAGGGTTCCCCAAAGGTCTAGTAGAGTCAAACTAATGATTAAAGTTATAATATTGAAGAGGTGGAAATATCAAACCCTACTTAAGCACTAGACATCACAAGGAATTCATGCATATAGAATAAGGTAAAGTGACTCAATAGATATTTATTTAGCACATAACAATCCTTGTATGAAGAGAGAAAAATATCAATGTTAATAATGGGTAGGTCATGTATATCAAGGAAATGGAAGTAGGAAACACCCTAGTACCTCTAAGTAGGTAGGTGTATGTGAATACTAATAAATGCATACACTACAATCACTCATATGCCTATGTTTTGATTCATTCAATAGGATTTTTGTATGGATGCATATGTGCAATTGAGCTATGGTTTGGTCTGATTTTACTAAATAGCGCGCTCTGTTTAGTGCGTACACGCTATTTATGCGTACGCGCATTTAAAATAATGCGGATGCGCCATTTCAATTTCTAAGTTTTGGTGGGAAATTCCTTTCCCACCAATGTGGTGGATGACTTGGCCGCTATGGTTTTAGGTTCACATTGCCAAACCAAGTGGCTTGGACTGTGTTATAACAAAATGCATCTTATTCTATAACTTCTTCTGTTTTGAGCATGATTCTGCATATGCGACACTTGTCCACTGCTAATGAAATTGCACACACTTGTAGAACTATGTGTGCAGATTTCGAATATGTAATTTTTTATTAAATCTATTATTTGTTTCTATTTTTTAATTAATTTTAATTGCATCAACGTCAATCTTACACAAAAAGTAGGTTATTTCTTTCGTCCATAACTTTTTATTGGCTCAACTATTTTGAAAACAAAAAAGAACCCGCACAAGTACAAACAAATACCTACATCCTAAAAAAAACAAAGTTCATTGATTATGTTAAGACCATGATGTCAGGGACTAACGCTCGACCTATTCATTTTAGGGCTTGGCTGACTTCCTTAATTAAAAAAAATAATTAAAATTAACATAAATAAATATGGAAAAATAGCGCCGCACTAGAACGACCTGTAATATACGACTGTATATAATTTTTTTCACAAAATTCCACCATTTGCATATCAAACCATGGGACTAACACAAACATATTCATTATGTTTTCTTAAAAAAATAACATACCAACCTTAGGAGAACCCAATTTTTTTGGAGTTATACTTAATTTACATAAATAATATTTATATATTCTGGAAGGTAATCCGATTGTCTATGTTTTGTCTTCTTGTGCCATATTCCAAAAAATTTTGTAGGTAGCTCTAATATTGCTTTTTAACATTCATATTTCGGTTTTTCCAAGAGTCCATTGCAACTAACGCGTCATGAGTGGCCAACATTAGCTTGCACCAACCCAATTACTATTTACAAAATACCCAAAAAAGAAATAATGCTAAATGTACCTTTGGCGACCTTCCTAACAAGTGTAACGCCCCATTTTGTCATTTCTACTTGAACTATTATTATATGTTGTATTTGCTTGATTGTGAGACTTTGTCGGTTTGACGACATTGTGGACATATGGTTCTATTATTTGTCCGAGATATATATGTGTGTGTGTGTGTGATGTTAGTATTATGGTATGTAGTCATGTTTAGATATATATCATGTGTTAATTAGGTCTTGTATATGCAAATTACTGAAAGATGGGTACGTGGACACCGTTAAAGTTATATGTTGAATGAATGAATGTTATACCAGGTGCATGGTGAATATAAATGAATTGATTATTGTTTTGTTATGATGAAATGTATATGTACATGTCTAGGATTTGTGCACGATATTCTAGATTGTATGTCGGAGACTAACTTACAGGTTAAAAATGGCTAAGTGATAGCTGGATCCTACGAGGTGGGAGAGCCTCGGGGACATGGAATCCGAAAGATAAATGGTATGCAAGTGATGCATTATTTATTTTCGCATTATTATTATGTTGTTTATCATGATGTATGGGTGGGGTAGGGTTTCAAGAAAATCAACCTCCCAGATTGGTTATATGATGACAAACTGAGTACAAGTTGCGATGTAGTTATTATGTCAGTATAGATATAGTCCCTTGTTCCATTAGGTGGGTAGAGGCTTTACCCACCGTTTATCCCCGAAACCTAGAGTCATGGGAGGGTTGTGTTATGGTGCGCTCCCCAAGGTGTGTGATGATGACTGGTAGTTTCCTACTAGGGAAGCTTGGTCGATGTAGTCGACACTTCTGCTTATGGGTTTTAATTGAAGCCGGTCATGGCTTGACACTTCAGAGTAGTCCAACAAAGGAAGGATATGATGTGGAAGTTAGTTGTGAACTAGATAGGCAGAGTAGGTAGATAGGTGTACCATAATGTTAGGAGGGGAGACTTGATTAACTGTATATGTTGAGGACCTTGCAGAGTCGTGTCTTAACTTAGTAGCTGGTATTATTGTCCATCAGTTAATTGTACTTAATTAAGTGAATGATCCAACAGTCAAATTATGTTAGGAATGCGTTAGTAAACAATAACTTAATTGATTGAGAATGTTGTGTGGTTTAGTACTATTAGTGTACCTACATGAGGTATGTAAGCCGTAGCTACGCTTACATAACTCGTCTACATATGTGTCCATTGCGTGAAATAATACTGAACTATAATGTTTAGGCATTAATTACATTATTACTACTTATCTAACCATGAGATTAAATTAATACGCTGAGTTAGTAATTTATGATTTAAAAATATGGAATAGGTTGAATGAGTGACTTAGGTGGTAATGAATGATGTTCAAGTTCTAATGTTGATTAATGATTAATTATTGTTGATTAATAAACAAGTTATGGTTAACTTAGGTAGTAATCAATGCATTTGGTTAGTAATGCATGCTTAAATATTAATGAATTTAATTAGTCAAGACTAAGGGTTAAAATGTTAAATGGTGATTGTAATGTTAATACAGGTAATATTAACTTGAAAGGTTAATATTAATTATGTCTCAAACAATATTAATTAATTAATTAAAATATAGGGATAAGATTTAATTTATAAATTACTTAATTAATAATGATTATGTCGTAGTCATTTAGAACCATGGTGTAAATTATAAATAGTACCATATGCCATTATTAAACAAGTGTTGAATTATACATTGAGTTAATTAATTAAAAGGATTAACTAATTATAAAGTTGATTATGAAACTTGGAATTGAAAAGTCGAGGGTTGATTAGAAATTTATTGTGGTAAAAATGTGTAAAAGTGAAACACTTGTGGTTGGTAGGTGAACCAACCCGGGCATTTATTTACATAATAAAATAACAAAGTTTAATGTCTTGGAGTCAAGTGTTAAGGGCTCGAGGAAGACCTGGGATTTGGGAAATTTATGAGGGAGATAAGGGTAGTAATGGGGAGCATAGATTTGGCAGGAAGAGGGGATAAGTAGAAGGATGGATTTTTGGGGAGGATCATCTTGGCATGTTTGGAATTTTAGGAGAAGGATAGATAATTTTAGAGGAAAAGCGAAGGGAAAGTGTTGGAGAATTTGTGAAGGGGAAAACTAGTTGGCATGTACTCGGTTTGGGCTCGGGAGTCCAAAGGGAAAATTTTGGATCTAGATGGTCGGCGAGACCTCGCCAGTTGGCAGGGTGGCATACCGGGTTGGCTGGTCAGTTGAGTTTCCTAGGTTGGGGAAAGATTTTGGTTGCAGGGCATACAATAGGGCAAGAAGGAGCGGTAAGGGGTCTACTAGCTATCTAAAGGTATTTTTCCTACAGGTATAATAATCCATTTCTAACCCTGTTAATTTTACTATTTCAAGTTATTTGATAATGAAATTTTTGTGAATTAATACACATATATATTTGTTGTTACACCTGCAAAAATAGTAAATGTTAGAAATAGATCAATAGTAAATATATTTATTTCAACCTGTAAATGTAAATGTGTTATATTTTACAGGCATGGAAATTTAAACATAAGCTAGAAAAAAAAACCAGAGACTTGAAACAGTATGTAAACAAATGAAAGTTAGATCTTTATTTATAAACTTAGATGAACTAGGACAGGGGTCCTACAATAGGGATGGAAAAATGTTGGGAAAACTAATTGTTTTTCCAATCATTAATTGGCAACTAGGGTTAGTCTTTTTGTTTCAAGGTTTTCATGCAAAATAAATGCAAGTAACAAGGTTAAACTCTCATTGATTTCAAAATTCCAGTTGTAATAAGTAAACTCACTCTAGAAAATACAAATAGAATGATCATACTTAATCATGATCATCCTAATTTCATAGTCTAGTTTTTCCTATCAGGATGAACTTTAGAGCTATGTTTCTGGGTTGGTTTACAAACTATTCAATTCATGCATCAAAAGGAAATATTGCTTAATCATATGACTAAGAAACAAGTTCCAGTTTTTCCATTCCAGGATGAACAAAAAGTATGTAACTCAGTAAAACTTTCTGGGAGTTTCTTTTCCCCCATTGAGCTGAATAGAAAAACATGTTGGGTTTGTGGACAAATTGGGCATCTCTTTGTGGTTGTATGTTTTCATTTTAAGCTGTAGAGTAGAGCAAATCTAGCTTGTGAGGGCTTTTTTAAGCACAATAGATTAGCCATTTATGGTTGTTAAGTTAGTTAATTATGCTTGAATTATTAGTATTTCGATGGACATTAGTATTCAGTTGTACGAAATGTTGATTTAGATCTGATTATTTGAGCATTCTAGATTAATCTCACTTTTATGAAGCGCAAGGCCTCTTTGAGTCTTCTTTTTGACTCCATTCTCCCTGCGAGTACTGGCATTGGCCTTTCTTCGAGGGTTGATCCTCCCGTCTTTCCCATCACCCTATTCAAAACACATCTTTTTGTTACATTTGTTTCTCTAAGGCAGCCTCTTCCATTTCACCTTGCCCTCCGTTGTATCTGCCTTAGCGATCCTATCTTAGGGATACCCCCCTTGAGTTGGAGAATAGCCAACCTGAAGCGAAGAGGAGAGGAGTGTGGTGATATTGGCCTCTCTCCTGAGAGTTGTCATCCAGATGGTGTGTTACATTTTGGGCTTCAGCACACGCATGCCAGTTTTGGGAGACAACATTTTGGTGTCGTTGTCGGGGACAAAGTCCAGTTCTCGAAATTTGAAGATTATGCTTCATTGATGACATTTGTGGGAGATTATATTGCAGATTCCTCTTCTCACATGGCGACTCCACGAAGGGAAAGATCCCTTGTACTTTTGCATATTTGAAGATCATATTGGGTGTAGAGGTGAGCACACTCATTGGAAAGTTTTCAAGCTCACCTTGGCGACTCCACAGTTTGGTATGAGGTATGACTATATGTATGTTTCAGATTTAGTACCTCATCATTTGACTTATGGACAATAAAAAAGAACAACATCTTGCTCTTTTGCACGAAGCTTACACCCCATGGGATTTCTCAAAAAACCATGGATTTCCTAATGAGTGCTATGACCGTGGGAAAGTGCATGACATTCTTCCTGAATTCCGTGGAAATGATGGGGTTTCAGCCACCCATCATATTGCCTATCTCTGCAAATTAATGTCTTATTTTGATGTTCATCATGAGGATGATATTATGATCATTTTCTCTATAACCTTGGAAGGAGATGCAGTATTATGGTTCTATGGCCTTTTGGATGAATCCATAGATTCAGTGGAAATATTTTTCGAGAGGTTTCTCCTTCGCTGGCATGATGGAACTGTTGATGAGATTGAACAGATTGCTAAACAATACAATGCTCTCATCCCTAGGGTCCACCTTGAACAGAAAGAAAAACAGCTTGAAATCGATGACCCCATTGAAGAAGCACCAGAAGGGTCTTTGTTTAATGATATTACTGAAGAGCCTCTTGATATTGTCATAACATAAAACAAATTGGAGCTGCCTCAATTTCCTGAATAGCTTCATGGTGAAAATTCGGACTTGCCTCAAGTTCATTTTATAGAAGATAGAAATACTCATTTTACAGATCAGCAGGAGCAGCTTTATGACAGAGGTTTTTACTTGAGCCCTATCAGTCAGTGGATAGAATTTTCTTGTGCACATTCTAAGTTTTTATGCCGAAGCTTTAATGAGTTCTTATATCCTATCAGTATGATATTATAGTTCAGCTTTATTTATGAGCAGATTTTAGGACATATTTGTTATATGTCCTTATCTTTGTTTCTAACCAGGCACAGGGAAAATCAATTTGGCAGGGACAATATGCTGGAATGGTTACATTGGTTGTATGCATACACTTAACAAATTCTAGTCTCATGTTAGGTTAGGGTAGATAGGATGAATAATCTCTTGCACAAGCATTTGTTGCTGTTATTTTTTTTTTGTCATTTATGCAATTTTTTGTAATAAGTGGTCATCATGGGATGTGAATCAAGCCATCCCTACCACACTGTCCATTTTGCTAATGGTCTGCGATAACCACGAGGATCTAAGGTTCTCATGCACTCTCGAAGAGAGCACATGTCCCGCAGTTGGAGCCAGATGTTACCTCTAAAAAATGCATCCTCATTTGTTCAAAGGTGTCTTTCCAAAGATCTCAGTTGCAGAAACAAATTGGTGCTGATATAGCCTTGCTATTAAGGTTATTCTGATACATTTCTGAGACAAGGATGGAGGTATCAGGGATTATTCTTGTGGCTGTCACCTACATGCCAGATACTGCATGTAATTAAGCTTATTAGTGGAAATCTTACCAGGAAAAAGTCAAAGTTGATACATAGCTTAGTTTATTACAAGAAAATTTGAGAAATTCAAAGGCAGATATGCAGGCAAGAGGTAAGATCTTGGTATTGTTAGATTCCTGGCAGGAAGCTTTTGGTGGTCCAAGAGGAAAATATCCACAATACTTCTGGGCCTATGATGAACTACAGCGTACAGAAATAGGTGGCCTGCGGAAGCATATTGTTTTGCTAGAGCCTGTTGACTCAAACCCATATTATCTCAAAGAGGGTTCAATGCCCAGATTGCCCACATCAAATAATGAAATTTTGAAGAAAACTCAAAAAGGGGACAAGCCTCACTGTACGTTCTCATGAAGAATTTGGAACCAAAGCAACCACTTCAAACAGAAAATGAATCTGGATGTTACATTTTACACAACAGCACACGATGTGATTTTACATCGTGACTTGAAATCTCCAAAGCTACTGGTGGATACAAATTGGGTTGTGAAGCTTCCTTCTGGTTCATGGAGAGAAAACTACCGCTCATGCCAAAATAAGGCATATACATAGTTGAAGGGTGGAAGATCACACCTGGTAAAGTACAGCATGGGTTATGCTCGCTCTTTATTTATACTGTGCTGGCTTTGAGGGATTCAGAACTTTTTCATCGGGTAGCAGTTGTACTTTCAGGAGATTACAAGGATTTTCGATCACTGTGGTTTTTATTTCCTAAATCGGATAGCTGTCAGGTAGTGGACCTTTGAAAATATGCTGTGACTCCGGCTCAATAAATTTTTTGACGGGAGTCCTGGATTCGCGATTTCATTGGCCACCGATGGAGTTCCGCGTCTTGCTAACGTCAACTTTTACTGAAGGATCGGGACATTAAGTTATCATCGCCAGCTAGCCCATCTACCTGGTTAAAATTGCGTATTTCTCAGAATATCGAGGCTGAGTTCCAAAATCTCATTAAAATGAGGGGTTTTTTATTTGCGTCCAATTGATTAGCATAGAGACAGTTTATACGAGCTCTTTATCAAACAGCCGGATTATTATTCCACTAACGCCGAGCTCTTTATCAAACGCCAACTCGTGTATTTACGCCGGTGGTCGAGTTCACTTTCAGCATCTGAGAGTTGTCGAGCACTTGGGGTTTTTTCATTTGCAGTCGATGTTTAGATACAGAGTTACGTTGAAGCAGAGGTCGGGTTTCTCCATGTCGCAGCAGTCAGAATTAGGCCACGTTGATTCTGTGGCAACTAGCAGTCCACCGAGTGTTGGAGAACAAAGCAATCAGTAAGTTAAGTCGTCTGTCAATCGGATTCGAGGTATTTGGGGCTAAATTTGTGACAATTGCCAGGGCATCCCACGTTGTGTTTGGTTGTCCACTTTTTGAGTGGGAAAAATGATGTTTATTAAATAATCGGTGGGGTCATGTTTTTGATTAAGAGAGAAACGTGGATCTTGATCCATCTTTCACATTTTTCTCTTAATTATTATTATTTTGTTTTTTTCTTTTTCTTTTTTAAAAGGCTTTGGGTCTATAAAAGAGACCAAGCTCCTTCATTGTAATGATGGAAAAATTTATGGGAGTTTCTTTTCCCCCACTGAGCTGAATATAAAAACATGCTGGGTTTGTGGACAGATTGGGCATCTCTCTATGGTTGTATGTTTTCATTTTAAGCTGTAGAGCAAATCTAGCTTGTGAGGGCTTTTTTAAGCACAATAGATTAGCCATTTACAGTTGTTAAGTTGGTTAATTATGCTTGAACGATTAGTATTTCGATGGACATTAGTATTCGGTTGTACGAAATGTTGATTTAGATCTGATTGTTTGAGCATTCTAGATTAATCTCACTTTTATGAAGCGCAAGGCCTCTTTGATTCCTCTGTTTGACTCCATTCTCCTTGCTGGTGCTGGTACTGGCACTGGCCTTTCTTCAAGGGTTGATCCTCCCGTATTTCCCATCACCCTATTCAAAACACATCTTTTTGTTACATTTGTTTCTCTAAGACAGCCTCTTCCATTTCACCTTGCCCTCCGTTGCATCTGCCTTAGCGATCCTATCTTAGGGATACCCCCCTTGAGTTGGAGAAGAGCCAACCTGAAGCGAAGAGGAGAGGAGTGTGGTGACATTGGCCTCTCTCTTGAGAGTTGTCATCCAGCTAGTGTGTTACATTTTGGGCTTTAGCACACGCATGCCAGTTTTGGGAGACAACAACGTGATTTTCACATGGTCCAAATGAAATACCTCCATCATGGCCACAATGCCCCCTGTATCGTACGATTAGCTCCAATGATCATCTCATGTCCTATGAATATCCTGATCCTTGTCATTCATCTAATTCTACCCCAAATGAAGGTCCATCATCAAGGGGTATGCTACTCTATGAGGCTCACCCATCCCCTCACCAATCCTAGATAAACCAAACTCAATGGTATGCTCAATGCCTCTATCAAGAGGTATCCTTGGAGGAAACGCTCCAAAAATCCATTGTATACCACTATGCGCCAATGTATACTCTTGTATATTGGTGCATACTATTGTAGCCTCCTATACCATCTGGTATCGTGTATCTACTACTAAATCCAACACTATGTTGATGTCAACTAAACATGTACCCTAGTGTGTTTCCATATTTGTCATATACTTGTCCACCCAACCATGGATTCATATACTTCATATTGGTTGGTCCACAAGGTATATGCTCAACTATGTCACCTATGGCTATGAATTGAGACTCCAATGGGTTCTCCAAAAGAGGTGTCTCATGATCCCTATAATGCAAAATATGTGCAAAATAAAAAACCTCGAGGTAATATTTCTCCGCCAATGCATGTAAGATTGAATGCCCCTCATGCTCAACCCTCACACGAGGTTCCTCCATCAAATCATAATTTCCAACAACCTTCTCCTGTGTGAAGGATTCCATATACGACTGATTGTCTGATGTGTAGGATGAAGGGTGTAACCAACTAACCTCCACACAAAGCTGCTCAACCTGCATCTCTAATTCTTGAAGGGTCTTTTGCGTGCTCTTCAAGGAACCCTAGGTTATCTCAAGCTCATGATTAATCTTGGTTACTTCCTCTTCTTTTCATTATAGCACACCATGGTATATCTCATCAAGCACGAGAAGATGATCTCTATCGAAAAGCAGGTGTAGGCATTTAACTTTCATTACTACCACTGCTTCTCTAAGTGCATGAAAATTTGCAAGGGAAGGTTCTCCTCCCAAACTATCATATGTCCTTGGAGCTCTCCAACAACAATCTGCGACCAAAGCATGTGTATCATCTAAATGTTTCATGGTTTCCATAATCTGGTCTTCGCTTACCTTCAAATTCCTTGTCAAATTATGGGTCCCATGGGAACTATCAACTTCATCCAAATTTTTTGATTTGTATTCACAATCACACTTCTCATGGTCATCCTCATCCTTGATTGTGCTATCAACCTCATTGCACACATCCTGAACATGAATAGTTGAATGCACTTACAAGAAGTCATCTTGGGGTTCCGTCAAACTTTCCTCATGAGATGAGGCATTCAGACCACCAACCAATTCATATTGGAATCCCTCTTCCTCCTCCTCAACTAATATGTGAGGCTTTAACAAATCTAGATGCTTTAACAATGATGTTAGATTCTTCTAATATCCTTGTAAGACTTGCAAATTTTTTGCCATGAGTTCCTGGTTAGACTTCATCTTTCCCAATGAACAACTGCTGAGAATGAAATTAATGAGTTTTGGTCACTCAACAAGCAATCAGAAAGTACCCGTCATGGATAAACCCTCAGGCTAGTAGGATGCACAGCTCTGATACCATTGTAATGTCCCTTGCTAAGAGTGAGGCAATTTTTGGGCTGACTAGTTTGACTTTTTGGTTGAGGGGTATTTTCAAACACTTAAAGGCACGTAACCTAATGTCACTGTATAAAACCAACATCTCATATCTAAATATTTATACTAACTAATGTTGCAATTTGGGTGGCAAATTTCGTCAAACACTTGTTAGTACTATTGATTTTTCGTGTAGGCTACCCTCTTTTTTGGGACTAATTTTGATTTGGTGTTTTTGTCAAACATTTTGGCCACTATTGTTCAGAAGCAACTGAGTGTCTCAATTTCTTGTTGAGGTGGATTGATGTTGACTATTGATATATTTAATGTATCTATTGTCGTATAATTTCGTCAAACAATTTACACACACATAGAATTTGGCACCCAATGTGTGTTTTATTGCATTCAATCACTAATAGCATAGATTACATTCTAAGAAAATAATAGAGATAACTTCCAAACTTCAAGGAAGTAGTTCACTCAAAATTTTCAACCTGATTTGTTCATAATGTCTAACTTGTAGGTGAATGTGTAACACACCCAATAATCCTCGGTGCGATGTTGTGGAAATGGGGTGTAATTTTTTTTATCTTTTTCACCATGTAACAACAGATATGTTAGTCTAAGAAACATCATTAAACATTTTTGTTAATCACTTAAAGGTTTCTCTCCCAGTTAATCCTCATCGTCATGCCGATGCATCAATCATCTGGATATACATGTACATCTTTTAACAATAAACCACAGTAATATTATACCAATCTTATGAACTAACTAAATACAAATATGCCATCATAATCACAATTCATCCTTACAACTAGTAAATTATAAAATCAACATATATGAGCGAAATCAACTTCACCAAAGTCATCCATGACAATATATACATTTAAAATTTTGACATCATTTAATCAATAAAATTAGAATATATATATTTCAAAGAACTAGACAACAATTTAAATATAACACCAAAATAGTTAAAGAGTACTTATCTAAAATAAATAGACTTGGGCGGCTGAAGTCTTAACTGCAACTTTCCATCCAACCTTCTTACTCTCTTCCCACTGTATGTTTTCTGATCAAGAGGTCACCCCCATGCTGGGAAAGGAATCCACTAGGACATAAGTTTTAAAATTTCCTCAACACTACCCAAGGGTTGAGCACACAACCGATCTATATAATACTTCATTAATCATCAGCTTATGTTCACAAACTCGATTCCCATCAAGGAACTTGATTCTCAACAACTGAGATAATTAAAAACTCTCAACTCTTAAGTGTAACTTGGTTCTTCCAAGCTTACACAGCTTAGTTAAAATAGAATAACAACACTTGGTAAGTGTTCTATGATAGCTATAATGAATAGAGCTCTCAGCTCTTCAACTCTAACATTGTAACATACCCAACTTGCACTTTTCCATTGTTAAGGATTGAGTTGTAAAAATTTCCTCGACATCAACAATCAAGGTATTAGTCATATTAAATATCATAAATGTACTTCAATAGCAAGTAGCATTGCATAAGAACACTTGTTCAACCACTATCTGTTTACATAAAACTTATACATTACACATGACTAGCCATTGCTTTTAACCCAATCTATGGCCCATTCCATTCCAACCATAGTACATAACAAATACAACAGTGTAAACCCCTTTTAATTTGGAATCTTAGTTCCTCATGATCATTAAATAGCCAAACATCCAACAATTATCATTTCACATGTAAACTTATGAAATAAACATTTAGCATTCTTTAGGGATATCATTTACCATTTAGGATCACCAATATCAATGGAACAAAAACACATAAGGTACACCATCAGAAAGAGACCAGTATAGTGGTTCACCCCATAACTAGGGGGCTACATCCACAAAGAGTCGTCGCATCTTTATTTATCAAAAATAAAAGAGTACATTCTGCGACACAGTGTGTGCAATATATTTTATACTTTCTCAAGCCTTTCACAGAGAGCACTTTTCCAAGCATTCAATCCTCTATCTTAGAGGCATTACAGGGATTCTCTCCCATACTGATCACAACCAGATCGTTATGATAAGTGAAAACGAGATACCCTTCCTTCCCCAAGGGATTATGTGACATAAATATAACATAAACAAGACATATGCAGAAGGTTCCCTACCCGTACTAGCATATATTTATATACATAATTGAATTAAATTCCATGTACAAAGGGTTTCCATACCCCGACTAGCATAAACCTGCACATACTAAATAAAAAGAGGTGTATCTATGATATACACAAGGAACCTTTAACAAACTTGGTGCAACAACCAAAGGTATCATGCCACATAAAATATGAAGCCAATATCATACAAGGATTCTCCCGAATCTCTGCACCATCCATTACCAAGGACACTCAACATGCAAACATATAATTAATATGAAATAATAAACAGGGATTAAAAGATATATTAAACAGGGAGCAATCTCCCAATGTCTGCGCAATACCCAAATGGCACTCATCAAAATATATCAGTCAATAAGCTTCAGGGATCTTTCCCAAGCTATCAGTAGCAACAAAAGAAACATGCATAAGACATTCATCCTGCAATATATACTTAGTATATGAAAAGGGAAGGTATACAAGAAATCAAACTAAAAACTAAACTTGGATCGACTTCCAATCTACATCAATTTATCCGGCTATTAATTGAATGCATCGGGATCCTATCCCAAATATATGTCAAGACATTAACGAATATAATAAAAAATGTATACATTGATAGCCTATAGGGATTTCATCCCAGCTCTGCACATTCAGTAAATAAACATGCACAAAATGAAAAATGTATCGGATACGACCCTACAAGGATTTCATTCCCAGCTCTGCGCCATCAGTAAACATAATGTATAGCATTAATAAAATGATCATTGAACAACACTGAATATATATATATAGATATATATCTATATCTATATCTATATCTATATATGAGAGGCATACGGGATCAAGCTCCCAGCCTCTACGTAGTAGCAAGTAAGGTAGTGATTCATTTCCCCTCTCTCTGTGCATGCAACCAAAACATAATCATTGAAATAACATTGAATATATATAATCAAAGAACCGGTATTCATTTTCCACAACAATCAGGGCTGTGCAGTTAACATGCAACAATTGTATACATAATATATACACGGTATCAAGCCCTCAACCTATGCGATGTGCAAGGAAAATGATCATGGGGATCTTTTCCCCAGGCCCTACTCAATGAAAATCAAGAAGTAATATATCTATAAATATAAAGAAACATGAAATAAAAGGGGGATATTTCCCCATGCCGAGCGCAGCAAGCAAAGACAACAGTATAATACTATATATATGTAACTCAGAAATTACATGGGGATTAACTCCCTTACCCATGCGCATCATCAATATGCAACGTAAATATATATATATATATATATACAACTCAGAAATTACACAGGGATTAACTCCCTTACCCATGCACAACATCAATTTGCAATATATATATACATACATACATATATATATATATATATATATAATTCAGAAATTACACAGGGATTAACTCGCTTACCCATGCGTAGCATCAATTTGCAATATATATATAATTCAGAAATTACATAGGGATTAACTCCCTTACCCATGTGCAACATCAATTTGCAATGTAATAATATATATATATATATATATATATATATATATATATATATATAACTCAGAAGTTACACAGGGATTAAGTCCCTTACCTCTGTGCGTGCATCAATGAATTAACCCTCAACGCAATAATCAAAGGGTTTGTAAATATCCCTTTTCTCCTAATCCTCTGTGCCTTCAAACATTCCCCTATTCTCCTTCTACCGCAGCATGCAAACATATTTATTAATAAGAAATTACATAGTCCCTTACCTCTGCACATTGGCATCCTCTGCGCATTAATGACATTCAAAAAACTTCCCCCCACGTTAACGTCCTTCACCAAGGAAGTAATAATACATATCTCTCCCCCCTCCTTCATGCCCAAGGCAGCAATTAAAAAGGAATTAAAACCTCAACACAACCCAAAAAGAAGAAGTAATTACCAGCCCGTAAATAATATTCTCCAGGAAACCATAAAGAAGAAATAATTACTAGCCCGTAAATAGTATTCTCCAGACAGCCATAAAGAAGAAATAATTACCATCCGGTAAATAATATTCTCCACCAAGAAGTATAATGCACACACGTTTAATTAAAAAGATATATAAATATAATAAACAGTTTCTTTTACTCAACTCTCCAAGCGTTATCTCTGGTAAATAGCCATAAGTGTTAGGGTTTTTATATGCCTAATTTTTCTCTTTTTAAATAGTCAAGAAGACCACTTAAATAATTTTTTGATAAATAATTTATCCTTCTTGTGAGTATCTTTATATCGGTATTTCTATAATTACATGCATTTTCCAATTAATGCATTCCAACATACGGTGTTACACAATAATAATATTTCACGCATATATCTATAATGCTTTACTAATTACAAAATAATATTTTATATGTATATATATATATCAATAATTTTAATGGTTTAAGTACACATCCGTATATATTGATAAATTATTAATATATATGGCATTATTAATTAATGCATTACAATGCAATGGATATAGAGTACTAATAGTACTTTATCAAAGTGATAATAGTCATATTTATGTGTGCATGCAATCTAAATAAGCATCTCTATACACATATACCGTTTCTTTTACAAAATATTATTAATATTTACCCAAGTGATAATACTCAAATGCAAGCGTTTCTATATACATATATGTATATTGTTTCTCTTTGCATTTCAAGGTATTAGGGTATATAATTACCAATTATTATTATAACTAATAATAATGATCAAAATAGCTTAGCTTATGCTAAATAATTAGGCAGTGGGTTTCGATGAAGAAAACCCTTGACATCCTCTGCTGGGAATAAGATGTCAAGGTCATCCAAAGGATTTCCTTAGTTTTACTTAACAACTTTTAGCAAGGCTTAACTTAGTGTTAATTTTTAGGTCTTAGGAGACTTTTACTGCCGCTTGGCTGTTAAGGGTAACTTCGGCGTCCCCCTCTAGGAATAATCGAAAACCAAACAACTCAAGTGACCTTCAGTGAATGTCACGTTCGCTAAGTGCTCATGGTACCAGAACAACATCTGTCATCAAAGTCATGGCTTCCAAGTCATTTCACCTCTCCCCCTCAAAGTATTCGTGCCCTTAAAGTTAGGTTGCATCAAGAGCTCAGTCTCCTAAGTTTAGTATTCCCACTAGCAAACAAGTAAAATTTACATATGCATTTACAAAATAGTAGGGATGTCAAAGAGGGATATTACATCCTCCTCCCCTTAAGAATAACACTGTCCTTAGTTTTCATGCTTTTCAACCATTGGCCTTCCCCTTTTGGGTTCCTTTGTGCGTAGATCATTTGTAATATTTTTCTTGCCTTGTTATAAATCTTGAAATTTCATGATTTCCGCAAGTTGCTCCTGCTCATAACCTGTACTTTCCACAAACAACACAAGTTATTTTCTAGCACCTTATCATAAATACATGCATACATATGATTTTTCCAAATTCAATTTGAACATAAGGAATAATTTTTCCTTGCAACATCATGTTGTAGCCTTTTCATTACAACCCCCTTTTTTTAGAGTTTAATCTTCTTACTAAGATATTCTTTGTAATTTCCTACCCGTCCACATCTGTCAGTCATACATTGCATACATATAAATCATGATATAAGATAATATTTTCCAAATTCTAGTCATGGCACTTCTTTCATATACTTTTAGTCTTCCTCTACTTGCCTTTCCTTGAAAACAATATTGTTAATGCTCATAACATACATAACACATGCATAGTTCAGCATAAATATGCATAATATAAGTATACACGTTCATAACATAATTATATGCGCATACCTCGTGCATAACATATGCATAGTAGGAAACACTTCCGGTACGCCATGTCACACTGAATAAGAATTTTTATTCTTCTCCAGGGCTCCATCTCAACGTCAGCAATAAAGCAGTCCATGTGATCCAATCACTTTATAAAAGTATTCCATGTGCGTCATTTTTCCTCTCAATCCTTCTCACTTGAGTCCCGAATTTTTTTTTTCTTCTCAAGCCTTCTCGCTTGAGTCCATGAACTCTTTTTCCCCTCAAGCCTTCTCGCTTGAGTCTAGGAACACTTTTTCTTTTCCCCCTCAAGCCTTATTGCTTGATTCTAGCAATGATTTTTCTTTTTTTTTTTTCCCCTCAATCCAAAGTAATTTTTAGGGGCGAAATTTCGCCAATTGGCTATTTTTTGGGCTTTTTTCAAAAAAATAAATTCGCTATTTGATCATTTTTAGTCTCTAATATCGCCTATATTTTTACATAAAATATGTTTTTTTTGTCGTAATATTCGCCAAAATTTACACATTTCAGTAGTAAATTGCAACTTTCATATTTAATATTCGCCTACCTAATGTTTTTTTCAATCCAAAATAGTCGCCTATGATACTATACTTGAGTATAATATTAGAATCCTTAAAAAATACCATGCCTCAATCCTTCTTGCTTGAGTCCAAGAACTCTTTTCTTTTTCCCCTCAAGCCTTTTCGCTTGATTCTAGGAAAAATCCAAGCCTTATCGGCGTGCACCAAGCACAAGATTAGTACTCAACACCTTCTCGGTATCATGCCCATTAGGGCATGCATCATGCACATAAAATTCTCTACACCTTCTCGGTGCCATGCCCCTCAAGGCGTGCATCACGCACAGGATGGTACCCATCACCTTCTTGGTGTCATGCCCCTCAGGGCGTGCATCACGCAAAAGACCGTACCCATCACTGCGGCTCCTAGCCCTCTGGCATAAATCCTCTCACTTCTCACACACAGAAGTTCATATCCTCATAAGGGCCACCTCTTAAGAGAGGGTCATCTCCCTTTTCAAATCCGTCCCGAAAGAGGCCTCCTCTTAGTGTCCGCCTTGTAGTTGAAAACCCAACACTCACCCAATGCTCTCGAGTTACGCGAGTTACAGACATCTGAGTTACATAGTGCTTTTAGGATTTTTTTACGTCACAAAACAGTGCCATGGTACCTCCTCTAATAGATCTTCAAGGTAACACATCTCGTGTTCTATACCCAACTGTTGGTGTTCCTTTATGGCCCAAGTCTATGCTCCAGACTTGGCCTTCTCTTTTTCATTCTTCTTTGCTTAGATTTATTTTAATTTAAGTTAGCTTTATTTTAATTTGCAGGGTGCCTCCCTCCCCCTCCTACTTATCTTATTATGATGAGGTTTTTTATTATGTGTAGAGTTATCTTTTAATTTCTCTTAATGCTCTCAATATTTTCACTTCTCCGGTCACACTATCTCATGTGCATGCAACAATGTCCCATAACATTGTATTAGTGAACTCTTGGTTCACACAGTGGCTCTAATGCCACTATCATGGCCATCCTACTTTACCAACTCAAGCTTTACATTGAGCCTACTGCACATGAAAAATTATTAAGTTTGAAAACCATGTGGAGGTATTCGCTTACAGTGATTTTTGCAAAATCCTTTTGGTTTTAGCGATCCTCTCGCCACCGATTAGCTTGGTTCTGGAACACCAAGCTCTTACTTTGTGCGATCAATTCCTTGCACACGTCAACCAAATAGGTACATTAGCTAAATCCTCATGGATTTCAAGTGTCAATCACCCAAAAAAAAATCATAATATCACATAACTCTTTACATAATCATATTTCTTTGCAACTTTATCGCATATTTAAATATATTTCTTATTTCAAAAAGCTTCCATAACCTCAAAGTTCCGTCAGTCACCACAACATGCGACATAATTTGATAAACAATAGAACTTCACCTATTTACTTATCTTACTCATGATCTAAGTATATCTATCCATGAGTCCTTGAGTATGCTTACCATACTTTATGCATAATATGCATCATGCCCTTTGTCTTTCAACAAGTCCCGCAGATTTCATTAGAGAAATTTTGAGGTCAAAAAAAGGCCTCAAAACAAAGAAAATGTACTATAAAATACACCCAATCACATTCTAGTAGATGACATCATCCCCCTTGGTGAGGTGGCATTGCATGAGTTAAGAATGCTTATTTGTCAAATTTTCTATGGTGGATGAAAACACATAGTTAACCAAGGTAGTGGTGTAAGTACTTTTAAGTCATAAAGTAAAGTACTCATAATGATAGTCTTTTCATAAAATAATATTATTGTCATTTTCAAGTAAAGTACTCATAATGAATGTCTTTTCACACTTTCACATAAAATAATATTATTGTCATTTTCAAGTGAAGTACTCTTAATTCATAAAGAAAGTCCTTGCACATTTTTTTATAAAATAATATATTATCATTTTTATGTTTTTAATTTTAAATTATATATTCACTCCATTCTATTTAATAACATAATGTCAAACTAATAAAGAATAATAATAGATTTAATAAATAATAATAATAATAATAATAATGCAATGTGGATTATAATAATATTATTGACAATTTACATGTAAATAAATTCTCAATTAAATTACATTATTAAATTCATGAGAAAAATACTAAATATAAAAAGTCAACATAAAATTTAAAAAAAAAAACTCTTAAAAATGTTTTTTATTATTTAATTTCATTTGCAAGTTCAACACAAATAAATGTTAAAGGACAATACATTTTTGGGAATTTACAATGAATCTTAGTCACATCAATGTAGACTTATTTTATTAATTTTATTTCTAGTGAATTTTGAAAAGTAACTCAACCATGGTTATTTATATTGTGCATAGAAAATAGTGTGGGAGGTGACTTGTCATATATACCTACCCCATAAAACCCCCAATTCATAATATTTTAATATATCTCATATTTTTGTAGTACATCTCTTAGGAGGCCCTTTTTTGACCTCAAAATCTCTCTAATGTGACAATCTTGCGGCCATAAGCTGCAATGTTAGCACATTGATTGTTTTATTTTCATTAATTTTTGTTTCTTATGAGGTGATAAGTTTGAAACCTCTTCAATAATTCAAATGGTCATTCTATCACCATTTCACTATTTTCAACTTGTGTATTTATACATTTACAAGACTATTGCAAAACAATTTCTATATATATACATATCTCCATATATATCAAGAAAACTCTAGAGAACATTTACATTCCTTCCTGAATGTATCAAGGGTAAATTCATAATCCAACTTCCAATTATTTTTTTTGTACATCCACATATTACATAATACCAAAACAAAACCAAAGCATCACCCTGTGCTTACAGTTTTAATCCACAATTATGTTAGTCGAGGTGATAACATACCTCACCATAAAATTCCACATTTTCATTTATACAAGGAAGATGGATCGAAACATTTCTCTTGATCTTGATACACCAATTTATTAGTCATCCAAGATAAGCATACTCTTAACAAACTTTTCCCTAAATATGATAAATATGAAAAAAGGGATTTACAGTCTACTATATTGTCTAAATACTTCATAACCAAACAATTTACTACTTTAGGATAGCACAGCTTTAACATGTGTTTCACAAAATGATTGTATCTCTATGTAGGGCCCCTCCTGTAGGGTCCTTCCTGCTTAACCTGAAACTCAACCACTTGATACAAAAGAGATTAGAAAGCATAATTACTAGATAAATAAAATAAATAAATGAATAACTTAGCAAATTAAAACAAAACCATAACTTGTCAACCGATCCATCTTGACCACTTCCATCTGCGTCTTCCATAGGATCCCTCCAGCAAAGCTCATTTAACTATTGGCGAAGCAACCGTGAGCTTCGCCACTCAACAATAGGCTCATGCTTTTAGTCGCATGGCCTCCCCCGAGCTTTGGGTCGTAGAGCTCACACACAACACTTTGAGAAACTCAGCTTGAATTCCCCCCCCACCAGAATTTCTAGCCAAATTCCAATAGCAACAAGTCGCATCTATCGCAAGAATTACGATATCCATAAAAAAAATGGGTCCTTTAACCATTCCCAATGCCTTCCTTATATAGTAAAATCTCATGCGACACATGTCGCTTCATGCAAAATACCCAATTTATTAATAATAAAAGAGTAATTTATCTCAGAAATCCAAGTGTCAAGTTTTCTAGAATAGTGCACCTATATTCCTAAATTTACTCAAGCTTGTCTCTAAGATGCTCACTCTAGATCCTATATTTGTGGGTGCATGTGGTGTTAACTAAAGGCTCATGCCTAGGATTCCATTTTGCTCCTAAAATGATTATTTCCATTATTTTAAATACTAAAAAGTATTTCCATGTGCAAATGCCTAAAAATAATTATTTCTATTCTTTTTAATAATACAATGTATTTATATGAACAAGTGTTCTAAATGTAATTTATATAGTTTTTATTTTTGCACAAAGTTTATCAATTAATCATTTCTAGGACCTAGGTACCACACCGTTGGGTCCATCTATCCTTTATGCTCATCCTTCGTCATGGTGCCACTCCATCGGGACCATTCATCCATTGTATCCATTTCTTGGAAAGGTACCACATCATCGGGTCCTTCCATCCATCCTTTCTGTTTTTCGGCAAGGTACCACACCGTCGGGTCCTTATACCGATATCCTTTCATTCTGACTTGCGGGAACTTCATGTAGGGATTTTAGGAGCCGTTACCTTCTATCCTCCATCTACACGCTATTTGGGACAAATGGTGCTGAGGAGTAAGTCCGTCCTTACTGCGCACCCCTCAACTCGTACATGACCAACTCCATTGTGGCCCACCCGCACGACCTCACGCTTCTCCTGAGTAAGCAAATCAATGCTTCTCTACTCATGTGTGGTATTTCGTCGGAAGTCAACATCGTCGTTTCTCTCCCCGTGTGTGATTTATCTGTACTCTACAACCCTTCAATTCCCTTGTGTGTGTCCATTGGTGAATCGTTTCACCTGCCACTACACACATTTCTCACAAACATACATTAGTAGTATTGTCCTCAACTATCATAATATGATTCATAAATCTGTTATTTCATTAAGCATTTATAGTTTACTTATAACATTATTCATTCATCAGATCATAAATGCATCTCATCAATATTTACTTTCTTCGTTCTCATCACATAATCAATCATACAGCTAGTCGTTAAGCATCATTCACATGTACATTTCTCATAATCAAAGTTAATCGTTAAACAACATATAATCATTCATTTACATCAACTATCCAGATACACATATATCACTTTTTTATTGATTCACAATCATTCGTAGTCATGAATATACTCAATATAACATCAAGGGGTCATTTTATTAATGTTTCAATCAGTCGTGTCACTCAAATAGGTGCCCTTAAGGTCTGCAGTAGTCTAGGGGCACTACATACACCCCTACTTATTTATAACTTCATCCCGAAGTTCATAATAAATGCGAAAAGCTATGACGCATCTCAGTTGCATCCTCCCAAGTCGTAGAGCTAGGACTGTAACTGTCCTATTGCACTTTGACTTGATCAATCAAGGCTAATCATTACGCAAGAACTAATCATTCAATTATACCACTCCACACATATAATTTAATTCCTTAATTTATTTATCAATTATTGTCGTCATTCACATCTTCAGGTTTTCCTCAATCATTTAAGACATAACAAGGCTCAAGAGACCAATATATCGAAGTTGTTCAGCCGGGTCACTCAGTGGTCACTCGATAGGTTCCCTTAAGGTCCACAGTCATTCTAGGGGCATTACATACACCCCCTCTTAAATAGAACTTCGTCCCGAAGTTATTTTTTATTCTTGTACTTTCGACATAGGTTTTATCTTAATTTCTATTCTCATCTTCATGTCATTCTATTCTATTTTTCTCCAACAATCATGTCTAGTGGTTCAAGTCATTAGTTCCTATATCATCTAGTAAGGTTACAATACAACCTCAAGAACTTAATCGTAACTTCGTCTCATATCAATCCGATAATACATTCCTTAATTGTCAGTCCCAACTGGATTTCCTATATTTCTTATTCGTTCACATGGGTCTACGATGTTCAAATCATTGTGTTAATCGTCTCTCTACTTTGTTTCTCTCTAGTCACTATTTTTTTTTTCTATTACGACAGTTAATGTTTTTATTCTACAAATTTTATACTTTAGGGCCAAATACATCGGTATAATACTTATCTCACTTTAAAATTTACACCGCAATCCATATCTTAATGATAATATCTACCTCATAATGGGAAAAACTTATCTTCATTCCATATATGTTTCACCCTCAAATATGTTCATCAACAAGACTAACATGATTAGTCATATCCTTTTACATTTTATATTAAAATATATACTTCTATTTAAATAACATAATAAGTATATTCAAATGGAAATTGGATTATTTTAAATCGAAGGTTCCCCATTCCACAACATATAACTTTAATATTGCCAATACAATTAATACTTTAATTAGAATGGGCAATGAATTAAATGACGATCTAATTAAACTTATCACTAATCTTTAACTTAAAAAATGGAATTCCAATCTTCCTTATTTTTGGAATTAATTATTTATCTATAGTCTTCAACGTTTATATGTACTCCTTATCTCTTTATTCTATTGTGCAATTTAAACATGTCATATTTATGAAATCGAATAGCTCATAATTTGCAATATAAGGATTGGCTTTGCTTTTCGTTAAGTTCCTTCAATTCCATGTAGTTCTTATTGCATTACTTTTCAATTTTTATTTTCTCCTTTCTTATATATATATAAAAATATTTCTTATGCATTTCTATTGAATACAAGTTATTTCCTTTCAATTTTACTACCTGTCGATAATCTCTAACTCTTGTAGGTCGTAATTATTAAGATGCAATAATTATAAAATTTCATTATATATCATAATAAATTACATAATCATTCCATTATATACAATAATAAATTACATAATACAATATGTATGATGATTATAAAATTACATTATACGCAGTAATAAATTTCTTAATCATTCCATTATATATAATAATAAATTTCATAATCATTCCATTGTATATAATAATAAATTACATAATCATCCCGTTATTTACAATATGTATAATGATTATAAATTTGCATTATATACAATAATAGATTATATAATCATTCCATTATATACAAAAATAAATTACATAATCGTTCCAATATGTATGATGATAATAATATTACATTATTAGTATTCCTCGATCATGGAATTCTTCCATTACTGCATTCCGGATCTTTAATAGATAGTTTTCTTGAACTTCGTTGCTGGAATAAATGTTGTTGTCCTTCTTTTGTAGGTGATTGTACACGATCTTTCCTACAAGTCAAATTCAATTGCATGATTCGAAACTTCTCATATTTTTTCAAAAACACATTCTTATGCATAAAAACATATGTCATACAGTCATGCAATTATCTTAGCCAATGCTTCAATACAACATTTATCCATATCCCGTATTCACATGGTAACTTTCTAGATGCCTTCCATCTCTACCAGAACATTTGTTAAGAGTGTGCACAACTCCCTACATGTTAGCAAAGAGGTTTCATTCTAGATAAGTAGCAATGGAATGTTGTACAGTACCATAGGCCACTTACCCATTACTTGTATATTAGTAGTATCTTGTTCATTAATGTAACTTTTCTAATATGTATCTAAGAACATAAGTATGTACATGACTGGACAACATCATTTAAGTAATCATATATATAATAAATGACAATTCAAATACTTATCTTTGTTTAATTGTAGGGTGGACTCCCTCTCAATCTTTGCTTCCTTGCAGGAACTACTGGAGTGTGCTCCCAATTGATCTTTGCTTCCTGGATTATCTGTCATTGAACTTATATCCATCTTGTATCACTATGCATGCTTAAGTGCGCACTAGTGTCATCATTGTGTTATCCTCAAGATCTCATACATAATCATACATTCATTAGTATAATCTCAATACTATCAAAACATTATGATTATAAATAATCTTAAATATGTATGGTCATGATCATTTCATACATAGGTAGTAAGCATTAGTATTAAAGGTTTCAGGGAAGACTTCTATTACTCATGCATATTCTTATTTGACCATAGGACTCTTCTGGTTAGTCATATCATCAATCAAAGTAAGAAACATAATATGCATAAACCCTTGATTACTTAAACTTCTAACTTTAAGAATAATCATCCAAAAGTATAAGATCCTAACACAAGGTAGGATTCTAACTTGATATAGGAAAAACATTCCTGGATTATCATGCTTGCTAGTTATGTCTAACATACCCACATAATGACTTGTGCTAATAACCTGCATAACTCATAAATTAACCATTGTAGAACCAAAATATACATACCTCGTAAGTAGAGCTTCTATAATGGCTATGGATGAGTTTTTGTCTTCATGTCACCATGGTCATATGTTCTTGATCTAGAACTTGATTTGTCTTTCTTGATGGACCTTTCATGTTAGCGGACAACATCAACCTCATACAACACCACAGTGCATTAGTACAATCATAAGTGTCATAACCCTAACCAATGAATGTCTTATATCATTCACATGCATTCATACTTTTACTAGGGTGATAAGACAAGTATAAAATTAATCAAGATTGTACTAACCTCAATAATATGAATACAAACATATCATAAACTTAATCATGGACAGATTTCAAGACATACCTGTATCTCTTCAAGTCATACCTATCGAGATTTCTTGTAGTCTTCTTATGTAAGGCCTTAGCCTCATCTCCCTCTGGAACTGGAACTTCTTCACTTATGAAGGTGTCCAATTCATTCTCTTCTAGGATTAACCCAATCCACTTTGATTTGCTGAGACTGGATCTGAAGCTGGATTAGGGTTTGTCAGAGAAACCCTAAAATTTCAAATTTTGAATTTCAAACTTCTGAATGGATGGAAAGATGTGCCTTATGGAGCTGATCAAGCTGGTATACTTCAATTTTGAAAACTGCAAAATTTGACCCCTCAAAATTTCCTTTGAAACTTCCAGATCTTCTAAACAGGATCTCGAACTAAGGTTTCATAAAGCCCGATCTTCTGCCCAACCAAAAAATTTGATCTTGTACTCTAAACTTCAATTTTTCTAAGGATCTTCCAGCTGTGGTCTCAGATACCAAAAATTTCAACTTTTGCAGAAACACTAATTTTTCACCTTTCTGATCAAAATCCCGAACCAGGGTTCGATGATGCCCGGGGTTCTTCCCAACCAAAAACTTTGATCTTGGTCTCTAAATTTTGATTTTGTTGAGGAGAGAAATCCTATGCTGAGATCACTCCAAAATTCCACTTTTGTCAAAAGCCCTAATTTCTTGCAGCATTGATAAGCCAAAAATGAGAATGCTCAGAATTCAATTCTATTTCACATCAATATGTGCCTTATTGATTCTAGTTCATCTCTGAAATTACGAATTCACAAGGTCTGAAACTTTGGCCTGTGTTATCCTGACCTGTCATCTTTCCAACCCCATAGGTATGACCTCAAATGGATTCTCTGAGAGAGAGATATGCCAAATGTTGCAACGTGACCTGTTTATGGGATAAAACAGGATAGTGAACTTGTACGGAGTTCCAAGTGTCATTGGTTCAAATTCAGCCTCTGAAAAAAGGACCTATGAAACTAAAGTCTGTTCCCTTACTGTCACTTTTTACAGAATTGCATTTGGAGCTTCCTAGCCCAAGTTGTGACCTTTTTTCCTAGGTCACCTGTTTATGACTAAGATCTGGAAGAGGTAGAAACCTGAACTTGTACGGATCATAAATCACAAAGTACAATGAGTCATATGTTATTGTTCGGACAAGGTACATGGGGATTTTATCTACGACCTGTAGAAGTTTCAGAACCTGAAACTTCGCCAAAATGGATTTATAGAGAAATTTCCACGATGACTAGTTTTTGCTATATCAAGCCCTAGCTTCCAATTTGTCGCAAGTGCAACAAGTGTCATAAATGCCATACCATGCCTTCCTTCATTCTAGCTCTGATACCATTTTATTTTTTCATCATTTAAATCAATAGATCTAGGATCTTAACTGAAAGAACAACATGTACAACATATCAAGCATAAGAGACACAAAACATTTCACCAGGGAAAACCAAGAAGGTGAAAAACCCCGCAACTTCCTTAGAGATAGAATAAGCATCAATGAAAGGGTCACAATGATCAAACCCAAGAGATAAATATCTTTAGCAGCATACTCCTCCTCCACTTGTGCACACTCCTCCTCTCTCTCACTAATGCAAAGTGAGTGAATGAGATAATGTGTCAAATGAGAGAGTCACACTCTCTATTTATACTTTTACTTTCACTTGACCTTTACTCAACTAAATCGGCCCCAACTTAACAACTTAACATAAAATGACTCTGGGATGACCCCACTAGGGTGGTATAATAACCCTTTGACCCACACAACTCATACAAGGCCGACCCCAGCAAGGTGGTCTAATAACCCATCAAATATAAGTTGTGACACTTACAATAATACTTGCGACACTTGCAAATACAAATGACAACACTTCCAATCGGAGGAATAATACATCTCCATTGGGGATACAATAAAGTACAAATGTAATACATAGAAGAATATCTTCTGAAGTTACAAATACATCAACAGGCCCGGCCTCACCATCAAATGTGCTAATGTACACCAAAAATATAGTACACATGAATAACAATTAGACAATTTCATTAAACAATTTAATATTTATAATATATTTCATTTGCATTAAGTATAAATAGAATAAAATGATACTATACTAATTTAAACATAATGGTAATATTATCTCTCTCATCTGCTGGCTCCTCTAGTATGAAGAAGATATCGGGGCACCCTCTCCATTCCAAGCTCGCATATGGATATGGCACAATGTCTAGTGTGTGGTCGTCCTCACTGCCTAGCATATTGAGCACATATGATGTGATTCTAGCTGGGAAGTTAGGTTTCTCCCTCTTGGGTATCATCTTCCCCCACACGTGCATACACACCTCTATCATCGACATATAAGGGAGAAGTTGAAAGGAAGGCCCGATGGATGGAAACCTCTCAAAAAATAGACAAAAAAGCTTTGAATAGAAAGGTAAGTTGGACTTTCCATCAATCACTACACTACATCTATCCAAAGCATAACAAAATTGTCACAAAAAAATGGCAAACCACATAATGCATCTATGTCTCTGCACTAAAGAGTCAACATAATACAATAGAGGGAAACTAATGCACTATCTATCACTGGTAGCTTCGTAAGCAAAAGAGAGAGGCACCTAGCCTCCTCTCCACCAAAATTAGAGATCATAATCTTCCCACTGATAACCTAAAAATCAGAGGGATAGGTGACCTCATCACTGATATATCTCAGAGAGTAAGCAAGATGACTCTTTGTTGCAGCACTAGTTGGGACATCAGGGAACTGGGGAAAATCCTCCCCTCTCTTGGATAGCGCAATGATGAAATAGATGTCCTAATTAGTGGGCCAAAACCACTGACCGAGACCAACACAAAATGCCTTACTATGATGATCCCGACGTTGGATGAACTAACACAACAATGACTAGTTTCCCTTGAAGGATGTAGCCTCTCGATAGAACTTCAAGAGGACGAAAACCCTCAAAATCTCTCTAGTCTAACTAGTAATGGGGTGAGGGTACAAATCCCTCTCCCTCTCTCTATCCTCCCATTCTCCAACTATGTTGCACTAGTCCCATTGTGCACACTCCTACTGAGAGCTTGTTGCCGCACACGTCTCTATTTCACATATATCATGAATCAATGTCATAAATATATATATAAAAATAGGTAATATTTCATTCAATTAAAATCCTATTTAACAACATCAATAATACATTTTTCTCTCAAAACAATATTTTTTTAGAATCGGTGCGCCTCAATAACATAGCTGCACCGCTTCTGGTGCTTTATACACAAACTGCACCGTTAATGATGTGTTTATATAAAAACTGCACCATTTTAACGGTGCACTAAAATCTGTAACATGCGCCGCTACTATGATTCTATATATTTAAAATTTATTTCAATGGTGCGCCAATGACTATATGCACCGAGATATTTTCTAAAATTTGGTTGACATTGTGCCTAAAGAAAATGAGCGCATCAAGCATCGATGCACTCATGTGCACTAGGAGCACCATGAAATTATTCACATACGCTCTATTAACGGTGCTACTTGGGCACATCAGTGCAATAGAAATGGTGCAATTAATTGATCTAAATGCACCACAGTTTATTAAAATAATATTTTTATGGAAATCAATTCACAGTGCTCCTTGGGAACGTTACAGGATTGGGCACCAGTGCATTGAAGTTCCAATGAAGCACCATTAAATTATGATTTTTTGGGGTTCAAAACTGGCACAACTACTGCACATCAGAGCATCGAAAATCAGTGCACTGATGTACACTAATAACACCGTATAATTTAATGTTTTCATCTACAAGTTTTTTTAACTGGTGAGTTCAATACACATAAGCACACTAGGCACTGGTGCATTCATGTGCACTAGGAGCATCGTTAAATTATATTTTCATACGCTCTATTAATGGTTCTCCTTGGGCACATCGGTGCAACAGAAACGGTGTGCTTAATTGATCTAAACACACCGTTGTTTAATATAGGGTGAAAACGCGAAGTTGGGTAACACTTCCATGAGAATCGGGTGCCTGAGAAACATAGCGGAAGCTATTCGACCGAATAACCATAGTTATTCGGCCGAATAACTATGGTTATTCGGCTGAATAATCTATACTTTATTCGGCCGAATAACTATTAACAGTTCAACGTTTAAAATAACGGAGACCTTGAATTGTGTCCGACGCAATGTCGTCCAGGGAAATTGTTCGGTATTTATTTGTTTATTTAGCCGAATAATTATTTTAACGGTTTGGTAACGAAAAATAATTATTCGGCCGAATACTCTCTGAGACTTGAAAACTTCATGGTTCTGCACAGTTTTCAAGTTTCTCCATTTTCGGAAGGTAAAAACATCTCTTACACTACAAATCGATTGTCGGACTTGATACCATCAATTTCATCATTGAATCTACTTTCTGTAGGTATAGATTTTGTTGTCTATGATCTAATATTTTTAATTATTTTGTTTCTTAACATGTGTTGAGTTTAGTTTCATCTCTTTCAAAATGAGGTGAAATGAAAAATCCATAACTTTAAAAATACACCACCAAAAAAATTGAAAAAAATATGGTGTAGTTAATTAGTGTGTCTACTTCAAAAGGGTATTTGTAGATTTTTTATTTTTATAGTCAATTGAGAGAAAAGTGTCGCAACACAAAACATGTTGAAAATCGACAAGGTTTCCCCATTAATCGAATTCAAAAAAATATAATAATTAGTATATAGATCTATTGGTTACAAACTTATAGTCATGTAGTAGTATATTGTGTGTATATTGTCGTAGCATATTTTGTTTTCGCAAAAAACAAGTTTAACAATGATTTTACGGTCGCAACAAAACATGACTATTTTGTAGTCCTTTAATTTTATAAGAACACACTGTCAAACATTTTCCAAATCGACATATCAAATATCAATAAAAAAAATTGAAAAAACTATGAATAGAAAGATAATATAATTCTCTAAAAGTTTTCTTTTTACTGAAAAGTGAAATTCTAAACAAAAATATCACTTTTGTTCACCCAAAGCTAAAAAACATGAAAAAATCAGATTTATTTTCTCATAAGACCTCCCAAAATAGATACCCATCTTCATGGATTCACCCTATATTCAGCTTTTTATGGAAATCAATTCACTGTGCTCCTTGGGCATGCCAGATCACTTCGAACCATTGCACTGATGTGCCAATAACGCATCATTAAATTATGATTTTTGGGGGTTCAAAACCGGTGTGCCTACTACACGTCAGAGTAGTGAAAACTAGTGCATTCATGTGCACTATTAGAACTGTATAATTTAATGTTTTCATCTACAAGTTTTTGTTAACTAGTGTTTTCAACACAAATAAGTGCACTGTATTGTCAGTGCTCTTTAGTGTCCAACACACCGATAAGCAGTTCAATGTTTTAAAATATATTTTCACGATGCAATGGTGCGTTCGATCTGTTCGGCTCACACCACTAACAGTGCACCCTGTAAAATTTTGTAGGGCGCATCGTCAAGCGGTGTGAGATGAAAGGTTTGAACACACCGTGCAAATTTTTTTTATTTTTTTTAAATAGGATAATTTGAAGGTAAATTTTAAAAAATAATTAGCTAAAATTTTAAATTATGAAGTAAGAATCAATTTGCCTGTTGAATGGCCTGTCGAGGAGGCATATTGGTGATGTATGGAAAATTTGAATTTTTTCCCACAATTTGGAAAAATTCAAACTAGAGTCAGCAACCAATAGCAGTGAGGAATTTTCTACGTGCATCGCGGATGTGAGGGCATCCAGGTGGGTGAGGTGTAGCACCGGTACATATGGGATCAATCGCACTGAAGAGGGTAAAAATGAGTTTGACAACATAATTTTTTTATTAAACCCTATTTTGGTGTGCCCGACAGTCAGGCACACCGTTGTGAGCAGATTTTAAAAAAAATAAAATTGTTTTTTAATAAAATAATTGTCGATACATTTGGGTGTTGTTCATGCACGGGGTTTTTTTGTATCAACTAACACACCGATATGAGGTTTTAAAAAATTGTGTAGGAATAAAATCATAGATTTTTATTTTTAATAAAAAAATTAAGTAGTGTGTTAGAGTCTTTGACATGCATCAGGGCATTTATATACTAATGCACGATTATGAGGCTTTCAGTAAAATTTTGCAAGATGTTTTTAATAAAATAGTTGTATTATTTTTAATAAAATATATCTTGGTGTGTTCCTTATGATTAGAAGCATCGAGTTTAATTTTAACGAAGGGACCAATGTGTTTGTTTCTACTACACGCACTGGGAATTTAGTATTTGGTAACGCACCACGTATAGGATTCTAAACAAAATCTGAGGAATATTTTAATAAAATATTTTTTTCTTTTTTTTACTAAAATATAGCACAGGGCGTTGATGTTTAAGGGAACGCACCGGGGCGTTTAATTTTACATAATACACTGGTTGAATTTTTCTATTTTTTGTGTTTGATGATTTTTTTTTACGTGGTGCAACATGGCATATGGCGGCCTGGTGCTTCTGTATATGAAACATACCAGTGCATTTGCATTAAAACAAGTGCACCGGGAAAAAACCTCTACTAAAAATTTCAGCCACTTTCCTCCGCTAGTGACCTCCGTTATAAACATATATTTGGACTCTTTTGAGTAGAGCATCCGCTATAACCTCCACTAAAGGGCCTTTTCCTTGCAGTGGATATAGGTTCAATATCAATGAGACTAGGTTCCTCATCACCTCCCAAAACCACCGAACCTTCACAAAAATACTATAGAGAAAAGATATTCTCCCATAAAGGTTATTTATCTTATTGTTGTCCATACACATTCAATATACTTATAGGTGATTCCAAACATTTTATTAAAACAAATCAATGTACCAACTTAACAAGATAGCATAAGTATTGGTTAGAACCCAATTTTGTGTCCATGTAGTAGTGATGCCTCACGATAAACCATCATAATATAAACCTAAGAAGTCCTAACCCTTAATAATTCTTCTAATCTCACCCACTGATAATCTCCCCTCCCCACTGTCTCTTATAATAATAAACATTTAGGCTTCTCTACCTCCATTAGTACTTTAAATGACAGTCTTTTATTATGGTTACCTAGGCCTCAAATATTCATAAACATAGTTATCATTTTAAACAAATACTAAGGGATATACATGCTCTAAGAACCCCATTAATTGGTTGGTGTTCCCTTTGTTGACTCTATTTAATGGCATTTTCTTGATCATGATGAATACAATACTTCATACCCACTAAACTAGTCCCTAAGTCTTTTAGTAAATATTTTTCCAAGCCCCCAGAAAATGTTCCCTCCATTACACCTTTTAGATTCTTAGGTCTTAGAAAATAATGGCCACCTCTTTAGCAACTGATTTTGTCCTCATATCCCTCTTCACACCATCTAACATAGGATTTAAAGTCAAGCGGGACTCAGGATCATATGACCCAATAATTGACCTTGTTCATTCTCCTCTGGAGAAGCAAAAACCTTATATTTAAGGGGACCCTTCATAATCCTACCCATACATGAATCATACTTATATAATTGAGCAAGAGCCAACCAATTATCCTTAGGGGAGACCTAGTAGTACGAAATTGTAAACTATTTTCTACAAGGACTTACCATAAATGATGCCTTCAATATTTAGAGATGAAACTAATTGGAATACATCCACTTGAGCCTCCACATATACATCCACATCCTCAAGTTCGTTTCCAGTCTTCTTTGAATAAATTGGTGTAGAACCCAATGCATATTGTAATGGTTAGAAATCATTATCATAGGCTTACTATAATGGTTCACTAGTTTTAGGTATGTGTTTGGTGAGCTGACCAATGGAATATCCAATGCAGTTTATGAATAACTTTCTATTGTCCTAAGATACCTTTGGTAGGTTTGGTTCTTCCATCTTTCTATTTCATTTCCTTGATCATTCTTACCCAATGACAACTTTGTCAATTTTTTCACCATCACCGTGATGCCTTCATATTGACTCACTATCTTTTACAATACTTTGGAGATTTATTCAACAATATTCCTCTTCATCCAACACCAAAAGTACCGATTTATCATTATTTCAAATAGATTCTAGTACATAGAATATTTAGATTATGGCACATTATCCATTTCAATTGGCACTGTCTTTCTCAAATAAAAGGAGATATGAGCATACATTCAATTTTTTTAGTGTGAACACCAACTTATAATATTGCGATCTCTTGTACCTTGAACATTATTTTCTTATTGCAATCCCTCCTTCACATTGAGGTCATTATGATTCAACAAGAGTCTCAACAATTCTTTCTCTCAAATAAATTTGGTGCATGAATTTTGTTGATTTTTTGTTATCCTTGGATTTTCATCTCGAAACTGATGCTTTTGTGCTTTCTAGTGCTTTGTGTTGACTATCAAAATCCATGATTTTTGGAGGAAAAACTTGATTTTTTAAAATCATGGTAAAAAAAAGGGAAGTTCACTTAATAACCCTTATTTTGTGCTAGGATCGCCCTTAATGATCTAATATCTATGTTGGTTCATCCTTATTGTTTCACTGCAAATTTGAGTGTCATCGGGAGGTCCAATTTTGGGAGAAGGAGGTCTCTTGATAGCCAATTTGTTAGGAGTATTTCGAATTTGGATGAGGGAGGTAACAAAGGAAGATGGAGGAACTGATAATCATGGGTTATGCATGTGATATGGTGTATTATTGTGGAAAAGATATATTATTGCATAGAGGATAAAAATTGGACTGACAACACTTGGTTCATACCAAATGAATTTATTTAATGTGCCAAAATGTCTCACTATTAGAGAAAGTATCCAACATCACTCTATAATGTGCCCATACCTACTACCCATTGCCATCATTGTTGGTTAAAATTATTGATATTTAATTCACCTCAATTTAATTTATCAACTGGAGAATCGTAGACTTTGAGTTGCTACACTATGTGTGCGGGTAAAGTAGCCTCAATGCTCATTCCTCGAGAAACCCTAATCTACTTACAACAAAAATGAAGCTAACACTAAATGACCAATGCCAAAGATCACTAGGTCTGTACTATAGAAAAGGAAACTTAACCTACTAATTCCTATCTCACTATTGAACTCAAAAATAACCAACAAGGAATTTCCAAATTGCAATTCTATGATTTTAAGAACAAAAACAACATGTTAAAGAAATAAACACAATCTTAGACTAATAATCTCTATAGCAATCTAAGTTATTGTAATTACAATCCATATAAAAAAACAATCAATCTGTTATCAACCAACGCATATACTTAATTGATCTTGTTTCCTAGCTGCACTCCAAATCTAATGTTTAAATCCACACTAGTATTCCCAAATCTGAAATAAACCTATGCCTTTTAGCTTTAAGTTGTCAATACATACAGTCTATCAAAGGAGAGCTTGACTGTTTAGTGAAATCCCAACATACTCTGTTCATGATTTGTGCATATAAATGTACATGAAGAAATACCAAAATTATCCAGATTCTGCTCATTAAATAAAGGTTATAACTGTGTAATAGACAGTCACTGGTTTTAGTTTAGATTGTAAGGCTGATTCAAAGGAACATGGTTATAGACAAGGACTCCTTCCCGAAACTCATTCAAATACAAATTCAATCCTTTATCTAAAAAGAGATAAACCTTAAATGCTTTGTGATGACAGTTTTCAAACCCTCAACTCATTTGCAAATGATGCTCAGATCTTGCAATTCGACGGTACAAGGACAGGCTGTTTATAAGCTACTCTCGTGCTGCAACACAAAGGTTTTAAAACTCATGATTCATGTGCCAACGCCACACACTGGAGATTAAAGGAAAGATTTAAATCCAAACCATTTCTGAATTCATTTTACAGTCCTGCGAATAAGACAAGTTCAAAACCATTCATATAGCTATTATAACGCTGTATACTGAAAAAATGGAAATATAATGCTCAATCTGTTCATAACCATTTATGGAATCGAGTCTACCATGGCCTACATCTGGTTCATCACACAATTTATGCATACCCTAGTTTTATACAACAATTTGTACTAAAAGCCAGAGGAAGTCTTAAATTCAAACCGTTAACAAGCTCAATCCATTATCATCAACTGTAAATACTATTAACTAATAATAACAGTCACGCCTTCTATTGCAATCCAGTGATGAGCAAAACAGTTATATTCTGGAAAGAAATGCGAAATGATAAAAACGCCAATCTTACTGCAAACCACACACTACTGGAATATCACAATTTGGTGTTGAAGGTGGGCCCTGCCCTCAACGCCTCACACACTTAAATCACAGGTTTGATAAAATCACACACTGAATCGTATTGATAAAATGAAGTTTGTACAATCCTCCCTACTTAGGGTTTTCACAGTTGCTTTTATACTGAATTATACAGAGTGAAATCGCCCTGGCAACAAGGGTCGATATGAATAACAACCCTCAGATATCTCAGTAACTCTGAGCCAAAAATGGAATCTCAGATCCCAGAATATACACATATCATTAAGGAGAAAATAACAACAACCCTTGATCAAAGATCATGCCTAAAATAGCAGTGGAGCAATCCTCAAAAGCATCTGAAAGATGATATGGATCCAGGAAAAACGCCCTTATTGTAGATCGAATCCCCGATCTCTGCATAAACCTCCTTTGAACGCTGAGCCAGGTAACCAAACGAACTCTGTATAAAAGAGAAACCAATCTTATTATTAGCATATGGTTTAATGAAACCTAAAGAACCCAAAACATATGCATAAACAAGAAAATACAATAAACAAATAATTAAAATCACTTACCATAGCTTTAGCAGTGTTGACCTCCAAAAAGACACATAAAACTGATTATTATTGGATCCATTAAGACTTAAAATGCTAGAAAACAGTACACTGAATGGGCAAAATAGAGGACCAACATCTCCCCCAGACTGAAGGTCTTGCATGTCCCAATGCAAGGAAATTTCAGATAGACAAAATTTAAATCTTCAAAGTGGATTGTCAATCCTTGGACCCAACTCCAGAGACTGAAGCTGAGGTATTAAACAGGACTTGCACCTGAGGAGGAGAGGGGGCAGAGTGTTGCTGTATGCTAACCAACTGTTCGAACTGTTTGTCCTTTTTCTTTAACTGTTTTCGAAGGCTGAGATTTTTCCCTTTAACTTCATCAACCAGGGTTTGCAAGGACACTATTCTAGCCTTTAAAATGGCATTTTCTTGTTTGACAACCCGATCCAACCTCACATATTCTTGCAGCTTCTTTTTCAATTTGATATTCTTTTGCCTAAAATAGTCAATTCCCTGTGCTGAAGCCTCTGAACCAGATCTGGAAAGTGATGCCCTGACAGATTTTAAACTTGATTTGGAAGAGGATACTTTGACAGATTTCAAGCTTGACTTTGAAGGAGATCCTTTGGTAGATTTCAGACTCGATTTTGCAGGGGATACTGGCAGCAAGGGTTCACTGACAGGACTCAACGATGCAGAATAATGAGGAGAACCGGGAGAATCGGAGTTAGCATGGGTAGAGGAAGCATCGGATGATGACAACTCAACTTGAACAGGTTCTTTACCCTTAGATCCCTTTCTCCCCTCTTTAGCGGCCATGCTGCGAGTAAAACGTCTATTTGGCAAAACAACCAAATTTTCCTGCTCCTTATCCCCCCCAGACCGAGAGCTAACACACTGCCTTTTAGAGATTGGGGACTTCTTAGCATATGATGGAGCAGTTTTCTTGCAGCTATTAACAGCAGGTTCCTGAGGGCAATCATCTTGAGGAATTGAATTATTCGTGGAGGAAGCTTTCTCCATTAGATCAGGAATACCGGGCTCACCTGATTCATTCCTCAAGGGTGACTGAAGATGAGGGTTAGAGAGTTCATACACAAACTGTTCCCATCCCCGACCTTGCTTCTTTAACTCAGCTAAAACGAGCATTTTAATAATCCCATGATGGTAAAGGCTATGAGTTGGATGCTCTAAGTTCTTCCTCACTTGCGAAGCCATCTTACTCAAACTTTTCCAAAAATAAAATGGAAAGTTCAGAAGCTTACCAAACTCGAAGTGAGCTAGAAGGCGAAAATGACAGGCTTTGTAGGTGGAGAATCGACCTTCACAGGTAATTAGCTTGGTGATGATCATCAAGGAATTATGAAATTCTTCTCTGACCCACAGCTTGGAGAAACCCTTCTCACCCTTCACAGCCAAATATTCTGGTTTGAAAACACAGTCATATTCTTTTCGTGGCAACTGAAAATTCTTAAACCATCTGTCACCGGTGCGTGGAAGTCCCGTGGCAACTGAAATGGACTCCTCTGTCACTGCAAACTCCAGGGCCCCCACTCTAGCAGTATGCCCATCGAAACTCAGGGCGAATTGTAAAGAGACAGCGTCATCGTGGCCCTGTAAATTAGTTAAAAATGCATGCCATCCAGCCCGAGTAAACATATCTTTGCATGCAACGAACTCAGGGATGGCTAATAGCTGCTCATACACAGAGGGTTCATGCCGGTTGAGCATGGTGGAGCCACGAAGATGGCGAATTAGCAGAGCATTCAGACAGACAATTCGCAGGCAATGACAATGGTAAGGATAGAGATTGTAAAAACCCGAATGAAAATGGTAAAAATGATAGGAAGTGAGGGTAATGAAGACAAGCATCGTGACAAGAGAAAATCATTGCAAGCGGTGGCACATACTGCCCACTTCGCAGGGAATGATAACCATGATGTAACACGTTTTAAACTAAAATTAATCTCATAACACGTAAGACCCCAATTATAATAGAACAAGGTTATAATTCGTTTTATCAAAGGTTGCCAATAATAGAGGATGAAATATTATCAAAGGTATTTAAGGTAGTTCATAACTCGTCGAATTTCATATAATGGCAAAAATATTTAATTATAATCCTTATTAATAATTAAGATTTATCCAATCGTACGCCTTTCCTTACCTCCATCAACGTCCATTACCATATACATGCCAATTTCCCCAAGATAACTTCCAGCACTCCTTACGGCACTCAATCCGGCACTTTAACAAATACAGCAGTGCTTTTAGGCTGATAACGATGCACAACAATTTACCAGTGTAAAGGTAAGTACCAACATCTGGAGCAGCTGCTAGGCTATGAATAGTAATGTAAAACCATTAATCTCTCAAATAAACATCACTTGGATGAGTTCATAAGCAAATAGACCGGATTAAAAGATTCGTTGGACCCTCAACAGTTTTTATGGCATGATTTCCTTATTGTAAGGTTACTGCTCTATCTAACCACACAGGAAACTCAATTGTGCTATGAAGCCATCTTTTATTGAAAATACAAATAACAATAAAAAATGCAGACTTCAATCAATCACTCATAACTCAATAATCAGAAATGCAAGCTTCATCAATCACTCATAACTTAAACAATCAGAAATGCAAGCTTCATCAATCACTCATAACTTAAACAATAAAAAATTCAGACTTCATTAATCAAAAATTCAGACTTCATCCTTGTTATCCATACAGAACATTTTCCACCAGGACATATGCCACAGGACAAGGAAAATAGCAGCAGAAGCTAATGGGGTACTGGTCCATTTTGACTCAGCTTCACACAGGATAATTTGAGTAGTAGAACAAATAGTACCACATTCCTCAGCTATGTTTTAGGCATCAAACATAAACCTTCTTTTTTTAGAATCAGGTAACCCAAAATGCAGAACAGTTGGAGATGATTATCAACTGGCTATCATTTTATTTTTTAATGAATTTGATAAATTTTAATTAACCATCCTCATGGCTTCTCTTTTACCTTCACATAGGTACGTTTTTCATATAGACAAGTATAGATGAGGCTGTTAAAGAATATATTAAAGTCAGAACCCACTGCCAGCAAGCCTGGTCAGTACTCCGGTGGGGTAACTATAACATCTTAAGAAGCTTCTTCCCCAGACAGATGCCCCATTGCCAACAGGCCTGTTCAGAACCCTGATGGGTTTGCCTGTTCATACCACAGGTCGGTACCCGCTGCCAGCAGACCTGTTCAGTATCCCGACGGGTTGACCTCTTACACCCTTTTTCTATCAGAGGCTCTTGTCCCAATTTCATCTTAAAGATAAAATTTATGATTTGCTCAAGCATAGATGAGTGGGGGAGCTGCTCTGAAAACCATCTAGGAGTGGGATGGTACCAGAATTGGAAGAGTATTCTTTGTATATGCCTGTAAAGATTTGCCCATATGAACAACTAACCTTCGTAACTGTAGAAAGTGAAAGTCATAAAGTGGCTAAAGACAGTATATATATATGTGTTTAATATTATAACAGCCAAGAGATAATAACCCCCAAACTGCCCGATCTTGGACACCTTTTTAATATGATGCCTATCTTAAGAATAACTTCATGCCCATAGCTGTAACTAACATCAATTCCCACTCTTTATCTAGTGTGAAACCAAATCAAATGGTCCTAGCAGCCCATAGGTTCATAAGCAGGAGATATTTAGGAAGCTTAAAGCATTAATGTAGGCAATGCCTGGTGGGCAAGTACTCTTATGAATAGCCAAAACGGTTCTGAAAAATCTGACACACAAATGCAGACATTCCAATAAATCAGTGAAACTCAGAAATTGACCCAAATTTACAGTCCTTAAAGATGTTTTGCAAAAAATAATCAGAAAAATAGAGTAGTGATAAAACACCTCCCTTAGGTTTCAAAACATTCTGAGTCTTACTAAAAAGAATATCTGCACCCTTTCGAAAAGAGAAAAAAAAACAAATCCCTGTACATATGTACAAAAAAAACAATTCTATTGAAGATTACTGAGAGAGAGTAGGAGATGAAGAAGTCTTTTCCTCACCTACCAGTTCTAGTTCAGACTGCTGACTTATGTTATGGATGAACTCTTGCTTAGAGAGAGGTTTATGATATACCTTTAACCGATGTCCATTCACTACAAAGGCAGTTTGTTCTTCATCTATTGTTTTTATTTTGACAGAACCATTATCAAAAATAGTCACAATTTCATATGGCCCCATCCACCTAGTGGTAAGCTTACCTTTGAAATGTTTAAATCGTGAGTCAAATAACAGAGCCCAATCACCTTCTACAAAAGTCTTCTTCTTCAAAAATTTATCATGCCACTTAGTCCGCTGATTCTGTATCAACACAGTTTGTTGGACAGCATCTTGCCTAATTTCATCAAGTTCATTTAATTGCATCAGCCTCTGCTCCTGGGCTTCATCTAAATTCAGGCTCAGTTGTGCAGCAGTACGAAAAGTTTTCACCTGAAATTCTATAGGAAGCAGGACCTGTTTACCATAAACAAGTTGATATGGGGTATACCCTGTTGTATTTCTCCACGTAGTTCTGTAAGCCCACAATGCCTCGGGTAGCCTGTCTGCCCAGTCCTTGTGATGTAGCTGCACAGTCTTAGTTAAAATGGATTCTAGCACTTTATTGGTTGATTCCACCTGACCATTTGCTTGGGGGTGGTAAGGAGAAGATTTATAGTGCTTAATTCCATATTGTTCTGTAAGTGCTTTCATTGATTTAGAGACAAACTGTGCTCCATTGTCAGTCACAATTTCACGAGGAATACCAAAACGAGTAAAAATCTCTTCGTAAATAAATTCTATGATTGATTTCTCAGTGGCCCTCAATAGAGCTTTTGCCTCAACCCACTTAGTCACATAGTCAGTGCATACTAAAATATATCTCTTTTTTCTTGACATTTGTGAGATTGGGCCAACAAAATCCAATCCCCATTTTTCAAAAGGTTCAATTTGTACCTGGGCTTGTAAAGGCATTTGATCAGCAGCAGTGGGTCTCCCCATTCTTTGACAGCTGTCACATCCCTGTACATACGTCTCAGCATCTTTAAAAAGGGTAGGCCAGTAATACCCTTGATGTAACACCTTATATGCTGTCCGCTTGTCTGAAAAATGACCTCCACAGGGTCCATCATGACAGGCTTGGAGGATGTCACACATCTCATCCTCCCTCACACACCTTCTGATAATCAGATCTGGACCGGTTCGAAAGAGGTCATTACCCACCCATGAATAATTAGCACTTTGCTGTATGATTCTTCATTTTTCGTAAGATGACAAATGAGCAGGTAGTTTCCCTGTAACCAAATAGTTGGCTACATCTGCAAACCAAGGTGTTTTAATAGAAACAGCAAACAAGTGTTCATCAGGGAATGTATCATCTACAGGAACATTATCATCAGCATGAGTCAATCTGGAGAGGAAATCTGCAACCAAATTTTCCTTCCCTGGTTTGTCAACTATGGTAATGTTAAATTCTTGTAGCAAAAGTAACCATCTAGTAATTCTGCCACTAGTGATTGGCTTATTCATTAAAAATTTAATAGCAGAATGATCGGTATGAACAAATACCTCGTAACCTGTAATATAATGTCGGAATTTATTGATGGCATGAACTACTGCTAGAAACTCTTTCTCAGTCACTGTATAGTTCAGTTCTGCAGGTGTTAAATTTTTACTGATGAAATAAATAGCATAGGAGGACTGATTTTCTTTCTGTCCGAGCACTCCCCCCAAGGCAGTGTCTGAAGCATCAGTTTGTATATGGAAGGGAAAAGACCAATTTGGCCCCCGCAGAACTGGTGTTGAAGACAATTCTGACTTTAATGTGTCAAAGGCTGTCTGACAGTGTTGATCCCAATCAAAACCACTGTCTTTGGCCAACAATTTGAACAGTGGGGCTGCTATCTTTGTAAAATTAGCAATAAACCTACGATAGTACCCTGCGTGTCCCAGAAAACTTCTGACTTCTTTTTGTGTAGTTGGTGAAGATAGACTAGTAATGATTTCAATTTTTGCTGGGTCAACCTTAATACCTTCTGATGAAACATGGTTCCCTAAAACAATACCCTCAGTTAACATCATCTTACACTTTTCATGGCTTAAAGCAAGATTTGTTTCCTGGCACCTAATTAAAACTTTCTCCAGGTTATCTAAGGCTTCCTTGAAATCATTACCGTAGACTATAAAATCATCCATATATATTTCCACCAATCATGGACCAAATCAGCCAGAATACCTAACACTGCCCTCTGGAAAGTGGCAAGAGCGTTACACAGTCCAAATGGGAGCACCTTGTAAGCATAAGTTCCCCATGGGCAGGTAAAAGTGGTTTTTTCTTGATCCTCTGGGGCTATTCTTATCTGGTTATATCCACTGTATCCATCCAAAAAAGAAAAATATTTCTTTCCAGACAATGTATCTAAAACCTGGTCTATGAAAGGAAGAGGGAAGTAATCTCTGAGAGTTGCTTTATTTAACTCACGAAAATCAACACATATTCTCCACTTACCTCCCTTCTTTGGAACAATCACCAACGGAGATACCCATTTGCTATCAGAAATGGGATAGATGAAATCTGCATCCAACAATTTTTGTAATTCCTCCTTCACAATGTCTTTAAGCGCAGGATTCATTCTTCTCTGTGGCTGCCTTACTGGTCTAATATTTTCCTGCGTATAGATGTGATGCATGCATGTGTCAGGGTGAATGCCTTTCATATCTGTATAAACCCAAGAAAATGCCCCAGACTGTGCTTTGAGTAAATTAACTACCTGATTTTGCTGGCTTTGAGACAGATTCCCATTAATAAACAAAGATCTCCCTGGACTAATCTCCATTGGTATAGTTGCAGCTTCAACCTTCTCATCTATGAATAAAACTACTGATGATGAGGTGGCTGAAGGGTAATAGTGTTCCTGAAAATCTTCTGTGAAAACATTGTCTAAGTCAGAGAAGGACTGAGGGTACTCAATACTAGTGGTGGCTGAAATAAATTGATCTAGGATATCATCCTCAGTCTGGTGTTCGAACCCCCTAGCTTGACTGATGGACAGTAAGGGTTGTTCCACATCCTCGTCCCCATAAGGATTCTCTAACCATAACATGTTTTCCGATACAGGCTGTGCTGGAGGATAAATAATTAGGTTTTGTAGAGAAGTTCCATTTGATATAGTTAAAATACCTTCTCTGCATCCTATAAAGGCATTGGCAGTGGCTAACCAAGGCCTGCCTAATATAACAGGATGTTCCCCCATTGGGTGTTTGGTTTGGAGTACCAGAAAATCCACTGGATACTCCCAAGAAGCTACTGTGACAGTAATGTCATCTAAGGCCCCCACAGGTTTGACTGTGCTCCTATCATCCAACTCCAAAATAGTAGGAGTAGATCTGAGGAGATTATGCAACTGAAGTCTCTGCATAGTGGTCATAGACATGACATTAATGGCAGCCCCCAGGTCAACTAGAGTGTTTCCTATTGGAACCTCATTGATGTAAATGGTCACCACTGGATTCCCAGGATTTGCAAATTTTGGGGGTAAGGGGCAGTTTGAAATATAATTAGACAGCTGGCCTAAAACGTTTATCTTGGGTGGATCTTTCTGTTTTCGACCAGGTTTCTTTAAGCACAGTTCCCTTACCAACTTTGCATAAATAGGGACATCCCTAATAGCCTGAAGTAATGGAATTTTGATGCAAACATTTCTCAACTCACTTTCCAAATCAAACTGTGGACGCATCACAGGCTTCTCTATTAATAACCTCTCTGGGTAAGGGGGGTTGTTATTTACCTGTGGATGAGCTGGTGGTTGGAAATGAGTTCCCAGTGCTTGAGTATTTTCTGAGGCAATCTGCACTTCTTCTTCCTCTGTAATCTCTTTTTCATCACTTTCTTCTCCAGTCTCTTCATGAATAATCACTGCTGGAAGGGTTTTATTTAATGTTTTCCCAGACCTTAATTGTATTTCCTGTAAAGGAGCTGAATGAATTACATAAGTTGGAGCCATTTGAATTTCAGCATTATTAAGAGGCTGGGGGGGTCGGTTATTAGGGTTTGGGATAGGTTGGGCTGGCAACAACGTGGGTCGAGGTGGATTTGGATTTTGATATTGTTGTGGAACTGGGGGTATAGGAGGAAGGGCAGGTGGTGTAAAGCCTGGTAGTAGCTGCTGTATATTTGGTGGCATTGGACACTAACTAGGAGGGGTGGCTGATTGTGTTCCTCCATAGGGTTGTCCTTGTGGTCCTCCATATGACTGTCCCCGCCAGCCTTGCTACCAAGGCTGGGTTTGAGTAGGTTGAGAGGGCCAATTCTGCCACATTTGTGGACTCCATGGCTGCTGAGATTGCTGCATGGGATAATAATATGCAGGGTTCTGGAAAACAGGCTCTGGGTACATGTTTTGAGGTCTAGGCTGCCAGGGCCTTCTTGATGCATCGGTAGGTTCAGCATTAAGCTTGTAAAAAGCTTGTAGTTCTGGTAAAGAAGGGAAATTGTCAGTTGGGTGTTGAGCAGAGCAAAGAGCACAGACTGAAATGGTATTTAGAGGGCACTCTTTCAAAGGGTGTCTTTTTCTGCATTTGGGGCAGAATATGTGTAATGCTGCTGTGTCCTCCTCCTCTTGCCGTTTCTTTGTCTTCAAAGCATCAAATTGGGAGCTTAAGGTGCCTAAAATGTCAGTTTTGAAATTTTCTAACAGGTTTCCCAATTCAACTCTTGTGACCCCACTAGTTCCTGTTGTTCTAGAAATACGGGAAGGACCTTCCCTTGTGCTTTTTCCTTCCTTGGCTCTACTCCTCGAATACTTTCTGCATAGTTCAGTAATCTCCTCAAAGGATTTATGAGATACATCACCTGATGCCATCAAGTTGAGGATTTCCACATATTCATCCAGGATCCCTTTTAGAAAAAGAGTTCTGACTGCATCCTCCTGTAAGGTATTATACTTAGACTTCTGCAATACAAAGCAGAATCGTTCTAAGAAGTCCTCCAGACTCTCTTCTTCATTCTGTTGCATTTTAAAGATATCATTTTGGGAGTCTCGAGGCCCACAGTAGTCTCGGTATTTTCTGAGGAAAGCACTCTTCATTTGTTCCCAAGTTCGGATGGTGGATTCCCCCGAGCTCATAAACCATCTAAGTGCAGAATCCTTAAGGGTGGCTGGAAATAGTTTTAACTTTTGAGCATCCTATAGATAATTATAACTCCTACATAAGATGTCAAACTCAAATAGAAAGGTATCCGGATCTTCAGTGCTTTTCCCATAGAAGGTAGGTAATGAAGATGCCGGGATATTTTTCATACTGACATCCCGTGTAAGATCCAGAATGGGGAAGCCAAAAGTTGTTTCAGTTCGTCCCTCATGTTCTCCTTCACCTTCCATCTGGTGTCCAGTTTCCTGATCACTCATGACAAGAGGGTTTCTAAACCAGTTGACACCTAACCTGTCTCTTCTTGGGGATAGAATAAAATCCCAATGGTCTGGCCTAGGCCAAGTTTGAAAATTGAAAGGTAAATCTGTAGTGGATTCTAATTGAGAAACCACCGGATTCTGGTTATGTTCAAGAAGGAAGTTCACTTTTTCTATGTTCACTGTGTCAACCAAATTAGGATCTTCCTTTAAAGGTGAAGCTTGTTGGATCTGTGGTATTTCTTCTGAATGTAACTGTTCACTGAGTATAACCTCAGTTCCTACTGGTTGGGTTCCAAATTCCGCTGAATTCTGAATGTTGTTGTTTTCAGTTTCGTTGCCGGTATCCCTATCCCTAGGGTTAGTGAAGGGGGGGGTTTTGTTGTTTCCAAAAAGATCAGAATGAACCTTGATGAATCTACCCTTACTATCTCTAGGTCTCATCAAAACAATTTCTAAAAATAACAAAACTTTTAATCAAAATAAATTGAAATACCTGTGCCACAGTTGGGTTTGAAGGAACCTGTTATGAAATGCGCAAGTTTTCCTTACCAATCCTCCTCCTCCAATCTGCCACAACTAGTCACACCTAGCAATTGCTGTAAAATTAGATTCTGGAATTAAACACACCTCACTTACAAAAGGGTAACCACACTTGTAAACACTTTTTACAGGAAAGATAAACACACTTCTTGTAATAAGTCAAACTTGTGAAGAAAAATAATCACACTTACCAGCAGGACACAACAAAAATTTGGGGTAACCCACTAAAGTGGTTGCGGCAAGCTGTTACACCATGGAAATCCCAAAGTGAATTCGTCTTTGCGTCTTAATGTTTCCCCTCCACCTTGTTGTGTATTGTAAAAGATCCTATCTACCTGAACTTCTCAATCAATCAATTCAAAAAAATGAGCAAAATACCAGCTTACCTTGGAGCAACTCCCCGGCAACGGCGCCAAAATGTTGGTTAAAATTATTGATATTTAATTCACCTCAATTTAATTTATCAACTGGAGAATCGTAGACTTTGAGTTGCTACACTATGTGTGCGGGTAAAGTAGCCTCAATGCTCATTCCTCGAGAAACCCTAATCTACTTACAACAAAAATGAAGCTAACACTAAATGACCAATGCCAAAGATCACTAGGTCTGTACTATAGAAAAGGAAACTTAACCTACTAATTCCTATCTCACTATTGAACTCAAAAATAACCAACAAGGAATTTCCAAATTGCAATTCTATGATTTTAAGAACAAAAACAACCTGTTAAAGAAATAAACACAATCTTAGACTAATAATCTCTACAGCAATCTAAGTTATTGTAATTACAATCCATATAAAAAAACAATCAATCTGTTATCAACCAACGCATATACTTAATTGATCTTGTTTCCTAGCTGCACTCCAAATCTAATGTTTAAATCCACACAAGTATTCCCAAATCTGAAATAAACCTATGCCTTTTAGCTTTAAGTTGTCAATACATACAGTCTATCAAAGGAGAGCTTGACTGTTTAGTGAAATCCCAACATACTCTGTTCATGATTTGTGCATATAAATGTACATGAAGAAATACCAAAATTATCCAGATTCTGCTCATTAAATAAAGGTTATAACTGTGTAATAGACAGTCACTGGTTTTAGTTTAGATTGTAAGGCTGATTCAAAGGAACAGGGTTATAGACAAGGACTCCTTCCCGAAACTCATTCAAATACAAATTCAATCCTTTATCTAAAAAGAGATAAACCTTAAATGCTTTGTGATGACAGTTTTCAAACCCTCAACTCATTTGCAGATGATGCTCAGATCTTGCAATTCGACGGTACAAGGACAAGCTGTTTATAAGCTACTCTCGTGCTGCAACACAAAGGTTTTAAAACTCATGATTCATGTGCCAACGCCACACACTGGATATTAAAGGAAAGATTTAAATCCAAACCATTTCTGAATTCATTTTACAGTCCTGCGAATAAGACAAGTTCAAAACCATTCATATAGCTATTATAACGCTGTATACTGAAAAAATGGAAATATAACGCTCAATCTGTTCATAACCATTTATGGAATCGAGTCTACCATGGCCTACATCTGGTTCATCACACAATTTATGCATACCCTAGTTTTATACAACAATTTGTATAAAAGCCAGAGGAAGTCTTAAATTCAAACCGTTAACAAGCTCAATCCATTATCATCAACTGTAAATACTATTAACTAATAATAACAGTCACGCCTTCTATTGCAATCCAGTGATGAGCAAAACAATTATATTCTGGAAAGAAATGCGAAATGATAAAAACGCCAATCTTACTGCAAACCACACACTACTGGAATATCACAATTTGGTGTTGAAGGTGGGCCCTGCCCTCAACGCCTCACACACTTAAATCACAGGTTTGATAAAATCACACACTGAATCGTATTGATAAAATGAAGTTTGTACAATCCTCCCTACTTAGGGTTTTCACAGTTGCTTTTATACTGAATTATACAGAGTGAAATCGCCCTGGCAACAAGGGTCGATATGAATAACAACCCTCAGATATCTCAGTAACTCTGAGCCAAAAATGGAATCTCAGATCCCAGAATATACACATATCATTAAGGAGAAAATAACAACAACCCTTGATCAAAGATCATGCCTAAAATAGCAGTGGAGCAATCCTCAAAAGCATCTGAAAGATGATATGGATCCAGGAAAAACGCCCTTATTGTAGATCGAATCCTCGATCTCTGCATAAACCTCCTTTGAACGCTGAGCGAGATAACCAAACGAACTCTGTATAAAAGAGAAACCAATCTTATTATTAGCATATGGTTTAATGAAACCTAAAGAACCCAAAACATATGCATAAACAAGAAAATACAATAAACAAATAATTAAAATCACTTACCATAGCTTTAGCAGTGTTGACCTCCAAAAAGACACATAAAACTGATTATTATTGGATCCATTAAGACTTAAAATGCTAGAAAACAGTACACTGAATGGGCAAAATAGAGGACCAACAATCATGGAACTAAAAATTCATTTATCGTCCATTTATCAAGTCAAATTTCCAGTTGTGAGTGATTTTCCATGTAACAACATAACACATAATTCATACGCAAAATAGAAAACAAGGTCAAGAGATCCTTTCTCTTCTATGTAGTCCCTGAGGAATCCATTCCCTTTTGTTATTTCATATAGGAATGTAAAGTTGGAGTTGCTAATTTATCTATGTGAATAGTTGGAATTGGTAGAACTCGACTTATTTGTAGTCAATAGTCATTTCAAACAAGTGGACAATGGGATTTCAATTACCCAATATCTCCACTCACTCTACAACCATGGATTTTCTCTTCAAATACAACACGCAACTTCTACATCTAATTAAAATACATATAGATTGCAATTGACACACTCATCTCTCAAGTTCATGGGGCTTCTTTGGTTCGTTGCAGGCTATGGAAGTGATGGATGGGTATCCCGGTTCTTGCAACATTAGGAATAATTGAAGAAGTGAATTTATCCAAGTTATTATTACACTTTATGTATCTCTCATGCATGAAGACTATGCACCTACCAAGTAACATCATAGATTTTGTTGAGGACATCTCAAGTGAACAATATATGAGATACATTTTAACAAAGGATCGGAAACAATGCAATAATTCACCAAAGAACATGTGGTAAGCCTATAATTCACCCATGGGATTTCTTCCTCTTCCCCTCTCATGGAATCATATATCCATTTTTTCTCCATTGAAAAAAAATTGGTGATTATTTTACTATATATCTTGTTTTCTCTTTTTGTACATAAATTTAAGCACCACATGGTAACAGACTCTAGAACTCATACTTATAATCATTTTCTAGCTGGGATTTTTCCTTGGGATTCAAGCTAGGAAAAATTACATATCATATTTACATTTTACACTTATGGGGTCATTACAACTAATCCCTCATGACTTGCCACCTGTTGAATAAATCACTTGATTATAAATAATGCATTATTATAATCTAGGGGTTAAAACTAGGGTATTAAATGTGTGAATTGTGATATAATATAAATATATACAAATAGAGTTCCCAATGATTACACACACACACACACATAGTTCCCAATGATTACACACACACACACACACATATTTCCCAATGATTACACACACACACACACACAGTTCCCAATGATTACACACACACACACACACAAGAAGAGTCCACGAGATAAGAAAAATTTGGGTCCACTTTAGACCCTTGGAAAGTAGCATGAGAAGAGTTTGTGGGATAAATGTCAACAGTTAGATTTAAGTGATCTCTACCATACATTGGAAATTTTTGGGTTATTTTGGAAGGGAGGATCCAAGGGGTTGTTATATCCACAACATAATCTATGACCATAGTTCTAGTGGCTTTTGAGAAGAGAATGGGATGAGAGGTACTCAAAGGTCTTTCTCCCCAATCAAAAAAATAGCACGAGGGGGCTTATAGTTGATGTGACAATGGGGTTTGCAAGGAGGATAACAAGAAACTAAAAGGCTAAGGAAAGCCTTGGGAGCCCAAAATTGAACACAAAATTGAGAGGGTTTTCAATGGGAAAAAGCATCATAAAACAACAACAAAAATCATAGAAAATAGTCCAAATAGATTTAAAAACTTTAAAAAAAGAAGAAAGAGGGCCAAATGACCATTGCCCCCTTGAACCCCACAATGGCCTTTAAAAATGGAAAACCATGGATGGCATCTCAAATTACTAATGGTCCAACAAGGAAACAAATTTATGCTTTGATCATGGCCATATCATGTAGAATTAGAACCATATGAGAGTTAAGATGAAAATTATTAATGTTTTTGGCTAACAAAATTATTCTTGTGAACAATTTTTATAGTTCAACTTACATTTTAAATTTGCACCAACAAGATTTCAATAGAATGGAATGGAGAAATGGAAAATGCTAACTTATAGAGGACACACAAATACAAGGCTCGATTCAAGAAAAATTTCAATTATTTAAATTCTCTTTGAGAGAAATAAAATGTGTGCATTCAGCTACATGAATATAATCTCACATATTTGATGGAAAATAAATTATACAGTGTGTCCTTTGAGAATGAATTGAATAGAAATGTTCCAATATGACTAACCCCCGAGATGCATTGAAAAGAAATGCCCACGGGGATAGTATAAGTACATAACATGTAGAAATAGAAAATCATGAATAAAAAAGTTGGAAAATGATAATTTCACATGAGTAAAGATGAGTGTTGTTCTTCTCTTGGGTGAAATGTATCTTATTTCATTTTTGTTATTTTCTTTCAGAGAAGTCTACCAAAATATGTAAATTATGTTATGGAATGATTATAATGGATGAAAAATTTGTTATTTGTGCATATGGATTAACTCTTGGCAGGGAATTTCATAAGAATTATCCTATTGCATGCCATTTCCACATGCACGAACATGAAGGAGGGATTGCAATAAGAAAATATTGTTCAAGGTACAAGAGATGACAATATTATAAGATAATGTTCACACTATAAAAATTGAATGTATGCTCATAACTCTTTTTAGTTGAGAAATACAAACCCAATTCAAATGGATAATGTTCCATAATCTAAAAATTATTTGTACTAGAAGCTAATTGAAATAATGATAAATTGGTACTTTGGTGTTGGATGAAGAGGAATATTATTGAATAAATCTCCAAAGGATTACAAAAGATAGCAAACCAATACGATGGCATCATGATGATGGTGAAAATTTTGACAAATTACTTCTTAGCTAAGAATGCTCAAGAAAATAAAATAGAAAGCTAGAAGAACCAAGCAGACCAAAGGTAGCTTGGGACAATAGAAAGTGATTCATAAATTGCAGTGAATATTCCATTGGTTAGCTCACCAAAAACATATATAAAAGTAGTAGCCATTATAGTGAGCAATTTTATGTTTGCTTTTTTTATAATATATATATATATATATGTGTGTTTTAAATCCTCGTCCTTAATTTTGCAGTGGACAAAGAAACACAAACAAGATATATATATGTTAAATCCTCGTCCTTAATTGTGTAGTGGACAAAGGAACACAAACAAGATATATATATATATATATATATATATATGTGTGTGTGTGTTAAATCCTTGTCCTTAATTGTGCAGTGGACAAAGGAACACAAACAAGAGGAAAAACAGAAAAACCCTCGGGTTCTGAAACATCCTTTCTTTGATAAAAGCATTCCCTAGGCTTATTTCGATGGTGCAAGTCAAGGGAACCCTCAACTTGGTGGTTCTGGAGGAATCATCTATCTTAATGAATTCACTAAGATAAGCATTATGTATGGTCCTGGGAATTGCACAAACAACAAAGCGGAGCTGACATCCCTCTGGTCAGTACTTCACGCGGCGTTGTTTCATAATGTGTTGAATATTCAAGTTTTTGGAGATTCCAGGATGGTAATTGATTGGGAAAATCATAGGTTGTAGATCAAGGCACCTCATTTATAGCCTCTATTGTCTCAATTACAGAATCTGATAGAACTCTTCTATTCTATTTCCTTCAACCATGTTTATTGAGAGCTTAACACAGAGGCTGATCTGCTTTCAAAAAATGCCTTGCTCCTTCCACCAAAAGAATTGAGAGCGGAAGTACAGAACTCCTCGAATTAATCTCTTCATCATGTTTATGTTTTGTACATTTTTTTGAAGCACTTGATCGACATATGGATGAATTTTCAGCAAGATTCACGTCTTACTAACCAACAACAAGGCATATTTTCTGTTTGTATTATAATGTAAGTCCAGAGTGACATTCTATGTTCATTCTTATTGAATGACTCGTCTTTTGCAAGGTAGATTTTGTATTTCATGTTTTCAAAGTTATGAATGTAAGTCCATTGAGACAGTTTATGATCATTCTTGTTTGAATGATAGATATTTTCCATTTGGAAGATATATATATTAAACATTTACTACAATTTATATAAATATATTAAAAAAACATTTTAAATTGTAAATTATATTTTAAATATATTTTTCAGTTTAAAACACAAATTAAATATACAATCATTCTTATTTAACTCCTTTATTTTTATACTAAAATTCTTGTTTCAACACATTATTATTATTGTTATTATTGTTACGTGAAAGTCTATTATCTCTATGCCCTATATATTGTGACATTACATTTGTATTATTATAATAGTATTTTCTTTATTGGTCGGTTAAGACTTTAATTGTAATTGTACACTTTATCTCCTATATATATACCAATGACACCTAGTTCTAGGATCTTCTCATATAATCTTGTGCATCTCATACAATGTAAAAGGAGCTTTCCCCCTCAAAGAGACCTCTTATTCATCTCTTCATTCCATTCTCAGAGCGTTGGGTTACTTTTTTTTCTTGTATTTTTTATGTTATTTTGGGAATTTAGTGAATAACATTTGCTCTTAGATGCATTTTTTCTATACAAAAATTTGGGAACATTTCAAGTAGCTAAATTTTAAGGAGCCTCGACAGACATTCAAAGTACATGTGATAAAACATTTAGGTCCTAGTGCATGATAATTTTGGAGATTTATCTTGTGGAATTTGGGGTTTTTTACTAGTCCAAAAACTAGTCTCAAATGAGTGTTTTGGGTAAAAATATTATATCTAAATCTTGAAAGCTTCAAAAAATATTTTTTTTGGTAAAAATTTCAGAATCATATATAAAAAATTGGACATATGGCAAGTTGTACAAGTTCGCTCTCTTGAAAAGGACAAAAACAATAAGTTTTGGGAAAGTCACCATAGCTTTCTCTTGGCATATCATAATTCAGCCAGACCTATGGAATTATAGAGAAGGCATGTGAAGAAATTACAATACAAAATTTCAGACATGGAGGTGCCAAAAATATATAATCTAGGATAAATTTTGGCTAACAAGACAACCTACAAACTAGGGTTTTTAAAGATATTTTAACTTGAAACTTGCATAAATTTTGATTGGAATATTTATTTCGATTGATTAAAAAGGTGTGATAAAGAGGGATAGAGAAGAACTCTAGTAAATAGCAATGGGCTCAAATGGTCAGAGGTGGAGCACAATTTTCTACACCCAATAAAACCTCCCAAAGGACCATCAATGACATGAGACAATAAGGATGATGTGGACTTTGGTGTGTCTAAGATTATTGAGAAAGTAGATAACATTGAATATATAGTAATAAGAAAGGTGGACGTCATGAATATGATAAATAAGAATGGATTTGAAACATTCAAATGAGATATACAAGTTGAATTCTAAACACTCAAAGGTGATATCCAAAAGAACCTTGAAAACACGAGGGGATAACTTGTGAAGGATATAAGTGGCATACTTACCCAAAATTCAATTCCTTTAGAAGAGGATAAGGAGAACAATATGGTGGAGTGACATTCACCTCATGATGAAATTATATCATACTCAGAGAGAAAGATCCTTGAGTCCCAAACAACTGAACTTTCATCTCTCCATAATCCTCATTATCATGGGTTCATCTCAGGACCAAGGAACTACTTCATTCCCAAGATTGATATGAAATTTTTTAGCTCATTCCATGAAGAGAAAGGGTATATTGGGTTTACAATAACCCTATGTTTGAGTGGGATATTTGCATATTAAATCTTGTGTAAAGTAAATGGTAAGTAGTTTAGGAATAGAAATAGAGAATTTTAATGACTAGAGATTTAAGTTATGCAATATCTTCTTACAGATAGAGAATAGTGGTTTGTTGCGGATCCAAGTACAAATCCTAATGGTATGTTAAAAGCAAGTTGGGAAAAGATGGATAGAAAAGTGAGAAGCACAATTTGAGTCTTATTCTTAGACCCAGTGTTGTTGAAAATTTATATGTGGATTAGTATCCCAAGACTCAAGAAGAAGTAGAAGACATGTCACATGTTCCATATGCTAGTGTTGTTGGAATTTTGATGTATGCTATGGTTTGTACTAGACTAGACATGTAATACCCCAATTTTGACAACTATTTTTTATGTTTTTATATGTTGTAAATAAGTTTTCATTAATATGTTGTACTAGGCCATCATAAAAACATTACATGGCTATTTTTTTGGAAAAAAAGACTTATAACATGAATTTTTTTAGCAACAACAAAATGTAGGGCCCCTCTTGTAGGGTCCTTCCGTCACTTAACTTGAAACTCAACAACTTGATACAAAAGAGATTAGAACCATAATTTCTAGATAAATAAAATGAATTAACTAAATAACTTAGAAAATATTGACAAAACCATAACCTTTCAACCCGATCCAGCTGGTCCATTTCCTTTCACGTCTTTCGTAGGATCCCTTCAGCAAAGCTTGTTTAACCATAGGCGAACCAACCGTTAGCTTCACCACCCAACCATAGGCTCATGCTTTCAGTCGCATGGCCTCCCCAGAGCTTTGAGTCGTAAATCTCACACACACCTTTCAAGAAACTCCTTAATGGGTTCCCCCCCCATAAGAATTTCTAGCCAAACCCCAATAGTAGTAAGTCGCATCTATCGCAAGAATTATGATATCCATCCAAAAACTGGGTCCCTTCTCCCTTCCCAAGGCCTTCCTTTAGTAGGAAAATCCCTTGCGACACATGCCACTCCATGAAATATTATTTACTTGATTAAATTTCAAATTAAATAAACTCACCCATCCAGGTGTCAGTTTTTCTAGGAGATGCACCAACATTTCTAAGTTTGATCATGTTTGTCCCCAAGATGTTTCACCTAACTCCTAAATTTGTGGTGTAGGTGGATTTGACTAGATGTCCATGCTTAGGGTTCTATTTTGATCCTACATAAAGATTTATAATATTTTAAATACTCAAAATAAATATTCTTTTATGTGCAAATGCATAAATAACAATTGTTATTATTTTAAATGCCAAAATATCCTTTTATGTGCAAATGCATAACTAACAATTGTTATTATTTTAAATGCCAAAATATCCTTTTATGTGCAAATGCATAAATAACAATTAATGTTATTTTAGATGCTAAAATATTCTTTTATGTGCAAATGTCTCAAGTACTAATTTCTATTGTTTAAGTTACTAAAATGCATTTTTCTAAGTAATTGTTCTAGGTGCAAATTATACGTTTTTATGCAATTAATTTTAACAATCATTTTTACTAGGATCCTGGTGCCACGCCATTGGGCCTCCCCATTCCTTAACTTCATTTCCCTGACATGGCACCACTCCGTCGGGTCCATTCATCTGTCATTTCCATTTCTCGGCAAGGTACCACATTGTTGGGTCCTTGCATCCACTCTTTCCGTTCTCGGCAAGGTACCACATCGTTGATCCCTTCTGTCGATATCTTTTCATTTTGACTTGTGGAAACTTCATGTAGGGATTTCAGGAGTCAATACCTTCTATCCTCCGTCTACACACTATTAGGGACTAATGGCATTGAGGAGTACGTCCGTCCTTACTACACATCCCTCAATGTGTACGTGACCAACTTCGTTGTGGTCCACCCGCATGACCTCACGCTTCCCCTGAGTAAGCGGATCAATGCTTCTCTACTCATGCATGGCCTTCCATCGGAATTCGGCACAGTCATCTTTCTCCCCATGTGTAATTTACCCATACTCTACAACCCTCAATTCCTTTGTGTGTCCGCCAGTGAACCGTTTCACCTGTCACTACACACATTTCTCAAAACACCTATTAATAGTCTTGCCCTCATTAATCATAGTTCATTCCATAATCAATCATACATCTAGTCGTTAAGCATCATTCACATGTACATTTTTCATAATCAAAGTTAATCATTAAACAACATGTAATCATTCATTTACATCAACTATCCATATACACATATATCATTGTTTTATTGATTCACAATCAGTCGTAGTCATAAATATAGTCAATATAACATCAAGGGGTTGTTTTATTAATGTTTCAATCAGTCGGGTCACTCAATAGGTTCCCTCAAGGTCTGCAGTAGTCTAGGGGAACTACATAGACCCCTACTTGTTTAGAACTTCGTCCCAAAGTTCAGAATAAATACGGAAATCTATGATGCATCTCAGTTGTGTACTCCCAATTCACAAAGCTAGGATTGTAACTGTCCCACTGCACTTTGAATTGATCAGTCAAGGCTAATAATTAAGCAAAAAACAATCAATCAATTATCCCACTCCACACATATGATTTAATTCCTTATTTAATTTATCAATTATTGTCATCATTCACGTCTTCAGGTTTTCCTCGATCATTTACGACATAACAAGGCTCAAGAGACCACTATATCGAAGTTGTTCATCCGGGTCACTCGACAGGTGCCCTTAAGGTCCATAGTCATTCTAGGGGCATTACACAAAAGAAAATTCTCAAGGCTAACTAGGGTAGGACATTGATGGGCTATGAGTTCACTAGTTGAAAAGAGTGAGGGGGTGTTTGTATATGTTGTAAACAAATTTTCATTAATATGTTGTATTAGGACATGAGATAAACATACCATGGGTATTTTTTGGAAAACAAACCTTATAACATTGTTATTTTTTAACAACAACAAAAGAAAAGTTTCAAGGATGATTGGGGGAGGAGTACACTGATGGGGTATGAGTTCACAAATGAAGAAGACTGAGGGGGTCCAATTGAAGGGATTAACTATGTATTGTGAAAATTCCTAACCTAATACATAAACCTCCTTATGCTATGTTAACCTTGACCTAATATACATAAAAAGTAAACCTAATGCAAAGTTATATGAGAAGAGAATGTGAGTTGATATTTAGGAATCTTAATACAAAATTCCTAGCTCCTATTTAGAAGAAACTACCTCCTATATTTTAAAAACCAAGATAGGAGTGGAGGAAAGACTCCTCCCTCACTCCTCATTCTTTCATTCACTCAAGAAAACTTCAAGTAAGGGAGGGAGAGCTGGAAAAAAATAGGTTTTGAAGAAAAAAAAGTCAGACCAGATGATAGAGGAACCCTTAAGGGATAAAAGAGTAACTATTTAAACTACCACTTGAAACCTCAGAGGATTTCTTTCCTATTTTTTTGTGCATATTATCATAAGATTTTGTCCAAGAAGTGTAATACTACTGTAAAGAAAAGTGGAAGTAGGAAATTGCTTGGGATTATCTTGGACATACTGAAGAGCATAGAAGGGAAGGGCATGCCTAAGGACTATATAATAGAGAAATAATATATTCTTGTATTTTATGGAGTAAGGTGAAGTGTGCCAAGAACTGGGCTAGCATAAAGGAGTCTAAATATATTTTCAGTGATGACATTTTGGTTGGTTATGCAAAGGCTTTAATGGTTTGAAAATATTGATGTTTTCCTTCTTCTCATTGGCAATCTTATAGCAAGCTAACAAGGGAGGCATTCTATGGAATATCAACCTATGCCTGTGTGGAAATTAACCCCCCCATAGTCATATTCTTTGGAACACATTTAAAGAAAAACAAAGATACGTTCTTTATCCATTTCCTTGCTATCAAGTATGACATACATGCCTGTAATTTTTCTATTTTGGTTGTTGTAGAAATTTGATATGATTTTCATATGTAGTGGACCATGCCTGTAATATGATATGCATGACATGGTTGTAAATATATTAAATTTACCAATGTGTGGATAATATATTTCGCTTTGGCATGAATTTTGGATATTTGCTACATAAAACTGGTGGCTCTGTCTTGTATTATTTATTTTTCATGCATAGGGTTGAGTGCAAGTACTAATTCAAGTTGTAGTGTGCTCTATCCCCATCATTAGGGACGAGGCACCAACATTTCTAATATGTTTTTCTCCATTTCAAATACCGATGTAACTAATCTTCAATTAGAATCAACACTAAGTTTCACACCAAGTTAGCCACTTAGAACTCTCCTCTACTCTTATTTTCTTCACTAACAATCAATAATATTGATTGGTGTTAGATATTTTCAATTACAAGGCCATTAGTATGTTTATGAGGAATTATGTTATAAAAATGCAACATAATCCAATTTCAATAGGCCATATTCAAGTGGCCATAACTTATTGTTTTCTCAACAAAAATTAGGCTTTCGATATATGAAATTGAAGCTCATGGAGTCAAATTTTTCATAGGCCAAGTTCCATATTTTATTTTTGATACCATTTGTGTGTATAAGTTGTTCGAAATAAACTAAATCATTTTACTATCTCTTAATTTTTATTTTTTTTAAGTCCAACAAATTGTATTTTTTATGTAGAGGAAAAATAACCTTTACAACAACAACATTTTTTAATAGTAATATGTTTCTTATAATAACTGAAAGGTAGATGAACAACCTTTAATTACAAAAGAAAAGACAAAAATACAGAGCTAGAAATTGAGAATAAATATATGCATATATTTCTTAAATTAAAATTTGAAAAAAACCATAGTCCATATTGTCATTACTTGCAGTAAATTACATATACAAAGATTTCAACAGAGAAATATCCACTTACATTCATAAAAGGGATTGGTTGCAGAGGGATAGTTCTGTCTCCTAGCAATAGGAATTCAAGATACTCCACCCTTGAACTGAGGGGCTAAAAGACATGTTTTGACAAGGGGAAAATATATTGATGACAACAACAACAATACAAAAACAAACTCCAAAATAAATCAATAGAAGAACATGGAAATGAAACAAAGAAAACTATGGTGACCCTATTCCCACATGCAGAAAAGTCCAAGGTGGGTCGTGAGCACATATATACATTTAATGTTCATTTCTTTAAAACAAGAATGGATCCCAAATCGTGTACATTTGCTTGGGGTTGTAATGTCAACAAAATCACTATGACCATATCTCGGCAATAAAACACTATTTATGTAAGGATAATTGAATATATATTCAACATTGAATGGTTTTCCATATTATATATCTTTTCTTCACTTAAATATATAAGTATCCTTTAATTTGGATCTAGTTTATTCATGATAATGGTGGTTGATTTTGACATGGATTATAAGTGGTGGCTCTATTTTATTCTATCTTTGTTCTACATATTTATTTTTTAATGCATTTATCTTTTGGCACCAAGCTAGAATCTTTGCAATTGTGTCTTTCATGCTGATTTTTTAAAAGAATACAAAAAAATAGTTAATGGAAGTATATACTTTCCTAAAGACCTTGGTTTGGTCTTTAGTGTGAACTCATTCAGTGGTATAATGTTACAAATGCTAATTTTAAAGTACTAAGTTAGGTTAATTTTAGTAAATTAATGTAATTAAACTAAGAGGTGACTTGAAAAATCACCTCTCTTCCCCATTTAAGGTATAAATTACTCGAGGCATGATCGTTGTAATCATCTTCTACATTCTTATCAAATATATTTTTTACATTCTTATCAAATATATTTTTTACATTACATTCTGCTTCCACCACTTTTCTCTCTCCATTGGTATCAGAGCCTCTCAGCTCTCGGCACCAACCCACCACATTGCATCCACCTTCGCCTTACCTTCACCTCCCTCACGCTTCCCTCCATCACCGCGGCCATCACCCCATCACCGTTGCCATCACCCCATCACCCCACCTCCTCCGCTCCCAACTTCCCCACTCCCTACACTCACACACCCATCTCCCACCGCTACTTCTCTTTCCCACCTCTCCACCTCCTCTCCTGCGCTCCATTCTCCCATCTCGCCACCTCTCCACGGCTGCCTACTCCAATTCCCACGCAGCCCCTCACAGCTTCGATTGCCCTCTGCCCTCACTCCAACGCTGCACCCATCGTTCTCTCCCGTCTGTGCCTCGCACCAGCCATCCGCCCACGCCTCCCTTCTGCCCTCCACTATCCTGCACCACCTCGCAACCTCCCTCCCTCCACCATTCTGTGCCCACCTCCCAACCTCCCATCAACCCTGCCGTCGTCGCCCAGCCTCCTCTCCTCCACGTTCTCTCCCTCTGCCACCACCTCGCCCCCCTGCCACCACCATCGTTCCTACTCCACGTGAAGCCCTGCACAAAAATTTTAATAACAAAAAAAACAATATTATATTATTATTATAATAATATTAATATTATTGTTTTTTTTATTTATTAATTTTTTTTAAAAAAACTATATTATAATAATAATAATTATTATTATAATTAGTTAAAAAAAAAATCGTGGCGAGTTAGCTTCGTACAGCAAATAAAAATAAATCCACGTTTAGCGTCGAGAAGATTCCACCAATCACTAGATCAATGAGTGAATTAAACACCTGATTCGATTCAATCAGTGAGAAGATTAAGAAGAACTATGAGGAACTCTAGGAAAAAATCGATCAAACCAATGACAATTTGGCAGTGACTTGGACACAAATCACGTCACGAATAGAGAATTTTGTTTTCACTCTACAAGACAACCAAAAGAAAAATGAGGCAGTTTTAAAAGCCATCTTGGAAAGATTATCATTACCAAGAGATCTGCACCCCAACTCTCCGAGGACACCAGAGCAGCCGGATCCTTTCAACATATTGTCATCATTCTCATACACACAAGGACGCTAAATTCGTGTGAAAGTCGAGCTACCCAAATATGACGGGGACGACCGACAATGCATAGCGTGGATTAACAAAGCCGAGGAATACTTAGACATCCACAATACCCATTACGAAGAGGAGAAAGTTAAATATGCCGCCGTGCATCTAGAAGGAAACGCTTACAACTGGTACTTATGGTGGAAGAAAACTGCAAGAATCCGTTCTCACAACAAGGTTAGTTTCAAGAATGACCTCATTAAAAGATTCCAAGGCGTTGAAGAAAAGACTTCTTTGCCAAAATCACAAGGTTACAACAGAAAAGCAGTGTTGATGAGTACACCTGTGAGTGGGAAGCGTTGTCGACTCGAGTTCCAGAGTTAACCGATGACCAACGCTTACAAGCCTACATACACTGTCTTAAACAGCACATCCGTGATGAACTCGAGTTACATAACATCTCAACCATGGAGGAAGCCCGACGTAAAGCCAGGATCATTGAAAGCAAATTCAAGAAACCTGTTCATACAAAATTCAATAAGGATGACTACAAAAGGAAGCCCTTCCAAACAACATACATCGGAAATCCAAGATATACACTGCCACAACTCAGGGAAGGAACGAAGCCCAGTTTAGAGGCCCAAAGAATAAGGGAAGGGAAATGCAAGTTCTGTGGAGACAAATGGGATCCTAAGCACAGATGCTTACAAAAGAAATTGTATGCCTGTGAAGCAAAAGAAGCAGAGTTGGAAGTCGAGGAACCAGTTGAGAATGATACGAATAGTCAACCAGATTACCAAACAGAAATTGAGGACGACACCCCAAAAATCTCATTAGCCGCTATTACCAGAATCTCCCAACCACAAACATTGAAGATTAAAGGACATATCAAAAAGAATAACGTCACAGTTCACATCGACAGTGGAAGCACCCATAACTTCGTTAATGTCAACCTTGCTAAAGTATTTAACCTATTTATCTTTCCAGTACCTAACATGAAGGTTATGGTAGTAGATGGCAAGAAGATTGACAACATGGGAAAATGTCACAAGGTCAAGTTACAATTGAAAGAGTACAACTTAGAATCAGATTTCTTTGCGGTATCGCTGGGAGGAGTTGATGTAGTATTAGGAATACAATGGTTACAAACCTTGAGTACATACTCTGCAAATCACCAAGAGAATTTATTGAATTCTAGTCGCTCGGGAAGACATACAAGTTATACAGGTTCCAACCACCTCCGACACAGTTAGTTACGTCACATCAGATGGAAAAGCTACTTCGGAAAGGCGCACCAACGTACATACTTCAATGTCAAGAAATGGATCTTCTAACATATGAAGGAGATATGGACAAACAACCAGAGATACAAGATCTAATTCAAAAACATCACAAGGTGTTCCAAGATCTTCCGATGGAGCTCCCACCAAACATGAAGATTGAACACATAATTGAAATTGAACCAGGGTCAAAACCTGTCAATAGCAAACCATACAGATATCCACATCACCATAAAACAGAGATAGAAAGGCTAACTCAAGATCTTCTAAAATGTGGTGTCATTTCAAAAAGCAGAAGCCCATATGCAGCCCCAGTAGTGTTAGTACGAAAGAAGGATGGTTCATTCAGATTATGCATAGATTATAGAGGACTGAACAAAATAACTATCAAAAATAAATTTTCGATTCTGTTCATTGATGAGATGTTGGATGAACTTCATGGGGCTAAGTATTTCTCAAAATTGGATCTCCAATCGGCTATTATCAAATCAAATTTAGAGTGGAAGACATAGCAAAAACTGCTTTTTGCACTCATGAAGGCCATTATGAGTTCAAAGTAATGCCCTTCGGTTTGACTAACGCTCTAGCTACGTTCCAAGCCGCAATGAACGAATTTTTCCAGCCATTTTTAAGAAAATTCGTACTAGTATTTTTTGATGACATCCTCATATATAGCAAAGCATGGAAGGAGCATCTGGAACACTTAAGTCAAGTACTTACCATTTTGGAAGAAAACCAATTCTATGCAAAAAGGTCTAAGTGCACCTTTGGAAAAGAGGAAGTGGACTACCTGGGCCATAAGATATCAAAGGAAGGAGTTAAAGTCGATCCAAATAAAATCAAGGCAATCGTGGAATGGCCCAAACCCAATAAAATATCAAAACTAAGGGGATTCCTAGGCCTAACAGGATACTATTGAAGATTTGCAAAAAATTACACCCATAAAACCGCCCCTCTCACAAATTTATTGAAGAAGAATTCCTTCCAATGGAATAGTGAAGCAGAAAAATGTTATGAAACATTAAAATGCATGATGTCTTCAACACCTGTATTAGTCACGCCTGACTTCACAAAACCTTTTGTAGTCGAATGCGACGCCTCAGGTTTTGGACTAGGAGTAGTTTTGATGCAAGAAGGTCACCCAATAGCATTCGAAAGTAGAAAGCTCAATAAGAGAGAAAGTTTGAGGTCCACTTACGATAAAGAGATGCTGGCCATTATACATTCCTTAACAAAATGGCGACGGTACCTTCTAGGGAGCAAGATTTTGATAAGAACAGAGCATAACAGTCTTCAATATCTCCTTCAACAAAATAGATTGTCAATAGAACAATAGAAGTGGATAGAAAAAATCGCTACTTTTGATCTGGAGATATTACATAAAAAAGGGAAAGACAATATAGATGTTGATGCTCTATCTAGGAAGGATGAAACCCAGACATATGCAATTTCAATCGTTATTCTGTGTTGAATATTGTAACTTCTAAGAATATTATATGTGTACTTTATTATTCCGGAGATGTTTCATCCCTCCGAGGTGATTCTATTATGTATCCGGAGATGTTTATTCCTCCGATGAATTGTGGTAACCAGGGTTATTAGACCCACCATGTGGGGGTCGGCTCTGAGTTTATTATTTAGGGGTTATTAGACTTCACTAGGAGAAGTCGGCCCCATTAGGGATTTTGGTCAGTCGGGAATCAGTATAAGTAGAGGAGGAGAGCTCCTCATTTGACACACTTTCTCAACTTAGAAAGTAGTGCACTTGTCTTTGAGAGGTCTGCATAGGAGGTAGAGAAGAAGGAGGTCATGTCTTGGAGGACATCTTGTATTTCGGTTGATCATCTTATTGAGAAAAGCTTTGCTGGGTTTTCTACCCCATGAGGGTTTCCCAGGGTAATATCTTTGTCTATCTTGTGATTATGTTTCTTTCAGTGATCTTGCTAGTCAAATTAAAATAATCTTAACATGGTATTAGAGCTAGCCTGAATAGAACATCTTTCACAAGGTGAAATTATATTTCTCTCTCTCTCTCCAAAAATTAGGGTTTCTACAAAAGTTAGTATTTTTGGATTCTAGTTGCATGGATGAATAGCCATTCTAAAGATATATCTTTTAATCTTTGGATCAAGGCTTTTGGTTGGGTAGAACTCTGGGAAATTCAAACCCTAGTTTTACCAAAAGTGCGATAAACCAGAATTTATGTTGCAGATCCGAAAAAGTGAAAAGGTAAAGTTTCCTACTCTATCATTTATCTCTTGGACTCCCCCAAGAGAAGATGGCTCCAAGCACTAAGCTTGAAGACAAGCTTGAAGGTATAGAGAATTTCTGGGCATGGAAATACAGAATTGGTCTCATTCTTGAAGAGAATGATCTTGCTCAATATATCAAGGATGAAGTTGCAGAACTTGAAGGAGATGAAGCCAAAGAGAAGAATAGAAAGGATTTGGTTAGGGCAAAGAGAATCATTGTTGATTCCATTAAAGACCACTTGATTCCCTAAGTGGCATCCAAGAAGACTCCAAAGGAAATGTATGATTCCCTAGGAAGAATGTATGAAGGAAATAACATCAATAGGAAGATGAATCTAAGAACACAGTTGAAGAGTACCAAGATGCACAAAGGAGAATCCATTCAAGACTACTTCTCAAGTGTCTCCCAAATCAAGGAGCAACTAGATTCCATTGGTGATACTCTTGATGAAGATGAACTTGTGATGACTGCTCTAAATGGTCTCACTAGACCTTGGGAGTCATTCATACAAACCATGTGTGCCAGAAAAGAAAGTATGAAGTTTGATGTAGTATGGGAGGATTGTGTTCAAGAAGAATCTAGGGTAGCCAACAGAGAAGCCCTTCTCAAGGAGGATGACCAAGCCTTGGCTACACACACTAAGAGAAGGAAGAATCAATCTTACTTCAAGAAGGACAAGCACAAGGAGTCTCAATCTCCACAAATATTTCAGAAGAAAGGAAAAGGAAAGTTCTCTTCCTTCCAATGTTTCAACTGTCATAAAGAAGGACACATTGCTAGATTTTGTCCTTCAATCAAGAAGAAAAATCTTCACTATAAAAGACATCAAGCACATCTTGCAGAAGATGATAGTGAAGAAGAAGAAGAAAAGGAAGTAAGGCCTCATAGGAAAAGATCCAAAAGAAATGAAGAAGAAGAAGAAAGGCCTCTCCCTAGGAAAAGATCTAGAAGGAATGAAGAAGAAGATGCAGAAGAGTATGTTCTATTTTCTGCACTCTCTGGATCTGTGTCTCCTGGATAAGATACATGGCTCATTGATAGTGGTGCTTCAAAGCACATGACAGGTCAAAAGAAGACTCTCTCAAGACTTGAAGAAAATTCTTCTCAACAAAAGGTATCTCTAGGAGATGATTATCAATATCCCATCAAGGGAATTGGTGAAGCAAGCTACAAGCTTGATTCTGGAACATCCTTGAAGATGAAAGAAATTTTATATGTTCCAGGTTTGAAGAAGAACCTACTTTCTATCTCAGCACTAGATAAGAAAGGATTTAGAATTGCATTTATTGATGGTCAAGTACTTATGTGGCCCAAAGGAAAATCAATTGAGGATGCAATTGTCATTGGTGAAGAAGAAGGAAGTCTTAACAAACTCAAGGGCCACCCAGAAGCTGCCCTTGTCCATGAAACCTCTAGCCCCAGTGAACTATGGCATAGAAGGCTTGCTCACATCAACTACAATGCCCTACCCTATGTGAGCAAGGTGGTCATAGGATTACCATACTTAAAGATTGACCATAAAGGCTCATGCAAAGGATGTGAAAAAACAAAGAATGTCAAGAACCCTTTTCCAAAGAGTGTAACAAAGACTAAGAACATTTTGGAGTTAATACACTCAGATGTATGTGGACCAATTCCCACCACATCCCTAAGTGGGTTTGAATACTATCTCTCTTTCATTGATGACTATTCAAGGAAGACTTGGATATACTTTCTAAAAAGTAAGAATGAAGTTTTTGGAAAATTCAAAGAGTTCAAGGCCTTAATAGAAAATCTCTCAGAAAAGAAAATCAAGATTCTCAGAACAGATAATGGCGGAGAATATACTTCAAAGGAATTTGAATATTTTTGTAAGGAAGCTGGAATCAAAAGGGAACTAACCACTCCTTACAATCCCCAACAAAATGGGGTTGCTGAAAGAAAGAATAGAACTATCATGGAAGCTGTAAAGACTATGATACATGACCAAGATCTACCCATGTATCTATGGGTTGAAGCAGCTAGGACAATAGTCTATGTACAAAATAGACTTTCCCATAGTGCTCTTGAATTCAAGACTCCAGAAGAAGTGTTCACAGAAAAGAAGCCTGAGGTAAGTCATCTCAAAATATTTGGATGTCCTATGTACATTCACATTCCAAAAGAAAAGAGAACCAAGTTGGATCCCTCTGGTAAGAAGGGAATATTTGTTGGATATTGTGAATCATCCAAAGCTTTTAGAATTTACATACCTGGTTTTCATCATATGGAAATAAGTAGAGATGTAACATTTGATGAAGAAGCAGCTCTCAAGAAATCTAGGAAGTGCCAACTTGAGGAAATCTATGAAGAATATACACCTCCTAGAATCACAGAAGCTGTGTCCATCCCTGAAGATGATACACCAGAGGATCATGACATGTTGGAACCATAAGAATCCCCGATTACAAACTTATCTAAGAAAAGAAGGCCAGCATGGGCTAAAGACATTATTCAAGGAGCTGAAAAATATGGAGATCCTGAAGGCTACACTAGAGAAAGAAACAAACCAAAGCTAGTATCCAACTATGTGGCCTTGATGTGTGATCTTGTGGATCAACAACCTACTAGCTATGAAGAGGCAGCTCAGAAGAAAGAGTGGGTAGAAGCAATGACAGAAGAATATCAGTCAATAATGAAAAATGATGTTTGGGATATAGTTCCCAAACCAAAAGATAAAAGTGTGGTTTTATCCAAATGGATATTTAAAATAAAACATGCTGCAGATGGTAGCATTGAAAAATATAAGGCAAGATTAGTAGCCAGAGGATTCTCTCAAAAGGAGGGAATTGACTATGAAAAAACATTTGCACCAGTTGCTAGGTACACTTCAATTAGAACTATCATGGCATTTGCATCTATGATGAAGTGGAAATTACACCAAATGGATGTTAAGGCAGCCTTCCTGAATGGTGTAATTGAAGAAGAAGTGTACATAGAACAACCTCAAGGATTTGAGGTTAAAGATGGAAGAACACATGTATGCAAGCTGAAGAAGGCTTTGTATGGATTAAAGCAAGCTCCCAGAGCTTGGTATGGAAGGATTGGCAGTTTCTTAACAAGCATGGGCTTTACCAAGAGTAAAGATGATCCAAATCTTTACCTCAAGATCATGGATGATGAACCTGTTATATTACTTTTGTATGTAGATGATCTATTTCTAACAGGAAATGAGAATCAAATTGTCGAATGTAAGAAGAAGCTTTCTTCAGAATTCTAGATGAAAGATCTCGGATTAATGCATTACTTCTTAGGTCTAGAAGTATGGAAAGAACCAAAAGGAATCTTTTTAAATCAAGGTAAGTATGTTGTAGGGATTCTGAAAAGATTTGATATGTTGGAGTGTAAAGCCATGGCCACTTCCATGGACTCCAACTTGAAGTTATTAGTTAATGACTCATCAGAATTAGTTGATGTAACTCTATATAGACAAATCATTGGGCCATTGATGTATTTAACAAATACCAAACCAGATATATGCTTTCCTGTAAATACCCTGAGTCAGTATCTAGTAGAACCTAGAAAGGTTCACTTAATAGCTGCAAAGGATGTAATGAGGTATCTAAAGGGTACATTAGATTTTGGTCTATACTATCTTGGAAATCATGAACTCAGATTACATAGTTACTCAGATTCTGATTGCGCAGGAAGTGTTTCAGACAGAAAGAGTACATCAGGTGGATGTTATGGTCTTGGATCTGCAATGATCTCATGGTTCAGCAAGAAACAATCTAGTATGGCTCTCAGTACTGCCGAAGCAGAATATATAGCTTCCTGCTCTGCTAGTTGTGAAGCAGTATGGCTTCGGAAATTATTATCGGGAGTGTTTGACTTAGAAATAGATCCTACTGTGATCACGTGTGACAATCAAAGTTGTATTAAGATGATAGAAAATCCAGTTTTCCACGATAATTCAAAACACATAGAAATCTGATATTTCTACATTCGAGATATGGTGCAAAGAGGAGCTATTAAGCTCGAGTATGTGAGCACTGAGGAACAGATTGCTTATATATTGACCAAACCTCTGTCTCGAGTAAAATTTGAATATTTCTGAGACAAGCTTGGTGTAGTTCAAAAAGACCCTCCTCGAAAGGGGGAGTGATATAGTCACTGATGATGAGATTTCCCTCATCGACAGCCAGGTCAATGATGAGGATACCTATTTACTACACCTAGATATATATGTATGCTTATATTACTTAGATTTAGGACACTTATACTTAGAATACTTACACTACTTGTTTTTATATATTGATGTATTGATGAGGATACTTGTTTTGATGATATATGTATTGATGAGAATACATGATTTAATGATGATGATATATGTTCTTATATTGATGTATTGATGAGGACACTTGTTTTTATTGATGTATTGATGAGGATACCTGTATGTACTTGTACTATTGATGTACTAACGATATCTGTATTGATGAGGATACATATGGGGATTGGATCATCCCTAGACTTCAGTCCTAAAGTGAGTCGTAGACATATGTCTCCAAGAATGAAGTCCTTAGTGGACAAGTGGGGATTGTATCGTCCCCAGACTTCGGTCCCTTGAATTGATCCGTAGACGTATGGTCTTCAAGAATGAAGTCCTTGATGGACATGTGGGGATTAAATCATCCTTGGACATGGTCCTAAATGAATGGTGTGGATTAAGTCATCCTTGGACATAGTCCTAAATGTACGGTGGGGATTAAATCATCCTTGGACATAGTCCTAAATGTACGGTGGGGATTAAATCATCCTTGGACATAGTCCTAAATGAATGGTGTGGATTAAGTCATCCTTGGACATAGTCCTAAATGTACGGTGGGGATTAAATCATCCTTGGACATAGTCCTAAATGAATGGTGTGGATTAAGTCATCCTTGGACATAGTCCTAAATGTACGGTGGGGATTAAATCATCCTTAGACATAGTCCTAAATGAATGGTGTGGATTAAGTCATCCTTGGACATAGTCCTAAATGTATGGTGGGGATTAAATCATCCTTGGACATAGTCCTAAATGAATGGTGTGGATTAAGTCATCCTTGGACATAGTCCTAAAAGTACGGTGGGGATTAAATCATCCTTGGACATAGTCCTAAATGAATGGTGTGGATTAAATCATCCTTGGACATAGTCCTAAATGAATGGTTTGGATTGTATCATCCATGGACCTATGTCATAAAGAGATCAGGATTGATCATCCTGTAAGATGATCCTGTGATGACGATGCTGATGATCGTGTGATGATGATGCTAATGATCATGTGATGATGATGTTATGATCGTGTGATGACAATGTTGATGATCGTGTAATGACGATGTTGATGATCGTGTGATGACGATGCTTATGATCGTGTGATGACGATGATGATGATGTTGATGTTCCAGTAATTGGTTGAGTTACTGATGATGATGTATTGAAGAAAGCTTTCGATGATTTACAGATGTATCATGTATGATGTAGTTGATGACTCCTTGCTCCTGTAGATGTTGTTATAATATCCTTCTCGTTAAGGGGGAGTGTTGAATATTGTAACTTCTAAGAATATTATATTTGTACTTTATTATTCCGTAGATGTTTCATCCCTCTGAGGTGATTCTATTATGTATCCGGAGATGTTTATTCCTCCAATGAATTGTGGTAACCAGGGTTATTAGACCCACCATGTGGGGGTCATCCATGAGTTGATTATTTAGGGGTTATTAGACTTCACTAGGAGAGGTTGGCCCCATTAGGGATTTTGGTCAGTCGAGAATCAGTATAAGTAGAGGAGGAGAGCTCCTCATTTGACACACTTGCTCAACTTAGAAAGTAGCACAATTGTGTTTGAGAGGTTTGCATAGGAGGTAGAGAAGAAGGAGGTCAATTCTTGGAGCACATCTTGTATTTTGGTTGATCATCTTATTGAGGAAATCTTTGTTGGGTTTTCTACCCCATGAGGGTTTCCCAGGGTAATATCTTTGTCTATCTTGTGATTATGTTTCTTTCAGTGATCTTGCAAGTCAAATTAGAATAATCTTAACATTTCGGAGTGGTTGGAAGAAATACGAAAATAATATGCTAAAGACCCAAACACTTGCGCCTTAACTGAAGATCTGAATAGAGGTCCAAAATTCGAGTGGCGAAACGACATCTTGTGGTACAAAGGAAGGATCTATTTAAACCCAACATCAAGGTTTAAAACTAAGGTGATGATAGAAGCTCACGATTCACCCGCCGCAGGATATGTAGGATTTTTCAAGACATATTACAATGCCATACAATCGTTCTATTGGAAAGGAATGCATAAATACATTCAAAAATATGTAGCCGAATGCGACACATGTCAAAGGAATAAAAGCGAAAAAGTCATGACTCCAGGGCTACTCCACCCACTAAACATTCTGAAGCAAAAGTGGGAGGAAATCTCTATGGATTTTATTGAAGGGTTACCCCTATCTAATAGTAAGGACAAAATCTTCGTGGTAGTGGACCGATTAACGAAATATGCACATTTTATGGGTATCAAGAAAACTGACTCCGCTAAACAGATCGCTGAAGTATTTTGTAAAAATATTTACAAATTACATGGATTCACAAGAATTATCGTTAGTGACAGAGATGCAAAATTCATACACAATTTTTGGAAGGAATTCTGCAAACAAATTGGGATCACTCTTAACATGAGTTCAGCTTATCATCCACAGACAGATGGGAAAACAGAAGTTGTCAACAAATGTCTGGAAGCATATCTTCGTAGTTTCGTCACTGACAAACAGAACAAATGGTTACAATGGTTACACCTTACCGAATGGTGGTATAACACTACCTATCACATGTTAACTAAGATGACACCATTTCAAACATTGTATAGTTATGAGCCGCCTAGATGGAAGGAATTCATTCAAGGTAATGCAAAAGTACCCGCAGTGAAAAGTCAACTTGAAGAAAATCAACGAGTAGTGCAAGTACTGAAGGATAATTTATCTATGGCACAAAATCGTATGAAGCAGCAAGCAAATCAACATAGAAAAAAAAGAGAGTTTGAATTAGCAGACTGGGTATTTGTAAGGCTTCAACCATACAAACAATTGTCACTAAAGCAACAACGAAAAAACAAATTGGCACCCAAGTTCTATGGACCCTATCAAATTGTCAGAAAGATTAGCCCGGTAGAATACGAATTGAAGTTACTTGATTCGAGTTGAATTCACAACGTCTTCCACGTCTCAAATTTAAAAAAATTGTTGGGTCAACATCAATCCGTGCAAACAACACTTCCTGCTCTGGACGAAGAAGGGAAATTGTTGATGTATATGTAACTTCGGAATGTATTTCATCTATGTATTTTATTGTACCCTTATAAGAGATGTGTCATTCCTCTATAAGGAAGTGTCGTCATGTGGATTGACAAGTGTCGCAAGTGTGTGTACTTGCCGATGGGTTATTAGACCACCATGTGGGGTCGGCCCTGAATTATATATATTATAATGTGGATGTACCTAGATAGACAAGTCGGCCCCATAAGGTCACTAGGCAAAAAGGTTAGTATAAATAGATATCGGAGATCTCTATTTTACTCATTCGGAAAAGTATCTCACTCTCACTCAGAAAGTGGTGCACTAGTGAGGAGGAGGATCATCTGCTACTAGGAGACTATCTTAGTATTTTGGTTGTACTTTGGTTGAGCCATTGCTCTCTCTATCTCTGAGGAAGTTGTGGGGTTTTTCACCTTAGGGCTTTCCCCACGGAAACTCTGTGTCTCTTATCTCTCATGCTTTTGATTCTTGTGATGCTTGTCATGCTTATTGTGATTGTCATGCATTGATATACTGTATATGTTATTCTCTTAGTAAAGATCCTAGAGTATTGTGAATTAATGCTCAAAATTTAACAAAACTTATCTTAGAACCATAAGCTATCATTAACATCAAAGAACGGAAATTACGCACTAGAATGATCAAGGAATACCTCATTAAATGGAAGAATTGACAAGAAGAAGATGCGTCATGGGAAACCAAGAAATTCGTTCAGCAATATCCGTCATTACCCTGCTTTGAGGACAAAGCATTTTAAAAAGAAGAAGGCAATGTTACAAATGCTAATTTTAAAGTATTAAGCTAGGTTAATTTTAGTAAATTAATGTAATTAAACTAAGAGGTGACTTGAAAAGTCACCTCTCTTCCCCATTTAGGGTATAAATTACCCGGGGCACGATCGTTGTAATCATCTTCTACATTCTTATCAAATATATTTTTTTACATTATGTTCTGCTTCCACCACTTTTCTCTCTCCATATAAATACCAAGGTGCACAATGTTTGCTTCAGTTATGTGCAATTTTTTCCCTTACAATGTAGTTTTATATCCTTTCTTAATCATTAATGCATTGGGGCTAGATTTTGTACTAAAGTGATAGGTACACATACTTGAGTTTTATTATTTTCTAATTTCAAGTTCTCCTACATACTAAATTCAGTGTTGACTAGCTAACTTCTAGATATTTACTATTTGACTTATGTCCTAAGTTGAAACCGAAATTTCTGCTAAATGAATGGCTTGATGTGGTGCAATAAATTAATTTTGCATTAAGTTGGTTAGAATTCATGAAGTGTGTTGTTATCAAGAAAATATCTTTTCATACAAATATCTTTTTATTCATAAAAATAGCACAAGGAATGTTATAAATTGGCATCAGATCCAATGGTTGCATCACTAGGGGTTGTATGGGCTCAAGGAATAAGGTATGACCTTAGATTTGATGTTTTAGTAATCTAACAGGGTGTTATTGTGCACAAATACTAGTGTCCCATCAATATTTACAAAGAAATCATTGTGAAGAAGTATAACAATTGTTTCCATGGAGGAAATGCAAAATCCTCAAGTGTATGAAGCATATATCACAAGTAAAAACTAATTGGAAATATAATCCAATGTAAGGAGAAACATAGAGACTCCTATAAACATGTTAGAGATTATGAATATATTAAAGGAAGAAGTTTAGAGTTGCAAGCAATATAATGATAGGATAACCAAGGCCCAAGAAGAACATAATTAAATAAATGCTTCTGTATTAAAAACCTTGAGATAAATTCAAAGAAAACTTCATCAAGGAAAAGTTTCTAGTGATGCAGGAAGTAGTCATTTGAGGAACATCTCAACGCACCAAAGGGAATATCTTTAATGATGGATCATAGACCCCATTTTAATCATATGATCAACAAACAAATCCAACTAAAGATTATGTGGATAACAATTTAACATCTTATTCCCATAAAAATAAAAATAAAAACAATCCAAGGAACAATTGATGTGGAAATTCCAAAAAGTGAAACAACCAAATTTCAATGGTGAGGTGAAATTTGGTCATGAAGAAAAGGCTTGGCTTCTTGATATCTAAAAGTACTTTCAAGTACATGACTATTTTTTGGAATATGAAAGCAAGGGTGGATATTTTAAATCTAAAGGGAAGAGCAACTACATGGTGGGGTGATCTAAGATGGGAAAGAATATCAATTAGAGGAAAATTCATTGGAAGTGGTTTAAAATGTTCTTTCAATATGAGCACCTTTCATAAAAGTATAGTGATAACAAAGTTAATGAATTTTATGACTTGAAGTTGGGACAAATGACCATGGATGAGTATGTGAATGATTTCTTGGAGATTTTCCATTATGTTAAGTTATTAGAGACAAGAAGGTAAAAATTTAATGCTTTTTAAGTGGGTTGCCTCACTCTTACAAAGATAGGATTGAAATCGATGAGCCTATGATTCTTGATGAGGAAAAAGAAGGCTAAGTATTTCTATGAGAAATACAAGAAAAAACTGGATATCATCAAGTCATAGAGGGAAAAAAAGAAACAAAATATTGAACATAGGAAAAAGGGATTCAAACCTCCTCCATATAGAAATCAATAAAGAGGTTTTCATCCAAGTAACCCCACAAAAAGGATAAATAAACTAGTTGAAACAATGAGAAAGATTCCAATATAACCCATGAAATATTGGAGATATGGAGAAGATCATCTTAGGAAATGTCCCCATAAATAAGAAGACAAGAGGGTTGCCAAAAAAATCCAAGAGGCCACTATAGTGAATGACATTTCCAGGACCATTCCTACAATTTATGCATCTTTAGAAGATCAACAAGCAAACCACCAAGCATCAATTGTGGAATTTGAAGGTAAGATTACTTAGCATTCTATTTCTAGATTGATTTATCAAGATCTAGGCATAATTACGTTGCACCTAAAGTTGTTAACTCATGTGTTCTCAGAAAATGCAAGCAGAAGAAAACATGATTAATGCAATTGGACACAGGAAAAAAAAGAAAAGTAAGTGAGTTGGTGGAGGCATGTCCAGTGGACATGAATGGATTGTACACATGAGAAAATTTAAGCATGTTTCCACTTGGATCATATGATGTCTTGATTGGTATGGAATGGTTGGAGGAACACAAAGTAAAAGGCATTCCAAAATCTGTTTCCATGAGAAAATTTTTATCCATACCATTGAAGAAGAGTTTCAAGAAAGGTTTCCAGTTATATGTATTTCAAATGTTTGGTTCAGTAGAAATCAAGGGACAAAAGTTGGAAGACTACCCAATATTACAAGAGTTTATAGATTTGTTTTATAATGAGATGCTTGGTCTACCTTTTAAGAGGGATATTGAATTTTCCATTGAAATCATGCCTTGAGTTACACCTGTATCTCGATATCCTTACATAATGAGTACCCCTAAACTAATAGAGTTTAATATGCAACTACAAGAACTGATGGAGAAATGATATATTAGCTCCAATGTGTCACCTTGTGGAGAACTAGTTTTGTTTGTGAAGAAGAAAGATGGGACTCTTATATTGTGCATAGACTACAAAAAATAGAACAAGGTTGTCGTAAAAAACAAATACACATTGCCTTGAATTGATGACTTGTTTGATTAGGTAAGAGGGGCAAACGTGTTTTCAAAAATTGACTTAAGGTTAGGATATCATAAAGTCCCAATCAAATATGAAGACATACATAAGACAACATCCAGGATTTAACAAATTTATGCTAACAAAAACTTGAGAGAGAGAAACTCACTACAACTAAACCCTTGAATTGTGTAAACAAGAAACCTTGCAAGCATGAGAAACCCTGCATCTAACAACTTAGGTCTATTGAGCCACTGCAGCCGCAATGGATCCCCAAGACCCCTCAGAACTAGATTTGAATTTCCTATTGGATAAAGCTTTTTGTCTATTTGAATACTCACAGAAAGTCACATCTTCTTCCCAAGCTATGTCAGTTCGATTGGTGAAGAGGGCGACCGCTCAAAAAATTAGGATCTCCTCTGCTTTAGTGAAAATGAAATCCCTAGGATCATATAAAAGAGGACTAGTGGGATTATTTACTGGGACTTTTCACTCTCAAAGGGCCATAGAACTATGTTTGAACAAGAATTGGCAGTCACTATTGTTAGGAAGGATGCATTGTCATTTCTGCAGAAGGGGATATTATGCATTCCTCTTTGAGTTTAAAGTAGATCGAGATCTAATTTTCCGAAATGGACCATATTTCATGGGCCCTCGAGGTATGTATCTAAATAGTTAGAATATGCCATTTAATACTGAAAATGATATCTGTTATGTTGTCCTGATTTGGTTAAAATTACCACATCTTCCTTTGCATCAATGTTGTTCTGATGAAGTGTTTGCAGCTATAAGAAACTCGTTAGGAAGATATATTGATAAACTTGAACCTAAATCCCCCATGTGCTCTTGTGCACGAATTTATGTTGAGGTGGATATGGATAAAGGAATACCTAAGGTTGTAAATATCATTATGGATAGTTGGTGACATGTGCAAAAGTGGATTATGATCAATTGCCTTTTAAATGCAAGAAATGTCATGAATATGGCCACTTTGCAAGAGACTGGTCATGAAATGTGGTGAAGGAACCAGAAAATGAGCAAGAAAAGGAATGGCATTGGGTTAAAAAAAGGAAAAAACTCATATTAACCCTATCATTACTAATCTATCGGATCCCTCATTACTAATCTATCAGAACCCTCAAACTCAAATAAATTACAACCCTTAGTTGATGTTGGAGATAATGAAGGTTAGGAAGAACAAACAAAGAATCAAGACCAATAATATAGACAACCTTCTCTCTAAACAGTTGTGGAAGAGGTAGGGGTGGAAGGATACATCTTTTCCCTACCATTACAACCAATAATAGAAATTAATATGCATTTGAATAGGGTGAATCCATGAAGATGGGTGTCTATTTTGGGGGGTTCCGTGAGAAAATAATTCTGAATTTTTCATGTTTTCCATCTTTGGGCGAAGAAAAATGATATTTTTGTTTGGAATTTCACTTTTCACTAAAAAGCAAACTTTTAGAGAATTATGTTAGCTTGCTATACATATTTTTTTCAATTTTTTATATTGAGATTTGATATGTCGATTCGACAAATGTTTGACAGTGTGTTCTTATAAAACAAAATTACTACAAAATAGCCATGTTTTGTCGCACACGTAAAATCGTTGTTAAACTTGTTTTTTGAAAAAAACAAATATGCTACAACAATCTACACACAATATACTACTGCATGACTATAAGTTTGTAGCAAATGGATCTATATACTACTTATTATATTTATTTGAATTCAATCAATGGGGAAACCCTGTCGATTTTCAACATATTTTTTGTCGTAACACTTTTCTCTCAACTGAATATAAAACTAAAAATTCTATGAATATCCTTTTGAAGTATACACGCGAATTAACTGCAACATAGTTTTCTCAAATTTTTTCATGGTGTATTTTTAAAGTTATGGATTTTTCATTTCACCGCATTTTGAAAGACGTGAAACTAGACTCGACACCTGTTAAGAAAACAAACAATTACAAATATCAAATCTTACCTATACATAAAGAAATCTATATATTTGGAAAGTAGATTCAATAACGAAACTAATGGTATCAAGTCCGACAGTCGCCTTATAGTGTAACAGATCATTTTTACCTTCCGAAAATGGAGAAACCTAAAAACTGTGAATGACAACCAGATTTTCAGGTTTCAGAGGTTATTCGGCCGAATAATTATTCGACCGAACAATTATTCGGCCGAACAATTATTCGGCCGAACAATTATTCGGCCGAATAACTGTTTTCCGTTACGGCGACGTCAATTTAATGAAAGGTTATTCTGCCGAATAACCAAACGTAAAAAAAAAAATCGTCGGACGAAAAAAAAAAAAAAAAAAAATAAATAAAATTCGACACTTATATAAATAAAACTAAATACTTCGATTAATTTCGCATACTTTTTGGTCAGAATATTTTTGAAGGGATTTTCTAAGGAGCTTATTTTGCAAAGAGAATTTTTTTTATAAGGTATTTCTTTTCTTACTTCTTTCAAAAGAATATATTGAAAGAATTTTTTTACAAAATGAGTTTTTATTCCAAGTTTTTTGCACTTCTTATTTCTTTGCAATGGGTTTTTTTCCAAGGATTTTTTAAGGAGCCTTTCTTTGCAAAGAAATTTTTTTTATGAAATATTTTTTTCAAGCTATTTGTACTTTTCATTTCTTTGCAATGAGTTTTTTTTCAAAGATTTTTTAAAAAGCTTTTTTTGTAAAGAGAGTTTTTTTTATGAAGTATTATTTTTGTTACTTCTTTCTAAGAAATACATTGAAAGATTATTTTTTTAAGGTATTTTTGCAAAATAAGTTTTTATTCCAAGCTTTTATACTTCTTAGTTCTTTGCAATAGGTTTTTATTCCAAGTTATTTTTTCAAAGGAGTTGTCTTTTTCTTTCTTATTTTTTCAAGTGATTTTTTCAAATGACTTTTTTCAAAGTTTTTTTTCTAAACATTTTTGCAAAAAACGTTTCTTTCCTTCTTATTTCTTTGAAAAGGGGTTTTTTCAAAGTCTCCCAAGTTATTTTTGCAAAAAAGTTATTTTGTTGCAAAGGTTTTTACAAAGAAATTTTTTTTTTTTTTTTTTCCAGTGGATTTACAAAGAAGATTTATTTAAAAAGTGTTCTTATTCTTTTCCAATGGGTTTTTCGGCAAATGTTTCTTTCCAAAGTGTGCATTTACAGAGTTTTTATGCCAAGGCATTTTTGCAAATAAGATTTTATTTTAAGTTATTTTTACAAAGAAGATATATTTTTCCTTCTTATTTATTTGAAAAGGGATTTTTTAAAGTTTCCCAAGTTATTTTTGCAAAAAAGTTATTTTGTTGCAAAGGTTTTTACAAAAAAAATTTCCCAGATATTTTTTCAAAGAAGATTTATTTTGAAAGTGTTCTTATTCTTTTCCAATGGGATTTTTTCAAAGATGATTTATTGTCAAAGAGTTCTTATTTCATTCAAAAAATGTTCTTTTCAAAGGAAACTTGTTTCCAAAGACTTTTTCTTAAAAAGACTCAAGTACAAGATTTTGATAAAGCTTGTAAATTTCAGTTCATGTGTTCATAAATTTCGTAACTGTTTTTAAATATTCATTTTGTTTATTTACAATAAAATGATGATCTTCTTTAATTTATCATTTATAGATTAAACAATCATGGGCAGTAAGAGAAACCGTCAAAGAAAATATGATCGTAAACGTGTTGATGATGATGATAATAGAGAAAAGAAAAAACTTAAATATCATGCCAACAAAGCAAGCCTTGCAGAAACACAAGCAGCGATTATTGAAGATACAAATACAGTTTTACATGATAACGTCGATGAAATGAAAATTGAAAATAGAGTACAAGAGGAACAAATTGAAGTTGAAGAAACCATTGTTGAAGATGTAAATAGTGATTTACATACTAATGTCGATGAAGTCAATATTGAAGATCGAGTTCAAGAACAAAAAATTGGACCAGGTATGTATATATTGAATGTATTTTCCAAATTCATTTTTTATAATGAATTGTATTTTTGGATGCATGTTTTAAATTAAATTTATCTTGATGTATAGGTACTTTCACCATTGATGATGAAACGTTAGAAAACGTTGATTGTAATAAATATGGAAAAAAATACCCATACACGCTACACGATATCGGGCTCAAAAAATTTATGATGATGTTCTGAAGAATTATTTAGCAACAGGACAAGAACAAATTTTGAGATGTTTATTAGTGACCAAGAAGTTAGAAGATGCTACATCATTATTGGGTATTCACAAGGCGACCAAAGAGTCAAAATTAAAACATAATGTGATGGAAAATATAGGTGATGCAATAAAAAAGTTTGAAAAATCTAGGAAGAAAGACATTAGTGTTGCACGAAGAGCAATTCATACAGCAATTATTTCGACTAGTACTAAACAAAAACGTTTGACAACACAGCTAGCAAGAGCAGTTGAAACCTCAAGAAAGACATTATACAGACATAGTAAATTCAGACTGCAAATAGATGAAAATGATGAACTTGCTTGCTGGGGAATTATTTGTAGACAGCCTTACAAAGATAGAATGGGAGCAGGGGTTAAAGATATTGTACGGGAATATTGGTTGACACATGCTCGAGTTTAACTAAATTCAAGAGATGTAATACGACAAAGAGTATCACGAGGAGTATATGTAAGCAGTCCAAAACATATAATGGATATGACACAAGTACAATTGTTCAATAAAGTCAAGGAAGATCATCGCGGAATTAATGTGTCAATCACTACACTTGTGCAACTAAAACCATGGTATGTTAGACATATTACTATCCATGACACATGTTGTTGTTGTTATCATGTGCAATTCCAATTATATTACGACACATTTCTTGAATTTGGTAAAATGTTTTGGACAAATTCACCGCCTCTGCCTACAATACGTGAATTCATATCTCAAACCCTATGTGAAAGAAATCACGATGAAGTATTTTATAATAAAAAATGTGTCAATGGAAAACATTGTAATCGTTGTGGAAATTTGGTTTTATACCACAATAAATATCCTATCGATATTGATGATTAGTCATTGTCAAATGTCACCGTTGATTGAAAAAGATATGAATACATTACAAGTACTAGTGATGTACATTCCAAAATGATTGATTTACGAGAAGATAAAATAGGTGTGGCAGATTTTCTCAAGAAATTCGAAAGTGAAATTTATAAATACACCAAGCATTCACATAGAGCACGATGGCAAGACCTTCAATTCAAACAGTCTCGTGAAATTTTTCCACCAGGAACAATTTTATCAGTGGTTGACTTTGCAGAAAATTATACATTTGCTGCATAAAAAGAGATACAGAGTGAATACTATCATTCTGACCAAGTTTCAATATTCGTCCATGTTTTATATAGACATTCTCAACAGGATGTTGATGGCATTGAAATCACGTGTGACAATCGAGATGTGATTAAAGAATATCACTTTTATATCAGCGACGATCATACACACGATACACATTTTGTTCAGCATTGTATTGAAAGTATTTTCTACAATTCACTAAAGGAACGTAACATTAAATTCAATGAGCATTGGATATGGTCAGATGGATGTGCCGAAAAATTTAAATCTTCGCCATCATTTTATTGGTTATGTCGACTTCATAAAGCATTGAACATTAAACATCACTGGAATTTCTTTGAAACTGGTCATGGAAAAGGTGAACATGATGGTGCAGGAGCATGCGTAAAAAGAGCACTTCGAAGATGGCAAATGAACCATAGTTCTGCACGATTCCATTCAGCTGCAGAGGTTGTCCAATGGTGTAAATCACATCTAAACCATGATTATAATCAACAATCAAAAAATGTGCGCAGGTATGTACACACCTTTATGTTTTAATTTATATTTTATAGTCAATTTAAAAAAAAGTATATGTACCTAACATCAAAATTTGTCATTTGTTTACTAGGTTTTTTTGGCATATTGGGATCCAAGATATAAATAGATCAATACCCTACGACGCTAGCACCATACAAGGGACTAGAGATTTTCACTCTATTCAAACAAAATCCTTCCAAAACATTTATGCATTTGACAGTAAAAAGCAATCATGCTTTTTCCATATTTGCACTGAAAATATTGAATCTACAGAAATTTGTGAAAACATAACGAACAACTTCGTGAAACATTGGAAACACACGGAAATTAATCCTAAAGGAAAAATGCCACTAGCAAGCATAGAAGAATTAGAATCAGAAGATATAGCAATATCATCTGACGGCGACAGAATTTCAGATCTCATTAGAGAAGGAAATGATCAAATACCACTGTTTTGTCGATTATTCATTCTTGTCATTCACTTTATACACATGTATATTAGTCAATTTAGTTGAATTAAAAATCCTGACATCAATTGTAATTTGCACAGGAGATGATTTTGTTGTGATTGCACCTGTCGACAACAACGAATATGTGAAGTATTATTTGATGCGATGCACTGAAGGAAAAATGAAGTTATTGGAAGACTACAATGACAACGGATATACATACGAGAGAGGATCCATCATTTTAAAGGGCTACTTTTTTCAGCAAACCCATATGACTCAAAATTATGTCTACTTTTAGGATTATGAACCTGATGTCATATGTTGTCAATATAGCCATTTAGTATGTGCATCTCGAATAAAATTGGTTCAAGTTCCATCGAAAAAACAATTAAAAAATAAAAATGGAAACTATCCAAATATGACCATGAACGGATAATTGAAGACGGCATTCCATTGCGATGTTTTTAAAACTATATATTTAAAATTAATAGATCAATGATTTTGTCGATGTCATTGTCAAATGTGTACAATATATTTTTTTATTTTTATGTTTATAATCTTGAAAAGAACTATAATATATAAAAGTTTAAATAATTGTATTCTAGTATATGCTGAAATTTGAATTCAAAAATTATTTGATATTGAAAACTTCAATGTGTAAAATTTTTGACTTAATTCTGTTTGAAATTTACTTTATTCGGGTCCCCATATGTCTATTAGACCACTTAAGGGATGAGATAACGGATCTGTGGTTGTCGCCACTCTCCGCCCCGAATCTTTAATTTAAAATATGATCGCTTGTATAAAATTATTTGGTAACGAAAACCTGAATGTATAAAATTTGTCTTAATTATATGTCTCAAATACTTTATTCACGTGGACCCATATGTCTATTAGACCAATTAAATGATGAGATCTAACAGATCTGTAATTGTCGCCACTCTCCACCCCAAATCTTTAATTTAAAATATCGCTTGTCCAAGTTCACATAACTGAAATCATGGCAAATGGAGACAATGATCATTTGATTTTTAATCACAAGAAAAAATTCCAGGATTGTGAAGCTTATGCTAAGTTAGAGAAATGATTATTTACAACAAATCGATGAAAATTCATCAAATTGTTGTTTAAAATCATTGCTCTAACTTAACACAAAATTCACAATCTTGTAATCTTCGCTTATGATTAAAAAACAAAAAATCGTTACCCCCATTTGTCATGATTTCAGCCGCATCAAATGTACCTGAACATTGAAAATAAGAATTAAATTAATTAAAAATCCATAATATCAAAATTTGAACTTAACATGTATTCGCTTTTAAACTTCATAGTTCATCCATATTTCTATCAAAATTTTTAACATTCATAAACTTCTTAACATTTAAAGATAACATTTGAATATGTTCTTTTAACATTCATTTTAAACTTCTTAATTCATCCATATTTTTATCAAAACTTATATAACATTCATAATCTTCCTAACATTCTTAAATTTCATAACATAAACCTAAACTTCCTATTTCATCCATATTTCTATCAAAACTTCTATCATTCATAAAACTTTATAACATTCAAAGTTAGCATTCATGTTCTTAAAATTCATTTTTAAACTTCTTAATTCATTCATATTTCCATCAAAACTTCAAACATTCCTAAACTTCCTAACATCCCTAAAATTTAAACTCAACATATGTTTACTTTTAAACTTCCTAATTCATCCATGTATCTCTTTCAAAACTATAACATTCAAAAATTTGACATTCATGTGTTCTTTGCATTCATTTTAAAGTTCCTAGTTCATCCATATTTCCATCAAAACTTATATAACATTCATAATCTTCCTAACATTCCCAAGTTTCGTAACATTCCTAAACTTCTTATTTCATCCATATTTCTATCAAAACTTCTAACATTCCTAAAACTTCATAACATCCTTGAAGATAACATTCATGTTTTTAAATTTCATTTTTAAACTTTATATTTCATCCATATTTTCATCAAAACTTCAAACATTCATAAACTTCCTAACATCTCTAAAATTTGAACTCAACATGCTATCACTTTTAAACTTCCTGGTTCATCCATATATGAAAACTTTTAACATTTCTAAACATCCTAACGTTCAAAGACAACATTCATGTTCTTAACATTCATTTTTAAACTTCCTGGTTCATCCATATTTCTACCAAAACTTCTAACAAATTATTAAACTTCCTGACATTCAAAGATAACATTCTTGTTCTTAATATATTCAATCTTATTATTCATTCATGTTTCAATCAAAACTTCCTCATTTATAAACTTTAAACCTATATGTGAACATCCATTTTTAAAAATTTCCTAAATAACATTTTTTAAACTTCAATCAAAACTTCCTCATTTATGAACTTTAAACCTATGTTTATCCATTTTTAAACTTCCTAAATAACATTTCTTAAACTTCATAATATTCAACAATGTCACATTCTTAACATTCATTTTTACATAGTCATTCATTCATTTAAACATGCAAATATATATTTTAAACCCTTTAAATCACACCAAATATGTCAAATAAGCAAAAATAAACTAGATCATTTAAAAACCAAGATTCACAAAATATGTAAGTTCAAAAAACATGTATATAATCTCCAAAAAAATACTCATGAACATGCAAGTTCAATGTACCCATATATGTATATATCAGAGTCCAAAAATAAACCTCCTCAACATGTCCAAAACAAATGTTTCCAATCTAGATGCATATCAACAACAAAAAAATTGTCCACCATGCTATCCTCCACTCAGGCATCCCCCTGGACTCAAACCACCCTGCAACATGTGTAAAAAAAGATTATGAATATTATTTAAATTATTTAAACTATAATCAGAAAATTAAAATATTAAACTTATATATCAAAAAACAATTCAAATATTAACAATATTACATCAAATTCTCCAAATGCTTGTCCACCATCATCCTCCAAAGGAGTTTTTCCTTTGCCTCCAAAAGATTTGAGAGACCCAAGCTGCAACATATATAAAATCAATTTATGAATCTCATAAATCTAAATCCACAAAAATTAAAATATTAAAACAGTAAACAAAATTAAAGCACTAAATGAAATTACCTCTCTACCAATATCTGCTGTATTAAGCAAAGAACCTATATCTCCACCCTAAAATTTAAATTGTATTAATAAATAAAACATATAATGCAAACCAAAAAAATTATTATGCCAATTAACTTAAAACTAAAACAAAAAGATTAAAAAACACTAGCTCACAATAGATGGTAAATCATTTATAAAGTTCGTATCTAAAGAAACCTGCATGGATAAGTCAAATTAACAATAAGATGCATAGTTAAATTAACATTCAAAAAATAATTATATATATATAATTCAAACATAATTACAAATATGTTAATAATAAATATGTACCTCTCTCTCTAGATTTTCGCTAGTTGAAATGTGGAAAGAATGTTCATTCATCATTCTTGAAAACTGCAACCAATTTAAACATTTACATAATGTACCTATTATAATGTAACAAAAAAAATCAATTCAAAATAAATAAAATATTTAATTAAAATCAAATCATATCATAGTCAACAAACCTCTCCCAAACTCGATGTGTCATTGGATATAACATTTGCTGCTAAGTCATGACAAATCTTCGCATATGCCCTGAGATCTTCAATGCTCATTCCATCTATCTCATCATCAGTTTTATAAACAAACTTTTGACGAATAGCAGAACGAGCCCTTTCTCTAACCAACCCCACAACCACTCCCACTAATACTGATGATAAACCATCGCCAACAAAATTCCTTACGGTTGTCCCAAGTTGAGATGTGGGCTCCATCTCTGATTTTAATGCCACCAACCTAGGTGGACGAGATATCTGGGGTGGAGGTCGAAGAGTTGCAGGATCTCTAAGTGCACCTTCTCGATCATATATTCGACCATTTCCAACTCCATAAAATTTTGAATGAACATCGGTATAGTCTGGCTTCATATTTTAAAAAAACTTAGCATAAAAAAATCTAGCAAAATATTGAGAAACCTCATCGTTCCATGGAAATAGACCATAGGCTACAAGAAACCGATCATAAAGTAGATGTGCAAGATGAGGATGCTTGAAATATTGCACTTTCAACATTTCTTTTTTCAAACTTTCTTTGAAATTAAACATTGATTTGGCCTGCTCTTTTGTCACTCTCTCCTTCACAACATCCCATTTGTCTGGACCCATCACTTGTTCTCTTCGTCTTCGCATCAAATCTACAAAACCATCTGTAGTTGGTCCAAGATTCTCATATGCCTGAATGAAGTTTTGCAATGATCCCAAAACTATCTCCAAACTTTGTTTACTCTTTGGAGGGAGATCCATAGTAGACAAATCATTTTGCAACTTGTCATAGTGGGATCTACATCTTTCAAGAGTCATTTGATGATCACCACCTTCCCATGGAAGATCCTGAGGTAGATCAAATGGATGTGTTGTAATGGGTGTACAACCCTCGGTTAATTCAACATATTGCATCCTAGCTCGACCATCATCACCTCGTTTAGAATGGTGAGCCTCTTGAGAACCTTGCTCTACACCGTCATCCATCTCCCTTACTTGCCCTGTCTCCCTCCCTATAGAATTACGAGCATCTTCCGAACCATGCTCTGCTTCAAATGAAAATAAAGTTTTATGTAAACACAACTACAAATTTTGCGCACACAAAAAGACAATTTGCATATAAATGTTAAAAGATCGATATTCATATACCAATAGAGGGTCGAGATCGACGTTCTCCCACAGAAGATATGGGGGAATCATTTGTATCCCTTTCACCTCGTCGATGCGAACTATACAATAAATTAGAGTCTCGAGGGGAGGTTGACAACCTCCGATTATCACTCATACCACCTACCCCAGAAGATCGTGAAGACCTCCTACGCTTTTGCCTCAAAGAATCCTCTCTTTCCATTTGATATATAATGCCTACACTTAAACACAAATATCAACTAATTACATATTCAAATTCTACATGTTAATTCTATGAATTCTAAAACCTAATTACTAAAGAGACTAAGTTATTTAACAAGTACCTAGATTTACCTAATTTATCATCTAATAGTTTTCAGAAAGAGTATAGCTAATATTGTTAGATGTTTGATGAATTAATGTACCAATTTTCTAAGTGTTTTTGATGTTTAAAATGAATGGAACCAATATAGTTAATTACTAAGTAATGGGTTCATTTCTTTATGTCGAAGAATGAGTTTATGAATCTGTTTTAACTTCTAAATACCTAACTTAATACCTAAAACATAAATTACATCTTGCAAATATTTTCATTATTGCACAAAATAAAATAAAAATTGACAATTCATGTATTATGTTTTGAGTTGAAATGTTTTCCAAATTTTCCATTTTTGACAATGGTTTTCAGTTTCTTAAACTAATAATTTAAACAAGATATTTTAATACTCTAAACATAAATTATATCTACAAATATTCTCATTATTCCATAGAATAACAAAAAATTTACTGTTCATAGTATTATGATTGAGTTAAATGACATGTTTCCCAAATTGGCCATGTTCGACAATGATCTTTAATTTCAATCTGATAACGGTAACGATTCTTGGTATTATGTTCTCCAAGTCTGCCATGTTGCAAACAAAGGAAAACATAATACCAAGATCACCATCTTTACTAGAATAAAACTCAAAACCATTGTGGCATAATATCACCTAGTATTTTATAAAATGACTACGACTATTATTGTTCAATTGCATAAAACTTACTATAGTACATCTAAATTAAAGCCTATTCATGTCTACAGTTCCATTGTACCTAAAGTCCATTAAAAATTTTGTTTTATCAAAAATAGAGTTTAATTGTCTAAAATTTGGTTGTATCTAAGCTATCTATCCACACAGTTTGTAATATAACTAATCTATTGATCTCTGCACTCTGTAAACCGACACAGTTCATGACCTCTGTCAACTTAGACATGTTGACAGAGTTCATGAACTCTGTCAACATAGACATGTTGACAGAGTTCATGAATAAAACAAGCCTATATATAAATAGGATATGTCCTTTCCAAATAAAATTACTGTCCTACTTTAATTTTCATTTCTAAACACAGCCAAATACAACAATTTGAAAAAACAACTTAACACTAACGATATTCCTCTTTATATTTAAATTTAAATCATTTTCGACATTCAATTAGACCAAAGTCCAAGAACTCTGAGGAAGTGGATAGAGTCCATGGACTCTGCCCAACTAGGCACACTCCATGGACTCTGCCCAATTGGGCAGAGTCCATGGACTCTGTCCATGGACACAGTCGACACGTAAATAAAACGAAACGAAACGAAACGACACGTAAATAAAAATAGAAGACAATTACAAAAATAAAATCTCCTTACCTCTACAATGCAGCCAAAACAAAAGCAGGCAAATTGAAATCTGGCCGAAGACAACACAAATCCGAATTTGAAACACCCGAAACAAAGCGGCCGTGGCAGACGGAATGAAAGACCTGCAGTTACAACAGCAACTTAAATAAGACAACACGCAATAACAATAACAACTTCAATAAGAAACTTGAAAACAGAAAAACAAATTTTCAAAAGCAAAAAACGAAACCTTTTACCTCTGCACACACCGCGTCGATCTGTCGCCAGCTGCAGCACCTCAACGATCTTCAACCGTCCGCTAGATAACTCTACAACCATAAAACTACTGCAGATGTTATCGCGTTCAACGGCCGAAACGAAAATACAAACGTGCAGGAAAGACGGAACCTCACTTACGTGCAGGTGGCAAGAATGGAAGCTAGCTGACAAACGAATGGCAGAGGCGGGGGCTACGACGAACAGCGGACTTACGCGCAGGGTGGCGGGTCAACGACACACGCCAGTGACAAATCGGGTGGCAAACAGGCGACAGGGCGGACAGACGACGCAGAGGAAGGGCCACTATCAGCGCCATAAGGGTCCATAGGATCCAGAGAAAGTGACGGGTGAGGGGCCAGGACCGAGCTTTTATGCCGAACAATTATTCGGTCAAATAAGTGTTCGGCTGAACAATTATTCGACCGAATAATTGTTCGGCCGAATAATTGTACACACCGCCGTGAGTTTCCTCCATCCGGCTAAAACAAGGCACATATTTCGAGGCCACCGTTATGTCTAACGGTAGCCCGTTAACGGTTATTCGGCCGAATAAATACTAGGTTATTTGGCCGAATAAGTTTAATTATTCGACCGAATAAATAGATTATTCGGCCGAATAATTAAACTTATTCGGCCGAATAAAATCCGCTATAGTTCTTCCCCCGCCGATTCTCACCAAAGTGTTACCCACCTTCGCGTTTCCACCCAATAGTGCGAAAATTGATTCTACATATGTGGAGGTAGGGCAATATTCATAGCAAATTCATGATGAATCCTTAGAAGAAATAGAAGAAGATATGTCGGTATGAAAAAAATTAGGGAGAAGATCTCACAAGAAACTTAAAGAAGATGAAGTAGAAAGCGAAAAGAATTTGGGTAAGAAGGCCTCTCTTGACATGCTTATGAAAGGCACAACATCAAACAAAAAAGGGGAAAACGTGGAAATAAGAAGTAAATCTGGTTTGCATTCAAAATAATAATGAACATTGTCTCTTAAATTGTGAAGGTTTGGGAGGAACACATAAAGTGGAAGCAATTCAAAATATGATCCATAAAGAATAACTCTCCATACTTTTACTCTAAGAGAAAAAAAAATGGCAACAAATGAAGTAATTTATAACATCTTCTTGTATTATCACATAGTCTTCTTGAATAATCATACAATTTGGATTCTATCTTATTTGACCTTATTAACATAAGTCAATAATTAAACTTTCCATATAAAAATAATTTCTTCTTTATAATTCAACAAACTCCTACATACAAGGACATCCTCATGGATGTAACATTACCAAAGTAATAAGGTATGGCACTAGACCTATATTAGGATTCCATTGCAAAGTAATAATATTATTTTCTATCCATGTTTCACTTTTAATCTATTTACTCTCTATGTAGAATATGTATACTAAAACATTAGTTTGAGTATTTGTTAGGTCCTCTACCAATTTTTACACAATGTTAAACTCTTAAAAAATGCACGATATTTATGATACAACCGTTCTTGTGTACCAAATCTCACATAATCTATAAAACCAAAATTTCAATAATACATTTATCACAAATAACTATTTTACTCACATTATAAAATTGACAAATTATAATTACATAACAATTAGAGTAGTTAACTGACTCAAGCACACTTGAGCGAATGAAGGCTTGACTTCAACGTCTAGGTAGAGAAAGAAATGAGAATCCTCCCTCATTGATTTCCCATGATAATTTTGGTATCATTCTTGACAATGACTAAGTATTTCTCTTAGTAGGGTTAACAAGCCTAATAACAAACTCGGTTCTTAAATCATTAGTTCAACCCTTGTGACTTAGTTTTCACTAACTGTATGAAGAAATCCAACCCTGTGTGTTCATATTCAAAGGTTCGATAACAATAATAAGATTCCACTCTAACTAAAATCATAAATCAAATGTACTCCTTTCACATGATATATCCATGTCAAATGGACTTTACATCTACCAAGAAATTAATAAGGCTCTAACTATTGCAGTCACATTTTAGAGTTTGGATCTCATATAATTCGAGCATTTCATATAAGGCTTGACTTCCAAGTTCCATGGTATCTAATAACAATGGATATATTTATACTTCAAGCAGTATAAATATCTTAGAGGGAATTAATTATTATTATTTTATACAGGGTGCCTTCACTATCAATAAAATGACACTGATATATCATTTACATAAAGTCTAACGTCCTTGCATCTTGCACAATCAATTATATATCCCTATCAATAAATGACACTGATATATCATTTACATAAAGTCTAACGTCCTTGTTAACTATCTTTCTTTTCTTTAAAAAGTAACTACTCTTGAAAAGAATACGGAGGAACCCTAACTACTGAGGCTGTTACACACCAAGTAGAGATTAATATATTTAGTATTCATAAATAGAGAGTACACCTTTTTAGACTTGGTTTAACTTTAACTGAGCTACCCTCCCAGGTTCCCAATCAAGGTGCTCTTACATGGATATCGTAATTGATTCGGAAAAGAATCTGTAACCGAATAATTTATTGTGCTTCTTCTTAATAATTAACTATTTATAGGATGAGTTAAGAAATGAGGTCATATATTTTATTATACCATGGTGATCCTTTTAAATGGCTAAGGTTTCCATAATGTTTATAAGTTAAGTTTCTATATATATACTAAAGACAATTTCCAATATAGTTATAAATATTACTTGCTTGTAATAGTAATGATTCATTTTGCCATATTAATATTAATACAATTAAATAATATTGTAGCATTATTTTAGGTTTATAGTCTTAAATGGATGAATAACATACTCATAATGGATTACTATTCACTATTAAGCGATGTTAATTTTATCGTTAAGACTTATCATAATTTAAGACTACACCTAAAACTTTAGGTCATCAAGTGAATGTTTATTGTTCACTTCTCCTCTAGTGCTCACGGCACCAAGATGACAACCTTCATCAGTATTTGTATTCTTTAACTTCTTCCCCTAGTAGTTCATGCCCTTTTCGTTTAGTTGCATCAAGCCTTTTAGTCTCCTAAGTCTACAAATTAAACTTCAAAATAATTTAGGAAACTCACAATAACACTTACAGTGCTTTATCGACAATGCATTACCTTGAGCTTCTCACCAAGATCTTGCACATTGCACCTTTTCATTTGTATTCTGTTGCACAAGGATCGGAGTAGTGGAGGGGATATTACAGACAATTTGTCAAAATATATAGTAGTATAGTAATAGCTAGTCATTTTGAAATCATTTTCATGCGTTGGATGATTGTATATGGTGTTGATAGTTCTGTTGAAAACATTGTTAGATATATTTTGAATTGTTACGATGTATCTTTTGAAGTTGATCTCTTAAGTTGTTTATAATACAAAATATATGTTTCAATTAAAAAAATGACAACATCTAGGACAAGGTATGGTCAATATGATTTTTTTTAGTACTATTTAGTCTTACCAATGAACCAACCACATCCATGTGCCTTATAAATAGTGTCACCATCACCAGTAAGTACTTGGAAAAATTTGTACTTGTCTTCATTGATTAAATACTCATTTACTCAAAAACTAAATAAGAGCATGAGGACCATCTTATAGTGGTTTTGAAATTTTTAAGAGAACATAAGTTGTATGCAAAATCCAGCAAGTGTGATTTCTATCAAAAGTAGATCCATTTTCCTGGGGCACATCATCTCAAAGGAAGGAATAATTGTATATGTAGAGAATATTGAAGCCATAATCAAGTGGCCTACTCCAAAAAATGTGATAGACGTGATATTATTTATGGGCCTTGCAGAGTATTATAGAAGTATCATTTAGGGATTCTCCAAGTTAAGACATACAATAATTTGATTGCAAAAGAAAGGGGTAAATTTTTTATGGTTAGGAAAACGTGAGGTGAGCTTTCAATAGTTAAAACATCTCCTTACTAGTGATCCAATCCTAAAAATAGAAGATCCTAATATAGACTTTGTGGTGTGCACATATGCATGTGGAGACGTATTGGGTGGATTTCATATGCAAGGGAACCATGCGGTATTCTATGAATCTAGGAAATTCCAAGAACATGAAAGAAAATATGTTACCCATGATCTGGAACTTGTTACTATAATCTATTCATTGAATATACAATGCCATTATTTGATAGGAAGGATATATTTACTCATGACAAATCATAGTGAGATGAAACATTTGTTTGATCAACCACACTTGAATTCCATACAAGCTAGATATGGATAACTAAATACATATTTAGTATTGATTGGTTGGAAAAATCATATATCTTTTCTTCACTTCCAAAGACACATATCCTTTAATTTGGATCTTATTTATTCATGGTATGGTGGTTGATTTTGACATGGATTATCAATGGTGACTCTATTGTATTCATGCTTTGTTACTACATATTCAATATATAATTATGCATTAATCTTTGGGCACCCTAGTTGGAATCTCTACAATTGTGTCTCCAATGCTCATTTATGAAAAGAATATAAAGACATAGTTAATGGAAATATATACTTCCCTGAAGACCATGGTTTGGTCTTTAGTGAACTCATTAAAAGGTATAAAGACCAAGTTCACAATATTTGCTTCAATTATGTCCATATTTTCCCCTTTTACAATATACTTCCCTCGAGACCATGGTTTGGTCTTTAGTGAACTCATTCAAGGGTATAAAGACCAAGTTCACAATATTTGCTTCAATGCATATTTTTTCCTTTTACAATATAGTTTTATATATTTTCATAATCATAAGTGCATTGGTGCTAGCTTTTGTACTAAAGTGATAGGTACATATACTTGAGTTTTACTATTTTCTAATTTCAATTTATCCTATATTTTCTAATTTCAATTTATCCTACATACTAAATTCGTTGTTTACTAGATAACTTCTAGATATTTACTCTTTGACATATGTCTTGAGTTGCAACTAAAATTCTTGTTGAATAAATGGCTTGAGTTAATCTATTTTTGCGTTAAGTTGGTTAGCATTTACAAAATGTGTTGTTATCCAGCAAATATGTTTTCATATAAATATATTTTTATTTATACAAATAGTACAAGGAATGTTACATGACATTGCCCATGCAATCAAAGCTTTGAGTAGGTATCTCTCAAAATTAGGAAAAGAAAAACAACTTTAAAGAGGGTATTCAGATATTTGCATGGCACTTAAAATTATGCAATCTACTACCAAGGAAGACCTGGACCTCATAGGGATATATTTATACAAGGTTTTGTTGGTGAAGACTAAGGTAGAGATATTGGTCGTAGAAGATCCAAAAGTGGTTATATATTTAAATTTTTTGGTGGAGCCATTAGTTGCATGAGCAAGAGGCAAGTTTTAGTTGCATTATCAACCACATATGTTGTGTACATGGCAGGCACTTGTGGAAGTAAGATAGCTGTATGGTTGCAGATATTGTGTTCAGTTATTGGTTTTGTTCACAAAGTAACTTGAAAATATATTGGGATAGCTGAAGTGCAATTTTATTAGCAAATAAGGAGATTATCATCCCAATACAAAATATATTGATGCACAATACCATTTTGTAGGAGACATGGTTGAACAAAACAAAGTATTCGTGGAGTTCAGGTTGATACCTCGAAGAATATTGCAAATTCAGTGATAAAGTCCATTGGAATTGAGAAGTTTCCTTGGTGTAAAGAATCAATGGACATTGATTCCCCTAGAAGTTGATTACACGAATACTTTCCCTTTGTTGATTTGTATCAAAGAATACATCAAGTGGGAGAATGTTGAACATGTGTTGTACTCTTTGTAGGTTCTCAAATCAAAGGAGGCCCAAAGAACTAATAATGGCCTCCATTGGGGGTAGATCCCATGAAAGAAAATTTTGGTCCGTCTGTCTTGTGCTTTTTTGTCCCATTATAAAGTAATTCCAATTAAGGATTTATGGTTGTAATCTAATATGGGTAATCAAATTAGGGTTTTGAATGTTATAATATTGCATTATAAACTATGAAGATAATGCAATGAGCTAGAGAGGAGAGAAAGTCTCAATTAGGTTGACTTTCTTATGTATATAAGCCATTGTTATTTCTTATGTTTTAGATTATCTTATCTATTTGTTTATGGCTAATTTAAGAAGTAGTAGATGACTTAAACTTGGTAATGCAATTATCATTAAAAAAAAATTCAACTAACTATAAATTTTCCAAAATTTACTATAAAAATGCTTATTATCAATAAAAAAATCATATACAATTTTCCATCTTAAACTCATCCCTTCTCACTTCTAGATACTCCAAGTATTCCTCACCTTTAAAACTTCATATTAAACTCAATACCCTAACACAACCTTTAACTAACAATAATAAATATCAACAAATAGCTCATTATACTTAGATTGGTGTCCTTGCCAATAAACTTACATTAATATAAAGAACATGTTGATAAACTCAATTCATTTTTGCAAACAAAAATAAAATAAATAAATAGAAATAAAGCACAAATAAACCAAAACATTGACACAAAGTGAAAATATTATGAAATTCATATATATATATATATATATATATATAATTTTTTCTCATTATATAATACATTTTTTAAAATTATATTAAACTCATAATATATATTATATCTATTCTATTAATAATCAAAATAATGTAAAGATAAATGAAATATTAACATTATATTTTATTTTTATCTATTTATTTATTTTTGTGTTGTTTAAAAATTTTACAATTTTAAATAAAATAAAATTGATTTTTAAAGAGGATTTTGAAAAGTTGATTTTATTTTTATAATTTAAATATATTTAAATACTAAAATTTAAAATAAAATTATTTAAAAAATTAGATGATTTGATCGCAACTTTTTATTTAAATAGATGTTTTTTTATTTTGCAAAATTTAAATTTAGCTATATTTTAATGACTATTTTAATAATAAAAATTGATTCAACATCTTCAAAAACTACTAAATCATTCAAAATTTCAAAATTTGAACCTTATATCTGAACCATTAAAAACTGTCATTTAAACAATTTCAGCCAGATTTTCACCAAAAAAATCCCCAAATTCTTAATACAAACAATCTAGAGTTTAACTTAATCTTAACTTACTCCTATTATCAACCATACAAATATTATCATTATCCACATTACTATGGTTCCAACGCTTCTCCTGCAGAATATCTGGATACTTTTTTGTCACAGCAAGTCGTAGTCCTTTTTGCTTATTAGGTAGGGAACTAATGTGACAGGTAAACCGATAGCCATCCTATTTTTTATGACGCTTGGCAAATTCTGCTTCTCTAGCAGACTTTATTAATAATTTGTGCTTGGCAATACGTCAGCAATGTGAGAATCTTCGAAAGATCAAGTACTGCAGTGACCTTTTTGAACAGTGAGGTTTCTATATGTACTCAACGGCCCTGCGACAGACAAGCTCTCGATCATCAGCTCTCGAGCTAGATTTTAGGGTTTACAGAAGAAGAATACCCAAGATGGCTAGATCTCCTTGCTGCTCAAAAGGCCTCAACCGCGGGGCCTGGACTGCCAAGGAAGATATGATTCTGTCTGCATACATTCAAATTCATGGCGATGGTGGATGGAGAAATCTCCCCAAAAGAGCAGGTGAATCTCAACAGATCTGTATGATTGCCGACGTAACATATCATTGATAGGCAAATTACTAAGCTGATAAAGAATTTGTTTTGCAGGTCTTAATCGGTCTGGAGCGAGCTGTAGATTACGTTGGGTGCATTATCTTCGCCCCGACATTAAACGTGGAAACATTTCCCCCGATGAGGAGGAACTCATTATTCGGATGCATCGACTTCTTGGCAATCGGTATGTGCAGTTTTCATTGACTTCCCACTGGCAAGATGTTCATGCGTTTAACTGCGATGTCTTGTCATGTAGGTGGTCGCTGATAGCAGGACGACTGCCTGGACGAACAGACAATGAAATCAAGAACTACTGGAAGACTCATCTTAAAAAGAAGGTGTACTTAATGGGTCAAGACAAGATGCCGGCCAATCTCAAGACAAGGGCAGAATCTCGTCCACCTTTACAAAATGGTGGTTCAGATCACGCCTTCAAAATGTGTAATATTCAAGAAACTGCAAATTATTCCAAGTCATGCTGCGACATATTTGCAAACGGTTCGATCCCTGAAGATGATTCCGAGCTCATGGCCTTTTGTATGGCAGATGCTAATCTTGTTGAAACAGAAGTACTGGACCAGCAATCGTTGCATTCCCGCGATCAGTTTGCAGGAAATTCAGCAGCGACAATAGACGAGATTTTATGTGATTCGAACAACCTTTATTCCTCTGATCCTGACTGTAACCAATCCGTCTTTTCGATAGGTTTTGGATCTGCTACATTGGACGAGGAGACGAATGAGTTTGAACTAATTCAAAGCAATATGCAGCAAGTTAACAGTATTACACTGCCCAGTGATCAAGGAATGAAAGAATTCTACGATAGCACAGAATCCGTAGACTGGAACCACGTACTGAATTATATACTAAACTAGAAATTAGCTTTAGTTCGTCAAAGACTCAAAAGTGAGTGAAGTCCTGGCTGAGTCTGCAAGCGGGGGTCACCATTGCTGCCCGTTAAAAGTTATTGGAGACCAATCTTCCATAAATAGTACTTCAGATCTTTTTTTTTCAGAAACGGTACTTCAGAGCTATCTTTCATAACTGGTGGTGCTTGTTGAAAGTTGGTGCTGCAGACCTAGCTTCAATAAATTGTGCAGGTTGACAGTTCGTCTCACATCTATTTTCAAATTTATGCAGAACATGCAATACAATTTAAGAAATGTAATATGTATTGTTTCAGCATCAGGAATTACCAAATATGATATGAATTGTGTGACTGCATGACAAGATTTGTATAAGTCAGGAGACCTTTAGAAGGTTTCTAAATAATTAATATAGAAAATAAACATGTATGCTTTCTTCTTTAATTGCAATTTCTATAGAGACTCTCTCATCATACATTCATTGAAAAATACAAAATCAATAATTAAGAAATAATAAAGATACAAAACAGTTTTGTGGTGTTAATTGGTATATTCTGAGTGGTTAATATGAAACTTTGTTATTCTATTCATTTTAATGTCATATGATTCAGGTTTGTGGTGTTAATTGGTATATTGAGAGTGGTTGATATGAAACTTTATTATTCCATTCGTTTATGTCATATGATTTAGGTTTGTGTTTCTGGTGTAAATTGATATATTTTGAGTTGTTTATAGGAAACTTTATTATTTTTTGCATTCATGTTTAAATTAGTGTTTATTTTGATGATGATTATGATGATTATGAATATGAGATACTTCTAATAGTTTGTTGAGAGATTGTGGTTAAGGGAGAGGTGTTCAAATTAGTGTTTATTTTGATGATGATTATGATGATTATGAATATGGGATACTTCTAATAGTTGGTCAAGAGATTGTGGTTAAGGGAGAGGATTTTGCCACTTGATTATACTGACCAAAGGGCTACATAACATCCTCTAGGAATTGGGAATTTGGATGGGAAGCTGAAGCCAAATTATTAAGAAAGTTAAATTTGTAATTCGCTAGGCAAGTGGATAAACTGTAAGCTCTTTCGTGGAGCCCCCATGGGCTATTGTCATGTTGCCATATCTACAGTTCATATATGCATCAACTGTAGCCATGGCCTACCTAATATGAGAGGATGTCCTCCCAAGCGATATTTAGGTTATAGGACCATGAAATCAGCTAGGTACTTCCATGAATTAACATAAATAGCTATGTCCTCTAGGACTCCCTCAGGTCTAATAGTAGACTGGTCAGCTAGTTCTAGGAACCTAGGAGTTTCCCTGAGACACAACCCAAGATGTTCCATTGTTTCCTTGGTCACTATAGTAATGTCAACCCCGAGGTCTATTAAACTATTCAGAATACACACCTGATCAATGTAAACATCAATTGTTGGACTGTTTGGGTCTTTATACTTGGGAGTTAAAACCTTCTCAAGCATAAGATCTGCCAATTGACTAATAACATGCATTTTGGGTGGATCTCTCGGATTCCTACCTGGTTTCTTAATGCAAAGTTCCTTAGTATTTTTGGCATATATTGAGTTATCTTTGATTGTCTGAAATAAAGGAATATTAACACACGCGTTTCGTAGTCCCCCCAATAAGTCAAACTCAAGCTAAGTAGGAGGTTTGGTTAGTCCTAACCTCTATGGGTATGGAGGAGGCTAAGAAAGCTCTTTTGTCAGTGGCTGGTCTGAATTTTTGGGAGGATTGATTTGTGGTGTTTCAAGTAATGGTTATTAATATTATGGTTCAAATTGATTTGTCTCTAATTGTTGAACCTCCCTCCCTTCATGTTCTAAGATAATTGGAGGATTATCATGTCTAACACTCTCCTGAATCTAAGTTGCACTTCCTGGCATTCCATGGGAGATAAAATAAGTGGGGTAACTTGGAAGCTCAAAAGAACGAATTGCTTTATTGTTGTTTGGGTTAGTATTTGGTTGTTATGGTAATTGAGGTCTTGGAAGAGGGATAATGCTAGGAAGCTATAACTATTGTGGTTGTGGTTGTAAAGGTGGTTGTATAGGAAATGGTTGAGTACTAGGGGATGACCCTCACCATCCTTGTGGCCATTGGTAGGTATCGTTTGGTTCCAGTGACCAAGGTTCCCAAGGCATAGGGGAGTTCCAAGGAGAAGGATATTGCATATGTTGAGGAGGATATTGAAATTGTTGATTATTCCAGTAAGCATTAGAAAATGAAGTGGAATATTGAACCATACCTATTGGTCTATGTTTCCATGGTATTTTAGGATCTATAAAGAAATCTTGTTCTACTCCTGTCTTTGTTTTTTCTTGTGTTGCTTTCAAACGTGGCAAAGATTGACACTTACTAGTTGGATGTTCTAGCTCACAAATCCCACATATTTCAATATTGTTTATGGGACACTTCTTTATGGGGTGTTTTTGTATGCACTTAGGACAAAAAATGGCCATGGCCTTCTCCATCTATGTCTTCTTATGTTTAATTTGCAAGGTATAAAATTGAGATGTTAAAGAACTTAAAATATCAATTTTAAATTTATCTAGTATGTGAACCAACTCGGTGCGTGTGACTCCTCTGGTGGATGATCTTACAGGTATTGGTAGATCCTCCTGGATTCTCTTTCAAGCTTTGACTATTCCTCTTGAATAAATTCTGCAAAGATCACATATTTCATTGTAATCAACCTTCGAAGTATCGCCCTTTCCCAGGAGGTTCAAGATGTCAACATACTCATCCTTTAGCCCCTTGATTAAGATGGTCCTCAAAGCTTCTTGATCCAAATTATTATGTTTAGATCTCTACATATTATGTTGGAATCTCTCAATGTGTCTTCCAAAATTTCTTCATCCTTTTGCGTCATTTTGAATATTTCCTCCCAAAGATCCTTGGCCCTACAATAATTGAAATACCCCTATTTTGACCCTTATGGTTTATTGGATTTAATGTAAAAATTGTATACGGGTGTGTGCAAGAATATGAGGGTCACTTTAGATGCAATCCTAGTTTTTCAAAACTCGTTTATGATACATAAAAACGTAACGCGTTTCTGATACTTAGCACTTGGTATGGTAAAACCCGAGCCTGACATGTCACTAGACATGTAGGATAGGTAACTACAATGCGTACGCGTTATAGAACTACAAAACGCGTACGCGTTATAGAACTACAAGACGCGTATGTGCTATGTAGTTACAAAACGCGTACGTGTTATGTAAATCTAAAATCAATTTAAAAACACAGTCCCGACCACCCCCGACCACCCGCGGCGCTCTTCACGCATCAGAAACGCGAAATCGAGGTTGGACGAGGATGGTTTGTGTGCCCTGGATGTAGAGATACTAAGAGAAATTGTGAGACTTAGAGAGATTGGGGGCACGTCCAGGGGTGGAGACTAACTCCATCGCTCATTTGTAGAGTCCCTATATGTCATTATAGATACCATTACACAATCAAATGGTTCTCTATATGCCATTGCAACATATAGAGAAAGGAAAATGCAACAATATGCCGATGGATTGGATTACATGCCATTAAAAAGCTAAAGATCACAAAGGAGCACATAATTGCATTGTTTAGATATCCTCGAACGAATCAAATTCAAAATTGCAGGCACAAATAGAGTCCACATTTCTATTGATAGTGCATCTATCCACTATTCCAAGAGAATTGGATGGACTGGTGGTACATGTTTTTTGATGTGCCACCCCACAACAACAAGGAAATTCTTTTATATTTCCTTCGAAAGATGTATGTTGAGTTCGTGTTGGGAAAACACGTCAAATATTTTGATATCTTGGATTTCCAGGGAATTGGTGTTGGGATGCCTCAAAACTGTCCCAATGCTAGGCATCGAGATGCAAATCGCCCAATCCCTCCACCTCGTAGGAAATTATCTAGGCCAGAAGTCTCGCTTTCACATTATATGATACCAAAGACATAGGGGACAATTCTTAGTCTAGCATATTAGGTGATTGTTCTCAATAGCACTGTTATTGATCATATGGACCAGGAAGGGCCATCTCTCCCTGTTGGTGTACAACCATCACCTCTTGTTAGTGCAAGACCATCTAGTAGTGGGGTAGATCAACACGTCATGAGACCACCACTGAGGCTCATGAGTGCATAGCATGTGGTTTTTCCTGCTATGGTTATGCACCAACAAATGTTTCCTTTACTAGGATGTTTATGCAGGTAAGTATATGGTTAATAATCATCTTGTCCAAACTATTTTTTCCAGTTAAGGAATTATGGTTGTAATATAATATGGGTAATCAAATTATGGTTTTGAGTGTTATAATAAATATGCATTGTAAACTATGAAAATAATGCAATGAGCTAGAGAGGGGAGAAACTCTTAATTGGGTTGAATCTTTGGTGTGTGTGATCCATTGTTATTTCTTATGTTTTAGATTATCTTTCCAATTTATTTTCTTACACATGTTTATCAAACTCCTTCATATGGCTAAAGAAGTAGTAGGTGATTTAGACTTAGTGTTGCAATCTATATAGTAAAGTTATTATTATTAAACAAATGTTTCAACTAACTAGAAATTTTCCAAAATTTAGTGTGAAAAAAGCTTACCATCAATAAAAATCATATACAAGAAACTTATGATAATTTTCCAACAAAAACTTATCCCTTCTCACTTTCTTCACCTAACTAAAAACTCATTGCATTGAGAGTAGCAAGGTACTCTACAATCAATATAGATAAGATTTAGAACTATGTACAAAAATAAAAATAATAATTAAAAAAATCAACAAATAATAATAAATGTCAATTGTACTTTGATTATTACCCTTGTCATTAAACTTACATTAATATAAAAGATATATAATCATATTGATAAACTCAATTCATTTTTCCAAACAAAAACTTCAAAACAATAGAAATAAAAGCATGAAACACTAAGAACACAAATGAACCAAAACATTGAAACGAGGTGAAAATATTGTGAAATTTCATAAAGCATATATAAATATGATATGAGTTTAACGTATATAGTCTTTCTTTCTTCTTTAACCGGGGAACCTATCTGTACATCCCATCAAGCATGCTGGAATACTAAACCACGGGCCGAGGTCAGCCTAAATTTGGAACCGACTCATCAACAGAAAAGGGGTGCCTAACATTCACGAAACTTGAGGGACTGGAGCCTAGGCCCGCAACAAATGAACCGTTCTACTTTACCGTTGAGTCTGAAGCCTCTGCCCCTATATATATAGTCTATATCAGTTTCTTTAAATATAATACACATTTCTATATATCTTAATTTCTTTCCATATACATATTTTTTAACCCATACCTTAAATTCATAATATATATTATATCTACTTTATTAATAATCAAAATAATGTATAATAAACAAATAATTAAATTTATAATATATATTATAACTATTTTATTAATAATCAAAATAATATATAAATTAAAAAAATACTTATATTTTATCCTTACCCATTTATTTATCCTTATTTTATCAACATCAAACTTCGTAGAAACTATTAATTGAGTAAGACATGTAATGTACATGTAGCAAGTAATATTTACATCCAAATTCCAACCACAAATATTTCTCCGACACGGAGATCCTTTATCGAAGTTAGCTTCATGTACATGTACCAAGTAATATTTCTAGAACATGTACATCCAAAGTCCAACCACAAATATTTCTCCGACATGTACATCCTTTATCGAAGTTAGCTTCCTCCATGTGGCGCATTAAATAGTCTGCAACGGCCAGCGTGTCGCATATTGTTTAGGTTTCAATCATCATTAAGGCAACTAGTACATATGCATGGCAAAGTATTTGTTTATTATTAGTTTTATTTTTGTAAAATTAAAATAGTCAAATACATTTGAAGAAGTTAATTTTATTTTTATAAACAAAATCAAGGTTAAAATTTGATGGTTGAATAGTCCTTATTTTCATTTTTACAAGTCAAAATACTACCACTTCATAAAATTAAAAGTCATTAATAAAGTGTGAATTTTAATTTCACATGTTATCTTGAAGTCTCTTCATTAAAATTAAAATTAAAATAACACTTGAAATTAAAATTCACACTTCATTAATGACTTTTAATTTTATGAAGTGGTAGTATTTTGATTTGCAAAAATGAAAATGAGGACTATTTACCCATCAAATTTCAACCTTGATTTTGTTTATAAAAATAAAATTATTAATGACATTTAAAGCATACCGATGATATTCATTTTGAATCAATACATGGTCATCCAAGTCTCAAAAGATTTTCCAACATATTATCATACTTGCATATATATTACAAAATAATAGTTGAAAGCTGAATATAAAAAAAACTACTTGAGGAACACCGTTCAAGACTCAAAACTATTCAGAAAAATAAAACCAACTAGTCAAAGAAATTCAAATTACCCAAGTAATTGACCTGGGAATTAAGAATATCTCCCCAAATTAAAACACCTTCCTCACTCCACAGAGCATGCTTAGAAAGTTTGTCTGCCAATTGATTATGATGTCTATAAATATGCTCCAGTGAGATGTTCCTAAACTGTTGGATAATGGATTTGATCCTATTGCTCCAGTGAATTAAGGATAAAACTTTGAGATTAAATTCATTTTGAGCCCATTTAATGGTGACTCTAGAATCTATGAAGATCTTCAAATCATTAATACCGAAAATGCTGGCCACTTTCTATATGCACCATAATGCAAGAATCTCCACCTTCATATTTGTCTCGGTCCCGCAATTGAGTCTTAAGGAGAAGTAATGAAATTCATTCAAGAAGATAGCTCCCCCTGCTGCACTCCCTCTTGCGCAGCACCATCAAAAAAGAGCGTTGGACACTTGATCTATGGTTGAAAGAATCCAATTTTCTTTATGGTTAAAGGATCTTGTTCTTTGAAGATGGATTGATACATACTCAGAATTTGACCTGTTGTTTTCTGGAAGTATGGCTTCTGATTTTCAAAAACTGCTTTGTTTCTAGCATGCCAGATAAACCAAGAGATAATCATCGGAAGAAAGGAGTGAACTCTACAATCCCTAAACCAATTCAGACAGCAAATATCAAAATTTTCAGTTCCCCAAACCTGATTAATATTCAATGCAGAGTAGATGTTTCTCCAGATTTCTCTAGTGAAAATGCAAGACACCAAAAGATGATTTGTAGATTCTGCCTCAATATTGCATAGTTCGGATCTGTTAGGGCCACTCCATCCCATCTTTACTAAGTTGTCTCAGGTTTTTAATTTGCCTTTGAGAGCAAACCAGCCAAAACATTTAAATTTTAATGGCATATTCCACTTCCACAGTCTTTTAAACCACCACTGTTGGGGGTTGTAATGCCTGGATTTTATAATTGCATTATAGGATGTCTTTGTCATGATATCACCAGTGCAAAGATTACCCAACCATTGGAAAGTCTCCAACCTACAGAATTTAGACGATTAAAATAATTGTTCCATTCCCATTCGAACTTGTTCCATTCCTATTTGAAGTTTTTTGAACTTGTGAGAAAAACCTGGAAATTTTGATTTTTGCCATGGTCTCGTTATCGCTTCCTGTTCGATAAACTTGACTCAGTCATGGTTTTTTGGGCCCATTGTATTGCTTGTGAAAAAGCCTATTTAAAGGTTTACAAGATAACCCTTCTTTGTCATTATGTGTGTGCTTGGTTTAATCATTATGTTCATTATGTTTTTTTTGTTTATTATGTTTTTGTAAACTTTTTATTTTTGTATTATATGTGGCAAAATATGAAAATTCAATATTTCATATAGTTTTTTTTTCCCTTAGAAAAAAATTCCGTAACTTTATTTATGAAAATAAAAGTTCATTCTTCATATTCACTTACTATCCTCAAAACCAAAGTTTAAAGTTCATTTCATCTCCAAAAGTATTACTTTCAAAATTCATTCAAAAGGTCCAAATCAAAAACTTTCCTTTACAACATGATATTTTCGTATCAGCTTTAGCATATTTCACAAACAAATCTTGACATCAAAATGTTATTCCTAAGAGACTGAAATTCAATGAGGATCCCTAAGAAAATATTGTTGTTGTTCTATAATGGTACCATCTTGTTCTTGATATACAAACCATTCCCACTCCTTAGTCCTTAGCTCGAGGTCTTTTTTTGGATCGCATACATTGTGAATTTTCATCTTCTTATCTCTTTTAATATCTGGATTAGAAATATGTCAAGGCATTGAATATTATCATAGCTATTATAAATATTATTTAAAAAAAAACTATTATTATGATTGGTAAAATTAAGATTTAAATGTAAAATGAAAAACAATATTAAAATTAAAAAGTTATATAAAAATTTCTAAACTTGTAAACTAAGACATCAGATTTTAACCCTAATCAAAACTATAATTTTAACAATAAATATTTTAATTTCAACCAAAATTTTAAAAAAAATCAAAATCATGTCCCACCATTATATTCTTCTGATAAAAAAAAACAAAATCATGGAACTATTATGTTCTTCTGAGAAGAAATCGAAATCATGGAACCATTAACTTCTTCTATTATCCACCATACAAATATTATCATTATTCACTGTACCACTGTACAGTGGAAAACAGTGAACTATGGTTCCAACTGTTCTCCTGGCAGAAAATCTGGATACATTTTTCGTGACAGCAAGTTGTACACCTTTTTGCTGTTAGGTCAATAATGTGACAGGAGAACCGATAGCCATTCCATTTTTATGACGCTTGGCAAATTCTGCTTCTCTGCAAACTATATTAATAATTTGTGCTTGGCAATACGTCAGCAATGTGAGAATCTGACTCATAAATTGTAGTATTGCACTGGTCACACGTTCGAAAATATCAAAATTTCAGGAACTTTTTCGAACAGTGAGGTTTCTATATGTACTCAGCGGCCCTGCGACAGACCAGCGACGATGCCAGTACTGTGTCTGTTTCGATCATCAGCTCTCGACTTAGATTTTAGGGTTTACAGTATTACAGTGCCCAATGATGAACGAATGAAAGAATTCTACGATAGCACAGAGCCCGTAGACTGGAATCACGTACTGAATTATATACTAAACCAACATTTCCAGAAATTAGTTTTCGTTCGTCAAAAGTGAGTGAGGTACTGACTGATCAGTATGCAAGCGGCGGTCACCATTGCTGCCTGTAGAAAGTTATTGGAGACCAATAAATGGTACTTCAGATCTTTTCCTCAGAAATGGTGCTTCAGAGCTATCTTCCATAACTATCTTCTTTGGTGAATTAACATGTTTTGAAGTTGGTGAGTATTATAAATATTTTGAAATTGAGATTTTAATGTGGATATATATAATATTTAAGAGAAAATGTTTTTGTCTTCCTCCTTTTTATTATCACAAAGATAACAAATTATTTGTTGTAGTTACATATATTGTAGGAAGTATACAAACTATGGAGAAATTTATTGGGTGGAATGCCACAACAAAGTGTGCATGGTAAGACACCTTGACTGAGACAACTTGGATGAGTGTTTAGTGGAACTATTAGGTGGTTTAGTATGGGAGTGCGACCCACCAAAAATTTCAAGGACACGCCATGGAATGACTAGATCAAACTTACAATGTTATATGGATGCCCTAAATAGACTGTTAAATGTGAAGTGGGAAATCCATCATACTTAGGAGGATTTCATAGGTGTAAGGTGGAATAGCTTAGGCATTGAGTGTAGTGCATGCCATGGTTGCAATCATAAGATGACTTCAAGAAGTCAGTGGTGTCATGGGTACACTTGGAGATATGGAAGCTGAAATTATTCCCTTAATTCAAGGGAAGTGGTTGGGCACCTTTCCATAATATATGTGGAGGCCATGATTTTTCTAAAGAAATCAAAGATCAAGGGATTTAAGTCATTCAATCAAAGAGCATGCAAATATTGAGGAGTTGGTCACAAAGTCTAGGGTGCAAGCAATAATGTGACTTGGGTATTGTTCATGAGTACAAAGATCTAAGAACATATCTAACAAAGGAGGCTTGTGGTAAACTTGATTTATATTGAAAATTAAGTTTCATTAAGAGTTCAAGTTGGATGGTGTTATGTTGCAGGAATTCTACAAGGGAAATGGGTGACCAAGGCAGACTTGGTGCATCGTAGGTTAGATCAATCCAGTAAAGAGGTGAAAGGTAGTTCAATGCGGATATTAGGTTCATTGCCTGAAGAGTTGCACAATTCAAGATGATTGAGATTACAATAGGCATGATCACAAGTATTAAAAGAGTGATTTTGTAGTAGTGTGGTCATAATTTGCAATGTAGATTATGTTATTTACATGTATGAAGAGTCATGCTAGTTGGCCAAACTAACCTTTGTAAAAACTTGGTTGTATCATATTCTAATAAAAATTTAGGTGCTTTCCTTGGGAACAACACCATATGTTGATGTGTTATGGTTGCAATGTTGTTTAAATAGTTATGTATTGAAGACTATTTACTTGGGATGCTTTAGAAGGCGTGATTGTTCATGGACTTGTATGTATAGTAGTTGGAGGGTTGGGTCATGTATGAAGGTGTAATCTAGTTGCAATTAGCCCAAGATGACCAAATCACTAGGATTGATGCAAGCTAGTGTCGCACCTATTAGTATGGCACGACAGTGAAACAAATTATGAGATCGACTCTATGGCCATGATAAGATATATACCAAATTTAGTTTATTCAACTTATAAAATGAAATTAATTACTTTGATTTATCATATTGTTTCTCTTATCGAAAATTTGAAAATAAAATTTCTTAATTTCCCATCATTTTGATAATAATATTATGATTTCTACACCTCATATTTCACCAAAGGTTTGAAATACTTCCTCCTAAAACCGCTTTGGATTAAGTTTGTACCAAGCTTAGGATTGCACAATTCAAACTTCAAAGATATAGGAAATTATGATTAGAACATCGATTTGGATCAATTTAAGACCTACATCTATCCACCCCTTGAAGTACAAAATTTGATACTTTAAAACCATAAATTTGCTTTGAAACTCCCTCATCATCTGCATTGTTATTCCTCCATGTAGAACGCATGGATATAGGTTCAATATAAATGAGGCTAGGTGCCTCATCACCTCCCAAAACCATTGTAACTTCATGAAAACACTACAAAGAAAAAATATTCTCTTGGGAAGTTTATTTATCTTCATGTGTTCCATACACATTCAAAATAGTTATAGGTGATTCCAAATATTTTATTAAAAAAATCCATGGAAAAACTTAAAAATATAGCATAAGTATTGGTTAGTACCAAATTTTGTGTGCATCTAGTAATGATGCCTCATGATAAACCATCAGAATATAAATGTAGGAAGTCCCAACCATTAAGAAGTATTCTCATCACACCCACTAACAGTCTCCCTTCCCCGTAGTCTCGTGTAATAATAAAATTTTAGACTTCTCTACCTCCACTAGTCATCTAATTACTAGTCTTTTATTTTGGATACCTAGGCCTTGAATATTGACTCACCTTGGATTTGGCATATTTATATCATCACTTTACCTTATTTATAAACCTTTTTTTCTTATCCATAACCTTATATTAATTTATGCTAATGTTCTTATGCAGGTTTTTAGGCTCAAGGTGTTTTTCCATTACATGACTTAGTATTTCATTTGGTTTTTTACTAACATTAGGGGGATTAGTGTACTATGTATTTTCTTTGGATATTGATTCATTTGTTAGAAATAAGCTACAAAATATTTGAGGGAATTCCATAGCAGCTGCGGAAACTCTACAAGCAGCTGCAGAACCTTTATATGTAGCTGCAGAACCTCTACAGAACATGTGAGTTGCAAAAACTCTACAGAAACTACGAGGTGTGGATCCTATACAAAACCTGTGAGCTGAGGAACCTCTATAGAACCTGTGAGTTGTGGATCCTCTACAGAACCTACGAGTTGCGGAACCTCTACAAAACTTGTGAGCTGTGGAAACTCTATAGAAGCTATAGAAGCTACAGATAGTCAATAATTCAAATTTACCTTCAACCACCAACTTTGGAGAAAGATACTCATTAGGAGTAATGGATTTTTATAAATCCATTATTTTCTATTAACCTTATGTTTCTCAAATCATGATGTTAAATTATTTGAAAATTAAAGGTGGCGAATGTGTTGAAATAGTTTATATTCCTTGGAAGGTAATAATGTCTTTGTATTATGTCGGAATTTATCCACAATCTTATGTAAAAGAGTAATGTACATTATATCCCATGTTCATTATGGTAAAGTATACTCTTGATATCCATCATTATATAAAGAGATGTTATTATGGAGAATTATATTATCCCACATGCAATATGTGAGAGTAATTCCTCCAGATCTCTTGGTATATAATAGGGTCAAGGGAGTCACATCATATAACACGATTGATAAAGTGGTATATGCTCATACATAGTATTGACACATGGTATTGTGATCACAAGATTTATTATATTGTATTGGGGTTATTTGTAGTGGCTCTCTTGTAAGATTGAAGGAGATTTCTGGAGATAATAGAAGACAACATTCCTGTGGACGTAGCCCAATTGGGTGAACCACGTATATCTAGTGTATTATTTTCCTTATTCTCTTTCTGTTCTTATTTATGTTGATATGTTATTGATTGCTAAGATAGGTAAGCTCGTTTAGCTAGATCCATATCTCTGACATGGTATCAGATCTAGTTGCTATGATCTAGCACCTTCTATAGATTTCAATCAATAACTATTATCATCTGGGAATTTTTTATCTTGTAGATTTGTTTTCTATCTGGTAGCCATTAGGCTTCTCTTTAGATCTGGGCATATTTCTGCAGTTTTTTTTCTAACCCTAACCTTGTTGTGTAGATTTTTGCAGAAATTTTTCAAGGGTTTCTTGATTTTTTTTGTATATCTATATGATTTTTGGATTCTCCTCAAGGAGATCTATCTTCTGGTTATCATATTGACAGTTTTCTTCCAAGTTTGGTAGACTTTGTGCAGGTTTCTATGTTCGTCTTAATCGACACTGTTTTTGGCCTAAAACTGGACACTCGCGACTTTTCCTTCGTAGAACCCGCGGTTAACCGTGAATTTTCCTACTGCGAACCCGCAAGTATACTGCAGACCCGCAACTATTAAGTGTACAGACCCGTGTGTGCTACGGCATACTCACGTCTTCCCTACTTTTAAACTTGCGCTTACTTCAGTGTACTCGCTACCCTACTATGCAGAGACCCGCGAATGCTTCGGCATAACCGTGACTTCACTTTACAGAAACCCATGAGTAGCCACGACTTCACTATATAGGAACCCATGAGTATTAGTCTTATTTGCGAGCTTACTATTGGAAAACCCGCGAGTAACTTTTCTTGGCACTTTTTTAAGGGCTGTAAGTAAAAGTTTCTTCTTCTTTATTATGTTTCTTCGGATCAGTACGAAAAAAGTGTTTCAGTTTTCTGCTATTCATCTTTTTTTGCATTTAGGTTTTGCTTCTAATCATGTTTATTAAGACATTATTTCTTGTTCTTGGTATATATTTGTGTCACATTCCTATATGGAATCATTGGAATTTTTTAAGGGCATGGATCTTTAGTATTTTGTCATGATGATAGCTATAAACCATCTAATGCTTAATATTTTTAACAAGATACCTAATAAATAATTTTGTTCCTTTTTTATCATATTTAATCATGTTGATTTCTAATCATGTCATGTTTATAAAAGCAATTTTATAAGAGCAATCTCAAATTTTTAAATATTGTATAATCTATTTTATTGCTCACTATTTATATGTTGTGGCTGACACTTATTGTGTAAAAGTAACTTCATTGTGAGTAAGTCAAGTTAATCTTTTATTTGATCATATTATGTTGCCATATTTTTATATGATGTTTGCTAACCTTTGGTGTATAAGCATTTTCATTTATGTATGAGCAATTTTTTTTTATGATCTTTGTATGTCTTAATCTTGGAAGTTCTTGTGATTTATCATATTGTTTCTCTTATCAAACATTTGAAAATAAAATTTCTTAATTTCCCATCATTTTGATAATAATATTATGATTTCTAATTCTCATATTTCACCAAGGTTTGAAATGCTTCCTCTTCAAACCACTTTGGATTAAATTTGTACCAAGCTTAGGATTGAAAAATTCAAACTTCAAAGATATAGGATTATCATTAGAACATCGATTTGGATCAATATAAGACCTACATATATCCACCCCTTGAAGTACAAAATTTGATACTTTAAAATGATCAATTCTCTTTGAAACTTCCTCATCACCTGCATTGTTATTCCTCCATGTAGAACCCATGGATATAGCTTCAATATCAATGAGGCTAGGTGCCTCATCACCTCCCAAAACCATTGTAACTTCATGAAAACACTAAAAAGAACAAATATTCTCTCAGGAAGGTTATTTATCTTCATGTGGTCTATACACATTCAATATAGTTATAGGTGATTCCAAATATTTTATTAAAAAAATCTATGTACAAACTTAAAAAGATAGCATAAGTAAATTGGTTAGTACCAAATTTTGTGTCCATCTAGTAATGATGCCTCAAGATAAACCATCAGAATATAGAGCTAGGAAGTACCAACCCTTAAGAATCATTCTCATCACACCCACTAATAATCTCCCCTCCCCATAGTCTCGTGTAATAATAAAATTTTAGGCTTCTCTACCTAAACTAGAAATCTTACTACTAGCCTTTTATTTTGGATACCTAGGCATCGAATATTGATCGGCCTTGGATTTCGCATATTTCTATCATCACTTTACCTTATTTACAAACCTTTTTTTCTTATACATAACCCTATATTAATTCCCACTAATGTTCTTATGTTGGTTTTTAGGCTCGAGGTGTTTTTCCATTACATGACTTAGTATTTCATTTGATTTTTTACTAAAATTAGGGGGATTGGTGTACTATGTATTTGCTTTGGATATTGATTGATTTGATAGAAATCCGTCGCACAAAATATTTGAGGGAGTTACATAGAAGTTGCGGAAACTCTATAGGCAACTGCGGAACTTTTACAGGTAGTTGTGGAACCTCTACAAAACCTACAAGTTGTGGAACCTTTATAGGTAGCTGTGGAACCTCTACAGAACCTGTAAGTTGAAGAACCTCTACAGAACCTATGAGCTACAGATCCTATATAGAACCTATGAGCTACGAAACCTCTACAGAACCTTAGTTGTGGATCCTTTATAGAACCTACGAGTTGTGAAACCTCTACAGAACCTGTGAACTATGGAACCTCTACAGAACCTACAGAAAGTCAATAATTTAAATTTTTTCTTCAACCACCAAATTTGGAGAAAGATATTCATTAGTAGTAATGGATTTTTATAAATCCATTATTTCTGTTATTCGACTTATGTGTCTCAAATCATGATATTAAATTAAATTTGAAAATTAAAGGTGGCAAATGGAAGTGGATATGAGTGCATATTTGTCTTATCCACAAATATTTGAAGGTCTCCTTTAAATACATGATGGAACTAAGAAGTCAAAAGTTGTTAAGATACATTTGGGATGAGTTTTGACTATTTTATTATAGCCTCTCTCCATAAATTCTAATTTGACTTCAAAGATATCCTAAATAGCATGTAGTTAGTAAAGGTCTTGGAATTAGTTTTGAATTAGTTTTGAGATCCAAGTTATTAGCAAATTGTTGAGGATATTTTGGATCTTCGTTTATTACTTGTTATGTAGAACTCGTGTATAAATAAGAGCTCCTTCTCCATTCCAAGAGAAGAACTCTTAGAGAAATAGTCCAAATAATGATGGAATAAAGATATACTTTCATCTTGATTCAATATAGATATTAGTTTATAATTTCTTTTGCAATATGATTTTATTTATTTTATGTTGGTGTAGTTGTACTTCATTACTTAGTTTTCATTTCGTAGGATGCGTGAAGTTTATTTCTGCAATTTGATTTCAATGCATAGATAGATATTTAAATTTTTATTTTACAATCATTGAACTTATTACAATGACCATATTCATTTATTTTGATTATAAACAATAACTTGTATTTGGAAAGGATAGTTTTTAGGTTTAATTTATGCCATTTAGCTTTCTGTCAAAGTGTGGTGTGAATTTCAATTTATGCAAGAGTGATTTAGGATTTCAATTCTGCAATTAGTTTTACAGCACATCGATGGGGTTACATCGGGATAAATTTGGTTGATATGTTAGAATATCCAGCAATACTGAGAGGGGGTGTGAATCAGTATTGAGCCGTTTCTTAATTTATTAATCCAATTTAGTATTAAGCACACATTAAAGCAACATGTTAATAAATAATTGTTATATATGTGGGGGGGTTTGATTCGCGAATGGACGGCTAGGGTTTCAACCATTTGGAACTTTTTCGCTTAGCAAGGTTTTTACCTATTGCTGCTGAGACGGCACTCTGAGTAAGCATACTGGCGAAAAAAATGGGCCTGCGTGGGGGGGGCCTCCCACCTCCATCTTCATCACTCCCAACAAGTAAGAACGATGGGGCTTCAAAGACGAAATCCATTGGCTGCAGGGAGGAGGTTGGTGAGGGTTCTGTCTCCAAAGACCCTCAAGGACAGAAACGAAAGCCTATAGGTGGTATCCCCAGATCGGATGAGATCCCAACCCTCCAGATCAAATCAGAGAAGCTGTGAGAACAAGTCAAACTTTGGAAGGAGAAATCCCTAATCGGTAAGTTTATCAGGATCTAGCCAAAAGATAAAGATCTCCTCAAATGGATCAAATCTACCTGGAACCCTAAAGGTCATTATGACTTATAGCTGAGATCTAAGGGTTTCTTCACAATTATATTTTTTAATCAAGAAGATAGGGATCAAATTTTGGAAGGAGGGCCTTATTTCTTTGTTTCTTCATGTTTGTATCTCATCCCATGGAAAGAAATATTTAACCCGGATAAAGAAGATATGAGTATAGCACCAGTGTGGATCCGACTTTACTCTCTACCCTATGAGTACTGGGATCTGGAAATATTGAGGGATATAGGAAATACTCTTGGTGAATTTGTGAAAGTTGCATAACTCACCAAGCAGCAGCGCTACACTTCTTATGCTCGTATTTTTGTCTATATGAACTTATCACGTGAGATCCCGGAAGCAATCAGTCTCATGTGGGAATATGAGGACTGGATTCAACCACTCGATTATGAAAATGTCTCGTTCTGGTGCCGAGGATGCCATGCTCATGGTCACTTCAGTAGAAAATGTCCGCAAAATTTTGAGGCTCCTACACCTAAAGCTGCTCCGGAGGATGGAAGGGATAATGAAGGCTTCACACAAGTCAAAAGCAGGAGAAAACAAGGTCGCAACACCCATTCAGATCTACCCAACCATCACTCAATTGCGACCCCCAACAAGTTCCAAACTTTGGATTCTGCAGAAGAAGATCCATAAATCTTGGAAAAGAATCTCAGGAAATAAATTCACCCTAGAGAAACCAACCCTGTGGACATCCCACAAGTCTAGGAAAACCTAACTGAACAATCTGTTTGCATGGAGGAAGATCAACTGGACGAGGCTGAGGATATGGACCTAGACGAAATCGAAAAAGAATGCAGAAAAAAAGGGAAGGTTTATGTTAAGGTCTATGTTTCAAGAAGACAGCTTGATCTTCTTAAGGAGGCCATCCTGAAAATTGGTGCTTCCCCTCAGCTTGGAATAGCTAAGGAGCCTCATAAAATCACCAAAAGAAAGCAGTCGGAATAAGGGGAAAAGAGAGGAAGGAATACAAACAAACAAAGGATTGCAGAGATTGGTAGCAAGTTGATAGAATCTGGTCAATACCCGACAATTTGGGCGGCCTTCTCTGAAGTAAATCGGGTTACTCAATGAAGGTTATATCCTAGAATATCCGGGTGAATCACCCCGTAAAATCAAGACCTCGAAAAATAAGAGGAAAAAAGAGAATCCATGGATACTATGTCTACAGGAAGCCAAATGTGGTACTGAAACAATGAAGGAAATTGGGAAAAAAGTGTGGAAGGGATGTGAAACAATGAGTATTGATGCTCATGGTATGGTGGGTGGCTTAACTTTCCTTTGGAATCTAGAAGTATTGAATCTTTCAAACTTCTCGACGGCGAAAGGGCTACTCACAGTGGGTTTCCATATCCATCAATCCCAGATCAAAGGGACTATCACCAATGTTTATGGCCCTAGAATCTACCCCCAGAAATAAACCTGCTTGGAATCCCTATTCTGCGATGATCGTTTGGTTGATGGCAAGATATGGATCATAGGGGGTGGCTTCAATTCGATCACCTCGCTCAAAGAAAAAAAATGAAGACGAAGCTTAGGAACTGCAAACACAGCTTTTAAGGATTTTATTGAAACTCATAATATCATCGATGTAGAAACTGCTAATGGTTGGTTCACTTGGAACAACAAACGAGGTGGTCACCACCATGTCGCCTCTCGCCTAGACAAGTTCATGGTATTAGAATGGATCACCAATAGTAGCAGGGACCTCCACTTACTAGCTCTCTCGTCTGTCATATCTGATCATTGGCATGTCAGCCTTCAGTGGGGGGGTGTGGGCCAACCCTCCAAGAGACCTTTTCGCTTTGAACAATTATGGCTGGAACACAAATATGTTAAATCTCTTGTATCCCAATGGTGGTAGGACTCCCCACCTTCAGAGGGTACAAGGATGTACCAATTCCAACATAAATTAAAAAATATCAAGGCTAAGATTTGTACCTGGAACAGATAAGAATTTGGAAATATTTTCGAGGACAAAAGGGTCCTGATTGAGAAGTTGGAGGAAATCCAATGGAAAGGAATGATAGCAGGCTATGATGCTGAGCTAAGAGAGTTAGAAGAATCCACCACTCACAAACTTAATGCTCGTGAGCAACAGGACGATATCTACTGGTAGCAAAAGTCTAGAAACCAATGGCTTAAGGAAGGTGAACATAATACCAAATTCTTTCACCAATCAGTTATTCAAAATAGGAAATGAAACAAAATCCACCACCTGAAGACTGTTGAATGCTCCTATATCGAAGAGAGGACGGACATGGAATAATAACTAGTGTACTACTTTGGAACCATCATGAAGGAGGACAGGGCCAATAGAGCTTCAGATATTACCAAGATCAGCCAAACTATCGCATCTCTTGTCACTACTGAACAAAACACTGTCCTAACAAAACCAATTGAGTTGATGGAAGTTGAGGAAGTGGTGAATCAAATGGTTGGCCGTGGTAAATCTCTCGGCCCTGATGGGATTACAACCAAATTCTTCCACCATTTCTGGGACCTGATAAAGAACGAAGTCTGGATGATTGTGGAAGATTTGAGAAGGACCAGAAGGGTTCTTAAAGCATTCAATGCGACCTTCCTCACCCTCATTCCAAAAATTGATGGGGCAGATTCTCTAGGTAAGTTCTGACCCATTGCTCTATGTAATGTTATCTACAAGATCATCACAAAAGCAATGGCAAATAGACCAAAACCAATTCTGCCCGACCTGGTATCTCCGGAGCAATTAGGTTTTGTGGAAGTAAGACAAATCCTAGATGGGGTAATTATGGTTCACAAGGTAATCCACTCTTTAAAAATCACCAAAAATCCAGGCATGCTTCTGAAGTTAGATATATCAAAATATTATGACAAATTAAGCTGGCATTTCATGCGTGAAATGTTAAAATCTTTTGGTTTCTGCCTAGAATGGATAGAATGGATTATGAATCTCACTTCTTCCTCCTTCTTTTCCATTCTTCTCAATGGATCCCCAACAAGCACTTTCATCCCCTCCAAAGGTATAAGACAAGGGGACCCACTCTCTTCTTTTCTTTTTATCCCAATGGCAGAAAGGATAGGGATATCGATCAAAGACAAAACTCAGCGTGGGGATATCAAGGGGTTGTGTCTCCATCCTGGGGCTGATGTGCAAACCCACTAGCAATTTGTCGATGATATAATGTTAATGGGCCACCCCTCGGTCCAAGAAGCAAATGCTCTGAAGAAAATTATTTCTACTTTTGCAAAAGATTCAGGCCTAGAAATCAATAGAGAGAAATCCTAAATATTCTTCTTCAATAAGCCGAAGATTACCCAAAGAAACATTAATTGCATTATGGGCTTCCAAGGGAGCTCCCTTCCTTCCAAACACCTCGATGTGTCGCGGGCTGCTAGTGTTATTAAGAAAGTTTCTTGGGAGGACCTTTTGGATCGCATTAAATGAAGACTCTCAAGCTGGACTTTGTGAACCCTTAACCTGGCTAGCAAAGTCACCTTCATCAAATATTTGGTCCAAGCTATGCCTATTTATCTCTTCTCAGTAATGGCCACTCCAAAATCTGTTATCAAGCAACTCATAACTATCCAACGAAACTTCCTTTGGGGAGGGAAGCCTGATAAGCTCAAATGGGCCTTAATAAGTTGGGACAAGATTCACCAACCTAATTCCATGGGAGGCCTCGATTTGAGAGACCTAGAGAAAACAGTCATGTTCTAGCAGCTAAAATTTGGTGGAACTGGGTCTCCTTTACCTCGAAGCCTTGGGCCAAGTTGTGGCACGTGAAATATGCTCCCAACTGTCTGAAGCGTGACCTTGTCCACTTCAATGAGGAAAAACCAGGGTCCTTTATTTGGAAGACTTTCCACCACAGCTGGAGTATTGTTCAAGACCATAGTTTTTGGGAGGTGAGGGATGGGGAATCCACCAACTTCTGGAAGGATTCATGGCAACAAATCCTGAAATTAACCAGATTGGACAATATGGAGGTTTATCAAGCCAACTGTAGAGCTGAAATGTTAACAAAGATCAACCAATAGTGGAGACCCGATCATAGCACCAATGATTATAAGGAATGGCAAGATCAGGACAAGTGGGTTCGAAGAGTCTCGGACGAATATTGGATACAGATCCACGACACTATTCAGGGAAGTTACATAAAATATCAAACGGGACCGGACAAACTCCATTGTGGTTACTCCACAAGCGGAATTTTCAATACCAAATAATCTTATGAACTCTGGACCAATGCCCCTGGAACTCATAGGGATGAAACTTGGAAAAATATATGGAAAACAAACCCCTGGCTAAAGGTAGCCACTTTCATTTGGCTGGTAAATCATAGAAGAATATTGACATGGGAAAATCTCATGAAACATGGTATAATCGGCCTATCACAGTGCATCATGTTCCTTCAAAATGAGGAAACTTTAGACCACTTCCTTGATTCTTTCCCTTTTGCCTCCTCCTTTTGGGACAAAGGAGAGGATATTTTCAGATGCTCCAATCGTCACAGAGGAAACCTTTCTCTGACTATTAAGGATTGGGATCCTCATGCATTCTTGAACCCCATTGTCAATTCCTTTTGGACCTCCTTTCCTGGATTCATGATGTGGGAAATATGGAAGGAATGAAACAGATGGATTTTTCAAGACCATTGCTCAACCCAGGTTCAAGTCTGGGCTAAGATCGGGAGTTCCATCCAGGAAACTACTCGTTTTACTCTCTGGGATGAAAAAGACTGGTATGTCAATGAGATAGAATGCAAAATTCTTACATCTTGGGGCATCAACAAAGCCACTCAAGGATGCACCCGAAATGAAGCTAGGAATATAACCCTGAAAATCCTTGATCACTGGACACCCCCTCATCCTAGAACTTTCAAATTGAACTTTGATGGAGCGTTGAAAGGTAAGACAGGCTTGGCTGGTTTTGGGTGGTGTCATTCGTAATTGGAATGGAGAAATATTGCAAGTGTACATGGGAAGTATAGGGGAGGACACCAACAATGCAGCTAAAATGGAGTGTCTCCTTGCTGGACTCCAGCTGGCCATCCAATTAAGGCTTGAGCCAATCACCATTGAAGGGGACTCCCGCCTCATTGTACAAATGGCTCAGAGCCTTCAAACTGGGAAAAATACTGCCATGATCACGAACAGTTGGAGGCTTGCTTACAGAACAGAGAAACTTTCCATGATCATCAACAACTCTTACGCGTGGTCCTTTAGCCACATCCACAGAAACAGAAACAAGGTGGTGGACTTCATGGCTAACATCGGATTTGATGAGAATTTACATATCCGTGCTGGAACCCTAGGTGATTTCACGGATCTGGAGTGGCCCCCTCACTGTGCTCAGTTGGAAGAGGAAGACACACAAGTGAGACCTAGGATATCACGGGACACAGGGCTAACCATCAACCACAACAGGCCATCTACGGATCCCCTTGATGAAATATTGCAGGGGATTAATCTCCCCTGCACGGACAATGAAAATAAAATCCATTTAAATCCCTATGGTAATGAACCTGTGTGGCCTGCAGCGAACCATTATGCGCAGAGCATACGGCCAATCTTGGATACTTACGATGACCTTGACATCCCCTTGGATCACATCAAGGCAAGGACATAAATAAATCATGCAGATTAATGCTCTAAAGGATGCCATTATCATGACATTTATAGGCGAAATAACGGAAATTTCTATATGAGGCAGGGAGAAGTTAATGTTGTTAAGCCTCTATCTGGATATTTTTCCATATGTTATATTTGGGTTAGGAAACCTTAGCGGTGAGCTTCAGGAAAGTATGGTGAGTGACTCTGTTAGTTATAGGATGGATCTGAGGAAACAAAAGGATAAAAAATCCCGCTGTGACCCAAGAAAGGGAAAGGCCCCTGCAAGGAGGGAACATAAGAAGGTCCTCGTTGCTGCGTGTTTTTTCCGTGACCGCATCCTTGTGGTTATCAAGGAATAATTGGAAAGAGTGGAGAAGGACCTATGTGTTGATGTATTTGTAACTTCGGAAGATATTCACTTGTATATTGTATGTATTACATTTTTACTTTATTGTATACCCAACGGAGATGTATTATTCCTCCGATTGGAAGTGTCATCGTTTGTATTTGCAAGTGTCGCAAGTTATATTGTAAGTGTCGTAACTTATATTTGATGGGTTATTAGACCACCTTCGAGGGGTTGACCCAGCGTGGGTCAAAGGGTTATTAGACCACCCTAGTGGGGTCGACCCAGTGACAAGTGGTAATGGGTTATTAGACTCTCCTAAGGGAGGTCGGCCCAATTAGAGTAAAAGGCAAGTCAAGTCATTGTATAAATAGGGAGTGTGTGTCTCTCATTCTCTTCATTCACTCACTCAATCACTTCGCATTAGTGAGAGAGAGGAGGAGTGCGCACAAGTGGAGGGGGAGTAGCTGTTGCAGACATTTATATTTTGGGGATTCATCTTGGTGATCTTTGTATTGGTTCTTATTCTATCTCCGAGTAAGTTGCGAGGTTTTTCACCTTCTTGGTTTTCCCCGATGAAATGCTTTGTGTCTCTTGTCTCTTGTCTCTTATGTTTGATATGTTGCACATGTTGTTCTTTCAGTTAAGATCCTAGATCATATTGAATTAAATGATGAAAAACTAACATGGTATCATAGCTAGCCTGAAGGAAGGCATGGTATGGCATTTATGACACTTGTTGCACTTGTGACAAATTGTAAGCTAGGGCTTGGTATAGCAAAAACCAGTCATCATGGAACTTTTTCTATAACTCAGTTTTGGAGAAGGTTCGGGATCTAAAAAGTCTAGAGGCCGAAGATGAAATCTTCATGTACTTTGTGTCCGAATATCAGCCCCAGATTTGTTGTACTTTGTGAGATATGATTCATACAAGTTAGGGTTTCTGCCTCTTCCAGATTGCAGACCTAAACAGGTGACCTAGGAACAAAGGTCATATCTCGGGCTAGGAAGATCCAAATGGAATTCCATTAAAAGTAGAATTTAGGGCATAGACTTTATTTTCACAGATCCAGGTTTTAGAGGCCGAAGTTGAAATAGTCACACGTGGAACTCCCTACAAGTTCTCTATGTTGTTTCATCCTATAAACAGGTCACGTTGCAACACTTGGCATATCTCTCTCTCAAAGAATCCATTAAAGCGCAGATTTGTTGGTTTGGAAAGATGATAGGTCAATCTACCACAGGCCGAAGTTTCATACCCTTAGGATCCTAAATTTCAGAGATAAATCAGAAACAATCTGGCATATATTTCTGTCCAAACAGAATTGGATTCTGAGCACTTTAATTTTTTGGTTTGTCACTACTGCGGAAAATTAGGGGTTCTAAAAAAGTTGGAATTTTTGGAATTAGAGACCACAGCTGGATTCTCCTCATCAAAATAGAAATTTAGAGACCAAGATCAAATTTTCTGGTTGGGTAGAACCTCGGGCTCCATCAAACCCTAGTTCGGGATTTTGACCAGAAAACCAAAATTTGACAGAAGCTGCAGATCCAAAATTCGCAAGTCAATTTTGAGAGGTCAATTTTTGGAGTTTTCAAAATATGAGCACACCAGCTTGCTCACCTTAGTCAAATGCATCTCCCTGTCCAGACAGAAGTTTGAAATTCCAAGTTTGGATTTTTAGGGTTTCTCTATCAAACCCTAGCCAGCTGTAGATCCAGTCTCAGCAAATCAAAGTGGATTGGGTTAATCCTAGAAGAGAATGATTTGGACACCTACATAAGAGAAGAAGTTCCAGTTCTAGAGGGAGATGAGGCTAAGGCTTTACAAAAGAAGACTACAAGCAATCTTGACATGTATGACTTGAGGAGATACAGGTATGTTTTGAAATCTATTCATGATTAAGTTTGTCTTCATATTATTGAGGTTAGTACAATATGGATTAATTTTAGACTTGTCTTATCACCTTAGTAAAAGTATGAATGCATGTGAATGATAGAATACATTCATTGATTAGGGATATGACACTATGATTGTACTAATGTACTATAGTGTTGTATGAGGATGATGTTGTCCACTAGCATGAAAGGTACATCAAGAAAGACAAATCAAGTTCTAGATCCAGAACATATGACCATGATGACATGAAGACAAAGACTCATCCATAGCCATTGATCACATAGAAGCTGTACTTATGAGGTATGTATAATTTGGTTCTACAATGCTTAACTTATGAGATATGCAGGTTACTAGCACAAGGTTTATAAATCCTTGAAGAGAACAAAGAAGAGATTGTTTGTGTATGTTAGTCATAACTAGAAAACATGATAATCCAGGTATGTTCTTTTCCTGTATCAAGTTAGAATCATGCCTTGTGTTAGGATCTCTTATAAGTATACTTTCGTATGATTGATAATGATTATTCATAAAGTTATAGGTTTGAGTAATCATGGGTTTATGCATATTATGCTTCTTAGTTTGTTTAATGATATGACAAACCAGAAGAGTCCTGTGGTTAAATAAGAATATGCATGAGTAAAAGAAGTCCTCCCTGAAACCTTGAAATACTAACGCTTGTGATAAATTACTTGTGTATGAAATGATCATGACCATACATATTTAGAATCATAATATTTTGATAGTATTGAGATTATACTAATGCATGTATGATTATGTATGAGATCTTGAGGATGACACAATGATGACACTAGTGCACACTTAAGCATGCATAGTGGTCCAGGATGGATATAAGTTCAAAGATAGATAATCCAGGAAGCAAAGATCAAGAGGGAGAACACTCCAGTAATTCATGTAAGGAAGCAAAGATTGAGAGGGAGTCCACCCAACAACCAAACAAAGATAAGTATTTGAATTGTCATTTCTTGTATATATGATTACTTAAATGATGTTGTTCATGTGAAAATCCTTACAACAGATCTAAGAGCTGATGTATACCTCACAAGAAAGATTAAGATTAAGCAAGAAAATAGAAGAAGAGTGGTCAATGCAGTGTAAATGAGCAACATAATTATGATACAGTAGAACTTGGATAGAAGCAGAATAACATCACACATTGATTCATTAATCATAATATGAACAATAAATAATACAATGGTGGAGAGGATTTGAATGCCAAGGTGGCAATTCGAATTATCCTGCATGAACTGATCAAAAGATCAGTGGAGTGTCATCAAAGCACAACTAGGAGTCCTGATCATAATCAGTGGAGTCATCAATGCACAAGTAACTGTCAACCATATGTCAAACTGAGTCTAAATGAGTGTGGTAGGTGTAACTAGCACATGGAGGCACTAACTGAATGAAGGAGGCTCGATGGGGGGCGCAAGAGGAGCTAACTGGAGTCAGAATAGGCATTCTAGTCTCACTGGAGTTCCATCGAAGTGATACAGTCAGTTGAGGAATCAATCTAGTCTTAAATCAAGGAAAGATCTAAAAATAACTCAACTAACTGAAGTGCAACTGAGTGGTAGGTGAGAGAGGGTGCCTTTCACAAGTGGTAGGTGAAAGGAGGGTGCACTAAGCACTAGGAGGGATTAAACTGATCAGAAAGAAGCTTTTGGGGATAGCTAAATGAGGACTAGGTGCTAGGATTGATGACTGGGATGCATGCAATTGCATGCATGACTGAAAATGCAAATAATAGAAATGTTGGTAGGACTGGGATGGAGTATAGGAATATCCCAACAGTTCAGTCATGTACATACTTTTGTTCCTAGATTTAGGATGTATATCATGCATTTTAGAAAAGTTGCATTGATGAACAAGATACTACTAATATAGTAATGGGTAAGTGGCCTATGGTACTATACAACATTCCATTGCTACTTATCTAGAATGAAACCTCTTTGCTGACATGTTGGGAGTTGTGCACACTCTTAACAATACTCTGGTAGAGATGGAAGGCATCTAGAAAGTTACGGGATATGGATAAATGTTGTATTGAAGCACTGGCTAAGATAATTGCATGACTGTATGACATATATCTTTATGTTTAAGAATTTGTTCTGAAATATATGAGATGTTTCTAATCATGCAATTGAACTTGTCTTGTAGGAAAGACCATGTACCATCACCTACAAGAGAGACTTGTTTCGAAGAACAAGAGACAAAGACTCAAAAACAACATTTTTTCCAGCAATGAAGTTCAAGAAAACTACCTATTGAAGATATTGAAGAATTTGAAGTTCCCAGGATCTGGGATGCAGTAATGGAAGGATGCCATGATCGAGGAATACCAGTCGATCATGAAGAATGATGTTTGGGATGTGGTCCCAAGACTAGAAGGGAAGTTTGTTGTGACTTCCAAGTGGATCTACAAGATCAAACATGTTGCAGATGGTAGAATAGAGAAATACAAGGAAATGTTTGTGGCTCGTGGCTTCTCCCATAAAGAAGGGATAGATTATGAAGAGACTTTTCCACCTATAGCCAGATACACTTCCATCAGAATAGTACTTTCTTTGGTTGTTGTGATGACGTGGAAGATACACCAGATGGATTTCAAGACAGCTTTCTTGAATGGTGTAGTCGAAGAGGAAGTGTATTTGGAGCAGCCACTCAGTTTTGAGACACATGACAGGGAGTCATATGTGTGCAAATTGAAGAAATCCTTATATGGCTTGAAGAAAGCACCCATGACATGGTACAGCAGAATAGACAGCTTCTTGTCCAGCTTGGGATTTACTAAGAGTAAAGCGGATTCCAACCTTTACTACAAGGTTGAGGAAGGAAATCCAATGATACTCCTACTGTATGTGGATGACCTGTTTGTAACAGGTGAAGATAGGTTGATTGTCGACACGAAGAGGAAGCTTGTTGTCGAGTTCGAGATGAAGGACTTGGGTATGATGCATTACTTTCTAGGTATGGAGGTGTGGCGAAGTGCAGATGGAATCTTCCTTGGAAAAGGGAAGTATGCAATAGATATCCTTAAGTGGTTCGGGATGATGGACTGCAAGGCCATGGCCACACCTATGGAATCAAACATGAAGTTATTGAGTGATGCGTCATCAAATTCGGTTGATGCCACAATGTATCGTCAGATGATTGGGTCCTTGATGTACCTGATGAACACGAGACTAGATATTTGCTTTGCGGTGAACACCTTTAGCCAGTTTCTGACGGATCCTAGACATGTTCACCTGATTACTGTAAAGCATATTCTAAGGTACCTAAAGGGTATGGTTGATTATGGTCTCAAGTATGATGTGAATCAAAAGTTTAACCTAGAGGGTTATCTTTATTCAGATTGGGCAGGCAGTGCTGCAGATAGGAAGAGTACTTCGAGTTGCTGCTTCAGTATGGGATCAGGTGTGATCTCTTGGTTTAGCAGAAAGTAATCCTGCATAGCACTGAGTACAGCCGAAGCAGAGTATGTCGCATCTTGTTCGGCTAGTTGTGAGGCAGTATGGATAAGGAAGCTACTATCTGATTTATTTGATCTCCAGTTGGATGCTACTTTATCTATTGTGACAACTAGAGTTGTGTAAATTTGTCAGATAACTCGGTGTTCCATGACAAGTCGAAGCATATTGAGATCAAATATCACTATATCAGGGGTATGGTGCAGAGAGGAGCAGTGAAGCTCCAGTATGTTGCGACACATGAGACGATTGCAGATGTGTTGACCAAACCACTTGCCAGAGTGAAGTTCGAGTACTTCAGAGAGAGGCTTGGTGTTCTCCAGATAGAAGATACTTCAAGGAGGAAGTGATGGGACACATTTGCAGGAGCCATTACAAGCATGGTGGTAGGATGATCCTTCCCATGGCTGTGGATGCAAGTGTTGTGTGATGAGCATCAGGACGATGCTCCAGATGATATGCATCAGGACAATGCTATGATGATGATCAGGATGATCATGTGATGATGATGTGCATCAGAATTATGTACTCTATGATGATGACCAGTATGCTCATGAGTATCAGGATGATACTTGGTGGCCGTGGACAGGTTTTGCAGGTACATGTAATCAGTCCTGTAGATCCAGATAGGTTGTTCCAAGAACCTAAAAGATCCTGGGATGCTCTTTAGAGATCTTGCAGGTTGCAAGACACTCTTTTAAGGTTTTGCAAAAATCGCATGTAATCAGTCCTGGAGATCCGGACAGGTTGTGCTAGGCACATAAAATATCCTAGGATGCTCTTTAGAGATCTTGCAGGTTGCAAGACACTCTTTTAAGGTTTTGTGAGTTCACATGTAATCAGTCCTGGAGATCCGGACAGGTTGTGCTAGGCACGAAAAGATCCTGGGATTCTCTTTAGAGATCTTGCAGGTCACAAGACACTCTTTTAAGGTTTTGTGAAGGTCACATGTAAAATATCTTGGGAGATCCGATAGGTTTAGCAGTAAGCTCGTAAAAGTCCTGGGATACTCTTTCGAGGTTTTGTTGATGCACGTAATCAGCCCTGAGGATTCCACAGGATGGATAGATATGATGAAGACCTACAGGAGGTTAGGCCTACAACTACCATGAAAAAGGGATGGCTCTGTAGAACTTCCTATGATGAGAATAATTGAGAGATAGCACCAGTGATCGAGATGAAGAGTACATCAGCAGTGACGATGATGCTCTGTGATCCAGTGATGATGATCCAACTCCAGAATTGAAGACTTGTGCCTATATGCATTGATGACTTGTGTCAAGAGAATACCGTCCTAGTTAAGAGGGAGTGTTTATGTATTTGTAACTTCGGAAGATATTCACTTGTATATTATATGTATTACATTTGTACTTTATTGTATCCCCAACGAAAATGTATTATTCCTCCGATTGGAAGTGTCGTCATTTGTATTTGCAAGTGTCGCAAGTTATATTGTAAGTGTCATAACTTATATTTGATGGGTTATTAGACCACCCAGTGACAAGTGGTAATGGGTTATTAGACTCTCCTAAGGGAGGTCGGCCCATTTAGAGTAAAAGGAAAGTCAAGTCATTGTATAAACAGAGTGTGTGTGTCTCTCATTCTATTCATTCACTCACTCACTCACTTCGCATTAGTGAGAGAGAGGAGGAGTGCGCATAAGTGGAGGAGGAGTAGATGTTGTAGACATTTATCTTTTGGGGATTCATCTTGGTGATCTTTGTATTGGTTCTTATTCTATCTCTGAGGAAGTTGTGGGGTTTTCCACCTTCTTGGTTTTCCCCAGTGAAATGCTTTGTTTCTCTTGTTTCTTGTCTCTTATGTTTGATATGTTGTACATGTTGTTCTTTCAGTTAAGATCCTAGATCATATTGAATTAAATGATGAAAAACTAACACTGTGGGATTGGGTTAAAGCTATGTCTGTAAGCGATTTGAGTGAGGAAGTTGGAGAGTGGGTCATGGACTCTAGTAACACGGTAGGCCGCCTCTCATCCTATGATAGATTGATGGCATCCTTCTGGGCAACAAAATGCCTTTTGGCATTTTTCCTCATGGAACAGGAGAACAAATCTATTGGGGAAACAGAACTGGTCCGCACCTGGAAATCTCATTATCAGAATTTCTCTCTCATGCACCACAAGATTGATCTCATTACGTCCAAAGTTGGTATTCAGCATCTGCCTGCTCTGGGGTCGTCTCGAGCAGCTGACGAAATCTACGTTCCTTTTCTGGATGGTGTTGTGACCCCTATCTCAACCCACGCTTGATAGCTATGTTTTATGTAATTTACAGTTTAGTCTCCTTCTATACTCTCTTCAGTTTTTTGGCTATGTATGTCGTGACATTGTACATGATCCAAAACTCTATGGATGGGTCTTTTTATAGGTAGCAGGATAGTGGTATTTTGGGTTTGTCTGGATACTTCACTGAAGCTCTGTAATCTCTATTTTATGTCAGGCGGGGTGAATTTATGGATGGCTTGTAAGTTTTTTCTACTAGCCAATCCACTTGTTTTGTCGAAATGTAACTCTGTTTCCGTAATACAATTTCTTACTTTTACAAACAAGAAAAAGAAATATGTTAAGAAGAATAAACAATTGTGGACACAAATATTTTTATCGTGGAATCCACAAAGGGAAAACCACCAACACTTTCTTAATAATAATCATTTTACAAAATTGTTTACAAGCTACAACTTGATGGAGAATTCAATCCCCGGGTTTCTTCAGCTACAACTGAAAGGATGCACCAACACCCTATTTACCAGCTACAACTGGAAGGAGGCTATGACCCCCTAGTTTATCAGATCCAACTGAAAGGATGCTTCGATGCCCTGTTCTACCAGCTTCTACTAGGAGGCTACAACCATATGCAAGCCTGTAGCTTTCCCTAGCACCACCCTACCACCCATATTTGATTTTCAAAACATCAATATCTTCTATGGAATCTGCTTCTTCTCTTCACTTATTTTCTTTGGCCTTTGTACTGCTTCAAATCTTCATTTTAAAACTTCAGAGACACTCCTCTTCAAACACAAGACTTTGATTATATAATAATTGAAGAGGTGTAAAAATAAATCAGCATGACTCTTCATAACGAACAATTGTGACTCTTCATAATATATTTTACTTTTATTTTAATATTTTTGACTTTGAAATAAGAGTGGCGCTTGACATTCTTTTGCTAATGCATATTTGACATCAAATTCCAACATTATCCAACATTATTCCCATTTGGAATTGAGGGAAACATTTGAAAAACCTTCTCCCCCTTTGAAACCAATGACAAAGGCTAACTTGTCTGGTGTGAGTTTGCTTATTCTTTGGAAAATGGATGTTGGTTGAGGCTTCTTCTGCTCTCTCCTTATGATATTGATGACAGAGAGTTCCCAATATTCTCTTTGATATCTCCTCCTATCAACATATCTCCCATTGTGTAGATGATCCCTTCTAATGCTAGATTCAAGGTTCTCTTTAGGTCATAAGAGACTTTAGACTTGTCCTGTTTTAAGACATCCTTTTGTTTAGTTCTACAATCATCTTTGGAAGATTCATTTATGCTTGGAATATTTGTTTCTTCTGAGTCTTTGTAGTCTATATATGATTTCGTTCTCCACATATTTCCATGAGGTACTCTGCTTATTGATATTCTATTTCTTTTTCTTTTGGATTTCATCTTCCATACTTTTTCATGTGTTTCCTTAGATAGTCGGTATGTATTGTTTTTGCAATGTTTTGCAAAGTGTCCAGCATTGTGACATATGAGACATTTAATAAGTCTTCCACCATTTGAAATGTTTGTCTTCTTTCCTTCTCAAACCTTGATCTTTTCCCTTGGTTCTGCAGTCAGCAGCCTTGTGACCAAAATTGTGATAGCAATGACAATATCCATCGTATGTTCTTTTATATTTTTGAAATATTTGGTCATTCTCCTTGTAATGAATTTTCTCATTTGCATATCTTCTTAAGCTTCTCATTTTAGAGGGATGAGCAAGCATCTGATGACCAGAATTACTCTTCTTGCAATTCTTCTGTTGCATGTGTGTATCTTTGGGAGCATCAGACGACATTTAACCTTTCCAACATCACCTTGAATGATGGAGCTTGATTCTTTAGTGGCATACTCTTGATCATATCCAAGGCCTGTTTTATTCCTGGGAAATCTTTGTAAGTTGAGGATTTTATTAAGTGCTTCAGTACTTTCTTTGAAATTCTCATTAATTATCTGCTGACCTTTTAGCCTTTCTACTTATTCCTTGAATCCAAAAAATTCTTGGTTTAAGCTCTCTTCCTCTTCCATGCTATCAATCACTTGTTTTCTTGAATTGTGCAGCTCTTCTTGGAAGGTATTTATGTCTTCTTCCAGAGCTAGATTTTTTTTTTCACTTTCCAATAATTGATGCCTTAGTTGTCTATTGGATTTTCTTAATCCATTTATGATAGAGATGAGTTCTTCTTGGTCAATTTTTGAAATCATCTCTTCTATAGATATATTTAGACATCTTTCATTAATTGATATATCTTCTTCATATTTGAGAATAGGAGGGATTGCTATTGTTATTTCTTCAACTGAGCAAAGTTTCTCCAATTTGACCTAGAGTTCCTTGGCTGAGATACATTGTCCTATATTTTCTTTGATAGGTTGAAGTAATCCATCGAGTATGGCCTCCATTGCCATTGAGTTGTTTTTCTTGAACCTTTTCTGAGATGTATTCCTTATTCTCTTTGGTGGGATGTAACCAGAGATTATTTAATTCCATACATCATACCTTAATTACTGTAAGTATACTCTCATTCTTATGCTCCATAATGCATATTCTTCTTTATCAAGTATTGGAGGTCCATTTACAGAGAGAGTTATTTTCCCATCCATGTGTGCGTAAGAGGATATTCCTTCCAGTTTTTTAGGCTATGTGCTTGAAGGAACCTTGCTCTGGTACCAATTGTTGCAATATCCAGAAATGCTGAGAGGGGGGGGGTGAATCAGTATTGACCCATTTCTTAATTTATTAATCCAATTTAGTATTAAGCACACATTAAAGAAACATGTTAAGAAGAATAAACAATTGCGGACAAAAATATTTTTATCGTGGAATCCACAAAGGAAAAACCACCAACACTTTCTTAATAATAAGATTTTTACAAAATTATTTACAAGCTACAACTTGATGGAAAATTCAATCCCCGGGTTTCTTCATCGACAACTGAAAGGATGCACCAACACCCTATTTACTAGCTACAACTGGAAGGAGTATACAAACCCTTGGTTTATCAGCTCCAACTGAAAGGATGCTTCGACACCTTGTTTTACAAGCTTCTACTAGAAGGAGGCTACAACCCCTTGTAGGCTTGTACCCTGCCCTAGCACCACCCTACCACACATATTTGATTTTTAGAACATCAATATCTTCTATGGAATCTGATTCTTCTCTTCACTTATTTTCTTTGGCCTCTGTACTACTTTAGATCTTCATTTTAAAACTTCAGAGACACTCCTCTTCAAACGCAATACTTTGTTTATATAACCATTGAAGAGGTGTAAAAATAAATCATCATGACTCTTCATAATATATTTAACTTTTATTTTAATATTTTTTACTTTGAAATAAGAGTGGTGCTTGACATTCTTTTGTTAATGCAGATTTGACATCAAATGCCAACATTATCCAACATGATACTCCTAATACATGCAACCTGTGTGAATTTACTTTTCTGCATAGTGTGAACATAGTTTTAGAATTTACTTTCCAGCAGAGTGTAAATTAGTTTTAGCATTTAATTTCAAGCAAAGTGTGAATTTAGTTTTAGCATTTACTTTCGAGCATGGTGTGAATTTACTTTCATGTCACATGATTTACTTTCCTTGCAATTTAGTTTCAATAATTGTTTAGTTGGCTAGTTCCTTGCCAAGATGGTGTAATTGCTCATACCATTGTTTGTAAGGTTATTGAACTGCAACTTTAAAGTAGATAAACCAATGTAAGAGGAAATTGTGGCATGCACATACAGTGCATAACACCTTGTAAGTTCTCAATGAACCCCAGATTGAAAATTAATGTACATAATTCTTACTTATCCTCTGAGAAATTAAAAGGTAAATAAAAATCTCGTCAAATATTCATAGACATAGATATCATTTTGAAAAAATACCAAGGGTTATACATGTTCTAGGAACCCCATTTATTGGTTGATGTCCCCTTTCTTGACTCTATATAATGACATTTTTTTAGAATGATGAAGAAAAGACTTCATACCCACTAAACTAGTCCCCAAGTCTTTTAGTAAATATTTCCCCAAACCCTTAGAAAATGTGCCCTCCATTATACCTTTTGTCTTCTTAGGTCTTAGAAAATAATGAGCACCTCTTCTAGAAATTGATTTTGTCCTAGTATAACTCTTCACACCATCTAACATAGAATTTAAAGCATAGCAGGACTCAGGATCAAATGACCTAGTAATTGACCTTGCTTCCTCCTCCAAAGAAGAAGACAAAACCTTAGATTTAAGGGACCCTTCTTACTCCTACCCATACATGATTCTATATTATATAATTCAGTAGGAGTTGGCCAAATATCCTTAGAGGAGAACTAGTAGTATGAAATAGTAAAGTATGTTAGTGTTATGTGTTTTCCAAGACAACCAACTTTTGTGAGTTGTAAGATCACGTAGGAATTCGTATCTCGCCAACTATTATTAGCTAACGTTGGGCCTCTTCTATTGTTATAAATAGGAGGGCATGTGCACGAATTTGGTGGACCTTTTAGGTGCAATCAAAGTTTTACAAAACTCGATCATGTTATAGAAAATCATAATGTACTCGCGTTTACAAGAACTAGTTCTGAAAAGTTTGAACCTGGGAACATACTTGACAAGTAGGTTAGGTTACATTTTCATGCACACATTCTCATGAGTTACTAAAGACATGCATGATTTGTAACTCATGAGTTACAAAACACACACTTGATTTGTAACTCATGTGTTGCAAATCATGTATGCGACATTGTTTTTTAAAAATCCTTTTGGTCCTAGTACCACAAACTCATTCTATCAAACCTTGCTAAAAAATATTGTTCTATAGGTTTTTGTCAGGAAAACAATGATTGTAAGTGTTTTATCTCATTATTTTATGATTGATAGAGAACTCAAAACAAGGTATCATAATTGATTATTGTGACAATGGAAAACATTGTAAAATAATAAGAAGATTAGAAAGAAAAAATAAGCCTCTTGAAATCATCCAAAAAAATAGATAAAAATCATGGGAAGACACGATTAATCGGAGGCATGCTTCAATTTCAATCAAAATAGATGACACGAGTATTTTTACCAATTTATGACAAGATAAGCATACACATTCAATAGAGGAAGCTATCATTTTCAACAACAATGGATGAAAAAGCCCCTCATGGCCCTAGTCAAGAAGTAAAGTGTAAGTGCTCATTAGGATATGTTAAAATTACAACATGAAGTAAGTTCCAAACAAATATACCATGATTTGAAAATCATGTGGATGAGGAAACACGAGAACTTTTGTCCTGTACTAGTTATGCAAATCATGAAATTTTAGGTTTAAATCATGAAGATCATTCCAGTGAGCAATTACCCAAGGTCCGGCCTATTGTTGAACAAGTAAATGTTTTTGATACCACACATTAGTATGTCCATCCTCTTCCATCTAGCTACCAGAAAGGGGATGAACAACCACAAGATCTCGTTGAATCGCCACGGCCTACTAGTGAAGTGTTCCATGCTATAGATGCAAATCCATTACCTCAACTAACCCTAGTGCATATAAAAACTCCACAATGCATCCAAGTGGATGTAAGTGTCATTAGTGTTAAATTATAAATCACAGCAGATCATGGAGATGAGTATACCTCACAGAGAAAGAATGATCATAAAAGATGAATTACAGTGAAAATTGCATTAAAAATGAATAGACAATTAATCATGCATGAGAACTCAGATAGGAACAAAATAGTGTGTAATCATTAAATAATAAATATAGTAAAAATTAATGTTACAATGGAGAGAATTCGAATCACCTAGGAGAATTTGAGTCTCAGTTTGTCTAGCATGGGAATTGTCACCACTGGTGTCTAGCATAGGAATTGCCACCATTGGAGTGCTCTGGAAGACCCAAACTCAGCTCATTGACTGAATCTAAACTCAGTTAACTAAAGACACAATAATTTAATTGACCAAAAGGGTTTCATTAGTGATTTTGTCATGCAAATCGCTCAGAAAAGGGCGCATGAGGCCACAAGAAGTGGTAATCGGAGCATAAACCCCCCACAAGAGTTAGCTAACTCAGGTGGACTGAACTAGAACACTGATTTGGCTGCTAAAATGTAGGGAACTGACTCAAGTGGTCCTAAAATGATGCATACAGGGTGCCTTAGGTGGTTGATGGATCCTAGGTGAGATATGTACACCACTAAGGGGCAAAATGACGTCATCAATTACTAGGAAAAAAAAATAATGCTAAGTAGGACAAGGATGGAGTATTAATTATCCTAACACCCCCCCTTAATCCAAACTTGGACATATTGGGCCCTGGTTACTGAGACCAAAGGTCACCCATACAATCAAATAAATGATGAAAATAAAATAATTGTCAAGGAAATGGGGAAAACCTCATGGGAAAAAGAAACCCCCTCAAAAGTGAACATTAGGGAACTCAAGCAGCCTTCACATGTGCAAAAAAGTTGTGAGTGAAAGACTTTGTAAAAATATTGGCAATCTGCTCCTATGTATGATAGTAATGCAGGTGTTGGATCTGGATCTGCTCCTCTAATGTACTTCCGACTGTGTTGAAGTTGTATTTTCCAAAACAAGTCTTTCAGAAACCATCCTTTCTACTTGAATGAATGGATCATTGTAGTATAAATCATGAACCTTCGAGTACCCTTTGTCAACCAACCGAGCCTTGCTTGGTTGTAGATCCATCATGGAAAGTCTCCTTGAAATATTGTGGATCAGACCCCACCATCATGTAGCACCTCTCTGAGAGAATTGGATCTGTATGACATCGTGCAAGGTTTTCATGATACTAAGAATTGTTTTTTCTATAGTCAAATGGATCCCCAACTATGTTCCCATCAACTTCAAGGACATTGTGAGCCCATATTGGTCTTGGCCATGGATTGGGAGCAGTGGTTGGATCTAGATCTAGATCTGCTTTAACTTCACACTCAACATCAATATCTTGGTCCGTATCTTCATAATATCAAAATGGATCATTAGAAGAGACATCATTGTGATCTTCATCACATGCCAATGGAGTAGGAAGAGAGAATGGAAAAAAGTGAGAGAATTCATATGCCTTTGAGGCATGGTTTGCAAACCCTTTCGCTATAATCTTCCTAGAAGAGATCTCTGCAATCTCAACTGTGTCAAGACCAAATACAACTTTCTTTGATGAACTTGTGTGAATCATCTGATAAACAAACAACAAATTTGCTGACAAAGAAGTCACCAATTGAAAAAATTTGAATTTTCCATGCTCTAGTTGTATTGTGCCCTTCCCTACAGCAAAGATCTGAGAATCATCTCCCATGTGAATAATCGAACCATCATTGATATCTAGAGAATAAAATTATTCTTTGGAGGAAACCATGTGGTTGGAGGCTCCCGAATCGATGAGGAAGGCTTGCGATTGTGAGAATCTGGCCTTCAGTAAATCACATCTCTCATGATCATCTGTCTCACTTCCACAATCAGTCTCTCTTACACCTTCTGGGAGGAAAATGTTGTGTTGTTCAAGAAGTTTGGTCATTTGATCTATCTTCTTCTTCATGCATGAACTCTCTGGATGGTTTCCTTTCTTGCAATAGGAACACTTGGATTTCTCAAATCCCTTTCCCTTATCCTTTTTGGAGATGGAGGATCCTTCCGATGGATTAGACTTTGCATTCTACTTGCATTCAAATTGCTTCTTCTCTTTACCCTTTTTATTCCCTTTTGCAGTCGCACTTTTTGACTCCCCATCCATAAGAGCCTGATTTTTGGAGGCTTGCAAAGTTCCCATTTTAATCATTTTGTCTTTTTCTTGGATGAGAGATTCGGTGAATGCATCTAAGAAAGGAATTTTGCAACCATGGATTGACAATCTTCTTGAATGGAAGGTAGAAACAAAAATGGAAAACTCCGGACCAAGATTGCTTAAAATGGATAGCACCAATTGTTCATCCTTCTTCTCAGTGCCACCTTTTTTGCATTGCATGACCAAATATTTGAATTTAGAAGAGAATTGTTGTATAGTTTCGAAACTACTGGGTTGAAGAGAAATTAACTCATTCTCCATAATATGGCCCCTCAGCTCATCTTGCTTGTCGAAGAGGGCCTCAAGCTTCAACCAAACCTCTCTTGGAGTCTTCAATAAATCAAGGTGGAAGAGATCTAGAAATATGAATACACATGAAACCAAATGCTTCATCCAACCTATTCAGATAATTGGTCTTCTTAATAACTTCTTGAGGTTTGACCTCCTTTCCCATTGTGACCCTGTATAGTGACTTGCACAATATCGTCTGCATATCATCCCTCCAATCAATATAATTGAAAGGTGTCAGTATCATCAAAGACAGAGGAACATTCGAATTCTCCATATGAACTACTGGAGCGAATTCAAACTGAACTGCTTCTACTGGTGCACTGAAAAACCTTCAAAATACTGCAAAAAACTATCAATTTTGGAGATAAACTACTACTGAGCACTACTTTAGGACGATAGAAACTTTTATCTAGATCCTTCACAACTGGATAGACCTCAAAGGGTTTCTCCAATGAATTCAATGCAATGGCAACAAGATTTATTGTGGAAATTCAGAGGCTTCTAGTGCACTACTGAAAGCAACTGCTCAACCTACTCTTACTGAGCTTTGATACCATCTGAAATTCTAAATCACATGAGATCATGGAGCTGAGTACACCTCACAGAGAAATAATGAGCAAAAAAGATGAATTACAGTGAAAATTGCAGTAAATATGAGCAGACAAATAATCATGCATGAGAACTCAGATAGGAACAAAATAGTGTGTAATCATTCAATAATCAATATAGTAAACAATAATTTTACAATGGAGAGAATTCGAATTACCTAGGAGAATTCGAGTCTCAGTCTGTCTAGCAAAGGAATTGTCACCACTAGTGTCTAGCATAGGAACTGTAACCACTAGAGTGCTCCGAAAGACCCAAACTCAACTCAATTGAACCTAAACTTAGTTAACTAAAGACACAATTAGTTAACTGACCAAAAGGGGTGCATTAGTGAAATTATCATGCAAATCACTCAGAAAAGGGCGCTTGAGGCCACAAACAGTGGCAATCAGAGCATAAAACCCCCACAAGAGTCAGCTAACTAAGGTGGACTGAACTAGAACAATGATTTGGCTCCTAAAATGTAGGGAACTGACTCAAGTGGTCCTAAAATGATGCATGCAAGGTGCATTTGGTGGCTGATGGATCCTAGATGACATCTGCATACCACTAGGGGGAAAATTACATCATCAACTACTAGGAAAAAAGAAATAATGCTAAGTAGGACAAGGATGGAGTATTAATTATCCTAACACCCCCCCTTAATCCAAACTTGGACATCTTGGGCCCTGGTTACTAAGACCAAAGGTCACCCATACAATCAAATCAATGATGAAAATAAAATAATTGTCCATGAAACAAGGAAATGGGGAAAAACCTCATGGGAAAAATACCCCCCTCAAAAGTGAACAGCAGGGAACTCAACCAGCCTTCACATGTGCAAAAAAATTGTGAGTGAAAGACTTTGTAAAAATATTGGCAATATGCTCCTATGTAAGATAGTAATGTAGGTGTTGGATCTGAATTTGGATCTGGATCTGCTCCTCTGATGTACTTCTGACTGTGTTGAACCTATATTTTGCAAAACAAGTCTTTAAGAAACCATCTTTTCTACTGGAGCGAATGGATCATTGTAGTCCAAATCATGAACCTTTGAGTACCCTTTTTCAACCAACCGATACTTGCTTGGTTTTAGATCCATCCTGGCAAGTCTCATTGAAATATTATGGATCGGACCCCACCATCATGTAGCACCTCTCTAAGAGAAGTGGATCTATATGACATAGTGCAAGGTTTGCATGATACTAAGAATTGGTTGTTCTATAGTCACACGGATCCCCAACTATGTTCCCATCAGCTTCAAGGACATTGTGATCCCATATTGGCCTTGGCCATGGATTGGGAGCAATGGCTGGATCTAGATCTAGATCTGCTTTAACTTCACACTCAACATCAAGATCTTGGTCCTCATCTTCATAATCTCAAACTGGATCATCAGAAGATACATCATTGTGATCTTCATCACATTCCAATGGAGTAGGCAGAGAGTATGGAAAAAAGTGAGAGAATTCATAAGCCTTTGAGGCATGGTTTACAAACCCTTTCGATATAATATTCCCAGAAGAGATCTCTGCAATCTCAACTGTGTCAAGACCAAAGACAACTTTCTTCGATGAACCTATGTTATTCATCTGATAAACAAACAACAAATTTGCTGACAAAGAAGGCACCAATATAACATTTTTTAAATTTCCATGCTCTAGTTTTATTGTGCCCTTCCCTGCAGCAGAGATCTGAGAATCATCTCCCATGTGAATAATTGGACTGTGATTGATATCTAAAGAAGAAAATGATTCTTTGGAGGAAACCATGTGGTTGGAGGCTCTATAATCAATGAGGAAGACTTGTGATTTTGAGAATCCAGCCTTCAGTGCATGGCATCTCTCATGATCATCTGAATCACTTCCACAATCAGTCTCTCTTGCGCCTTATGGAATGGAAATGTTGTGTTGTTCAAGAATTTTGTTCATTTGATCTATCTTCTTCTTCATGCGTGAACTCTCTGGATGGTTTCCTTTCTTGCAATAGGAACACTTGGATTTATCAAATCTCTTTTGCTTATCTTTCTTGGATATGGAGGCTCCTTTTGATGGATTAGACTTTGCATTCTGCTTGGATTCAAATTGCTTATTCTCTTTACCCTTGTTATTCCCTTTTGCATTCACACTTTTTGACTCCCCAACCATAAGAGACTGATTTTTGGAGGCTTTCAGAGTTCCCATTTGAATCAGTTTGTCTTGTTCTTGGATGAGAGATTCAGTGAATGCATCTAAGAAGGGAATTTTGCAACCAGGGATTGAAAATATTCCTGAACGGAAGGTAGAAACAAAAATGGAAAACTCTAGACCAAGCTTTCTTAAAATGGATTGCACCAGTTGCTCATCCTTCTTATCAGTGCCACCTTTTATGCATTGCATGACCAAAGATTTGAATTTAGAAAATAATTGTTGTATAGTTTCAAAACTACTGGGTTGAAGATAAATTAACTCATTCTCCATAATATGGCCCCTCAACTCATCTTGCTTGTCGAAGAGGGTCTCAATATTCAACCAAACCTCTCTTGGAGTCTTCAATACATCAAGGTGGAAGAGTATATCTCTGGAAATATGAATACACATGAAACCAAATGCTTCATCCAATCTATTCAGATAATTGGCCTTCTCAATAGTTGCTTGAGGTTTGACCTCCTTTCCCATTGTGACCCTATACAATGACTTGCACAATACCATATGCATATCATCCCTCCAATCAAGATAATTGAAGGGTGTCAAGGTCCTCAGAGACAGAGGAACACTCGAATTATCCATATGAACTACTGGAGTGAATACAAACTGAACTGTTGCTACTGGTGCACTGAAAAACCTTCAAAATCTTGCAAAACACACTCAATTTTGGAGATAAACTACTGCTAAGCACTACTTTAGGACAATAGGAACTTTTATCTAGATCCTTCACACCTGGCTAGACCTCAAAGGGTTTCTCCAATGAATTCAATACAATGGCACCAATATTTGTTGTGGAAATCTAGAGGCTTCTGGTGTACTACTGAATGAAACTGCTCAACATATGTTCATTGAGATCTGATACCATGTGAAATTCTCAATCACAGGACATCATGGAGCTGAGTATACCTCACAAAGAAAGAATGAGCAGAAAAGTTTAATTACAGTGAAAATTGCAGTAAAAATGAGTAGACAATTAATCATGCATGAGAACTTATATAGGAACATAATAGTGTGTAATCATTCAATAATCAGTATAGTCAACAATAATGTTACAACGGAGAGAATTTGAATCACCTAGGAGAATTTGAGTCTCAGTCTGTCTAGCATAGGAATTGTCACCACTGTAGTGCTCCGGAAGACCCAAACTCAGCTCAAATGAACCTAAACTCAGTTAACTAAAGACACAATCAGTTAACTGACCAAAAGGGGCGCATTACTGAGTTTTCCATGCAAATTGTTAATGCGAGGCTAGTCGACAGGGGTCCCACTCACTGTCGACGCATACCGTAGTCTTCCTGAGCACCAGCCCGGACAGGGTTTATCCTGCCCAGCAACACCTACAGAGCAGATGAGGTCTCACCTGAAGCATCCAGGAAGAGCAGATGGAACCATTTTTCTGCCAAATGAAGGAGGATGGTTGCAGCTATGATACTTAAACTTATTGTAACATAGCGACATAGATCTTTAAGCATTAAACATAGTAGTAAAGCAATATTCAACCCAAACATTCATCATTGCGACAATAGTAATTGTAAAGCAAGTATCGTATCAAAGAAGCATGACATTATTCGTATAGTGCAGTATCACATTATCATAAGTGAACAAATTGAACACAGGGATTGCACCAAAATAGCTTCATCATATTATCATTCTCAACCTAGATACAACGCCTCTGCAAAAACTAGATCTCCTCAATGACTCTTGACATCAAAACATACCCGAAAATCATACAACATCAAAGCTTCACAATCTTCTCCCATCAATTATATCTTCAACACTTACAATTCTTATCTATATATAGGCTTCTACCTTACAACTCTTGTCCACTTACTACTAACTTCCTAACTGACACTATGGACAAATGACCCAATATCTAACTGACTTATCCAAAAATGACCAAAAACCCACATTCTGTGGTATAGCTGACTCAACATTACATAATATGTGGTCCAAATGACCCAAAACCCACATTCCGCAGTACAATTGACCCAAAATGCATAACTAATCTTCCGCTCATCGCCATTCGCACCATCTTCTGCCTTGTTGCAACATCGGAGATGTTGCGATAGAATTCTACCAAACCACCTGCCAACAGGCCCCCAACACAATCTTGTGGCTCGCCCTCGCGCCACGTCAACAGGATACGGGGAACTCGGTGGTCTTTACTCTACTAGAGCGGAACTTGAGTTCTGCAATTGTTCTTGTTGTCTGGATCTCGCAATGTTGTTCTGCTCCTTCTAGTGTACTGATCATATGCTCACTGTTATGTAATTATCACCTGAAAGTGGTCATCCCCCGACTTGCTGTCATGTACCTCTCAAACTCATCCTCCAGTCTCGAGGAATCTGGTGTAGACTGAGGAGAAGTTTACAAACACTGGTGAGGTGCGAAACAGGCCAACGGCTTTGGCACATCTGTTTTGCGCAAGTAAGCACATACTACCGAAACCAGGGGGCTACCACCCCCATCATATTTGTGGTCGCAGGGACCATGAGGCTTCGAACTATCACCATGTGCCTAGACATCTTGGAGGGGACTTCATTTTTGTAACACCCGAGTGTCTGCAGTGCTGCTTGCTCCAGGCGCTCATGCACACTCGTCGTTCGGGCCCTCAATGCACCTGGTGTGCTACCACATGAAATGAAATGGATCATTTCCACAACCTCCTTGGAATTCCTAACTTAGCTATATGCCTGACCCTCTTGCAGCATAAAAACCTCTCAACTAGAAATACCTTTGTGCTCTGGTATCCTCCGGTTCCTATATTTATGCATCGCCTTCATCCAGACGTCTGCCTCGACAATCATTTGCAAAACTAGTTCACATAAGGTGCCAATCATATCATTTCGCTGTTCCTTGTGTGTATGAACCAGACTTCTAACGTGCGGAGTGGCAACCATACTGTCGACAGCTGCCATTCGTGCCAAAGTGTGCAAACTATCACCCTGAGTGCCACCGGCCATGCTGCCACGGTGTGCTCTTCGTGCCAAACGTGCGTGCATCTTGCAAAAATCCAAGCCAACTAACAATCATACCTGTCAAAAGAAAAAGTTATGTTTGCTAATGATTCTTAATGATTCCTGATTTGACCCAGTCGTAGTGCAGGAACTATCGCAACCCTACCGCTAACTTGTGACGCAAGCCCTCCTTCTTGCGCATTCTATCCCTGCTGGTGCGCCATCTTTCCACCAAGGATCCTACATTAACTCGGACTAAATCCTGTATTAATGACCCAAATCCGTTGTCGATCCTGTCAGCCGATCATCTGGATCCATCATTAATGCTAATTAACTGTTGAACTTTTTCCATTTATTGTTGATTTGACCTGGTCGCAACACTGCCATGTGTCTCCGACTGCTCCAAACTTGCGGCAGAAGCCTCTCGGCTTCCACATTTCATCCATGGTGATGCGACATCCTAACACCAATCAATCTACTTCCCTCTTTTTTTTCCCGATGCGACTCAGACATCGCGGTATTCCAAGCCCGACTGATAGGGCTTCAACCTATGACCATTCACCAGTTTTGGGAGCATTGCCCTATCCAGCTGCTGCAGTTGAACCACACCCCCTGAAGTAATACTACTGATACGATACATACCAAGCCAATACATCTGCAACTTTCCTGGATGTTTCGTAAACTTGCTATCGTACAACAGCACCAAATCTCCCTGCTGAAACTGTTTGTTTTTATGTGTCGATCATGCCATGCTTTCTGGCGATCCTTCTCAACCCCCTGGTGGAACCCAGTGATGAAACGATCTTCCTCCAACCGCACCAACTGCTCTAGACGTTCACCTAGTGCCGCTGCATCATCCAGGCCTGTTGCGGCCGCGATGCGCAGACTCGGGACAATATACTCCATGGGAATAATTGCTTCTTGTCCATACACCAGCTTAAATGGTGTATGCCCTATCACCCGTTTACATGTGGTGCGATAGGCCCACAATACTGCTAGGATTTTGAGATCCCAGTCATCGCATTTCACATTACACACCTTTGTCAGCACATGCTCCAATACCTTATTGAAAGCCTCCACCGTGCCATTTGCTTGTAGATGATAGGGTTTACTCTTCTATTGTTGTATCTGCAACTCCTCCGTCAATGAGCTGATGGTGTGATTAATAAAGTGGTTGCCTTGATCACTCAATAATATCTTGGGGCAGCCGAAGTAAGTGAAAATGTGGTCAAAGAGAAACCATGCGGCTATGGCCACGGAGCAATCAATGACTAGTGCAGCTTCTACCCATCAAGTCAAACACTCTGTCGCGGTGATAATATAGTGTGCACCCATACGCTTCCCTAGTGGATTGATCAGTCCTACAAAATCCACCGCCCATTTCTCGAACGACTGTAATGTCAACTAGGGCATCAACGACATCTCATTGCGTTGGGATGGTTTTCCAATTCGCTGATAGACATCACAGGACCGCACATAGTCTGTCGCATCATTATGTAGTGTGGCCCACCATAGCCCAGCATGCAACACTTTCCTAGCAGTCGCCCTGCCGCCATAGTGTCCTTCGGCTACTCCTCCATGCACTTCTACTAATATCTGTGATTGCTCATGCGGCAAGACACATCTACGCAATACCTCATCAACACCCATTTTGTATAACTCTCCTACAATTAGCTAGAAGTTTGCAGCTTTGACTACCAACTGCTTCTTCTGACTGGTGGTGAACTCGTATGGTGCAATGCCCGTTGTCAGAAACTGGATGATTTCCGCAAAGTAGCCATCTGCAACCTCAATCTGAAACAATTGAGCATCTGGTAAACCATCTTCAATGTTGGTCGGCTCCTCTCTTATATCATTCTACAAGAGATGATCAGGACCAGAATTCAACCAGTCTGGCTTCACAATGACTTCAAAATCGAACTCCTAAAAAAGAAGTAGCCAACGACATATCTTCCCCCCCAACACAGGCTTATTGACTAGGTATTTCAACACGGAATGGTCGGTGAACATTTTAAAGTGCCCACCCAACAAATAGTGCCTGAACTTTTGTAGCGCGTCGACCATTGCCAGACCTTCCCACTCAGTGGTAGTGTAATTTCTTTCGGCAGAGGACAACTTCCGATTTGCAAAAGCAATAGGATGATCAAGGTCGCCTTCTCCTGGTTGAGCCAATACAACACCCAACGCAATCGATGAGGCATCAACATGGACATGGAATTCCTTACTCCAGTTCGGAAATACCAATATCGGTGCCAACGCCATCTTCGCCTTCATTGTTTCAAAGCTAGCCTGACATTCTGGGCTCCACTAGAATGTCGTATCCTTCTTCAACAACTTCTCCATAGGGGCAGTAATCGCAGCATAACCCCTGATGAACTTGCAATAATACCCCATGTATCCTAGAGTCACCCGCAACTACTTAACAGTGGTCGATGGTTGCAAACTCAAAATGAGCGCAATCTTAGCCGGATCGACCAACAATCCTTGCTTACACACAATATGGCCAAGCAATATCCCAAACGGTGCACAAAAGATGCATTTCTTCAGATTCAACGATATCTGGTGCTGTCGGCATCGCTCGAGCATCAACCGCAGATTCTCCAAATGATCACGGACCAAACCATAGACCATCCAATCGTCCATGTATACCTGTAAAATTTTTGAATGAAGTCTTTAAATGCAGCAACGACAACCCACGAAAATATCGCAGGTGCATTCTTCAAACCAAACGGCATTACGGTGTATTGAAAGCAGCCCCATTCAGTAACGAAAGTTGTCTTATGGCGATCTTCTTTGGCAATGCGGATCTGATGATAGCCATAGAACCCATCTATGAAGGAGTACATCTCCTGGCCACCCACACCTTCAAGCACTTCATCAGTAAATGGAGTGGGGAATGGATCGCGCAAACATGCATCATTTAGCTTCCTGAGGTCAATGCAAATGCACACTTCACCAATCTTCTTATCATGCACCACCATAGGACTAATCCATTCCAACTCCTCAACCAGTTCAATAATACCAGCATCCAACATGCGATCTAGCTCAGTCTTGACCCGCTCCTTATGTCGCGGATTCAATCGATAAGGTTGCTGCCAGATCGACTTAGCATTTGGTTTTAATGGAATATTCATTTCTCCTAAGTCACCCAAAATCCTCTTCATGTTGGAAAACTTAGTAGGAAATATGTATTGAAACTCATGGAGCAAATGAGTGACCTTGCTTATCAGCTCATCATCCCAGTAATCCCTAACATTTGCGAACTTCGAAGTGTCCTCTGTCCCAATGTTAATCTTGCGAATCCTCAGCGGCTGATTGATCGGGTCGCTTGGCGCATCAGGTGGTACCACAGCATGACTTCCTTCTAACTCCGGTATATTCACATTCTGTGGATCATCACCATCTTCTATCCCACCACTTATATTGAAACACTCCATGAGAGACTGCATCTGGCAGTGCATGTGCGGATCCGCAGGATATGCTATTGGGACAACCTGCAGAATTACATCACGGATGAGCTGTAATGCATTATTAACCTCTGGATCAGAATCTGTAAAACTGAATGTATGGGTAAAACACACTGTGAGCTCCATCCAAGTAGAAATTTCCCCTCACAACTCAGCTGCAGTATACCATGAGCATGGCATCTCATCCAAAGTATGGATAAAAGCATGGACCCACTCATCTTTTGGTCGTGATACCCATACCCGTTGACATTCCATCAAGTGACCACTAGGGTCAGTCCGCCCATCATACTTCCTAGTGTGGTAAACCTCAGTATCACCAAAACGTACCATCATCAATCTTCAGCATTTCAACCATCCATGAATCAATGCTTTGTGTGTCGCCCACCAGCGTGCTGGAGCAGCCTTCAATGCTTCATTCAATGCCAGCAAGCGCTGTGGTTCGGAAACTCTTTCTTCAAACTCCATCAGAAAGTCGGATAAGCCAGGTAGTCCTTCATATGTTGGTAGTGTAACCGTTTCAGTCGTGACACGGCATAATGACTGTGTAACCAATCCACACTTACGGAGCGACACTTCATGCAAGCGATTCTGCCAATATTCCAATGCATCATCAGAGTCGGAAGACGCAAAGCTGTCACTGCGCCATCCCAGCTCACCGTTGGCATTCGGATGTATATAATATTCAGAAATATTGAATGCATGGTCCCATCCGCTGGGATCGTCATCCTTCACTGGCTCTATGTAGTGGCATCCTTCAGCCGGATCCAACGGGGCTATAACTCTGAGATCGCGATTTTCAAAAGTCATCATCCATCACTTGAAGTTGATTACAGCTCCACTATCATTAGCCCATCCAATCCCCAACAGCGCAGGATAAGAGTTGCCGCCTTCAACAACTTCTATGACATCAAATTCAGCATAGGTTTTCATACCCTCGATATCTACCACTAGCAATGGAACTCGCCCAATAGGTGTTACTTTTGCATGGTTACCCAATCGGAGTTGTACAGGAGACCAGCTCAATGGGGGCCTCCCCATCTTCTGCCAAGCCTGCTTGGTCAAGATGTTGACATCCGAACCAAGATCCAGGATAACTGAATCAACATCATAGTCACCAATTTGAATATTCATCCGCATCTCCTTACCCGTCTTCCGTCGTTGCAAGGAATTAACTGCGAGCTCTTGTCGATCTTGGGCCGGTCGTCGCAACAAAGCTTCAATCGCAGCAAGAGCATCGGGATCTTTTGCCAGGGACAAACAATGTTCCAAAAATGCTTGAAGTTTGCTGGACCGTCGCAACAGGCTAACCTCCGAAGTAGCATCAAAAGTAAAGGGCATGTCATACATGACGGCTTTACCTCGGTCGTTCCCTAAGGCCCATCGTGCTTGAAGAAACGTCTCCCATTCTGCATCAATATCAAATGATACCTTCTTTTGTCCAGCTAACCGAATCATTGAGCTATCTTCTCCAGTTGTCTTTCCTCCTCGAGTGACCACAGCAACGGAAGCATCTTGCAATCTTGGTTCTGCAGAAATTATCGCGATGTTTCCACCCTGCTGCTGATTCGGTGGTACATTCCCTGGTTGATTTATATTTTGATTTATGCTCTGATTCGGCCGCGGATTCTAGTTCTGCACTAGTTGCTGTACTTGGTTCTGAGCGGGCTGGTGTGCCTGGGGCTGTGTCTGCAACTGGGGAGTGTTCCCTGCCTGCCATCGTGCAATCAACTATGGACAATCCTCAACTGTATGATTGTTAACAAAATAGAACGTACACTAGTTCTGCATCAGTGGGCAGTCTCGCTGATAGTGTCCCCATACCGCACAGTGATAACATTGAACAGATCCGCGACCACTTCATCCTCCTCTGCGACCAAATCCTTTGCCACGTCCTCCTCGGTATCCTCCCCGGAATCCTCCCTACTGCTGGTATTGTGGTTGGTTAAACTATTGCTGCATTGGTGCTGCTTGCATCCCTTGCCCCTGTGGTGCATACTACGGTTGCTGTACATATTGTGGCTGTCGTGGAGCCATATGCATCGGAGCATATTACGGCATGAACTGTGGCGGTTGCTGTTGCTGTGGTATGAACTGCATCTGCAGTTGAGGTAGCGGTTGGGCTACCTGCGGCTGTGGTTGCAATTGTTGTACGGCACGCTGATCGTCCTTGACGTAGAATGCATCATACATTCTTTCTTGTAGCAACCCATATGCATGGCAATCTTTGTCATCGTGACCCACCGACTTGCAAAATGTGCAATAAATATTTCTTGGGGTTGTGACCATTTTCTGCATATAACGGAAACTGTTGTGACTGTGCCCATACACCTGGCAAACACGACACCACGGCATGTTACCGCCATTCAACGGGTTTGGCGCAACTGACACCAAATAATTGCGAAAATCCAGGAAATTGTCCTTCGTATGCCCTTCTCCTCGGCATCATGTACACCATACTTCATCGCGTTGTTCCTTGCTTTTCTTCAAACCTTGCAGCTGTATAGTCAAGTTAGCGAGCTGTGTCTGTATCTGCGACATCCCGGCTGCATTATCTCCAATCGGCGACGCCTCCAATCGCATTGCAATCTCTAGAGCTTCACTAGAGGTCGAGATGTTTTGTTGCATCAACGGAAGCCGAATGTGTGGTAGCAGTGCCACGATGAACCACTCTTTATGTTGGACGGTGCTCATATCGAAACTAACCTTTTCCATCAGCGTCTTGAATCGCTGGTCGAAATCCCATACCGTCTCATTAGGATACTGCTTAATTTCCTTCAATTCTGTAATATATTGAGCCTCAGACTTGGGCCTTCTAAATTCGGCAATCAACCCATTTTGAATCTCATCCAGTGACTTCTCTGGGGCTCCTGTAGGGACTAGAACGAACTTCATAAACCAATCTAATGCACGACCTCGTAGAGTCGTCGCTAACTGTCCTTTCTTAGCAGCATCATCGGTGATCTGTTTTATGGTCCAGACCGCTTCACACAAAAACCAATACTATTCTGGGTTGTCAGTCGCACTCCCATGGAACAACGGTAACATAGCATCATCGCCCTCCATTCTGGGCTTCCTTCCTCCTTTCGTTGTACTACTACCAATTAACTTCTGTGGAATTGACGAACTGGGCAGTGTCGAAGTGGTATTTCTTGCTATCTGAGAGATAGTGAGCGGAGGTGTGGGTACATTGGTGCCAGGGTTTGGTCCTACCTCTATCCTGGGCGTAGCCTAGTTTTCCTTGCCAGGACTGTTAGGTCACTTCGTCCCGTGTGGCCTTACTTCACAGTCTTGCGGTTCGACTGCAGCAGGACCTTCTCCCGTCCTCTGCCTCTTTTCCTGTCGGAACCTCGCTCCTCCCCTCATAAGACCACTTTCTTCCTCGGCTTCACTCACAGTCTCATCATGACATACACCCATCTACCCCTTACCATTCCATGTACCACCCCCCAATAGTCACGGTACCCACAACCTCTTCCCACCAGGCTGTCTACTGATCAAGATGCATCTTCAATATACCCTTTTCGCAAATAAGCATCTTGATCGACAGTTGAAGCAACAGTAAAAACCTGACTCGAGGTTCGCGAAAAAAAATCTTTCGGCTTCACTATAGGACTTCTGAGTATCAACCGCGAACTCTGTGATATAGCCTTCTAGGATGCTATCGAACCACACTTCGACAGCCTGCGATACTTTATTATCAACTTCCTGTAGTTCCTGAATCAATTCGGGCGTCAAGGTCGTTGGTTCACCACCTTGGAAGTTCCTCTTTTGGAAGGTCAACTTTGCCAACCATTCGAACAATAGGACTGGAAATTCACAGAAGAACCATTTGTGCAGACCGTCATGAATGTATCTACCCACCCATTGATCTACTGTCAATAGAGTGTTCCTACTTTCCTCTTCAGCGAATTCCTGCAACTTCTGATCAAACCATTCTTGGATCTCCGGTTTCATCAGGTGCCACAATATGTCCTCCTTTCACTCTGTACACAGTCCCAGCAATGGAACCATTTGTTAACATGACGCCAGTCGACAAGGGTCCCACTCACTGTCGACACATACCGCAGTCTTCCTGAGCACCGGCCCGAACAGGGTTTATCCTGCCCAACAACACCTGCAGAGCAGATGAGGTCTCACCCAAGGCATCCAGGAAGAGAAAACGGAACCATGTTTCCGCCGAATGAAGGATAATGGTTGTGGCTATGATACTTAAACTTATTGTAACACGACGATAGAGATCTTTAAGCATTAAACATAGTAGTAAAGCAATATTCAACCCAAACATTCATCATTGCGACAACAGTAATTGTAAAGCATCTCATCAAAGAAGCATAACATTATTTGTATAGTGCAGTATCACATTATCATAACTGAACAAATTGAACACAGGGATTGCACCAAAATAGCTTCATCATATTATCATTCTCAACCTAGATACAACGCCTCTGCAAAAACTAGATCTCCGCAATGACTCTTGACATCAAAACATACCCGAAAATCATACAACATCAAAGCTTCACAATCTTCTCCCGTGAATTATATCTTCAACACTTACAATTCTTATCTATATATAGGCTTCCGCCTTACAACTCTTGTCCACTTACTACCGACTTCCTAACTGAAACTATGGAGAAATGACCCAATATCTAACTGACTTATCCAGAAATGACCAAAAACCGGCATTTTGCAGTATAACTGACTCAACATTACATAATATGTGGTCCAAATGACCCAAAACCCGCTTTCTGCGGTACAATTGACCCAAAATGCATAACTAATCTTCCGCTCATCACCATTCGTGTCATCTTCTCTCCATTCGCACCATCTTCTGCCTTGTCGCAACATCAAAGATGTTGCGATAGCATTCTACCAAACCGCCTGCCAACACAAATCACTCAGAAAAGGACGCATGAGGACACAAACAGTCGCAATCGGAGCATAAACCCCCCAAAAGAGTCAACTAACTCAAGTGGGCTGATTTAGGACACTGATTTGGCTCCTAAAATGTAGGGAACTCACTCAAGTGGTCCTAAAATGATGCATGCAGGGCGCATAAGGTGGTCGATGGATCCTAGATGACATCTGCATACCACTGGGGGGAAAGTGACATCATCAACTATTAGGAAAAAATAAATAATTCTAAGTAGGGAAAGGATGGAGTGTTAATTATCCTAACAATTAGTTCACTTGAAGGTGAGTTATCTAAATGTACTATTGCTTATCAAACTCGACAAATAATTAATAAATACTTTGATTCAAAATATGATGTTGATAAATGTAGGGTATTATTATCTCTATTAAAGTCTAGGTATTTTGTTGTTGTTAAAAAACAAATAGGCATCAAGGTAATAAATAAGTATGGCCCAAGTAGTCATATTGTTAAAATCTTAGTAGATTCTTTTAGCACAATTAGTAATAAAACTCGTTCTAAAGATCGTAATGCAACTCATCATATATTGTCACAAGCAATTGTAAACAAGAACAAGAGAAATCTCCATTTGTTGAATCCTACATCCAAACTTGTTAAGTTGAATGTCAAGACACTGTGTAAGTATTGTATTAGAAGAGAACATCTTGACACAACCGACCAGATGGATTTTTGGGCCTTCATTGGTAGGTTGTTGTGTTACAACATGAAACTAATTGATGTAGTTAAGGGACTAGTGCAGAGTTTTTGGCATGATAACACCATGCCTTCTTCAAACCAAAAGGATGTATTAAAAGAGAGAAGGTCTTCTATGGAGCATGAACCACACATTAAACACCTGCTTGACACCACACAAATAATATTATATGAGAGATTCAAAAACGAACATAGGGAATTGAACTTGGGCCAAAAATATTTTGGGAAACGCAAACCTTCGTATGTTCAAATAAACACACTCCACTGTAAAACTTGTTGTTGTAGATTCCATGTAGAATATGATTATTATTATGACACATTTGTATATATTCGTTGTGTTTTGCATACTAACCATGTAGTGTAGAATTGATCAATGTTAATATTACCAAATTCATCAAGAGACTTCATTCGTAGCATCATGTATAACAAGGAAAAGGGGAAAACATATTATTGAAAAACTTGTTTAGATGGGACATGCTCCAGGTGTGGTGGAATGGATTTATTGAGCCAATGCATTCACAAGAGTGAAGATCACAATTTTGGAAAAATGATGATAGACATGAAGAGCTTCAAATACATCACTTATGACATAGGCCTTGAAAAAGAAAGAAAAAATATATAGTTGGTGACATCCTAGGCGAGTAATTGTCTCTAACTTTTAATTTCAATTTTTTTCAAACTTAAACTATAAACACAACTAATGTCGAGATCATTTTTTCCACTAGGTACAAGTCAGCCATTTCATCAAAGAATTTTTTGAAAAGAAACAACAATGTGTTCAGCATGTCCGCCTAGATTGATGATAGGATGAGAAATTTAGAATTTATAGAGATACATTTCCCCTTGGTACTATACTCTCAGTGGTTGATTTTACCGAGAAATACACCCTCTAACCCCAAAATGAGATTCAAAGTCAATATTATCATTATGAGAAAGTTTCTTTAATGGTCCATTGTCACGTATAGCCATGGTCCAGGGAGTAGTGAAGAGAAATGAGAAATATTGAAGGAATATTAGTTCTACATAAGTATGATAGGTGTCATGACTTCCATTGTGTATGCCATTTCTTCCACATGTTCTATGATCAGTTGAAGGGGAGAAATATGCAAATGGAGTGGCATTGGATTTGGTCTGATGGATGTGTTGGTCAATTAAAAAATGCCCACATATTTCAATGGTTGTGTTAATTACACAAAAATTACAAAGTGTCATATGTGTGGAACTATTTTGAGATTGGCCATGGTAAAGGAGAGCAGGATGGAGCTAGAGCATGTGTCAAAAAAACTCTATGTAGGGAGGAATTAAAGTCATCTACAAATTCCTCTATTCAAGATGCTCAGTCTATAGTCATGTGGTGCACGTTGGTAATGGGAGAAGGATCAAGAGTGTGAGCAAAATCAATAACGAAAATAGATGTGCTAATATTTTTTGGGAGGTGGTTGAGCTTAATCATTCACATGTGTGGAAATGAAGGAGTGTTCCTAGGACTCATGGTTTTCACTCAGTTCGAAGCTCTAACAACCTTGTATTTGAATTATGGACCAAAAAACTTGCTTGCTTTTTCCCCCATGCAACATTGGTGATTGGGATGGGTGTGAATCATCATATTGGGTTGATGCATGGAATTGAGTATCACTTTCACTTGATCAATGTGCAATTGTTGAATTGATTCCATAAAAGGTAGACCAATCATCTACCTCTCCTGATTTTGATCATGTCTCAAATCTTGTACAACCTGGTACGATACAACCTTTATCTTAAATCTGAAATGTTAAGATCACATGTACATATTTTCATCTTAAATGTTCTAAGGACTATAATAGTCTATATTGTTAATCATTATGCATTATATTTTGCAGGGCACCTATATGTAGTTTTTTCCCCTAAAGGTAATGACCAGAGTGGGGATTATTGGTCAGCACATTGTTTAGAGGGAAAGACAGCCCTTAATATATCCATAACTGCCAATGAAAACAATAACTTCCTAGTTGGTTCAATGGTTGTCAATGGAGAATACTTGACACAAGACATCAATGCAAGAAAGAATGGTGGATATGCTTATATGGATTATAAATCAATTGCAATTGTGTATCACTTTACAAACCTAATTGTTGGTACAGACATCAAGTTACAAACAATGCTTAGAAGGAAAATCCTCAAGGGTATGATACTTCCTACCAGATGTTGAGCACAAGAAACTAATGGAAACCATAAATATTATAGATGATCCATAGGGTTTGGTTGTATGATAATTTAAAGGTATGTTGACACATTGTGATATGTTGATATACAAGATATGTTATTTAATATTTATATTCATTGATTTCTTTCTAATGCAAGTTCAACTATGTTATTTATGCAAATTGCTATTTTCATTCTAATATATGATGATACTAACTATACCATCCTTATGTAGTCTAAGGTTCTACAAAGAATCTAGAGATAGCACATGAAGGAGAAAACAAAAACTTGGTGTCTTTAGACACCACCATGAACTGCTCGAGAATTTGTAAATTTTTCGTTTGAGTATTTACATGGATGGTGGATGAAATTGCATATATCACTAGAGAAATTTTGAGGTCAAAAATGGGTCTCAAAACAATAATATTATACAACAAAAATCACGAATAGGATTCAATATGATGACATCAACCATGGGGGGTGAATCACCATTTTTTTGGTAAAAAGATGAAAAAGTGAAAAAACTACTATTTCAACTCGTATTTTCAACTTATCTCTCTATATATTCACTCAAATTTCAAGTAGGAGCACTCGTTGGATGGGGAATTCAATTCCGCATCCAACAAGTACCCACATGACATACTTTTGATGGACCTGTCTCCCTGAAAAACAAGAACTTCATGAAAAAACGTGTTGATGTTATCATCATGATGTTTTTTCATGAATTTCTTGTTTTTCATCATCACGTTTTTTTATGAATTTCTTGTTTTTCAAGGAGCGGGGTCCGTCAAAAGTATGTTGTGTGGGTACTCATTGGATGTGGAATTGAATTCCTCATCCAACGTGTGCTCATGCTTGAAATTTGAGTGAATATACATGGAGATAAGTAGAAAATATGAGTTGAAAAAGTAGTTTTCTTCTTTTTTCCTCCAAAATTTATGAGGTATGCTAATATTACTTTATTATTTCCACTATTATTTTATAATTTTCCTTAATAGGCTCATTTGAAACGTCAAAATTTCTCTAATGTGGATTAAATTATGTTGTTATCTCGTGGTTTGTGTAGGGTATCTGAACATTATTGCTCTTAATATTAATTTTTTAAATATAAAAGATACACATTGGTTGAAATTATTCATTGGAATCATGTGTGGAGATCAGCAGTCATTTTTTTGCATGCCATAGAATAATATGTTTTACATGGGTACTATATACTTATTATTTAAAATTAATATTATTTATCACTTAGCAAAATTATGTTTTTTTGTGTGTTTTTTTCTTATTCTAGTTCTTTTGTACCCCCCACTGTATTTTCAAGTGCCACGATTTGTTGCAATTGTTTTCAAAGAGACTCCATATTCCAAATCAAATGCCAACACGTGAAAGATATGTGAGTAATAATAAAGTCGTAATGATAATTGTCCACATGAGACAACTATACAACCCACAGTAAACAAGAGATCTAGGAGATCAAAGAATAGTTGAAAACCAAACCTACGCCTCAAAAGTATGAAAAACATGGCTAAAAATGGTTTTAGAGAGATGGTTTCTTCATCAAGGTAATAAAGTGGGCCCACTAGCAAGTCTAAATTTTGACTTGAACATTGTAGTAGTTGGGACTATCATTGCTTGATGTCCACTAGATTTTCACATATTTGATGGCTTAAAAGTTTCATTGAATAAAAAATAAGCATTTTCCCATGAGACTAGTGAAATATCAAATCACCAAGGGGATAATACTACATATAGAGCACGGGGAATAATCCACCTTTACCATTAAATTTGAACCCAAATTATTAGCACAATGTATAATAAGAAAATATAAACATGTTAATCAAGAGATGTTGTTATGCATGAGATTAACATCATATTCATTTTCATAACCAACTGAGGTTCAAGCTATGAATGTGATGCTATGTTACATACATAGGATACTTCACAAAAGTATCGAAACATGGGCTAAAGAAGGCATATTTATGCATGCATGAAGACATATTCAATTGATGGTAAAATAACATTTTTCACATGAAAATCATTAGACATCAATTGAAAGACATGCAAAGAGTGTGGAGAATATTTTAGCTATATAATTTGCACAATAATCCAAAGTTTTATTTGAGAACCAAAGATAGCTTACTTATTTGCAGAGTCACACCCAAAAAACTAGTAGTGCATGAAAAGAAAGCATGAATGCGGTTATCATGAGTGTAACACCCCTGGTTTAAACCCCATTATTTTGTTAATATAATTTTGTAAAAGTCTTGGAGTGCCTGTGAGGCATAACTCATGTTGTATTTTTCTCTGTTAATATAAAAATTAAACTAGCAATGCCAGAACCAACACGCTGAATGAATAGGGACTCATGCATTCACCTAGTTCAGTAAGGGGGGGGGGGGGGGGTCGCATATAACCTAAAATCTAAATATGACCCTATTCAACCCTTCTTACCTTATAATTTTGATAAACCCATACTTTTTCCTAATTAATTCCTTAAACTTGTTTTCGAAGTTAAATAGGGAATTAAGAGAGAGATTAAGAGGTTAATGAAAAATTGACAAGTCTTGTTGGGTGAGCATGCAAACAAAAAAAATAACATAAAGAGGAAAACCAGAAAAGGAGTGAAAAAATAGGAAAAATGGGAACGTAGTGGGTAGCATGAGAATGTTGTAGCATTGAAGGAAATTGGGACTAAATGGTCGATTGGAATTGTTAGAGGGAAGAGTAACTAGTCCGGTTCCAGAGCAAAGTGTCCAGTCTATCCAAATTCTGTGGAAACTAGGATGGTCAAGAGTACCTGTAATCCCAAGCATGTTTTATTGATTTTCGGGTTGTTAATTTACACTTGATTTTCCTCTAGTTGCACATGAGAAATGGCAATGGTGTAACAAATTATTTTAGTGGAATTCTAAGCACAGGTGTAGTGATGGATTTCACTATGGTTCTAGTTAGAATGAAGCTAAGGGAAAGGATTTCATAGTTGGCATGGATTTGGTAATAAACCAGTAAATCTTGTTTTCCAAGTGAAGAAATCTTGAAAGAAACCTAGTATTGGTGAGATCCTATGGTGAATGCATGAGTCTCGGCTCGGGGGTGGAATTCTACCAATTTGTCTAAAGGGTTGGGTTCGACCAATTTATGTAATATAAATAGAAATTGTTTGATATAATTATTTAATAAATTTTTGGTGTTTGAGTCGGATTCGACCAATTTGTCTAAAGGGTTGGGTTCGACCAATTTTTCTAATAGTAGTCGGTTAATGAACTAAGTTATTACTGTCGGTAAAAATATTTTCTTTGGTTAAAAGAGGTAATGCATTTAGTCGGTTGATAGACTAAATTATTACGGTTGGAAATTTTATTTTAGTTTTATAAGAGAATTGTTGAATTAATATTTCCTTGACTTGGTGAAACCGAAATATGCATATATTTGGAAAATAATAATCTTTCCTTCTCTTAGTGAAACGGAAATATGCATATATGCATAAGAGTTGGCAGCAGTAATTCATGCACTCCGGATGTGGAGACACTACCTCATGGGGAGCAGGTTTGAATTAAAAACCGATCATCATAGTTTAAAATATATATTTGAACAACCTCATTTAATTGCTAAACAAGCTAGGTGGATTGAATTTTTAAGTGAGTTTAATTTTGAAATCAAGTACATAAAAGGAAAGGAGAACAAAGTGGTAGATGCACTTAGTAGAAGAGGCCAGCTAATGCAAAGTTAAGCCATTAGTGATTGGAAATCAGGCATGAAGGTCAAATTGCATGAGGCAATGAGGTTAGATAATCATTATCATCATGTTGCATCAACCTTACAGTCAGGTAGCGTACCTGTAAATTTTTCTATGTATTCAATGATTGAAGATGGAATTCTTCAGTTCAATGGAAAAATTTATGTGCCAGCTGAAAGTGAACTTAAATGCACATGTTATGACATTGGTTTAGTGAACAAATAAGTGGGATAGTATGCACTATTTTAAAAGGATAGTGAGAGGGTATGTATACCTCAAGCTTCATAAAACAAAGTGCATACATTGTGTAGTTGGTTTCAAAGTTCTTGCACTCTTTTTACCACTTTTGAACATTGTGGCATTGGACCCTTCCCACATGCCTACTTATTAAATGATCAGGTTCATAAAGAAGGCCAAGTACTTGTATAAAGACCAAATCAATTATGATGAGCCTCTTACATTGAAATAGTGCATAAGGAAGGCCAAGTACTTGTATGAACAAGGTAAGAATAGGCAAGACCTTCATAAGAGACATAAGAGTAATCTGAAGGTAAAGGAGGAACAAAGGAAAAAGGGAATTAAGCCCATTGGTGGTAAGCAGGAACACTTTAGTTCTTTCAAGTAGCTACATCATAAATTGGAACCAAGGATAAACGAACCAACGAGAAAAGGGAAGTCTGCATCAGTTAAATGTTGGAGGTGTGGAGGATACCACTATCTCAGCAGTTGTCCTAAGAAAAATAACAATGAGTCCATAGTTTAGAATTTGAAGGAAGCATCTAAAATGGGGATTGTAGCTCATAACATTTCGTGAATCTATGCAGCTTTAGAAAATCGCCAGGCAGATTAGCAGTCATCAATGATACAAATTGAAGGTAAAGTAAACAATTTAACAGTTTCAATCCTAATATATTTTGGAGCTACATTCATTTATTTTAAAGCTAATTTGGTTGAAAGATGCAATATAGTGCGTAGAAAATTGCCTAAGCATAGGTTGGTACAGTTAGCTACAGGAATGAAAAGGAAAGTTACAGCAGTGGTTGAAGACTGTAATTTCACCATGAATGGATTGTAGACCAAATCTAATTTGGGCATAATTCCTCTGGGATATTATGAAATTTTGTTGGGGATGGATTGGATTGAGTCGCATCATGCAATTTTGGACTGCCATAGCAAGGTCTTGACTTGCTAGGATGAGGATGGAAATTCTATATAGATAGAAGGAATACCTAGATCAATTTTAGTAAGAGAAATCTTAGCCATTCAATTGAAGAAATGCATTCGTAAAGGGTAGCAATTGTATTCTATTCACACTGAAGAATTCCAGCTGAGACAGAGCCATGTGTAGAGGCAATGACCATTCTCAATGAGTTTGAATATGTTTTCCAAGATGTGCTTGGGTTGTCTCCCAAAAGAGACATCGATTTCACCATCGATTTGGTACCTGGGGCAGTGCTTGCGTCTCAAGCACCATATAGAATGTGTACCCCACAACTTCTAGAATTGCATATGCAGTCGGAAGAATTGTTGAAGAACGGGTACATTCTCCCTAGTATTTCACCTTGGGGAGCTCCAACACTATTCGCAAAGAAGAAAGACGGTACGTTGAGGCTGTGTGTATACTATAGGCAGCTGAATAAAGCCACAATCAAGAATAAATATCCTTTTTCGAGAATTGATGATCTTTTTTATCAGTTGAGAGGGGAAAAGGTGTTCTCCAAGATCGATCTTAGATCTAAGTATCACCAAGTGCACATTAAGAATGAAGACAACAGTAAGACCGCTTTCCGGACTAGGTATGGGCATTATGAATACATTGTTGTACCTTTTGGGTTATCAAACTCCCCAGCCACATTCATGTGCTTAATGAATGGGGTATTCAAAGAATTTTTGGATAAATTCATTATAGTATTCTTAGATGATATTTTGGTTTATTCCAAGTCTGAAGAAGAGCACAAAGAGCATCTTAATATCACTTTGCATATCTTGAGAGAGAATTAGTTGTACATTAAACTCAGTAAGTGTTCTTTCTACCAAAAAAACCTTTTATATTTGGGACATATCATCTCCGAAGAAGGTGTAGCAGTGGACCCTGTGAAGATAAGAGCTATTGAAGATTGGCCTACTCCCAGTAATGTGACAGAGGTCAGATCCTTCATGGGATTGGCAGGTTACTATAGGATATTTATAGAAGCATTTTCCTGAATTGCAAATCCAATCACTTCTTTGCAGAAGAAGGGAATAAAGTTTATCTGGAGTCAGAAATGTGAGGAAAGTTTCAGGTTATTGAAGGAATTGCTTACTCAGGCTCCAGTGTTAAAGCTTCCCGATCCAAACAAATATTATGTTGTATGCATCAATGCATCATTGGAAGGACTTGGAGGAGTCTTAATGCAAAATGGTCGCGTGATTTTCTATGAATCACGAAATTTAAAAGAACATGAGAAGAATTATGCCACTCATGATTTGGAGTTGGAAGCAATAATTCATGCACTCCAGATGTGGAGAAACTACCTCATGGGGAGCAGGTTTGAATTAAAAGCCAATCATCATAGTTTAAAATATCTATTTGAAAAACCTCATTTAAATGATATACAAGATAGGTGGATTAAATTTTTAAGTGATTTTAATTTTGAAATCACGTACATAAAAGGAAAGGAGAACACAGTGGAAAATGCACTTGGTAGAAGAGGCCATCTAATGCAAATTTCAGCCATTAGTGATTGGAAATCAGACATGAAGGTCAAATTGCATGAGGCACTAAGGTTAGATAATAATTATCATCAGGTTGCAGCAGCCTTATAGTCGGGTAGAAGACCTATAAAGTTTTCTAAGTATTCAATGGATGAATATGGAATTCTTCGCTTCAATGGAAAAAATTATGTGCCAGTTGAAAGTGACCTTAAAAAGATAATAATGGAAGAGATGCATAATGTACCATATGAAGGACATCCAGGGTATCAGAAGACTTTAAAATCAATTAAGAAATAATTTTATTGGCCAAGTATGAAGAAGGAAGTGGCTATGTATATTGCTCGTTGTTTGGAATGCCAGAGATTTAAAGCAGAGCATAAGCATCCTGCTGGTCTACTCCATCCATTGCCAATTCTGAAATGGAAGTGGGATGTAGTAACCATGTATTTTATTACCAAGTTTCCAAAAAATCAGAAGAAACATGATTCCATCATGGTGGTGGTTGATAAATTAACAAAGTCAACCCACTTTGTACCTGTTCAATCAACTTTCAAAGCAACCAAGGTTGCAGAGTTTTATATGAAATAAATTGCCAGGTTACATGCAATACATAAGGCAATAGTTTCAGACCGCGATCCAAAATTCACTTTGAATATTTGGAAAGGTTTGTTCAAGGAATTTGGTACTAAACTAAATCTTAGTACAACGTATCATCCACAGTTTGATGGATAGACAAAGTGGGTGAATCAAATAATTGAAGACATGCTTAGAATGTACGTGATGGGCAAGCCTAATAAGTGGGAAGATTACTTATACCTTGTTGAATTTGCATATAATAATGGTTACCAGGAATCACTGAAGATGAGTCCTTTCGAAGCACTGTATGATAGAAAATGTAGTGTTCCAGTGAGCTGGGACAAGCCTGTGGATAGGCTTATTATGGGACGTGAAATGCTTCAAGAAATGGAACAAGTAAAAAAGATAAAACAGAATTTGAAGGCAGCTCAGGACATGCAAAATAATTATGCAAACGGGGACATAGTACACAGAGAGTTCCAAATTGGAGACAAGGTGTTTTTCAAAGTGAAAGGTAGAAAAATTTCATTGAGGTTGGGAAGCTGCAAGAAGTTAGAAGCTAGATTATGTTGACCATTTGAAATCATGAATAGAATCGGACCTGTAGTATATGAACTTTCTCTTCCACCTATGATCATAATACATAATTTTTTCCATGTATCATTATTAAAGAAATATGTGTACGATCCTAATCATATTCTTAATTGGTCTGTGATACAGGTAGAACCCGAAGGGGAAATTTAGGTTCAACCCATCCGCATATTGGACAAAAGAACCAAGATGAACTGGAATAGGGCCATCAGAAAGGTAAAGGTCCAATGGACCCACTACAGTCCCGAATAAGTGACTTGGGAGCTAGAAGATGAGATGAGGGAAGAGTATCCCCATCTGTTTGAAGACTGATAAATGTATATGAAGCTTTGAAAGATTATTTTGAAAATTTTGGACAATATGAACTCTGAGGAAAGTGTATAATTTAAGGTGGAGGGGAATGTAACACCCCTGTTTTAAACCTCATTATTTTGTTAATATAATTTTTTAAAAGACTTGGAGTGCCTGTGAGGCAGAACTCATGTTGTATTTTTCTCTGTTAATATAAAAACTAAACTGGAAAAGGCAGATCCAACACGCTGAATGAACATGGACTCATGTATTCACCTAGGTCAATAAGGGGGGGTGGAATATAACCTAAAATCTAAGTATCACCCTATTCAACCCTTCTAACCTTATAATTTTGATAAACCCATATTTTTTCCTAATTAATTCCTTAAACCTGTTTTTGAAGTTAAAAGGGGAATTAAGAGAGAGATTAAAAGGTAATATGGAAAATTGACAAGTGTTGTTGGGTGAGCATGAAAACAACAAAAAGAACGTAAAGAGGAAAAACAAAAAAGGAGTGAAAAAGGAGGAAAAATGGGAATGCAACGGGAAGGATGAGAATGTTGTAGCATTGAAGGAAATTGGGACTAGATGGTCGATTGGAATTGTTGGAGGATAAAGTAATTAGTCTAGTTCCAGAGTAAAGTGTCCAATTCGTCCAAATTCTATGGCAGCTGGGTTGGTCGAGAGTACCTGTAATCCCAATCCTGATTTGTTGATTTTCTAGTTGTTAATTTACACTTGATTTGCCTCTGGCTGCACTTGAGAAATGACAATGGTGTAAGAAATTATTTCAGTGGAATTCTAAGCACATGTGCAATGATGGATTTCACTGTGGTGCTAGTTATAATGAAGCTAAGGGAAAGGATTGCATAGTTAGCATGGATTTGGTAACAAACCAGTAAATCCTATTTGCAAAGTGAGGAAATCTTCAGAGAAACCTGGGATTGGTGAGAGCCTATGGTGAATGCATGAGTCTCAAGTAGGGGGTGGAATTCTACTAAGAGATTAATGAGCAGAATTACCTACGGTCGGGTAGAACATAGCTACCACGAAGCCAGTTGCTTATTTCAAATATTTTACAGATAAGTTTAATACCTGAAAATTTTGTCTTAATTTCTAATATGTTATTTAATTAATTGTCAGTTAAATATTTTCATGAATTATTTCTTATACAAATGCTTATTTTCCAGTTTGAAATTGTAATGTTGAATTAAATTATGTCGAAGAACACAAGGTTTGGAAAATTTAGAAGAATGGATAAATAGGCTTGAATTTGTTCATTTCTATTATTTTCCATTAACTTAAAGCTTTATTGAAAAATATAATTTTATTACCCGTGTGATAATGCTAGGTATGTGTGATAATGCTAGTTTTATTGTTTTAATGTGTAGCTCCTAAGTCCAGAAAATGAATATGCAATTAATTAGGGAATTAGTCGGAAAATAAATAGTTCATTAAAAATAAATGAAGTGGTTGGTAAAAATTTCCCGACTAAACTTGAAAATATAAGTTGAAGTTAAATGGTAAAAGAAATAGAAATTGCTTGACATAAATATTTAATAAATTAAGTTTGGGTGATTGAGTTGGGTTCGACCAATTTATCTAATAGAAATAGAAATTGTTTGATATAATTATTTAATAAATTTTTGGTGATTTAGTGGGGTTCAACCAATTTGTGTAAAGAGTTGGGTTCGACCAATTTGTCTAATACGTAAATTGAAAACCATAGACTGATTTGGCTTAATAAAAACCATGGGCTAATTTGTTTAGTTGGAGAGATTAGATGTGTAAGTCTTAATTGTATTTATTAATTAAATGATAAACAATACCTTGAGTTAAGGCATATTTTTAGGATCTTTGTAATGAGTCATTGTTGATTTGAAAACCACGGGTTTATGATTTTTTCCAAGTTAGACATATATGAATATGTTTGAGTTGAAGTTATATATTTGCTAAAAGAATTAATCGGTTAATGGACTAAGTTATTAGTGTCAGTAAAATTATTTAATTTAAGTTAAAAGAGGTAATGCATTTAGTCGGTTGATAGGCTAAATTATTACGGTTGACAATTTTATTTTAGTTTTATAAAATAATTGTTGAATTAATATTTCTTTGACTTAGTGAAATGGAAAATGCACATGTTTGGAAAATAATAATTTTTCCTTGTCTTAAGGAAATATTTGGAATAATGACAACTATTTGTTTTAGTTGAAGAAGATTATATTTATATATTTATATTTAAAATCTCTCTATTTTCATAATTATCAGGCTAGTCTACAACCAACAACTATATGTTTTAGTCGAAGTAGACTATATATTTATATTTAAAAGCTCTCTATCTTCATAATAGTCGGGTTATTTTACAACCGACAACTATATGTTTTAGTTGAAGTAGACTATATATTTTATTTAAAATCTCTCCATAATTGTTGGGTTAGTCGGACACCAACAAGTATTTGTTTAGGTCAAAGTTAGACAAGTATTTGTTTAGTCGGTTAACTGACCGACCACATTAACTCGACTGTAGCTGAAAACTTATTAATATATGTCTTAATCTCTTGTTTAACGTGAAACTTACTGTACAGTAAGTTTTGAAAGGAAAATGATAAGTTTAAGTTACCTAATTAACAATTTAACAAATAAATATAGGCATATTAATTTAAGTTCTTAAAATATTTATATGCTCTAAAATTGAGTAGTTTCACCTGTAGTCCATAAGCAAAAAATTTACTATGTGGCTTCCGCTATTTAACTATAATTAATATGCACTATAAAATGCATTTGTTAAAAGGGTGTGTTACAGCTTTGTATTAGAGCTAAGGTTTCAACCCTTAGCCTATGGGATATGTTTTTCCATTTGAATAATTATGTTGTGTGAATTATTTAAATTTATATTATGAATGAATCACATATATCTATGCGGTTAATGTAAATTACATTATGCATGTGAATTTAGATGTGAACTAATAAACCTAGATAAATTTCATATTGTTAAAACAATACAATTTTTCCAAGCCTTGTAATTGCTAGTTGCCAAAGTAGTGGGTAGGAAAAATTGCAAGATGGTTGAGAGTCCTAAAATATCACAATTTGTTGAAGAAACGAGACCGGGTGATGACCAAAGGACAGATTCCAATCACCATTGGTCTAAAATGGAACCCAAGGAATTGTTCTAGACATTAAAAGACATTTGGGAAGAAAATGGAAGGATTGTTCATTATATGGAACAATAGAGTCAATTAAATCAGGAAATGATACAGAACCTGATGCAGCTAAGGACTCAGGTGCAGTAAGTAACTTCTATGGAAAGAAGAGAGGGTGAGGAGTTCTTGAAAAGAGGAATCACTGACAGATATCATCACTCGAGAGAAAGGAATGTAAGTCCAAGGAGACATTCCCCTTATCATTCAATGGGAAGCCATCATGGAAATGTGAAATCTGAAATTCATCACAAGCATAGCTCTAAAATACAACAGAAAAGAAAAAAGAATGAAAATTTCTTACAGGGAGAACTAAGAAAACTTAAGCCTCCTACCTCCGATGGAGAGAATTCTAGGGAAGTTGTAGAGATGTGGCTCCAAGAGATGAAAAAGTATCTACAATTACATGACTATTCAGAAAATCAAGAAGCCAGGATAGCCATTTTTAACCTTCAATGAAAATCCTATTGCTGGTGGGAACAATTAAAGCAGGTAGAAGGTCTGGAAGAAAGGAAAATATCTTGGAAAAGATTTCAGAGATACTTCAAGCAAGAATATTTATCACAGCAATATTACGGTAAGAAGATGCTTGAGTTATTTAAAATACAATTGGGTAACATGACAATGGATGAGTATGAAAAGATATTTTTAGAATTGTTATGTTATGTGGATTTCATCCAGGAAGATAAGATAAAAATACAGCATTTCCTTAGTGTTCTGCCAACATTCTATAAAGATTGAATCAATTATGATGAGCCTCTTACATTGAAAGAGTGCATAAGGAAGGCCAAGTGCTTGTATGAACAAGGTAACAACATGCAATACCTTCATATGATCTGGAAGAGTAATCTGAAGGTAAAGCAGGAACAGAGGAAAAAGAGAATTAAGTTGATCCGCATCATAGTTGGAATTTGTGTCAAATGCTAACTTTCCTACTACAACAAGCCATCGACGTTGACACAACTCCGACGAGTCTCGACTTCAACATACTGTGACACACTATGCACCTTCGATGTGTTCAACAACTTCACAGTTCGCTAAATCGACAAGCAGCGTCGACATGCAACCAACAACTGTCAAACTTCGACAGACTGTCTCTCTGTCTCCCAGTCAACTATAACAGTTGAACTGTTGAACCGTTCTAACTTTTTATTTGTAACTAAACGTAACGGGAAGGAACCCAAGTATCTCAGAATCCTATATAAGCATGTATAATATTGTAACATACATCATCTGAACGAGAATTCACCAAGTAATAGAATCATTTCGCATTCCTGCATATTGTCTATGCATTTTTTGTTTATCTATGTAGTGTAATCCTGCTTTGCTCATTCTACTTATTCTTAATTTCTTCCGCCATAACAGAGCCAACTCATTCAATCGAACTGTTATCCCCCTCATGCTTCCTGTCCATGACACAGATCATTGGTATCAGAGCAGACTCAAATCAGAGCATTTGGTTTTTGTGCTTAAGTTTTGCGTATACACTTCTCTCAAAGTTACCTGACTTATGCTAGTTCAACTCACTCGCAATCTCAGCAATACAAGCAAACGCTACCTCCAGAAATGGCAGAAGAAATAGATGATAGACATGCATCCGACGAGACACCATAGCTTATTGAGCAATCTTTGCCTCGACAATGGACTGAAATGTTCGCTCAGTTCAACGAGATTCTCATGCGATTTGCTTCGACATCTGGAGGATCTTTGACAAGAACTCACTCTGATAAAATTAGCCCCTTCAAAGTGCAAATGAATATGGAGATACCAAATATTGAAGGTAAGATTGGCGCGGAGTCTGTCAACAATTGGGTACTACAATTGGAATCCTACTACGTATTGAATCAACTCTCAGAAGTTGAAAAGATCACCATTGCATCTTTAAAGATGTCAACCTCCATGCACTGCTGGTGGGAGAACCTCTTGACAAAGATGGAGAAAAGTGGAGACCCCATCGAAACATGGGATAAATTCATCGAACACATCCGAAAGGAATTTCACCCACCTAAATACCTCGAGCAACAATATAAGAAGTGGAAACAGCTAAGGAAATGGAAATACCAATCAATACAGAGTTACACCGACGAGTTCTACCGACTCGTGGCTAGAATTGGAGTCCAAGAACAAGAGAAATTTCTTGTTCAAAAGTACGTTAGCAGATTTTTCCAGTACATTCAGCAAGAGATGGAGTTTCTGACTATCAATACGCTTGCGGATGCTTTCCACTACTCCAACAAAATGGAAACCAAGCAGAAAGGAAAATCATGTTTCGCGACAAAGTCGACATCAGGACGAACACCCGATAAGAAGGCACCAGCCAACTTCGACAAGTCAAGATCTTCTCAGTCGGAACCACCAACATAAATAATCCTTTTCACAAGAGGGAACATAGCAAACAACCGTCAACCGGAAAATGGTGCAATTACCACCACTCATCTTGGCATGATATGTCTGAATGCAAAGCACGGAATACATTTTTGGAAAAAGTGTCAACCTTTGACGCGTTGGACAAGACGGTGGAAGAATATGATCTAGACGCAACGACCCTCTTGACCTCGACCACTCCAATAGCCTCGACTATCGTCGACGAAGAGAAACGAGATCTCCTGCTCCATACACGGATATGGGTCTAGAGAAACCCATTGCATCTAATTGTGGACAATGGCAGCCAGAAGAACTTCGTTTCTGAAGATCTCGTGAAGAAACTAGGTCTTGTTACCACTCCGCATCTTCAGCCTTACAACATCGGTTGGATGAAGCATGGACAAGAACTACATATCACTTGACAATGAAAACTTGCCTACTTCATAAATCCTTTTGAAGATGAGTTACTCTGTGACGTGGCACCACTCTCCGTAGCCGATGCCCTGTTTGGGAATCCTTACCTATGGGATATATATGGAATTTATCAGTCACGGCCACAGAAGATGATTGGCAGAATCTGAAATCAATGGTTCATCATACCAGAGCGTCAACCTACACCGATGGTTGCACAGATATCACCAAATAGATAAAGAATCTCATCAATCATGCTCAGAAGTTCGCATTAATCACGATCAAGCTGCAACATTCTAAGAAGACTGTAGCAATGAGTTGTCACTGACCAATGAAGCTCTCGACAAAAGCAGCAAGTCGATCATATTCTCGATGAGTAACAGAACCTCTTTCTAGATCCAAACGGAGTACCTCAACGTTGTCAAGTAAAACACTCCATTGAACTTGTTCCCGATTCTTCTTTGCCTAACGCATCTATTTACAGAAGATCCATTCTCGAAAATGAAGAGATTTGCAGATAGATCCAAGAACTAATCAACAAAGGTCATATCCAACCCAGCTCCTCTCCTTGTGGAAGTCCAGTCATCCTAGTTCCGAAGAAAGACGAGACTTGGTGCATGTGCATCAACTACAGATCTCTCAACAAGATATCGGTGAAGAATTGGTAACCTCTTCCGTGAATAGACGAACTCATCGACTATATGGAAGGTGCTACATTATTTACTAAGCTCGACCTCAAGTCGGGATACCATCATATTCCAATCGAGACCTCAGATGTGTGGAAAAATGCTTTCAAAACCAAGAAAGGATTGTTTGAATGGTTAGTCATGCCTTTCGGCTTAACCAACGCACCTGCGACCTTCATGTGACATATGGATAACCTTCTTTGACCTTTCATAGGAAAATGGATTGTCTATCTCGACGATATACTAATTTTCAGTCCATCGTGGGAAGAACATGTCGGACATCTTTGACAAGTCCTCGACACTCTCCAGCAACATCGGCTTTATCTGAACATGGGCAAGTGCTCTTTTACGCTGACCAACATCAAATATTTGGGGTATGTAATTGACTCTGCAGGAATTCACGTCGACCAAGAAAAAGTACAGATCCTCAAAGACTGGCCCATCCCTAGAAGCATTCAAGAACTAAGAAGTTTTCTTGGTTTGGAAAATTTCTATCAACGGTTCAGACTCGGCTTAAGTCACCTAGCCTAGTCCTTGAATCAGTTGACAAAGGGAAGTGGGAAAACTGTCTTCTAGTGGACAACAACACAACAAGCATATTTTGAATAGCTCAAACACATGCTCTGTGTAACATCCCGAAAATTCACAAAAATTTAAAAAATTTCAACGTAGCATTTAATGCTTAAACTAACTGTGCATAATTATAATTAATGCTTCTATGTCATTATGCTAGAATAAATGTTTGTAATGATCATTCGATGTAATGTTTTGCGTCTTGCTATGAGATGAAATTTAAGTCTACTCTAAGATGCTATTGGATGTTTTTCTTGTTTCAGCTATATTTTAATATTACCTATGTCAATGCTCAATCAAATATTAATGTTTATAAGAGCTAACTGTTGTTCTTCTTTTGATGATGAAAAGGGTCCTAAAGGTACCCCGAGGCTTACTTAGCATTCATGCTAAAGCATTTGAACCTTCCTTTTCGCAGATTACAGGTAAGGGTGACACATCAGATCCAGTAGTACATGTATAATTTAAAATGCACTTTCATTTATCCTTCAAAGGTTTTGTGTAAAGTTTCTAAGGTACGTATAAGTGACTCGTCTAAAGTTTACAGTTGTAAGCAATAGATCTCATGCATTTCCTTGTTTAATATTCAAATGATGCAATAAAGTATCGTAACAATGGTTTAGTATAATATGTCAATGTAATTATTGTAAGAATGATGATGTGCCTTTCTGATACCTAGGCTAAATGCAAGGTACCATAATAATCCTATAGTAGGTGAACTACTTGTAAATGGTCGTACGATTTCCTATAATAGATGGACTATATACTATTTCCAATTAATTTCTATAGCGTAAACTATATGCCAATGTTGATGTAATTCCTATAGCATACAAACTATATGCATATTCTATGTAATTCCTATTAGCATATAAACTATATGCAAATTATCGTATAGTTCCTATAGCATATAAACTATATGCAAAGGCTTATGCAATGGTCCTATGTACCAATTAATATAACAAAGTGTGAGTATCGTCGTGACCCTTTTTAAACATATGATCGAAACCTAGTTGAAATGATACCATAAATATAAACTATGACTTACCATAAGATCAATACTATGACAGGTTTGCAAACATGCACAATGTAACAACGTGGTAGGGATAGGGTAATAAATGATGTAATGGATATGTGCTGGCAGGCATTTGCATCCAACCTTGGAATTTATCACTCCTACCTACCGGCTCGGTGGAAAAACTTGGTGGCTGCCATCGTGGTACTTAACATGTGAAGGCTTAGTGAGCATGTAGATGACAAGGTCGAGCTGTACATGGTTTTGTTGGAGGTTATCCTAGTTGGTCTCCACAGTGGAAATGGTTATTAATGTAGTCATAACTATGGTGGTTGCTTGGGAATACGAGGTGCTGCGATGTGTGATCTCCACCATTGATCTTATGTTACTCTCGGGCTTTGGGAATTAACCCTAATATCCACTAAGTTTCGAGGTTGTTGTTTCCTTTGGCATTCACTGTGTTAGAGAGTGGCTCGGTGGAGAGGTCGACAGGCCTAAGAAACTTCAAGGTTTCGTTAGCAGGTTTTGGAAGCTCCTCCCATGATTCGAACCCGTGACTTGAAGGTGTTTTTCGTGATATCGGTTGGTAGCTTAAGAGTCGAGCCTTAATGTGAGAGTTTAAAGCATTTGTTTGAAGTTGGGAAGACTCCAGGGTTGATGATAGTCCTGCGTGTAGGTTGAACCAGTGGTCGGTTTTCCTTGTATGTTAAGTAGTAATTCTCGGAGTTGTCTCCAACCTTCGTTGTGTTCAGTAGTAAGGTGATGGCTACAGTTTAATACTGGCTATGGCGTCTCTACCCCATCAGCAGCTATCTAAAGGTAATGTGCAGGTTTCGAACCTATATTCTTCTATTTTTTTATGAGTTGCAGTTGTTGTTATTTTGTCTTAATGAACTTTCTTTTATGATACTCGTTTGACCATACTCTTGTTTGTGTGGCAGGTTCCTTCGGCTTGGGTTCCCAAGCTTGAGTTGTGAACGATGGCTACTGCAATGGAAATGGTAAGCTTTGGTGGTTTCCCTAATGGCTTCCGCTAGGTGACTATTGATCCTTCTTAGGTTCTTAGCCGAGACTTCGTTTTTAATGTAAGGATGTGGAAGGTGACCACCGTCGTGATGTTTTGTGAGCTAACTGGCAACTTGGGGAGGATGAAATCCTCAACCCACTTTGACATTAATCCTGTAGTGTTTGTTTTCTATGTAGTCAATTTGTAAAAGGATGTAGCCAGTTGAGAGGGTTTTATCCCTTGGATATCCTGGTTTAATTAAAAGAATTTGGTTCCATAACTTCATGATGTTTATTTGTGTTGAGACTCTGAGCGATGCTCTAGTATATGCGATAATGTAATGTTTTGTTTATGAACTATTGTGTTTTAAATGATGGCTGGGAACCATGGGTTTTAAACCTTGTGCTGTGCAGTCGAAACCCTAAACCTGTAGGTTTTTATGGTATCTTTGATAGTTCTGGGAATTCGAACCTGAGAACTGTGTCTTAAACGCGTTTATCTATTGGCTTCCGATGTTGACTATGGTTCTACTAGGGTTACAAACCCACTGTTTGATAACGATGCTAAAAATATGTTCCTTTGTTCTGGTTTTATAATATGTACTGGAATCGTGACAAAAAAAACATTACTTCTGTTTGGGTGAGAGTATTTACCTTACTTGTAATCTTAACCCAAAAATTTGATGTTTAAACTGTTAAGGGTTTTACCTATCGAATTGACTATGAACCTGTCACGATGTTTTAAGTGTTTTCGTTCTCTTTTAAGGGTTTCGATCCCATGTGTGTTATGTTGCAAAAGTATTTTAAGGACTCTGTCTTAGATAGTATATTTGATTTGATAAATGTGGAAATAAATACTAAATGTTGAAGTAAGAAGCTAGGGTTGGAACCTTAGGGTTTTTAATTCTACAGTAGAAGTGTTTGAATTTATGACTGCAGATTGATAAACAAATCAAAATAAAAGATGTGAATATTGAGGATGAGATAGTTCTATATAGTAATGTTGTTGTATGCAATTGATAAAACATTTGTTTTAAAGATAAAGTACTTGGTAGCAGTTCTGTGTAATTAGTAATGTATATTTTTGCAGCTATTATATTTCATGAATGCTAATGAAAGAAATAAAGTGAAATTATAGCACTAAACTATTTGAAAAGAATGATAAGAGAATACTTAGCCTATATCTTTTGTAAGGAAATAAATGACCTAAAATGAAAACCCTAGGTTTATGTCACGTCCCCATCTTGACCCTATTGCATTAAAATGTAAATGATGTAATATTGTTATAAAATCATGGTGAGGAGGTCAAGGCCAAGGCCCCACCATCGATTTATTGATGCATATGGTTTGTGTGCTAGCCAGGCACATTGGAATTTCAAACATCATGTAAATATGCATTTTAATAAAATACCCACAACTAGCTATGCAATGTAACAAAGAGATGGGGGCATGATTTTACAAGGAATTGGGAGGGAAATCATTCAAACCCTTGAGCCAACCAAGTCAAGCCAAGTGTCAAATATGAGAGAACCCATCAAACCCTCAACTACCCATATTGACTTTTGTACCCAATCATTGACTTCTCCCAAGAGTTGGTTGAGGTAGTTAATGCCTTGGGAATGTACAGGTATGGCTGTCCAAATACGAGTATGGGAAAGCCACCCTGCATGGAAAATCGTGTTTTGGCTTCCTTGGCAATAAAAGAGCCATGAATTGCTCCCCAAGCCATTATCCATCAACCAGTTTTCTCTCCCTCGTGAGTTTGGAACTACCGGGGCATTTTCCAGCCATGTTTTCCTATGTTTTCCTTCATTCTCAGCTAGGAGAAGGGCGTTTTTGTGTTATATACTAGTGGGGAAGAAAGGGAATGGAATTGGGATTCCATAGAGACCGTTTTGGCTGTTGAATGACTAGTGAGTTGGGAGAGAATTCATTTTCCTCCCTGTGATTGTTTTTCTCCATCCCACAATTTGTTTTTGGCTAAAAAACGATTTGTGGAAAACCCATGGCCATCCTATTGGTAACTCCATTGTTTTGGCTTGAGCTTGAGAAAGCATCCAATATTCAAATGTAGCCTGATAAACCCAGCTGTGGACTGACTTGGCTCAAATGAAATGATTAATTGGCTGAGAATGAGCTTGAATGTCCCATTTTTTCTTGTAAGAATCATGCCCAACTCGGGGGTGGCAGTTGTGTTGAGAGAATTGATGAACACAATTGGCCTATGGCTGGGTGGAACATTGCACCGACATAGCTAGTTGTTTGGGACAATTGCACAATGAAGATAAGTGTTTTTCTGTCTATGTATTTACTTCTGCAATGTATTAACTTATTGACTATTGATATGTTGTATGCATATGATATGTGTATGATGTTTTAATTTCGTTGTGCATACTTGTATGATTTGCATTTGCACACTCTTGTTCTTAATTGTATGAATCTAACGAATGGGCTGAGATTATGTGAAATCCCAGAATTCGGCATCATGTTCCCTTCCTTGCATTGGGCCCATGGGAGGGTATGTGATAGAATGGTATCAGAGTTGTTGGTTGTAGCATTGGGCCTTCATGGGATACTTGTCGCAGTTGCAGAGGTAATTATTCCTCCTGCTCAACACTGATCATTAAGAAAATTTTAAATTTTGAAAAAAAAATTCTAAGTGTTTATGAGTTTTCTGCCAAGGTTGTGTCGGCGAATCTCACTGAGTTGGGCCGAAATGGCGACAGAACTCGCTGAGTTGAGCTAACACGGTCATCGAATTTGGCTGAGTTGCGCCGAAAAAGTTGCGGAAGTGCTGGGGAAAGGAAGAAAAATTTCAAAATTTTTCTAAGTTTTTTCGGCGGAAGAACTCGGCGAGTTGGCCCGAAATGGCGGAAGAACTCGGGGAGTTGGCCCGAATCGGCGGAAGAACTCGACAAGTTGGTCCGAAATGGCAGAAGAAATCGGCATGTTGGTCTGAAATGGTGGAATATTTTTCTAAGTGTTTTCGGCGGCAGAACTCGGCAAGTTGGCCCGGAACTGCAGCAGAACTCGGCAAGTTGGCCCGAAACTATGGCAGAACTCGGCAAGTCGGCCCGAGATTGCGGCAGAACTCGACGAGTTGGCCCAAAACAGGTCGGAAGAGATAGACTAGTTCACCCTTCGACAGATCTCGGTGAGTTGCTCCGAAACAGGGAATTTCAGCTGTTTTCCAGGGAAATTTTTCAAGTAATGAAGGTTGAAAAATGCCATGGAACTTATGCGCCAAATTGCGTGAAATCAAAGGATTTACAAAAAAAAAAAACGAGAACGCTGTCGTCCCCTTGACTCCCATCGTCCCCCGAAGACAGTCGTTGAAAGTGTGAAATGCATTCTCTATGCTTGGGATGCACTAGTACAAAATGAGAAATTAATGAGTAAAAAAATGAATAAAATTCGACTATAAACGACTATTTTTGAGTCGGTGACTAATAGTATATGATTTCCACTATCTTATCTCTAGTCGTATTTCACTAGTCATTAATTGGTTGACTTATTATTCATTGATTTAGTCATCGATAGTCACTAATTAAGTCATTGATTTAGTCATTGATACTCACTGATTTAGTCACTGATTTAGTCATTGATTTAGTCATACAATTAATGACCAAATATACGACTAAATAAACTACTAGATGATAACATATTAATGACTAAGCTAAATACGACTAAACGTTAGTCATGCTATAAGATACTGGAAATTAGCTACTAATAGTCATATATATGCAAATTTAGTCGTTTTCGTAGTCACTAATTTATGATAGGGTATGGAGGAATCGAACCACCAATCTCCTGCCTATAATTAGGCAAGTGCTCTACCATTGAGCTAGCACCCTTTAATAAGTTGTTATTGCTTGACAATGATGATATTCAAACAAATTTTGCATCATTCAAACATACAAAATAATGATTACCAAGTTACTATAGATCCATAGTCAATGTTGGCATTGTTAAGCTCTTGAAAATCATAATATCGCATGTAATGTTTATCAATTGATTGTTGTTACACCTTTTGGTGAATGAGTTTAGACATTTATAACATTGTACTATAATAAGTAATGGAAGAAGCACAACTAAGTAAAAACTAAAAAATCAACAAAACTATGGTGTTATATGAAAGCAATACATGACTAGCTTACAACCATAAATAACATGAGATAATGTGGTTGTCACAATTGAACCCTCACCCCCATACATACACAATAAAAATGGCTAGCTCATCCCCTGCATATAAAAATATACATAATAATAAGGAAAAACAAGTGGTATTTTCTTAACTCTTGAGAAAACTTACAAACAAATGGTGGTTTCTTAATCAATGTTGCTCTTTTTTATTCTCATCCTTAGACGATGCCCATCATAATTATATCCATCACAACCATGAATTGCATCTTCTACATTTTAGGCATCCTCAAACTGCAAAAAAAGAAGATATTGTAGAGAAGACACATCACAAGACAATATCAAAATCAATTATAATGAACAACATGATCTTTTAAAGATCTACAAACAATTTATAAATACTTCTGTCAGAATAGTGAAATAACATAGCTCAATGAAACAGTCTCTGTGTTCTCATTGGGGGTTGTTCACATTTGGTCTTGTGGAAGCAGTTCATATATGACCCACAGTTGAAATTATCTTTCTTGAGGTTGCATTGAACAGATTCGAGCCATCATGGAACCTTGAAGAGCTTCTTTAGTACTAAGCACCACGTCAAAGAGTAAACATGAGTCTTTGTTAGCCACATTCCAAAAGAGACGATATAATGGGCAATTGCAAATAGGTCCTCCAAACTAGACGACATACTATTCAATCTACTGGTAATGAGGACACAACTCTCATTATCAACTCCATTTCTAGCCTATCAAGGTGGGTTTCAAGCTTCAAGAGGGAATTTTGAATCTTCAACAATTAGCCCTACACTAGAGCAACTCCATACAAGCTCTAATAGCTATTCGAACTTCTGTCAGTGGACCTTTTACTATTTACATTGCAATTGCCCTTGGGTTAGCAATTTAAATTTCTAGTTTTTAGTTCAAGTTTGTTCTAGTTTTATGTTGCTAAATTTGGTATAAAAATATGTTAAAGCTTGAGTTTTAAACCATACAATCTATTTAACCAGTGACCAAAAAATTTGCGTCAGACTCCCTACTGAGCTTTTCCAAGAGTCATCCTATGGCAGGGTCTATTCTAATAAAGAGCTTTAAGTGTGGCAACTCTATAAGTCTTTTAGATATTGGAGGAGTAGTTTTCTTTGTTTTTGACGTCAAACTGAATATGGGATACTATCAAAAAGAATTAAAAATCCTCCCTAGGTAGTTTCCCTTGTACATGACAAAAGCCTTACTAGGTGTTTCTCTTGTACATGACAAAAGTTTCTTGCAGTATTCTCAAACTCGCATTATGCTTTTCACATAAGGTAAACAAACTTATTAAGGTTTAAGATTAATTATTTGCAGCAACCTTGTTAGGCTTTAAGATTAGTTATTTGCAAAAAAATGACTCATAGTTTTGAGAGTAAGACATCCTTTACTGATATAAATATCAATCAACAATAGATAAGCTTCAATACCTTCAACAGTCATGATAACTCATTTGGAGCATAAGACAGTTTTACACCTGTGGAGAGATACAACTTCCATTACAACTATAACATGTACAATTGTGCCCCAAGCCAGACAATACAACCTACTCTCAATGGAGACAAAACTGCCAATGTACAGCCAAATCTGCTGCTAAGAACGGGACAACACAAATTATGGCATGTCATTTATGCAAGCATTCATTTCTTATTACATGTGGTAGTATTGGTGTGTACTTATTTATAGCCTTATAACAATGGAATTTCCTATCATAGTGTCCACAATTGTTTAGTCGATAGCATGTACATGACTGCAATTAAGTTTAACTGCTTTCCTAGCATTGTTCAATTCACCATCAATTAAAACAAAAAACAGAACCCTAAGATAAAGAGAGCTCAGAATTTACTCTCAACCATTCAATGCACATCTACAGAAACAATAAAGTATAATCATATTGTATGAAAGTAATACTCTGCTATCTTCTTTCATAACTTAACCCATTTAAGTCCAAAGAATTAATAATTTGAGTTATACTGCCCCCAAGTCATTTCTTAAGGTATATGAACCTTATCAAACCAAAATATATTTTTTCTCACCTTGCCCGCAAGGTCAATGCATGGTACCATTTCTATCCTTAGCCTATCCTTCAACATTATTTGCTGACCATTATCTGACAAACTTTCCTATGAGGAAGCTTGCTTTGTTTTTACTTTTTTGTATTTTCTAGTTTAGTTTTAATTTCTAATTGCAGGTCTTGCAGATTTAGCTTTGTATTTCAATCTTTCGACCAATTTAATACAGGGCCCTATGCCTTTGGAAGTAAACAAGATGACTAAGGTTCAAGATATAGATATATTAGCAAATCATTTAACAGGGTACATTCCAAGAGCACTTGGCAACTGTAAAGCACTAGAATACCTATATATTTCTTGCATCAAACTTGAAGATTCAATACCAGTTTCATTGGGTAAGCATCAAAACCTCGAGGACATGCATTTGTCCTCCAGACACTTATATGGTGGAATACCCATGTCACTAAAAAATATCAAAATGCTCGGTGACTTGAATTCCTCTTTTAAAGTTATCCAATTTAGTCTGGGGTCAGGGTTGTGACCGTACTGCAGTCAATGTCTGGATGGGTGTTACATTTTGGTATTGTATATGTAGCATTTTGAGAGAACACATTGGCAGTACAGTAGTTAAGTAATAACTAGCAATACCAGCTTGATTAGCAAACAAGAAGCTGCATTAAGCACCAACATAGATCCATCTTAAACCTGGATCTATCAAGCACCAAGAAGGATCCCATTTCTTGACATGTAAAATTTTTTTAGCTTAATTCTTGTACACATTAAGAAAAAATTTACACATCAAGATATTTGAGGTGCTTGATATATCTAGATTTAATATGAAATCATTATAATTTAAATTTTTTGTTTAAGCCAACATCTTTTGCATTTATTTTTTTATTGGAACGGCATGTTACATAGCGGTACACAACATTACACCTTACAACATCTCCCCCATACTGGGCTGTAGAGCACCTCGCTACTATCAGTGCAATTAATATCTTGCTCATTTTATTTACTTCAAGAAGCAGCCATGGAAGCAAGATGTGAACTCCAAACTGCATTGATAAAAAAGTATCTAAAGGTAGATGAACAAGAAAAATAATTTATTGTATAGGCTAAAATCAAGTTGGAACTTCATCCCGATTACCTGGCTCACATGGAAACCATAAAACACTTGAGAGAATATGTAGTTAAAATAGCTAAATAATACTTATATCCACATGCAGCAAACACAAATCAATTTCTTCACAGATTAAAAAAAGGACCAGGAGTTCGTGAACCAGGTAAAAGATGGTGGGAGTAAAAGAGCCAATAGTGCAATTGTTGCAACTACCTGTGGAATACAGGAGTTTGCATCTTTCAACACCTTTAGAACAAAGACCATATTAAAAGTAGAGCCCTCTGGTAACTGGAGTTCCTCTTCCTTGTGGTGTTCTTCACTAACTATAAATTCTGAATTCCCACTTCTAATGCAGGACATTTTATATGCATTTTGGCAGAGCAAGAATGGCAACCTGGAGTTTACTCTAATGCTCTAATTCCACTACAGCCAGATCTTATACTAATCTGGAGTTGCTCTAATGCCACTGCAGCCAGATCTTATACTAATCTTCGATCTATAGACAGAGACATCAAGATATTCCATGGAGGTTATGCTCACTCAATATGACAGATCAATTGCATTTCTTTTTCAAGATATTCTCTGATGCAATGGTCAAGTACCTAACCTATATAAGAAATTGTACACATTATGTAAGAAGTGAAGGAATGGCCACAATATATGTTGGGTAAGGAACTAAGGGCATACTGCAAGGCACACCAAGCCACAAAACATTATAATATCTTCAAGCACAGTTTAAGTTGCAATATAGTCAAAACCTGAAATGGGTCATGTACCTATAGCAATTCAACTTGATAATTGTGTTTAAGAACAAGACTCAAAACAATGTGGCCAACAAGTTAGAACAAATTTGCCGATATGTTTGTCTAAAACATCAATTTTCATCAAACCCAGACTATGAACAAAAGAAGGCCCCAGATTTTAGTCCACAACAATACAAGCTGAATATAACTGTCAATACAAATGATCTTGACATGTTAGGAAAGTGTACACAGAGGCATAGAACAATAACTTATTTTCATTGAAGTCAGATGCAGATACCAAGGAGCTGGGTAAAACTTGAGCTAAGTACAAATGGTTGTCTCAACGCTCTCTATTGAATATACCTATCAGTCAACTCCTGCATGGATCAGGTCTGCAGCTCTATTTAATAAACCATATACATTAAAGTAAGGAAACAAATATTAGTGCAGTTTGATATTGTGGCTGATAATATGGTGGAGGAGGAAGTGGGGGTGGTGGAGCTGATTGATATGGTGGATATTGTTGATATGGTGGTGGGGGTCCATAAGGAGGCCCATAATAGTGATGATATTGACCTTCTTGAGACTGTTGTGTTCCATAATAGGAACCATCCGAGGGCCCATATGGAGCCTGTTGGGAATGTTGACCTTCCTAGCCTTCATTTGTTGTGCCCTGTTTACTGCTGCCAGGCTCTTGTGTTGGGGAAACAGCACCCATTCTTTGAGGATCCATGGATGGGTAGTAGGTCCTTTCTGACGGTAAGGGTAGAGGAGGAATATTTAAATAATTTAGAGAAGGTTGATCCTGACTATTCTGTGGCTGTTGTTGGCTTTGATGCTGAGAAATAATAGCTCTTGGAAGCATACCACTAATAATTTTTGTAGGTTCATCTCCTTGATGCTCAACTTCTGGTTTAGGAGCCTGTGGCTTTCCCCACAACAGCTTTAATATCAAACCTTTTATAACTAGCTTGTTGGACAAATTCTCTGCTGCTTTCTCAACCCCTTCTCTAGTTGTATATGTAACAAATGCACATGCTCTTTGAAAGACAAGTCTTATGGACTCAATTTCACCATATGCATAGAAGTTGTCCTTGATATCAGCTTCAGTAACCCTTGAATCAAGCCCACCCACATATAGAGTTTTTATACACTCATCTTCAGGAGGAACAAGGGATGGCATCTCACCAGCTTTATTCAAGATCTTTGCTGCAACTGGATCATTTACTCTGCTCACAAAGATGAAACATAAAAAACTATTAGATACAAGCAGGAAGTTATCGGCAGTTAAGGGAGACTTGGAAAAATGAGTATGGATTGCACCTCAAAAATATCATAAGATAACTTCAACTTGCAAAAGGATCATCTGAATCAAGAATATTTAGATCATAATACCCATAAAATCGATCTTTTATATTCTGTTGAGAGAGCTCCCCTGTTATGGGCATCTCATGTCGATATGGACATTCAGCACCACGAACATAGAAACTACATACATGAGCATGATTTCTTCGGTAATATGGTGTTGTTCTTTGAAGCTTCAATATTGTGTCATTTGGACAGACCTTCCCATATGATGACTCATAATCTATTCCTAATCTAGCCTGCAAAAGCCATATTCAGTGAGTATTTGCTTCAAAATGAGCAAGCTAATTGAAAGAGAGAGCTAGCATTTAACCAAAGGTTCTCAACTTCAACAGTAGAGTGGCAAGAATTAATTTCAACTATAAGACAATTAATTCATCCAACATGCATTAATCAGTAATCTAATTATCAACCCATTAGCTATTTTCTTTCTCTGGCCTGCAAAAGCAACAGACAATAAGCATTTACTTTAAAAAGAGATAGCTTTTAAACAAATTGAACCAAACATTCCCATGATTCAGCTTACGCTACTTGTAAATCTGCAGCATAAATGGATTTTATACCATGCACAAAAATAGTGTGTAGAATATGGTATTTATTTGATGGACAGTAGATCAAGAATATGATGATAGAGAAGGAAGAAGTAGTGGACTACATATAGGAGGGGGAGGAAGAAATTATGAACTTTGTATTCAGTTCAAGGGATGAGCTACTTGTTCATTAGAATGAGACTAGGGCCACAGGATTTGGTTTGGATGTGGAAGCTAACAAGGAAGTAGAAATTCTATCCTGCCTCCAGAAACCCTAGTCACCTTCTAGGGGGCTTCTAGCAAGGTTTCTTATTCCACTCAAACTATAAAAGAAAGTGAAATTCTCCTGGAAAAACTATCAAGAAAGGAAGTTTGGATAGGCACTAAGGTCACTGCAGGTGCCAGAGTACCGAATCATCTTTCCATTGGTAAACCCAGCTCCCAAGCAGTAATTGGTCCTGATCAACTCCCTTATATAATGGTTGGCCTTTATGAAAAGGTAAATTCTTCGACATTACTACTATGATGTATGCAATACTAATTATGCTTTAGCATGGTATGGGATCTCATAATATTTTGATAATACCATATAGAAATAGAGATATCATTATAGGTATGAAAGAGCTACTATGTATGGGACCAATTAGAGAGGGAAGAGGATAGAATGACACAGGGAAAGGATGCAAAAAAGAAGTGCTTGCTTCATTCGGACTTATTTCTTCCTTCCCAATGCTTTCTACAAATGTTTTGCAAACAGTTTCAGTGGATTTCTCTCCTCCACACTCTGATGATAATTCTCCTCCTACAAGTGTTTCCTCAAGCACACTTTCTTTCTACAGTGACAAGTCAGATGACATTTATGGTTAAACCCTTACTGACTCTCACCTGAAGTCTCTTCTTCTATAATGATTGCACATCCTAATGCTCCTGCAGCTGTGCAACTCAATAATGTTGAAGATATTCCTCCATCTACTATAGAAAGGCCAAGGCTTATGCCTAAATGGGATTTCTCTATTATGTAGTACTATGCCAGTTTCATTCCTAAAGATTACCTTAGTCCTCATTGGCATTTACCTACTACACAGGCTCTTCGCATCAAGGTTGGCACCGGCAAAGACCTATTTACTTATAAATTATAATCAAGCCAAAAATCCCCTGAATGGGACGCAACTATGGTTTCCAAGTATGAGGCTTTGAGACAAAATCGAATGTGGTAATCGGTTCCTTTTACTAAGGGTCAAAATCTTGTTGGTTGTAAGTGGGTCTATAAGACCAAATATGGTGTTGATGGACAGATTTACACACATAAGGTCATGCTTGTTGCAAAAGGTCTATCACAAAAAGAAGGTATTTCACTTCAATGAAACACCACGGGTCTGTCAACTTAAGAAATAATTATATGGACTAAAGTAGGAACCTCACTATTGGTATGAGAAGATCCATAATTTTTTTATCATCTGTGGATTTAATCGTCACGATAGTTATCCTAATCTCTACATTTGTAATCAAGATAAGCAAATACTTATATTTGTGCTCTATGTGGATGATCTAATTCTAACTGGCAGCTCTATCTCCCAGATTAAAGAATGAAAGCTAAGACTTCAGGTGTCTTTTGAATCCACTAATATTGGTCAGATTGACTACTTTATAGGAATTCAGATTAATAAGTCTACCTCTAGGATCTCTCTCTCTCTCAACCTCAATATGTTATGGATTTGCTACAACACTTCATGATGGAGGATTGTAAGCCGGTTGGCACCCCTCTTGCTACCGGGAGAAAGTTTCAGGCAGATTGTCCCTTTCCTTTATTTGATGCTACTATCTATCACTCTTTAGTGGGTATTATTTTCAATCTACTCATAATATAACAGATATTGCATTTACAGTCAGTTTATGTATTCGGTATCTGCAGGCACCCTATGATAAGGTTTGTTTCACGTATCTTTTATGAAACTTCTGCTGCAAGGGTAGGTTTAATAAGTCCCCACTCTTAGTGCAAAGCTGATCGATTCTAAGTTGGATAATGAAGGGTGATAAGAGTCTAAGATCTATGTCAAACGCATTGTGGAGTTACATAGGCTTGTTTTACTCTATTCTCCTTTCCTTTTACCCTCTTTGACCCTAATGTCACAGCCACAGTCAATTCGCCTTAATAGCTTGCTAGTTGCAGTGTGTGGCACTGCCCGAGAATGGCTTGAGGGTGTGCCAGCTCAAGTGTTCACTCACAGACTACGCCTAACCTACGGAAACCTTTTACCTTAACACTTGTTCGTTTAACCCTTTTACTTATTAGCTTGTTTACCCACACTTAACCAAAATATACCATACACAGCATAACAAGTAAACACAACACAAGTATTAAGTTGGGGTTGCCAAACTGGAAAACCCCCTTAAGCTTTTGTATATGTAAAAGTTTACAATGAGTGGAGTTACCACAAACCGGCAAAGCTCTGGGTGTGTGCCCCACCAACGTAACACACCACTTTACAAAAATACAAAGAGTTGATGTGACCACTACGCGGGCGTCCAACTCGTTAGACTGTCAACGACCACCAACCCCTGTAGCTGCTGTCAACTGCCTCATGGGATAACTTGTCACAAGTATTGACTTGCCCAGCCGGCACTCATCTGCAACCCTGCTGTGTTTTATGAGTCAACCCATAGCGACTGCACCTGATGACTAAGCTCAGATTGCCTCCCTAGCTCGCATGTCAACCTTTGGCGTTTTGTCACTTTCTTTCTTTCTTTCTTTAATCCTTTCCATTGTTTTTCCTTCGTGCTTTTATAGCATGCCTTGTGGGTGGGTGCGATCCCAAGGTGGGCGCACCCTTTCTTGGCGCCCACATCAAGACTTTCGTTGACGTGCAACTTCCAACCGAATGGTCCAAAACTCCCACAAGCGCATGCGTCTCCTTGTTCTATGTACAGAAACTTTTCTAATCAGTAGTATCGGCATCAAAATGATATGCAAAAAATATGCCTAGATTGATATACCGAACACAGAAACATATTCAATCTTTTGATATATCATATAGCAAACTGATAATTTATCATCTATAAAATGACAAGCCCCTTCTATCTAGATTCATCTCTCTAGAACAATTTAGTTTTTTAGAAGGGAGGTTGATTCATGAAGCTATAGGCTCTACTCAGGAGGGCCTTCACTCCATTAAAAATTCTCACTCTCCAGCCATTATGATTAATCTCAACCTGTCAAAGGCCTATGATAGGGTATCCTAGTTGTATTTAAGACTTTTGTTGATTCAGTTGGGCTTCTCTCTTCCCTTGGTTAAGTGGATTATGGGTTGTGTGACCTCTACTACCTTTTATGTCCTGATAAATGGTCTACCTCTTCTTTTTTTAAGCCCTATAGAGGGATTAGACAGGGATTCCCCTTGTCCCCTTATCTCTTTTTATTGGTGGCAGAAAGCCTCAGTAAGGCAATCCATTGGTGGCAGAAGGACTCAAATTGTCCCCATTTCTCTTTTTATTGGCGACAGAAGGACTCATATTGCTTCAGGGGATTCATGTGGGAGAAGGGGAATCACTCACCCACCTCCTTTTCATTGACAATGTATTACTCTTGTGTTTTTGCAATATGGTGGAAGCTCAGCATTTAAAACATATCCTAGATTTATATGGTTCTGCTACTAGGATGGTAATAAATATGAATAAATCTCCTATGTACTCATATGGCTTGGATGGTTTTACGATAATAAGGTTGGAAGGGATCTTCCCCTATCTGCATCTAGAGTTGGATGAAGGTTATAAATATCTTGGTTTTACTTTAATAACATAACAATTATGGTGAAGAGGACTACATGTGGCTATTGTCTAGAATTGAACAAAGGATTGTTTTTTGCCATGGTGCAATAGATGGCTATCCAGAGGTGACAGGTTGGTTATGATTAAATCCGTTCTTGAAGCAATCTCTGTTTTTGGGAATACTTTAGCTCACATCCCAAAGGGATTCTGGTAAAAATCAGGAAGTGTTGCTTTAATTACCTTTGTAAGGATAGCAACGACTTTTTGGGCTCCCATTTGGCTAGATGGAAATTAATTGCAATCCCCAGGAAGCAAGGGGGGTGAGGACTTAAAGACATTCATCTCTTTGGGCACTCTCTTGCAGCAAAGTCTCTCTGGCAGCTGATAACCAAAGACAGTTGGTGGAGAAGAATAATTATCCATAAGTACATTTCTCCAAATACCTTACTTGATGGGATTATGATGGAAAGGAAGAGTGTGCACAGTATTTCCAATCATTGGAAAGTTATGTCCTTAGATTTTCCTGTGATTGGTCAATACTTGGCCTGGTGGGACCCAAGTTAGGATTGGTACTGATGCCATTGTGGGCTGTGGGAAGGATATTATCCTCCCATAAGCACTTGTTAATTATCTCCAAGAGATGGGAAAATGCACACTCAACAAGATTGATCAACCTCTAGATACTACCTTCTGGTCTCAAGGGTGGATTTCTTCTCAGTATTTAGGCACGGACGCCCATATGGGGCAGTTCTGGGAGGTTTTTCTATATAAGCTAAGAAAATCTCATATTAGATTTAAAGATGCTCTAGGTGAACTCTGTTGGGATTTGAACAAAGCAGATGGGGCTTACACAGTAAAAGTAGGTTATCTGTCCTTACAAGCTCCTGTTGTTGATGAGGCTACTTGGTGGTGGTCAAAGCTGTGGAAGGTGAGAGTGCCCTCCAAATGTACATTGTTCATGTGGTTGGTTTTGATGAACAAAGTCTTGACTTGAGAATTACTCCAAAAAAGAAATAAAGTTGGTCGTGGTTGGTGTTCATTGTGCAAATCCCATGAAGAGACTACTTCTCACCTTTTCATAGGCTGTTCTTTTTCAGTGCAGGTATGGAAAGAGGTGGCAGGACAACTGGGTCTCCCGAATCTGTGGTTGAAGGGGTCTATGAATGAGAATTTTAAGGAATGGTTCACTCAAAGGGATCTCAAAAACTTCAGGGCTCTCCCATGCTTAGTTATTTGGGGAATTTGGCTTTCCAGGAATGCTTGTATTTTTGAAGAAAAAGTAAAATAGATTCCCACATTTCAGGTTACAGCTTAGGAAATAGATTTTCTCTCTACTTTTCAGACCTCTGCCAGTGTAGAAGTCAAAGGATTATGGGTGATCTTATTGATAAGTCATTTTTTATGGGGCCTGTCAAGGCCCTGGTCTGGTCTTTGCTTTGGGATATGTGCTTTATCTTTCAGAGTCTTGCTACTTTATAGCCAAGGCAAATCTGGGAACTGGGACAAATAATGTTGGTGAGTTAAATGCACTTCTTTATCTCATGGAAACTGTATTGAATAACGGTATCAAAGACTTCAGGTTTTGGGGCATTCAACTCTAGCTATCAGATGGATGAAGGAATAGCTCCAAATTCACAGCACAGGTCTTCTTCACTCCTTGGCTCTGCATATGAAAGAACTATCTAGACAGCTTCAGCAGATAATATTTTCTCATGTTTATAGGGAACTTAATATGGAAGCTAATTCTCTTTCCAGAGAGGGGCATCATATGCTTCCAAATCATATCACTGAAGATTAATTTCTGGGAGGGTCCTTAGTTTTATCTAAAATTAACAGTATTTATGATTTTTAACTTTTAAGTGTTTGTGGGTGGGCTATTTTTGTACCTATGTCAGTACGATGAACTGATTCTACTATGTTTTTTAGACAGTCTCTTCTATTTCAAGTGAGTCAATTTTTGCTCACAGTCAATTGCTATGTGGTATTCTACTATTCTACGATGAAATTATTTTTAAAAACTACCACGGAAATCATAAGTTTTAATCGTCAGTTTCCAATAGGTACTGAATATGATTTTTACCCATTTCCTTATGTTGATCAATCCTGCACAGGCTAAGTTAACGACTCTTCCTATGGATTCAAGCGTCATTCTGAAAGACGAATTATGCTAGAAAAAACAAATGTGGTTTGCCATTGGTAAAACGCAATAACTTTTGAATAAACAAGGGTAGTAGTATAAATATTATTAATTTAAATAATTATAGAATAATAACACCATTTCTGTGAAACAATAGATTGGTTACAAAATTAGATGCAGATATTTGTCTATTTCAAATTGAGTCTCCAAATAAGTAAACATAATCTGAAACCCTATTGTACCAAGACCTTACTTTTCCAACTTGCTGAATTTTTAACAAAGTCCATTTAAAAAAAAAAAAAAAAGAGATCTGTGGGATACTCTGGAATTCAAGGAATATTTCATTACCTCATTCGGACTTCTAAACAAAAAATTTCAGAGCCGAAAACAACCACGCTCTCAGTAAAGGCATGAAATTCATATTGATAGTTGGAACCATTTTTTTTCTTTTAACGGTTTAACAAACAGCTTGTAAACCCTGGAAGGACCGATTGTAAACCTTAGCGGACTCTAGGTGCTAGTCTTAAATGTAATAAACATACAAACTTCTAAAAGGAAATCCTCCTAATTGGTTGGGGTTTTATCCTCCCCATAAAAATTTATACAGGAGTAAAAACCCTCTATTTTTTACAAAGATGTACCTAAACGAAACTGGAGTGTTCTGCAGCAGCAGGAGATGCTGCTTACCTTTCATCCTTCGGATTTGTTTTCAGCCAGGAAGTGCCCTTACCCTGTACCTGCAAAAATTCGAGAAACCTTACTCAAAAATAGAATGCAGTATCTGGTACCTTTCACAATTGCTAGATTTCTTTTTTTGGTTGATTACGGTACTTGAGCAATCTCCGCCATGTTGAAGTCTTCAAACTTAGTCGTTTCTACCTCATGGCTACCAAAAACCCCAATTTAGGCCAATACTGCATCCAGAACCTGAGTTGCAGAGCCATTAACAAATGAGGCGAAAGATTAAATCTCGGACAAGCTACTATGGTCGTTTTAGAATGGACTTGCCCGAGGTAGTCCTTATCGAGTTAAGAGCTCATTTATTTTCAACCTGGCAGCCTTACAGTTATCATATTGATTTAATCCGGATCCTGGAAAGTTCTTCACGTGACAAGTCACAAATGATAGGTCGAGACTCCAACTCTCCTCGCAAGCATTTTAATTTACTTAGTAGTGAGCTCACGAGCTTCGTATGAGTCATAAGATCATTGTGCCACCTGTAGGAGGAGATTCAAGAACCCCGTATGCATTTCTTTTTGTTTAGTTACAAGTTCTGTTGGAGCCCATCCATTAAGGGTGCGTACTTGTTCCCCTAAATCTTTCCTTATCACTTTAGCTTGGCATGTTAACTTTTGCATGTGGAATATCGTGCTAGGACTTTTAACGAAACCCTCACCTTAGACCTTGGTAGTGGTGTTAAAAATTAATTGGATGTTTTTTTTATGTGTACTTGTAATCTCTTGTCTAAAGCTTTCTCAACACCTAAATTACAAGAAAGGAATATGTGTTAGCTAGAAAAGCTAGGTAAGCAGCATGACCATCTAGCAGGAATCTCTCTAGTTATGAACAAGTTCATTTTTGTTTATCAATAATCTTACTAGCTAGAATCTTTTCTATAAGTAGGTAGTAAGTAAAACGATACCCTTAATCTCTTAAAGGAGAATTATACAGTTACCCTAACAAGTGTTCCTCTATATGAATACTGTGTATGTGAAAAATGTTAGTATTATCAGCATCTCCTTAATTTTTAATTTGTTTATTGTGTACATTGGATGTGGGGATGTTACACAATGTGTCATGGGGTTGGGATTAATTCTTTCTAACTTAACTTTGAGAGTATGGTAGGTTCATTATTATTAAGGTGGTACTTTTCTTAGAAATAAAAATAAAAATAAAAAACTCTATCATATTAGAAATATGTTATTATTTAGTAATTTAATATATTTATTTTAAATTATTAAAAATGTGTAAAAACATTATTTTGTAAAAAATATATAAAAATTCAAATAAAATAAATGATAAATATTAAGAAAAAATAATTGATTAGTAAAAAAGTAATCTTAATTTTAAAGTAAAAGTAAAATAAAGTATAGGGTGGCAATAGGAATGGGGTACTTTTCCATTGGATGTAGCTTGGGTGGTTGGGAGGAATGGTTGTTACCCTCCCCACGTCTCAAGTTCAATTCCTTGTAAGTGGCATGTTGAGCCCTTAAATGGGAATACTCGATGCTCTCGTTGAACCACATTCACAGTAGCAATATCCAGCCTTACCAGTACTTTCCTCACGGAATACCTGGGGGGTTATCCATGGATGTAGCGAGCACCTATCTCCGGTGTCGTGAACCACATGAAAGAATAAACAAGAGTGGGGTACTTTATGACCCCGAAGGAAATGAAAAGGTTGCATACTCGTGGGGTGTAGGGATTGCTTTGAACAATGAAGTAGATACATGTGCTCTATATCAAGGATTATTAGTCCTTCAAACCCATCAAGTTAAAAAGGAAATGATCTTTAGGGATTCTCTTATAACAGTGATTCTAGTTACAAAAAAATTGCAAAAGGAGGAGCAAGATTGAGCAGAATAATCCAAAGGATCATTTGGCAATTAGACTCCATAGAAGAGGCAAGGACCTTCAAGAAAGTTGATCAAATGGAAAAATAGGCCACCTAAATAGACAAAGGTATTCTCATCAACAACCAAGATACTCCAAGCATCAATTACGTTCCATAACCACCTCTCATGGAAAAAATAAAAAGTGCAAAGGGACTTAGGTCTAAAGACCCACCCTTAAGATTAATTAATTTAGAATCCAACTAGCATTCCAGCAAGCACAAAGGACAGGCAAATCTATTTCACTTACGCGAGGGAGACTCATGTCATATAACATATTTGATCCTCAAACCCGCAAATGGATACATTTGGTATAGGGTTTTAAATCCCATTTAATCGGGTTTGAGCATGAAGGTGGGATATATCCCACACAAGGGATGGCGATGATCAAGGGAAACTACAACATTTACAATTCCTACTCTCGGAAAGGTGATTGGAATCTTCAATAGGCACACAAGGGTCTTGTGGTTAGTGGTAAGCTTGACCTCTCCTTTCAGTTTACCCACATGTGTTTTGAATTTTCCTTTCTTGGAATTAGTGGTTATGTTTCTAGGCATTTTTGTGTATCTTGGGTCAAAGGCAATTTGTTAAATTGTGTTGAAATTTACAACATAAATGACTAATTCACATTAATTGTTGTTTGCTAGTCATATTTATATTCTCATGACTAAATTAATCATTTATGTTAGTCATTTTTATTTTAGTCACTTGTTATCTAGTCATATATTTTATCCCGTGACTAAATTAGTCATTTATCTTAGTCGTTTTTTGTTGGCTTCTTTAAAATTGCTCAATTTTGGTCGTTTATCCCTTGAAAAAACTATGGTGACTAACTTTTTTAGTCTCCTAGTCACTTATCTCTCATTTTGTACTAGTGATGAGAAGCAGGAGTTCCATAGAAGGTTGTGGAGGCCTTATTAAGAGTAATTGGCTGTAATAAGCATTGCGGAAGAGCAATGGGAGCAGCAAGGCAATCTTGATAAGAGGAAAATTCCTCACTTAAAACTATATATGTTTATAGCATAAGAATTGCATGTTTGGAAATAGCAAAAAAAATGAATGTTATACATGTATGTATATATTGAATTGCTAATTCATGGGAAGATCATAGTTAATGATTGCTTGTATACTTGGTAGGGAAGCCAAGAAAAGGATCAGCTATGATGTGAAGGAGGAACTCCATGTCATGGGGGGAATTGGAAAGGGAGAATTCCTTAACTCCTCTCTTGCTATTGTATTTATATTTTCTGAGTTTTATATACTGAAAGTTATGGCATAGGGATGCTGGAAATGCAAGAGAGTAATGCATAAGAATTAGTGGGCATGATTAAAAAGTCATTGCATACTGCATGTGAATTTCTTATGCATGAACATGATGTTGCATACGAGTAAAGGTAATGAAAGTTACACATGCAATAGCCCATTAATGGTATTGCCTATGGTTGATCACCAGTAATGTTTTTGATAATGGTTGTACGAATCAGACCATAGAAGCATGATTGAAAATGCAAGAGGATGGATAGATGAAGTGAATATGTACTAGATGGAATACTAATAGACATTGCATAGTGCATGTGAAAATGTATGTACATGTATATGATACTGCATATTGGTAAAATAGTGAGGTTTTACATATGCAATGAGCCACTTAAGATCATTATGGTGGTTGTTAATAATTAGTTGTGTTTGCATTGGTTGTAGGACCAAAGGAAACCCAAGCATGGCTAAAGATGTGGATGATGTTGTTGCATATGACCAACAACCTTATGAGGAAAGGATGGTGCAACAAATCTATGATCATGAGGTTGGAAAAAGGACTGTGAATCCTTGGTAAGGAGCCAACTGATCAGGTAACATCAAATAATGTTAATGACAGCCATGCAGGTAATGGTTATTTGTGCTTAATTGCATGAATGTTGAAAAAGGATTTGGTAAGATCCCTTCAACTACAGTTAAACTATGTTGATTTGGTTTGCATGTGGTATTGAGTGTCTGAATGTGAATATAATCCTACCAAGTATGGTTAGGTGTGGGTAAGTGAAGGCAAAGAGCCTTGCACCCTATAGTTTCTTAGAAACCTCAATGCATTCATATGAAAATTTCATCATACCATTTGTGTATGTTGGTTGTGAGCTTAACAACCAAAGAAAGCGATGACTTATGGTCCTGTTGTAGTGTATGCCATATGAGATAGGCATGGTTAGGCCATAATATGTTGAAATTTCTAGTATTCATGGATTAATGCAAGGTTGTATTGAGGGGTTCTGCATTGAGTGAATGCACATTAAAAGATTATGTAAATATTGTGAATGTGCATGCGTATGTGTGAGTGCACATGTTGAGATGCATTGTGTGAATGCATGGGTGTGACATATATATGTTTCAATGCAGTTAGAATAATAAGATGAAATGGTGGACTATTGTTAATCCTGAGACCATTTCATGAGCTACCATGAATGTAGAAAAAAGACTACATGAAGAAGGTAGACATGTGATGGGCTACCAGAGCACTCTGTTGGAAGGACAAAGTTACATGAAATATGAATAAATGAGCATTTACAGTGTATTTAAATTGCATGGATAGTGTGCCTGTGTCTTGCAATTTTATTATGATAATGATGCATATATAGAGATATATATGTCATTGCATTTCAAATATTAACAGCTGAAAGTGTTAGAATTATTGAGCGTTATAATTCTGAGATCACTTCAGTGACTGTTGTAGCAATAAAAAGATTATATGCATAGCTACTCATAACGTGTTTGGCTGATTGAAGTTCAAATTTCAGGTAGGAAATTCTTGCGTATGGCAATGAGTATAAGTCCATAGTAAAAACCAGGATCTACCATGTGCAGGAGCCAAAGGTTATGAGAAGGTTCTCATGGTTGTAGCTTATACATGAAACAAATCTGAAAATTTTCTGGTTTAAGTTTATGAGAATAACCTCATGGTTGCAAATCTAATTTTTGTAGAAAAACAGATTTGTAGATTTTAGATTTGAGAATTTGCTTATAATTGCTAATCATTGTTTGGCTTATATAAAATTGTGTCAGGAGGACATGTTGTAGGTGGATGTTCATGTATGGTAACAAGGGTGAAATCACAATGGACAGAGTGATACCACTTACGAGAGCCAAACAATATGAGGATAGCCTCATTGCTAAGCAAATTAATTTATGTAGTAGACAGAACTGTAAATTCATATTGAATTTAATTATTAGTGACATTGATTGGTTATGGAACAATCACATTTGAAGTTTATTGTTAAATGTTGTTGACTGTTTGGCTATTTGATAAGTGTGCCAGGATGACACATTGCAGTAAGACCATGTGTGATGGCCTGTAGAAGCCAAACTAGATGGGAAGGATCCCATGAGCTTTGGAAATGGGTTTCGGGTGAAACACCATTGTAAATGTTGATAATGTCTCAGCCAAACTGCATGTTGGTAAAGCATGTGAGTGAGACAGTAAAATTATGCCAAGAACGAATGTGTGGATTATGGAACGTAAAAAGATTGGGGTGGCAAACCGAAGGACTGTTCACTCAGAGAAGGGAGCCCCCATTCTTCACAAATGAAGAAAAGATATATCTGTAAAACGGATGAGTATTCTGTAACCCTAAATAAGAATATGCATGTCTAGTTACTATAGTTAATATGCAAAGCATGTTTTATTATTTCATTATTATTCCAGACTGCTTGAGTATGATTAGGTCCTACATGGCTCACATCGGAAAGGGATGCATACCTTTCAGATGTCGGGTTATGTTAGGGTTGTCAATATTGACTACACCCTAAGGAATGGATGCATTCCTGGTGTTTCAATACTTGATAGTGAATGTTATGAAATATGGTTACAATTTTAGAGCAGGAATACTAATGAACCTGCTTATCCTTCTTGTGCTATCAGCTTACATAGATGCAATTTGGTGTTGCACATTAAGAGGCAAAGTGAAGGAAGGGTGTTCAAAAGGACTGTATGGGCAGTGATAACCTTTCTATGCTCACACTAAAGGACACTAGAAGGGATGGATAGGCCTGTGGAGCTGTGTTGCAGAAAAGGGGTATCATCCTTGTGTAGTGTGAGTGGGTATTGTGGGGCCATGCTAGCTTGCAATCAAGAAAGTCACCTATAGAGTTCCTAAAGGGAACCGCTGGTTTGCACAGGAGAAGGAGTGCCATCCTTGTGTGGATGAAGAATTGTATGATGCCTGATCAACCCAGTGAGCGTACTGGCTTGGCATGTTTTTAAATTGGATGCCTGATAAAACCAGTCGGTGTACTGGCTTGGCATTGGTTATTTGCATGTTGTGGAGGTATTGGTGAAGAGTTTTATTTCCTGACAAACCCAGTCGGAGAACTGGCGTGGAAATGGTCGTTGTATGCTTGATAAACCCAGTCGGCGTACTGGCTTAGCATACTGATTTTTGAAATGCTTGATAAACCCAGTCGACGTACTGGCTTAGCATACTGATTTTTGAAATGTTGGATAAACCCAGTCTGCATATTGGCTTAGCATACTGATTTTTTTAAAATGCTTGATAAACCCAGTCGGCGTACTGGCTTAGCATACTGATTTTAGGGATGCCTGATAAACCCAGTCGGCGTACTGGCTTGGCATTGTGTATTCGGATGATGTTGTGGAGCAGCAGATGTGTTGGCCAAACATCCAAGTCCATAGGCGATCCCAAGGCTTGCAAAGCGAAGCAGGATCCTGTGGACCATAAAAGGAAATGCACAATACAGATAAGTATTCATTTTCATTTATTTATTGTTGGAATAATGAATATTTCAGGTACAAGTCTTCTAACAGCTAAGTTGATACACTATTGTTTCTTCGTTGGAAACCTTGGGTATTGCAGGAAAGAAATGACCCTGAAAGAGCTATAAATTCTTGGTAAACCATAAAATAACTGGTCGGACGCTATAAATTCTTGGTAAACCAGAGAGTAACTGGTCGGGCGCTATAAATTCTTGGTAAACCAGAGAGTAACTGGTCGGGCACTATAAAATTTTTGATAAATTCAGAAAGCAGTTGGTGGAAGCATTAACCACTTGATGTTGTGGAGCAGTCGACATGCTAGCCAAACATTTCTTAATTAATTAATAAAACCAGTCAGAGCACTGGACTAGCATATTGCTAAATGAGATGATTGATAAACCTAGTCGGCGTATTGGCCTGGCATTGATGATTTGAATGGTTGTGGAGTAGCCTACGTGCTGGCCCAACATTCGTTATTGTATCCACGGGAAATCCAATGCTTGTAAAGAAAAGAAGGAGCCCGTGGGATAAAGTGAATACATCCAATAAAGATAAGTATTTGGTTATCTTGCAGTTTCTTGCTTATGAATATACATGTGTATATGAATTGTTTATGATTTCTTAAACTCCTGTTTAGAAATAAACCCTATGAGTATAAACTGAACATGAGAATTGATTCAATGTTTGAGTGTAGGCCTTGTTGGAAGTAAGGAATATGAAGGTATCATAGGGATGCATGTGGACATATGATCGTCCGAAAGAGCTCAGTGTGAGCAGTAATTAAAGGTGGTGCTAGTGGACATGTGTGGGTATTAGCAGCCAAAGGTTATGTAGGAAACAATGGGGAAGGATTCCCTAGTTGAAAATCCTTAAAAAGACCTTAGACACTAAGTGTCATAGCCAAGAAATGGCACGTCAAGCATTCACATTGAAGTGAAACAGTCTAAGGAGCATGAAACCACCGTGGCGGTGTAGCTCCGAATTGGAACAAGACTAAGAGGGGGAAACTCTTACTCTTCTCTTTCATTTTAGATTGATGCATTTCAGAAACAAAGGATTGTTGAATGCATGTTGTGACTGGAAGTTGATTGTGTTTATTGCTTGACATGGATTGTGAATGCTGAAATAGTTATTTTCCTGTGGAAGGATGAATGTGAATGAGTTCATGTGTATGTTGGGAAAGCATGAAATGTGTGGAAGTTTCATGAGTAAAGCATGGATGTTCCAAGTCAATTGGGAAAATAATTGACTAATTTTGTGTTATGCTTGTCCTAACAGGAATTGGCATGATGAGTCTCACAGGTGAGAACTTGAAAACCATTAGTTGCAGCTGTTACCAACCAAGTTTTGCTAGTGAGAAAGTGAGAGCCAGTTGTACACATTAGCCATAGTAGCAGACCAAAGGCTATTTGTTTTGGCTTAAAGTCTTCCTCAGATAGTTTCCAGGATAGCAAGAAAGATGGCATCCATGAAAATTCTAGATTTGTAGATCAGCTGGAAGGTGAATAAAAGGAAGGGATTGCTGTGGAGCAATGCCCACCTGCAGAAACGGAAGATCAAAGCCAGCAGGAGCGGCTTGTGGAAGCCAAAGGACTTGATCCTGAAAGTTCAAATTAAAGAGATGAAACGCAGGACAGACCTGCCACCAGTTGTGAATTTTGAGGCATGAGTAAAGTGGGTATATATTCTAAAGTATTGGAACACCGAGGATGGTGTTATTCTAAGGGGAGAGGAATGTCACGTCCCCATCTTGACCCTATTGCATTAAAATGTAAATGATGTAATATTGTTATATAATCATGGTGAGGAGCTCAAGGCCAAGGCCCCGCCATCGATTTATTGATGCATATGGTTTGTGTGCTAGCCAGGCACATTGAAATTTCAAACATCATGTAAATATGCATTTTAATAAAATACCCACAATGAGCTATGCAATGCAACAAAGAGATGGGGGCATGATTTTACAAGGAATTGGGAGGGAAAACATTCAAACCATTGATCCAACCAAGTCAAACCAAGTGTTAATGAGAGAACCCATCAAACCCTCAACTACCCATATTGACTTTTGTACCCAATCATTGACTTCTCCCAAGAGTTGGTTGAGATAGTTAATGCCTTGGGAATGGAGAGGTATGGTTGTCCAAATTCGAGTATGGGCAAGCCACCCTGCATGGAAAATCGTGTTTTGGATTTCTTGACAAGAAAAGAACCATGAATTGCTCCCCAAGCCATTATCCATCAACCAATTTTCTCTCCCTCACGAGTTTGGAACTACCGAGGCGTTTTCTAGCCATGTTTTCCTGTATTTTCCTTCATTCTCAGCTGGGAGAAGGGTGTTTTTGTGTTATATACCAGTGGGGAAGAAAGGGAATGGAATTGGGATTCCATAGAGACCGTTTTGGCTGTTGAATGACTAGTGAGTTGGGAGAGAATCCTTTTTCCTCCCTGTGATTGTTTTTCCCCATCCCACAATTCATTTTTGGATAAAAAATGATTTGGGGAAAACCCATGGCCATCATGTTGGTAAATCCATTGTTTTGGCTTGAGCTTGAGAAAGCATCCAATATTCAAATGTAGCCTGATAAACCCAGCTGTGGACTGGCTTGGCTCAGATGAAATGATTAATTGGCTGAGAATGAGCTTGAATGTCCCCTTTTTCCTTGTAAGAATCATGCCCAGCTCGGGGGTGGCAGTTGTGTTGAGAGAATTGATTAACACAACTGGCCTATGGCTGGGTGTAACGTTGCAGCGACATAGCTAGTTGTTTGGGACAATTGCACAATGAAGATAAGTGTTTTTCTGTCTATGTATTTACTTCTGCAATGTATTAATTTATTGACTGTTGATATGTTGTATGCATATGATATTTGTATGATGTTTTAATTTCGCTATGCATACTTGTATGATTTGCATCTGCACACTCTTGTTCTTAATTGTATGAATCTAACGAATGGGCTGAAATTATGTGAAAGCCTAGAATTCGGCATCATGTTCCCTTCCTTACATTGGGACCACGGGAGGGTACGTGACAGTTTCGTACAGAAATGAAATGTTTACTTCTATTTCTATGTAAAGAATTATTATAGTGCATGTAATATGAAATGATGTTATGTTTTCTGAGTCTAGACAAATGTAATTTATATTACAGAATATAACTGATAAGGAATAGTAAGGAAACACAGTAGTGTTAGTCTATCCATTCATTCTATATTCTGCCTATCATTCATCTATCTTAATTACCCTTCTCTATACTAGAGTACTATACAGAAAACAGTATGGAAAAAATACAGTAAAGGTATTTTATCAATTCATCTATTTATTCAACAGTTTATAAACTCCTAAACAACTCAGAAAATCACATTTTACTTCTGCATAATGTAAACTAACAGTTTTAAACTAATGAAATACTCAATCAGTGATTACAGAAATAATTTAACTACTTAGGATTGAAATAACAAGTAGAACCTGTAACTGTAGATAGGGTGTACAAACACCCAAGGAGGTCTGTTCCTCCTAACCTTCTCCAGAAGAAGCAGCCATTCTACTTTCCTCCTTTGGACCTCCGAGCCTGTTTACTAAACCACCAGGTAGATGAACTCTGTGTAGAAGCAAGGCACTCAACTTTGTATAACCAACAATCAATATAGACTTGCCAAAAACCTCAATCTCTGCACTCAGCAGTAGAAACTTTGCACTCAGCAGTATAGCTCTGCACTTAGCAGTAAATCAGGCAGACTTACACCATAATAAAAAACATAGCATATCCCCTCATCGAATCTCTTGGGTGCAAGTAGCAGAACCCCAAGGTAAATTTCCTCATTAGAAAAATTGATGAACCTCAGTCCAAAATTCGATGACTCTTAAAAATATTGCCTAGGTCTTTAGTGGTCAATTTTCAATAAATGAGCCTCAAGCTCCGGTCCCATCTTTCAGGGCACTATGACCACAATTCAAGGGAGTTGTCCCATACCAACAGCTAATTACTTGCCTCATGAAGCTGCCATTTGTCCATTACCTTCTACCCCAGATTCCATTCCCCCTAGTGGGTCAGTAAACACTCTTTCAACAGTCTCCTTAGGCGTTTGTCTCCTATTTAATTTATTAAATAATAAAATATTGTGCAAATTACAGTCATCCTTGGACACTTGTCCAATATAAAACTTTACAATAAAAGTTAAGATAATGTTTCCAACATAAAATGTTTTTCAGCAAAAAGGGGTATGTTACAAACACCCCCACTTAAGCTCAACATCGTCCTTGATGTTGCTTATTCTTCGTCAGAGCCTCCCTGAAACAGAACTGGATATGCTTCCCGCATTTTACTTTTCAGTTCCCAGGTGGCTTCAGCAGGGCTAAGGTGCTTCCATTGCACCTTTACCTGCCCTATGGTACGATTCCAGAGCATAATTTCCCTCCTATCGAGAATACAGTCCGGTTCACCAGAAAATCTCCTTCGGGTTCCACCTGTATGTCATTCCAATTCAGCACATAAGTAACATCATGCACATACTTTTTTAAAACAGAAATGTCAAAGACATTATGGATTCTTAAGTTAGATGGAAAAGCCAACTGATATGCAACAGTTCCAATTCTTGATAGGACTTCAAATGGTCCATAGTACCTTGGTGCTAGTTTAGCACAACTCCCAAGCTTTAAAGAACTTTTCTTGAGTTTTACCTTTACAAAAACATGATCTCCAACTTGAAATTCTCTTTCAGTGCGTTTACATAACTTTTTTGCCGATCTTGTGCAACTTTTAAGTTGCCTTGAACCTATTTCACGGTTAGCTCCATTTCTTTTAACAAATCTAGTCCTAACATTAATCTGTCCACAAGGTTATCCCAAGAAATAGGAGTACAGCACTTTCTTCCATATAAAATCTCAAATAGACTAAGTCTAGCAGATGCTTGATAATGATTATTGTATGCAAATTCAGTTAAATGTAAATAATCTTCCCACTTAGTTGGCTGATCTTTAACATACATTCGTAACATGTCTTCTAAAATCTGATTAACCCTTTCAGTTTGTCCGTCAGTTTGTGGATGGAAAGCAGTACTGAAATTTAATTTAGTATTTAAACCCTTAAGCAATGATGTCCAGAAATTTCCAGTAAACTTGGAGTCTCGATCAGAAATAATTACCTTTGGAATTCCGTGCAAGCGAAAGATTTGCTTCATAAACACATATGCGATGTTAGCAGCTTTGAATGTAGTCTTAACAGGAATAAAATGAGCAGATTTACTAAGTTTATCCACAACAACCATTATTGAATCATTATGTTTCTAATTCTTAGGTAAACCTGTAATAAAACTAATACTTATAATCTCCCACTTCCATTCCGGAATTGGCAATGGCTGCAATAGACCAGCTAGGTGTTGATGTTCAGTCTTAATGGTCTGACATTCAAAACACCTAGCTATGTATTCAGCCACTTCATTCTTCATGTTTGGCCAAAAATAATCCTTTCTGATAACCAGGATGTCCCGAATAAGGACTTTTATGCACTTAATCCAAAATCAACAATTTAACTGTTGACACATTAGGTATATAAATTCTGTTTTTATATGTCATTAAGCCTTTTTCATTAATGTTGTATTCTATTATTAAATTTTCAGATAAATTTGCAGCAACCTTATCATGCAATTTTTGATAATTTTCATCTTGCTTAATTCTTTCTTCGATCTGATTTTCCAGATCTGTCTTAAACGTGTTGATTGCTACCACAAAACTTAATCTGGCATTTCTGCTCAAGGCATCAACAACTTTGTTTTCTTTACCCTTAATGTGTTGAATTTTGAAATCATACTCGCTAAGGAAAGCTAGCCATCTAGCTTGCCTTGCGTTTAGATTTGTTTGATCCAACAAGTATTTTAAATCCTTATTATCTGTCATTAGTATAAAATTTCTTTCAATCAAGTGATAGCGCCACATTTTCAGTGCATGTATCACAGCTGCCAACTCTAGATCATAAGTTGCGTAATTCTTTTCGTGGATTTTTAACTTTCTAGACTCAAAAGCAATAGCATGACCTTCTTGAGTTAAGACCTCACCAAGTCCATCGTTGCACGCATCAGTGCATACAACGAAGACTTTGTTAGGATCAGCAATTTTTAAAATGGGTGCGGTTGTTAATAATTCTTTTAACTTATTAAAACTTTCATGGCATTTTTTATCCCATACGAATCTCTTCCCCTTCTTCTGCAAAGAAGTGATGGGATTCGCAATTCGTGAGAACCCTTCAATAAAATTTCTGTAGTAACCTGTTATCCCCATAAATGACCGAACATCAGTTACATCTTTAGAAACTGACCACTCGTTAATTTATTTTATCTTATCAGGGTCGACAGAAATTCCGTCTTTAGAGATTATGTGACCTAAGTACTGTATTTTATCTTTATAAAAGTCACATTTGCTGAACTTAGCATAAAGCTGATGTTCTCTTAACACTTGCGTAATTATTCTTAAATGTTCATCATGCTCTTCTTTAGTTTTTTAATAAATTAGAATATCATTAATGAACACAACTACAAACTTATCAAAAGTACTTATGAAGAACGTTGTTCATTAAATACATGAAGACTGTCGGTGCGTTAGTTATCCCAAAAGGCATAACTACGAACTCGTAGTGTCCATAACGAGTTTTGAAAGCAGTTTTGAATATGTCTTCGTCTTTTATTCTAACTTGATGATATCCGGACTTTAAATCAATTTTAGTGAATATCTCTGCTTCGCGTACTTGATCAAATAGATCGTCAATGCAGGGCAAGGGATATCGGTTTTTAATTGTCATTTTATTAAGTTGACGGTAATCTATGCACAGTCACATGGTTCCATCCTTCTTTTTGACAAAAATAACTGGCGCTCCCCAAGGAGACACACTTGGACTTAAGTAGTTTTTATCTATTAATTCCTTCAGCTGGGATTTTAGTTCATTTAATTCCAGAATATTCATTCTGTAGGGAACCTTTGAGTTTGGTACCACACCCAGTACTAACTCAATGGTGAAATCAAGTTCTCTTTTCGGAGGTAGTCCTGGAATTTCTTCCGGTAATACATCAGAAAAGTCCCTAAGGATGGGTATATCCTCCAGTTTTTAACTTATTTTCTTTAGATGAACATTCATCATTAATAACATTAACAACAAACATTTTATAGTCCTTTCTTGCAGCTCTCTTAACTTGTAAAGCAAAAAATTGTCTTACAGAAATATTCCTATGAATTCCTTTTAAAGTTTCAGTTTTGCCTTCATTATTCAAACAAGTAAAAGATTTCTCATAACAATTAAGTACTACTCTATGATGTTCTAGCTAGTCCATGCCAATCAACAAGTCATATGACCCTAATGGTAAAACATTTAGATTAACTTGCGTTTTCAACTAACTCATAAATACATCACAACTTTTGACAAAATCTGTAACCTTTCTTTTAGTGTCTGTTGCTAGCTGAACTAACCATGAATTATCAAATTTCTCTACCTTTAACTTACAAATTTTCACTAATTCAGGTGAAATGTAACTCAAAATTGCACATGGATCTATTAGAATGGAAATAGATTTGTTGTGTATCATACCTTCGATTTTGACCATAGACGTTTGATGATCTGCTTGACGATTTTCCAACGTTGCATTTATCCTAGGCATCTCTCTTGCTACATCACCAACTGTAGGCTCCACTTGTATGGTGTGAATGTTGTTGACTGTCTTTATGTTGCATGGGCTTTGAGCTCTAGTATGGGGTCCACCGTGTTGATGCCCCTAAGATCGCAGCATCAAGCAGAAAGGGATTCTCCCCGATAAACTATCACAATTAGATTGTCCACCGTTTGGTATGGGGAATCCGTCCGGTTAGCGGTTCCGGCTACCGTTAGATTTGGATTTGTTTTCCTCTGCACCGGTTATGGCCCGATCCACCGTTTTATTTTATTTTATTGTTAGGATGATATGCAAGTGCCTAAGTTAATTTAATCTAAATACAGAACTTGAAACAAATATGTATCTAAAACTGAAATAAATCTAATCTATCCCTCAAGGAGAAAATTGTAAATATGAGCAATGTACTAAAGGGAACTTCTAAAGATTACATGGATAGCCATTTAAATTCATAAAGAAGCATCTTCAGCAGAAGGTTAAAAATATAAATATAGCTTTAATTGACATTAATACATTCAGTTGCTCATGTTAGGAGGAACATCATCGCATAGAGAATAGTAAGATCATTCCTTCCACAGAAATAAATTCAGAACAACAAAGAAAGATCTCACAGCAGTGTTTGAATATCACAAGAATAATCCAGCATGCATCCAATCCACATTTCAAGGCAAAAAACATCCTCTCCGGGCTCTTATTAGGCAAAATTCATTTTCTTGGAACAAGTGCAAAATAGTTCGTACAAATTAGAAAATTTATTTTCCCTACCAAAAGTCCTTTACACTATTCCCTATGCATCTATTTATAAGTTTACAAAATGCCTCTTGGGCTGCCACCTGGCCTTTTACACTTGTCCTTTAAAGATTTTACCAAGAAATAACAATTCGTGGCCTTTTTTCTATAATAGAAATTCTTTCTTACAATAGAAAAGGATAGCTGTCCTTGTAACTCCATGCTGTAACCATAGGGAAGAAGTAAACCAAAAATAAAAACAACACATTATGACTAGCGTGTTTATCCTTGGGGTGCCGCTTCTGCTGGGAATGATGTGCCTACGCTGGTTGCTACTGCTGTTGTTGTCTTTTTCTCCTCTTCTGCAATATAACTGAACCAGATACCAGTGTCTCTGATAACCACATTTGCTGGTGAAGGGAGCAGGATCTTCTGTGAAGTCACATGCTTACCAAGCTCTGCTTCAATACCATGAATTTCTGTTATTACTGCCTGGTGGACCTCCTTAAGCAAATGATTGTATACCGATGACAACCCAATGTAGTGATGAAGATCATCGGTGGCCAGCACATCAATCTTCTTTACATACTCTATTTGAATGCCCAGCTCTTCCTTCAAGTCTGACAAACGTTGCTCTTTGCTTGGAAACTCATCCAGGGTCTGAGGAAAAATAAGCTTGCATTTTTCATGTACTTCATGAATCTTTTGATACAAGCTGTTACCTTTCTTAATCGTTCCCTGGATCTTAGCCATCAGCTTGATGCCACAATTCCTGCAAAACTCCATGAGGGCTACATCTTCCTTAAAACCGTCTACAGATTTGAATGGGAGATGTTTAGGGAAACCCATCTTCCCTTCTCTCCACTCCATCTGGCTCAAAATGTTTGCTTTAACCCGAGGGTATTTTCCTTTAAGCCTGATGGCTTCGGCATTGACTTCTTTCAACCTAACCAACATGGTCTTAAGCTTGCACACCTCCTCAGTAATCAGTTCTTGTGTGGCATGCATTTGACTTAAGATGTCACAAGATTGCTCATGAAAGGGAGACATATCCATCGCTCTGCTTTCTGCTTGCTCCAACTGCTCAACCATTGCCTGTTTATCTACTTCTAGGTGAAAGACTCTAGCTTTAGAATAATTCTTTTCGGCTTCTAGGACCATCATTTAGATTGCCAGGTGTTCCTTTTCTTCTTCCAGATGTCGATACTTATCCGACAACTCCTTGTGATCAGTAGACAAGCGATTATATTTGTTTACTACAAAATCCCTATAAGCCTGATCATTAGCCACAGTATGTTGCAGCATGCGAGCTCTCCTCTTCGTTGACTCAAACTCTTTGACCATGTCGATCACATTATCTTCTGTTGCTTTTGCTGCTGACACAGCGGCGAATGCCATAGCTATGGGAGCCTTGTTTGTATTCTGCATGACCGTGGTTTCTCGTTGGGTGACAATGTCTACCTGTAAAAGTCTCTTTATCCTCTCTTCCGACTTTAGGACCACATCCTTCTTCTTCTTATAGTACACAAATTTATCCCATCGAGACACAGTATGATCTTCGGATGGGGTGAAAGGGATGATCAGGAGGTCTCTTATATGGACTTCTGCCTCCGCAGGTGGGGTCTGTACTACCTGAGACGAATCTATTTCCTATCTTGGGTGCTAGAGCCACCTTCCTGAGCATCTTCGTTGGCCTCAATTTCTCCTTCAAGATTTTGCTCTCCTTCAGCATTTTGCTCTCCTTCAGCATTTTGTTCTCCTTCATCATGTTGGTTGGATTAATTGTTTAATTAATTAAACAGCTGAAACTCCCAAACATAAATTATCAACCCGAGGAAGTCTTTTATTTTAAAGCTATCATGCAATATCTATGCAAGCACAATTTCTATCTGTCACTGTTATCTATTGCTATGAAATCGAAACTCTATGTAAACTAGATCACACATTCTTGAAAGTAAATCAAACCCTAAGCTAATTCATAAAACCAAACTATAAATCTAACTTAGAACAAAATCAATTCTTATGAATCAAAATCTAATTGCATAAATCTGAAAGAAATGCTATGTTGGCCAACGATCTATGAAAATAAATTAACATGAAAACATCTATGATAAATCTAATGAATAAAAGAAAGCATGAAATAAATGATAAACAAATCTACACAACTACAATCAACACTATCAGCATCTGCTCAGGGAAGAGGGCCCTTCCTCCACTGAGCAGAGTTGGATCTCCACAATGAAAGTCTACAACTCTAGATCATGAAATTGCCAGCATGTATTATCAGAATGGAATCATTACAGCAGAGTCTGGATCAAATCCTACAGCATAACATTGCTTTCTCTCTTCCTCCCCCAATACATGAGAATGATTACATATTTATACATAAAACGCTCTCGTGAGAATGAAAAACCGAAACCCAACTTGTGATCTGTAACAGCTGGAACATGGCCGTAACTGCTAATAACTTTTGAAACCGGCCGCAACAGTAAATCTGGGAATTACATGTTCAAAGAACCAGCTGTATAGATCAAACCATAGCTTTGTTTGGAGATTTCCTCGTGATTCAGGTAAATGACGCTGTTGCGCACAAAACCCATGTCCTATATTTTCGAGATTCATCTCCAGCTGCCCGCAAATCGAGCTGCGAATCACTGTGTTCTTATCTGACACGCGTTTCTGGTTGGAACTGTTTGAGTATGAGCTGGAAGCTGCCAAGTTGGACTTGAGCACGAATTGAAGTCACAAATGCACATAATCAATCCTAGGAATGAAAACATGTTTTGAATCTCCATGTGTACGTGTGCTAGCATGCCAACTTTGGAGGCTTGAACCATGGCTGATACAGCTGCTAATATGAACAATCACTCCATAAACCATCATCAGTAAAATTATGCATAAGAGTCTTCAATTCATCAAAAATAAAGGAAAATAATCATGATTAACCACTAAAGCATCAATAAGATTAATATGGCATTTCTCGAGCAATTACAGCAAATGGATGGAAAATGGAATGATAAATGGGTGATAATAGGAAGAAGCGGGATGAAATATATGTCGAAAGGTGATGAAAATATGGACAAATTCGTGACCCAACATCTCCCCCAAACTGAACTTGTTGCATGTCCTCATGCAACCCAATACCTATGTGGCATCCAAACTATGAAGACACATCCAATTGTTGCTTTGCAATTAGTGAAAAATTTAGCCAAGAATTTAGCGAAGTCCCAACCATTTAGCGGAGAATTTGGCGGAGTCACAGCTGCCAGAATAGGGAAATGGACAAAATTGGCGGAGTCACAGCTGTTGAATGGATAAATCTAGTGGAATCGCAGCTAGTTAGCGGAGCATTTAGCGGAGTCCCAGCCATTTAGCGGAGAATTTGGCGGAGTCACGGCTGCCAGAATAGGGAAATGGACAAAATTGGTGGAGTCACGGCTGCTGAATGGATAAATCTGGCGGAGTCACAGCTGGTTAGTGGAGGATTTAGCGGAGTCTCGGCCATTTAGCGGAGAATTTGGCAGAGTCACAGCTGCTAGAATAGGGAAATGGACAAAATTAGCGGAGTATCAGCTAATGTTGCAGAAAACTTCATGAGCTAATATCTCATAAACTACGATCTGGATTTGGCTGAAATTTTGCAAGCAAGTTACTATAGGTCCAATGCATCTCCACACCAAAAATCGGAGATACCCACATCACGGATTTCGAGAAAAATGCAAATTGGTTGTAGGTGACGATGGCCATTTTTTCTCAATCCGTGAAGTATTTTTTTCTGAAAATTGGTGAGTATCTCCCTCTTAACATAATGCTTCTGCTCCCCAAAGCTCAAATTCATCTGATGCACGGATATTGAGATATAGGCAAAATGGCTGTAGGTGATGATGGCCATTTTCTCGAAAATCGTGCACTAGATTGGGCTGAAACTTACTAGGTTTGTTCATCTTGATATTATGCACTTCCTATCCAAATTTCATGAAAATACAGCTTACCACTTGCAAGATATCCTTATTTCAATTTTCTGCACTTTTGCCAAAAACGTGTATGAATAAAACATGAACTAGCCATCATGATTTTTTATGTCCTAAGTGCCCACTGATCACAGATTCCACGTCAAGTGTTGATCTTAAAGGTCACTAATTGATTATCAGAGCATTCAATCCTTTAATAAGACAAATGAACTCCATACAAAATCTCAACCATATTGTTAGCAAGAGAACTTATGGCAAAAAGAGAAACATGTTGTTGATATCCCAAATTCACAAGTCGTTTGTATAATAGTGCCTTCAACCCAGCATCATATGTAATTTAATTTGTTCATTCTTGGTGTACCAACTATGAATGCTTCAAAGTATCCTCAAGATAGAGAAAACCTGTGAATTTTATCTTTGAATCTATCCTCACCATTTAGAGAGTGCTTGGGAAAACAACAAATCTTGTCATCCTACTAAAAAAAGTTCAGCCCGCAATTATAGATCATAGAATTTGTTTGGCAGAATTCAAAGGCCCAATTCAACTCTTGACTGTCTCAACAAAATACCAAGAGGTGTATGAAGAAAAATGCATGGACAAAAAGCAGATATGAACTCATGTCTATGTTTTATACTCATGTGCATTCAGGTTGTTGGATAAGACACTCTCATCCATTATGCCATCATCAATGAAAACTAAGGAGAGCTTTTGTCTGTCCACTATGCTTTTGTTGCTTGAGAATTCTAATAACTGCAGGTTAGAAAATACATTCATCTCCAGAATAGTGGAACTGATTGACAAAGGAAACAAGCTGCTACAGGAAATTAACTCATAATATTTGCAAATAAATGGTTTAAGATATGCAGCCCATTGCTTAATGCAACCAACAAATCGATTGCACACAAGTTCCAGTAATCAAATCCTTTAATACATCCAATTTGAGAAACCCATGAGGTATGGAAAACCTTATTGCAACCACAATGAATTTTCAACTTTTCTCATTGTTGCATGAAGGCAGCAAAAACATAATGTTCCCAAGTGCTTTGAATACCCATTGATCAAGTTGCAAATCAGATCTTGGAAATATAGGATTGTCATGGAAATTTGGCAAAATTTGAGTTTACCAATAATTTGCATTTTCAGCCAGTGATCTGCCTCACTTGGATTTTCCTGTAGTAGATATTGACCCTTGTAAAAGAAAGAACAGTCTTACCTATAGGCTGCAACATTCAATCTGATTTCACTTCCATTCAAGGTAAATGATCCAACTTGTTTGTCTCTGCCAAAATCTTCATGTTGCTCTGGAAGTAACAATTGCAATTTTCTCTTTCAATGTTAGAACATGCATGCACTTGTGGACTGTGCCTTATCTTTAGTTAATTGCTTGTAAACATATTCACTTTTGCAACACACAAGATATAATCATTGACTTCATCAACTAAATTGTAATCTGCCTCAGTCTGGGGATGAAAATAATATTGCATGTATCATATTAATGCATTGGATGTTCAGTAAATGAAAATATCATAGAGTGCACAATAATCCTTCTTCTCCCCCAAACTGAATGCAAAGCATGTCCTCATGCATCATTTCCTGATAATAGAGTTGGAGCATAATGTATGATTGAATTTACAACCATAGAAGATTTGTAGTGCCCACATGCATAAAAATTCCCAAATCTGGAAAGAACAACCTTGAAGTAATGACCATAAAATTATGAAGCAAAATACCATGTTCTCATGTATGTTTGAGTGAAAAGGAAACCATGAGGTCCATGATGATCCATATGTGGGGGCTTAGAGTAATCTCAGCTTAATCTTTTTTTCACAATAGCTTCTTTCGCTGTAGGTTCTCCTGAAGCAACAACAATGCCTTGTGTTCCTATTGCTGGTTCTTGTGTGGCGACAGTATATCATTTTCTCATGCTTGAACAAGATGTTGGGTGGGACTTGATTTGGATGTACATGATTTGGAATGATGAAGTGTTAGAATTGAGTGGGCAAGGATGGGAATGGATGGATAGAAAATGCTATATAGAAAATGGAAATGGATAATGCTTAGTGGTCTTTCATGACATATTCCTAAATCTTCAATAAATCAAAAACTCATGCTATTTTACCTCAAGTTTTACCTTCGTGGAATCTTTGATTGGCATGGATGGAATGATGTATGCTGGAGCTGATGTAGGCCAAACTGTTGCTGAGACAGATGTATATGAAAGATGAAACTGAATGAGGTTGAATCTGATCCAGGATGAGGAAATATGCAAACTGACTGAAAACAAATGCTGCCAACTGAATGAAAAGAGTATTGCTGAACTGCTGGAAGAAAATGGAAAGGAATTGCAAAACTACTGAAACAAATGATGCTGCAAGTCATTGTTGAAACTATTAAATCACATAATCTTCAACTGCTACAAACCGAGGTACATTTCTTACCATGCGAATGAATGTGTTGAAGTCAAGCATGGAAAGAAATCACTGGATTACCGGCCATTAATGTATGTCGTTAACCAATGTGAAGTAACTCATCTTTGATGACAGTGAGCTCTAAAGTACCTTAGTGCATCTTGACAGGCACGAATGGATGTGTTGGAGTCGAGTCACCTGCAAGATTTGTCAATTAAGAGGCATTGATGAATCCCCATGATTAACAACAAGGAAATCTGCCATTGATTCATGCAGATCCCAGGGCACTATAAAACTCTAATCTCAATCCCAGATGATGTGTTGGAGTCGATGGGACAAGACCATTGGAAGGTGGACCTTAATGAATTCCACATCATCCAATACGAGTACAAAAGTGATTGTGAAGAGTCATAGTGAAAAATAGTACCAACATGAAACTCAGAAGTGGAAAGTATATGTGAAGTCATGATGTAGTAGTGATAGCAAATAAAAAGGTCAAGGTTGACTACATAAGCAATGGAAAATGGGACTTCGACATTAATGGATTTTTAGAGCTTTGAAAGGGAGAGGGTGAATGAATATATCATAGGACAATTGGCTTCTTGAGAGGGTTCTTTTGAAAACAATTGGTATCAAAGGATTCTTGGCATGCAGCAATGGGACTTGACTTCGGAAACATTGGCATTTGTATGTTTTTCACATTAATCTCTCCATTTTTTTTATGTGCTCAATCCATTTTCAATTTGAGAAAAAGTCTTGAAGAGTCACTCGTGTATGCATTGATTGTCTTCTTCTAAGGACCTGCAAAAACCTAGCACTTGCCTGCAATAAAACATGAGATGATGGAAGAAGATAAATGATTGGTCTCTCTTCACCCAACACTTATGAAGAAAAAAACAACAACAAGCAATTACTTATCAAACAAATCCAAAGAAAAATGAATGAAGCAAAATCCACTTTATACCTGCGAGAGAGCGATGGCCATCTAGACTCACCAACAGTATTATGATCATAACTTCTTCGTTCCTTGTCCGATTTGAGTGATTCCAAATCCAAATGAGAGTAAATTTATAGTTCTATGTCCCTAAGAAACAGGTTTTTAAAACTATATGTGATGATATTCCAAATTGCTCAATAACAACCTGCATGACAAGGTGTTTTTCGAATTCTGGACTAGACCAACAGTCACAGTTTTAAGCATAACTTTTTCGTTTGATAACGGATTGATGTGATTCAAATTGGAGATGAAATTATATTCATGTAGGTATATCCAATAGAAGCAGGTTTTTATTCCAATGAGAATGCATGGGTCGAACAGTCCAATGAACAGTCTAGGAAACTGAGTTTTCAAAGTGTTGATTTGTGATAGGCAGTCAGTATTTTGGTCATAAAATTTGCATACGATATCGGAATTGAATGATTCAAATTGTGTTGTAAACTAGATTCATAGGGGAATATACCAATGAAATAGGTTTTCAAGATATATCCAATAAGGCATCCAAAAAGTGACTGTCCCAGCTCTGTTCCTAAGCTGCCTGCATGACACCCCGTTAGTATTTTGACCATATCTTTTTCGTTTGACAACCAAATTGAAAAATTCCAATTGGATTAGAAACTCGAATCAAAGGTATACTTTGGATAGAAACAGGTTTTAAAAATAATCCCATTTGATCTCCCAAAAATGGACTGTCCCGACTGTGTTTCAGTAAAAATTTCAAGTCAAAATGCCACAAAAATCCAATAAATGAAATTTGACTCTCAAAAAGTGACTGGAATAGGTATGAATGTTTTTAATGATGTAAACTTAAATAGAACACACACACATACCAAAAATTTCAAGCATTAAGTATTTATATTGACTTACACAGTGTGTTACAGCTGCAACTGCAACTCTTAAAAAATGATATAATGTTAAAATAAAGTCTGTGTATTTTTATGGATGTGTTATATAGAAATAAAAACGAAACACATACCATGATGATTGCATAAGTTTCAAGATTGAATGTTTCCATAATCGTTTGGCTCATTTTCCCGTAATGTCTTCATTCACCAATGCTTCCTTCCTCTCACCCACTTCCTGAAAAAGAGAGATTAGTAATATGGGTGGCTCTTATTGCACCATGTGTCCAAGAGTTCTTATTCAAAACAAAATGATACTATCTATGCATCCTAGATCTAAGTAAAAAAAAAAAAACTTGAATTTTATTTATTTACAATGTCTTACACTACTTGGAAATAACAAAAAAAATTTCAAGTGTAGGAGAACTTCCAATGGAGCCACTTTCGAAGAAATGACTCAAGTATTCTCATACTCCCAACAGAAAAATATAACTTTATGAATGCTAGAATATGAGAGATCAAATTCCCTTGAAATGATGGTGCCAAGAATTGGTGAAGTAAGGAATGATACTGCAAATTGATAACAGATTGAAACCAAGTTTCAATATAGTCTTTGTTCCCTTGATTTCTCATGGCTGTTACACCATGAATCTCCTTAGCAAACTGATCTTCTTGATTGCATAAGAGATTCAAATCTAATGATGTGAAGGATGCTTTCGGTTCCAATGTCCATTCATCAGATTTGTTGATCTTGTTAACTTGTTGATGATCATAAGAAACTTCACTTCCAAGTCTTGGATTTAAAACATGTCCAGGCCTCGTATGGATTGGCTGCAAGAGTGCACAATGTTTTTGCAGTGGTGTAGATGAGATAGAACAAGAGGGAAATGTAGGAAAATTTTGCAGTTCAGCACTGTAAGCATACTGTACTGCTTTATTATGGTTAGGGTGGAGGGTGGGTTGGACAGGAAATTGTGTTGGATACCAAGGAGTTTGATGAGAAGATAGATGTGGCTGATGTAGAGGATTGGTTTGCGAGGTTGATATTGAAGAACCAAGTTGTGTTGCAACATGAGGAAGAGTGGCCATGTGATCATAAGATAGGCCATTCCAACCTTGTGGATAAGGTAAGTAAGAGTTTAATTGGGGCTGCAACAGTTGCCATGGTGGAAGAGTATTCAATGATTGAGTATGAAAGTAAGGAAATAGAGGGATAGAGTTTTGAACCATACATGTAGGCCACGGTTGCCATGACTATTGCAAAGAGTTGGCTGCAACTCCTAGATCTCTTTGATATGTTTCTTTCATCCTTGGTAAGGAGGGACAACGATCTGTGGAATGATTCAAGTTACATATGCCACAAATTGTGAGACTATCCAAAGGACAATCTATTGCAAGATGTTTCTTCTGGCACCGAGGGCAAACTATTTCTTCAAATTCCTCATGCTTTTCCTTCACCTGCAAAACACCCAATTGTGAATTTAGTGAACCATTGATATCAGCATTAGAATTTTCAAATAAATTACTGATTTCAGCTCCCATAACTCTTGTTCTTGTAGCAAATTTCAAAGATTGAAAATAAGGATTACTAGAATTCTTACCAGTCTTGAAGTTTCCTCTTGAATACCTTCTACATAACTCACAAATATCATCATATGCTAACTGAAATACATCACTTGTTCCCATCAGATTTAAGATTTCTAAAGATTCATTTTGGATTCCCTTGAGTAGAAGTGTTTTTAAGGTCTCCTTCCCCAGTTGCCTTTGTTTTGATCGTTGAAGGTTGTATTGAAAGCGTTCAACATATTCCTCCAAATTCTCTTCTTTCGCTTGTGTCATTTCGAAGATATCTTCATTGACTCTGCAATAATCTTGGTACCTTTTCAAGAATACATGTTTCATGTCTTCCTAAGTTTGTATACAATTCCCACCGAGGCTCATGAACCATCGAAGGGTTGTTCCTTTTATAGTAAGGGGAAACACATTCAACTTTTGATCATTAGCACAATAACCATATCCTCTACAAAGTACTTCGAATTGAAATAAAAATACATCAGAGTCTTCATTTTCCAAACCATGAAAATTTGGCAGAACATGTGGGGGAATGCTTTTTGTTGGTACCACTCCTCCTGAATCTCTGATGGGAAATTCGAAGGTAACAACTTCTGCATCTTTTTTTACCTGCCATCTCTTCATTAGATTCTTCGTGTGTTATTTGGAGGCTCCTCCTTCGAATGTTCCTGTCAACTTGTTAGTATAATGGGTGGTGCTTACAACACCACTAAGGGGAATGATAAGATCTATGATCCAAAAATTAAAAATGAAATGAAACTAAATGCAAAAAAAAATAAAAAAATTCATACTCAAAGCAAATTCAATAAACTGAAAAGTAATCATGCAACCTACATGCTCTACTTTAACAATGCATCTACAAAACAATGTCAGATGTACTTTTGCACTATTGATAACTTCCCCGATAACGGTGCCAAAATGTTGGTTGGATTAATTGTTTAATTAATGAAACAACTGAAACTCCCAAACATAAATTATCAACCCGAGGAAGTCTTTTATTTCAAAGCTATTGTGCAATATCTATGTAAGCACAATTTCTATCTGTCACTGTTATCTATTGGTATGAAATCGAAACACTATGTAAACTAGATCACACCTTCTTGAAAGTAAATCAAACCCTAATCTAATTCATAAAACCAAACTGTAAATCTAACTTAGAACAAAATCAATTCTTATGAATCAAAATCTAATTGCATAAATTTGAAAGAAATGCTATGTTGGCCAACGATCTATGAAAAGAAATTAACATGAAAACATCTATGATAAATCTAATGAATGAAAAAAAGCATGAAATAAATGATAAACAAATCTACACAAATACAATCAACACTATCATCATCTGCTCAGGGAAGAGGGCCCTTCCTCCACTGAGCAAAGCTGGATCTCCACAATGAAAGTCTACAACTCTAGATCATGAAATTGCCAACATGTATTATCAGAATGGAATCATTACAGCAGAGTCTGGATCAAATCCTACAGCATAACATTTCTTTCTCTCTTCCTCCCCCAATACATGAGAAGGATTACATATTTATACATAAAAATCTCTCATGAGAATGAGAAACCGAAACCCAACTTGTGATCTGTAACAGCTGGAACACGGTCGTAATTGCTAATAACTTTTGAAACCGACTGCAACAGTAAATCTGGGAATTACATGTTCAAAGAACCAGTTGTATAGATCAAACCATAGCTTTGTTTGGATATTTCATCACAATTCAAGTAAATGAGGTCGTTGCGCACAAAACCCATGTCCCAGATTTTCGAGATTCGTCTCCAGCTGCCCACAAATCGAGACGCGAATCACTGTGTTCTTATCTGACACGCGTTGAATCTAGTTGGAACTGTTTGAGTATGAGCTGGAAGTTGCCAAGTTGGACATGAGCACGAATTGAAGTCACAAATACACATAATCAATCCTAGAAATGAAAGCATGTTTTGAATCTCCATGTGTACGTGTGCTAGCATGCCAACTTTGGAGGCTTGAACCATGGCTGATACAGCTACTAATATGAACAATCACTCCATAAACCATCATCCGTAAAATTATGCATAAGAGTCTTCAATTCATCAAAAATAAAGGAAAATAATCATGATTAACCACTAAAGCATCAATAAGATTAATATGGCATTTCTCGAGCAATTACAGCAAATGGATGGAAAATGGAATGATAAATGGGTGATAAAAGGAAGAAGCGAGATGAAATATATGTCGAAAGGTGATGAAAATATGGACAAATCCGTGACCCAACAAGCATTTTGTTGATTCTCAATTACCTCCCTCTGCTCTTATTCTTGAGCTTCCTACTGCAATCTTGCTTCTTCGGCCTCCTACTACAATCTTTCCTCCTCAGCTTCCTGCTGCGGTCTTGCCTCCTCAGCATCATGCTGCAGTCTTGCTTCTTCTATCAATCTTTGTTCTTCACGGACCAGGGCTTCAGCTGCTTCCCTTTCTTTCTGGAGGCTGGCTTCTCGGGCTGAAACAGAGCTAGAGCTAGCTCCACTACCATGACGACAAATCTGTAATTCAGTCATGTTACTAATCCCCCTGAACACTTCTTCTTCGGCATCATAGTAATGGGCATACTCAAAATGAGCATATAGCTCTTTGCAATGCTCCACAACCTTGCTTCGCCTGTCATTTCTATGGAAGATTACCTCACCGAAGTGAAAAGCTTTTAGCTCCTTAATGAACTCTTCGGCTGTTGCAACTCCTGAAAATTTATACGCTCCTATACAAAAAGGTAAAGGAGGGAAGGAAGCCTTATGCTGTTAATTAAGAACTCCTCCTATTCCATCAAGGAAGACTTTCCTGACTGCTTCTTTCAGGACTACATAATCAGTGGCGTATTTTGGTAAAATGTATGGTGGCTTAGTACCTCCAAACATCCTGATATAGGTACCGTCTTCTGAGAAGTAGAAATTGCCATAATTTTCCAAGATTTCCATGGCATTCTCCGACAGGCAATTGGGCTCTTCATTGAACATCTGCTCATACAGAGGCATGATGAACTCTTCACAGATGAGCTTATAGTGTGCTTTGTAATTTTGAGCCCACATTATTTTATAGGCAATGTATATCGGGGTATTGGCCTGATCCCATGAGCAACCTAACTTGGGGAAAGGGAGATTGGCCAAGATGCAATCAATGAGGTACGAAGACATGAAAAATTATGACTTTTTTTAAGGCCAAACCTTCTCTAGCTGCGGCCACAGTGGATGCCAAACTATCCGAGAGAATAGTATCCCAATCAAACACAGTTCCCTTGAAAGCTATGAAGTGGATTATGGGGGCCCACTGTATCCTATATACAGTGCCATCGGGCATACCAAAAATTCTGCTTAACATCAGGGAAATCAACCTAAAAGGAGGTCTTAGGCTCTGAACGTCATATTCATCATTATCTCTCTTCCTCAGCTGCTTCCCTGTGATTAACAACCTCTTAGCCATTTCAAGATTATTCATCTGTCCCAACCATTCATCGTTCAGAGCTTGTTGGGGACGTGAGAATTTGTAGGCTGCCACAATATAAGCTAGATGGAATGAAGCGAATGGCTCTCCCTTGCTGTCATGCAACACTCTTGTTTGTGGGTTGGCATGTTCCAATATCCATCCTATTACTTCTGAGCACGGGAATAGCTCAGGGCGAGTAGAAACCCTGGCTATGCCAGAGGTCCTGATGTTTAGGTAGATTTGTTCTTCTTCTAATAGCATGTCTGGGATATCTTGGTCCCTGATCATTCGGTAAACATCTCCCCACCGGACCTCGGGAGGGACGCCCGTGATGCACTTTGTGTCTTGAAACAGAGTTTTAGTCCTTAGCTATACTGGCTCAGGCTCCATCATTTTAGCTTTCTTTCTGCTACCTTTTGGCATCGTGGCTTATCCCTGTCAAAAACCATACGTGCATGAGCATAAGATTGTAAATCATTATGAGAGCATAATCATAGAGCAAGACGGACTTAGCATGCTAATGAAAACTATGTATAAGAAAATTATAAGGCTGCATGCTGGGGAAGTACACAAAATAGAGACAAGACAAGAAAACATAATATAGCTATCGGACTTGATCGTTCTAGGGAGGCAACGTTTGGTTTGAAAAAAAACAGCTCCTGAAAAGGTAGGCATATGACGTATAAAAATTATTTCCCTGGCCACACTTTTAAATATAGGAGTCCCTATATTATAGGCACTTCTTAATGGTTAACGCGTGAATGTCAGGCTAGCTTGGACTGGGAAATCCTGTGAGGAAGCAAGAAACATATAAAGCGGCTGATTTTCAATGACTGGTATCCAAGCCGAGTGACTGATCGGTTGAGTAACCCAGCCAGCTATGACTGGCACTTCCTCTTGTTCGACAGTATTGAGGAGTGGCATATAGCCGGCGTAGAAAAATGGTTTGAGTGCATCGACTAGGCTTGGACAGGAGTGTGATACCACTGCGGCCGGTGTGACTGACTAGGCTTGAATGGCTCAGTAACAATGGGCCAACTAGGCATGATTTGTATTGACTATGACTCCTAGCCACCAGCAATGAGAAATTTATGGGGCTGTAGCGGCTGTAAACTTTAAAGGAAAGTCTGCTATGAGTGCCCACAGGCTACGTAATAGACAAAACAAACACCAAAGCAAGCCTCAACGCATAGATAAGGTAAGATTAACGGTAGAAGTACTTACCTGGTAATAAAATACCGGTGAAATAGGGTTGGCCCGGCGGCAGATGAGCTGAGCTGGAGCAAATTGATTCGCACAGCTTTGAACGGCGTTCTCCAAATCCAAATCTATCAAAAGCACAGTCGAAACCCCTGCCACCCTTATATATAACTCAATACATGTGGGCATTTAATTGGGTAGGTGGTGACATTAAAACGGGGTGGATTACTTGTACGGCGGGGTCTTTTCAAACTTTCGGCATTTAATCGCAACCGTCAATACCGGGAGAAAAAGGTAAGTCTTGTCCGCCGTTGCGGGCGGACTTTGCGAGTTTCTTTCGAAGCGCGGGGGGGGAACTTGGAGTTCGAGCACGACATTTTACTTGTTGCGGGAAAGAATAAGAAGACGCTCCGCTTTTGTGGAAATGATTGGCGAGTTCTTCCGAAGTTGATGAGTCGAAACTTAGGCGCGGCGGAACTTCCTGAGTTGCTCCGACATTGTGGAAAGACTTGATGAGTCTTTCCGAAAATGACGGATGAGCTTGTTAAGTCTTTTAAGAATAGAATGGCCGAAGGACTTGATAAGAATGTTGATGTATATGTAACTTCGGAATGTATTTCACATATATGTATATTGTATTCCTATAGAGATGGTATTATTCCTCTATAAGGAAGTGTCGTCATTTATATTGTAAATGTCGTAACTTATACTTGATGGGTTATTAGACCACCTTGTTGGGGTCGGCCCTGTATAAGTCATGTGGGTCGAAGGGTTATTAGACCACCCTATTGGGGGTCGGCCATGTGGGTCAAAGGGTTATTAGACCACCCTATTGGGGGTCGGCCCAGTCAGCATTATGTTATGTGGTTAAGTTCGAGCCTACATGAGTTAGGTAAAAAGGCAAGTCAAGTCAAGTATAAATAGAGTGCGGGAGGCACTCTATTTGCTCACTCACTTCTCACTCATGCACTCAAGGAGGAGTGGCGCACTTATGGAGGAGGAGGATCTGCTGCTAGGTTATGTCTATCTCTCATGGTTGGTTGTATCATTGCTCTATCTATCTCTGAGGAAGTTATTGGGGTTTTTCACCTTTATGGTTTTCCCCAAGTAAATCTTTGTGTCTCTTGTGTGCTTGCATTATTGTCTCCATGATTGATATGCTGTAGATATGCTGTACATGTTGTTCTCTCAGTTAAGATCCTAGATCAGATTGAAGTAAATTCTGAAAATTTAACATGGTATCAGAGCTAGCCTGAAAGAAGGCGTGATATGGCATGTATGACACTTGTTGCACTTACGATGCTAGGGCTTGATATAGCAAAAACCAGTCATCGTAGCACTTTCACTATAAATCCATTTTGGAGAATTTTTCGGATCTGAAATTGTTACAGGACGAAGCTTAAATCTCCAGGTACCTTGTGTCCAAAGGACAACCTCTAATTCGTTGTACTTTGTGATTTATGATCTGTACAATATAGGGTTTCTGCCTCTTCCAAATCTGAGTTAAAATCAGGTGACCTTGGGAAAAAGGTCATAACTTGGGCTAGGAAGATCCAAATGCAATTTCGTAAAACGTTACAGGTAGTAAACAGACTTTACTATCTCAGAAAACTTTTTCAGAGGCCGAAGGTGAACCAGTGACACGTGGCATGCCGTACAAGTTCGCTCTCCTGTATTATCCCATAAACAGGTCACGTTGCGACACTTGGAATAACTCTCTCTCAGAGAATCCAATTGAGGTCAGAACTATCAGGATGGAAAGGTAACAGGCCGAGCTATCTCAGGAAATATTTTCAGAGGCCGAAGTTGAAACAGTGACACGTGGCACGCCGTACAAGTTCGCTCTCCTGTATTATCCCAAAACAGGTCACGTTGCGACATTTGGCATAACTCTCTATCAGAAAATCCAATTGAGGTCAGACCTGTCAGGATGGAAAGCTAACAAGTCCGGCTATCTCAGAAAACTTTTTCATACCCTGTGGATCAAAAATTTCGGAGTTACACCAGAAACAATCAGGTACATATTTCTGTCAAAACAGAATTATTTTTTGGTACCTTCATTCATGGCTTCCGGAAATTAGGGCTTTGGAGAAAGTTGGAATTTTTGTAATCAGAGACCACGGCTGAATGCTACTCATCAAAATAAAAATTTAGAGACCAATATCAGAATTTTTGGTTGGGCAGAAGGCCGGGCTTGATCAGACCCTAGTTCGGGACTTTGATCAGGAAAGTGGAAAATTAGGGCTTCTGCAAAAATGGGAATTTTTGAAATCTGTGACCACGGCTGGAAGCTCCTCAGAAAAATAGAAGCTTAGATATTTGGATCAAACTTTTTGATTGGGTAGAAGAGTGGGATTCATCAAACCCCAGTTCAGGGTCACGTCTAGTGAATCCGGAAGTTTCAAAGGCAAAATTGAGGATTGAAACTTTGCAGTTTTCAAATTCTGAATATAGGAGCTTGATCAGCTCATCAAGGCGCATATTTCTATCCTTTCAGAAGTTTGAAATTCAAAGTTTGAGTTCTTGGGGTTTCTCTGACAAACCCATATCTATCTCCAGTCCCAGTTCTTGTAAATCAAGTGGATTGGATTAATCCTAGAAGAAGATGGATTGGTCACCTGCATAAGTGAATAAGTTCCTGTTTCAGAGGGAGATGAGGCTAAGGCCTTACATAAGAAGATTACAAGCGATCTCGATAGGTATGACTCATCGAGGTATGTTTCGATATTTGTCCATGATTAAGTTTATGGTATGTTTGTCTTCATGTTATTACGGTTAGTACAATTTTGATTTTAGATTTGTCGTATCACCTTAACAAAATTATGAATGCATGATAGAAGATATTCATTGGTTAGGGTGTTGACACTTATGATTGTACTAATGCATTATGGTGTTGTATGAGGTTTATGTTGTCTACTAACATGAAAGGTACACCAAGAAAGACAAATCATGTTCTGGTCCAAGAACATATGATCATGATAACATGAGGACAAAGATTCATCCATTGTCATGGATCTCATAGAAGATCCATTTACGAGGTATGTATAACTTGATTTTGTAATAGTTAACCTATGAGATATACAGGTTACTAGCACAAGTCATTGAAGAAGAACAAGAAGACATCATGTGAGTATGTTAGACATAAATAACTAGCATGCTAATCCAGGTATGTTTTTCCTATATCAAGATAGAATCCTACCTTGTGTTAGGATCTTATACTATTGTTGATAATGATTATTCATGAAGTCATAGGTTTGAATAATCATGGTTGTATGCATATTATGTTTCTTACCATAATTGATGATATGACTAACCAGAAGAATCATGAAGGTATAGGTTTGAATAATCACAGGTTTTATGCATATTATATCTCTTATCTTGATTGATGATTCAACTAACCTGAAGAGTCATAGGTTTGAGTAATTATAGGTTTAGACATGTTATGTTTCTTATGATTTGACTAACCATAAGAATCCTACATAAACCTTGAATGCTAATGCTTATTATTTCTGTTTGAAATGATCATGAGTATACATGCTTGAGATTATTGTGTTTTAATAGTATACTAATGAATGTATGATTTTATATGAGATCACAAGGATAACTCAATCATGATACTAACAAGCATGCATAGGGACCAAGGATGAATATGAGTTGAAGAACAGGTAATCCAGGAAGCAAAGATCAAGAGGGAGTACACTCCAGTGGTTTATGAAAGGATGCAGATATTCAGAGGGAGTTGACCATCTCTCTGCATTCCACAACAGAAAGTTGTAGAAGAAGCTACTGCAGATTAGGACTCCAGCAACTCCTGCAAGAAAGCGAAGACTCAGAGGGAATCCACTCAACGAACAAACAAAGATAAGTATTTTAATTATCATTTCTTGCATATATGCTTGTTTAAATAAAATTGTTCAATGATGTATATGCTCATGTTCCTAGACTTAGGATATGTATTGTGCATATTAGAATAGTTGCATTAATGAACAGTATACTACTAATATACATGGGTAAGTGGCCTATGGAACTGTACAACATTCCATTGCTACTTATCTAGAATGAAACCTCTTTGCTGACATGTTGGGAGTTGTGCACACTCTTAACAATGTTCTGGTAGAGATTGGAAGGCATCTAGAAAGTTACAGGATATGGATAAATGTTGTATTAAAGCATTGGCTAAGATAATTGCATGATTGTATGACATATTTCTTTATGTGTAAGAATTTGTTCTGAAAATTATGAGATGTTTCTAATCATGCAATTTAACCTGTTTTGTAGGAAAGACCGCATATCTTCACCTACAAAAGGACTACAACATTTGTTCCAGCAACAAAGATATTTATTAAAGATGTTGAAGTTCCCAGGATCTGGGATGAAGAAATGGAATGCCATGATCCGTCGATCATGAAGAATATTGTTTGGGATGTAGTCCCAAGATGTGAAGGGAAGTTTGTTATGACTTCCAAATGGATCTTTCAGATCAAGCATGTTGCAGATGGCAGCATTGAGAAATATAAAAGTGATGAAATAGAAGATGCACCAGATGGATTTCAAGACAGCATGGTGTAGTCATATATGTGTGCAAAACTTGGGATGGTAGGATAGACAGCTTTCTATCCAGTTTGGGCTTTACCAAGAGTAAAGCGAATTCCAACCTTGACTACAAGGTTGAGGAAGGCAATCCAGTGATACTACTTTTGTATGCGGATAACCTGTTTGTTACAGGTGAAGATAGATAGATTTCCGACACGCAGCGGAAGCTTTCTGCCGAGTTCAAGATGAAGAACTTGGGGATGATGCACTATTTGTTTTTGGCATGGAGGTGTGGCAGAGTGTAGATGGAATCTTCCTTGGACAAGGGAAGTATGTAGTAGAGATCCTGAAGAGGTTCGGGATGATGGACTGCAAGGATATGGCCACACCTATGGCATCGAATCTGAAGCTTCTATGTGATGCTTCATCTGAGCCGGTTGATGTCTCCTTGTATCGTCAGATGATTGGGTCCTTGATGTACTTGACGAACACGAGACCAGACATTTGCTTTGCTGTGAACACATTGAGCTAGTTCCTGACAGATCCGAGGAGTGTTCACCTGGTTGCTGTAAAGCATGTTCTGAGGTACCTGAAGGGTACAGTGGATTATGGACTCAGGTATGAGGTGGATCAAAAGTTTAACCTACAGGGTTATGTTGATTCAGATTGGGCTGGCAGTGCTACATATAGGAAGAGCACATCTGGGTGTTGCTTCAGTATGGGATCAGGTGTGATCTCTTGGTTTAAAAGGAAGCAGTCCTGCATAGCACTGAGTACAGCTGAGGCAGAGTATGTTGCAGCATCTAGTTGTGAGGCAGTATGGCTACGGAAGCTACTGTCTAAGCTATTTGATCTCCCGTTGGAGGCTACTGGTATCTTCTGTGATAACTAGAGTTGTGTGAAGCTGTCCGAGAACCCAGTGTTTCATGACAGGTCGAAGCACATAGAGATCAAATATCACTATATCAGGGATATGGTGCAGAGAGGAGCTGTGAAGCTCCTGTATGTTGCGACGGACAAGCAGATTGTAGATGTGCTGATGAAGCCACTAGCCAGGGTGAAGTTCGAGTACTTCAGAGAGAGGCTTGGCGTTCTTCAGATCGAGGACACTTCGAGGAAGAAGTGATGGACACATTTGCTGAAGCCATTCCAAGCATGTTGGAAGGAGGATCCTTCACATGGCTATGGATGTAAGCGCTGGATGATGAGCATCAGGATGATGTTCTAGTTTCTGCTTGGATATGATCAGTTGGATCATTTATATGTATGTACACATCATATTGGATGCTGGATATGATCGGTTGGATCATGTGTATGTATTTTGTATGTACGCATCATGTTGGATGCTGATGGATACATTGTGTGGATCATGTATCTTTGTATGATCAGGTAGATCATGTATGCTGATGGATACATTGTGTGGATCATGTATCTATGTATGTATCAGGTGGATACTTGGTGTGCATCAGATGGATGCATTGTATGATCAGGATGATCATGGATGACGAGCTTCTCCAGATGACATGCAGCAGGATGTTGCAGTGATGATGATCAGGATGATCATGTGTACATCAGGATGATGTTTGATGAGTATCAAATGATACTTTGTGGCCGTGGATCAGGTTGTGCAGGTAAGCATGTAATTGTGCCCTGGGATATTTGCAGATGGTCTTTCGAGGTTTTTCCTATGGCATGTAATTCGGTGCCCTGGGACATCTGGCAAATGCTCTTGCGAGGTTTTGCTTGGGAGGACATGTAATTCGTGCCCTGGGAGATCTGCAGATAGTCTTTCGAGGTTTTGCCTATGGCATGTAATTCGATGCCCTGGGATATCTGGCAGATGCTCTTGCGAGGTTTTGTCCTATGGCATGTAATTTGCTCCTGGGAGATCTGGACAGGATGAAAAAGGCCTCAGATGCTTCAGCCAGGTTTTGCCATGACCACATGTAATTTGCTCCTGGGAGATATAGACAGGATGAAAAAGGCCTCAGATACTTCAGCCAGGTTTTGTGGTGAGATCACATGTAATGTGCTCCTGGGAGATCCGACAGGTAGAGCTGAGTGCTCGTAACAGCCTGGGATGCTTCAGCCAGGTTTTGTGATGGGTCACATGTAATGTGCTCCTGGGAGATCCTACAGGTAGAGTTGTGTGCTCGTAATAGCCTGGGATGCAGTAGCCAGGTTTTGTGACGCACGTAATAAGTCCTGAGGATTCCACAGTATGGCCAGTGATGATGAAGACCTGCAGGTGGTGGGCCTACATCCAGTATGAAAAAGGACTGGCTCTGTAGAACTTTCTATGACGAGTAGATTCAGAGATTGATTGAGATAGCAGCAGCAGTGACGATGACGATTATCTAGTGATGATGATCCAGAGAAGATGACTTGTGCTAGAAGAACTGTGCTGAGAAATACCTTCCTACTTAAGAGGGAGTGTTGATGTATATGTAACTTCAGAATGTATTTCACATATATGTATATTGTATTCCTATAGAGATGGTATTATTCCTCTATAAGGAAGTGTCGTCATTTATATTGTAAATGTCGTAACTTATAATACTTGATGGGTTATTAGACCACCTTGTTGGGGTCGGCCCTGTATAAGTCATGTGGGTCGAAGGGTTATTAGACCACCCTATTGGGGGTCGACCATGTGGGTCAAAGGGTTATTAGACCACCCTATTGGGGGTCGGCCCAGTCAGCATTATGTTATGTGGTTAAGTTCGAGCCTACATGAGTTAGGTAAAAAGGCAAGTCAAGACAAGTATAAATAGAGTGCGGGAGGCACTCTATTTGCTCACTCACTTCTCACTCATGCACTCAAGGAGGAGTGGCGCACTTATGGAGGAGGAGGATCTGCTGCTAGGTTATGTCTATCTCTCATGGTTGGTTGTATCATTGCTCTATCTATCTCTGAGGAAGTTATTGGGGTTTTTCACCTTTATGGTTTTCCCCAAGTAAATCTTTGTGTCTCTTGTGTGCTTGCATTATTGTCTCCATGATTGATATGATGTAGATATGCTGTACATGTTGTTCTCTCAGTTAAGATCCTAGATCAGATTGAAGTAAATTCTGAAAATTTAACAAAGAAGACGCCCATTGCGGTAAGACTTTGCTAGTGTTTCCGCCGTTTCTGGAGAGAACTTCAAGTCCTTCCGAAGTTCCAAAAATGTATAAGTGTTTCCACTGTTTCGGGAGAGAACTTCGAGTTATTCCGAAAATGCGGGTGGACATCCCAAGTTTTTTCGAAGTCGCAGGTGAACATCCCATGTTCTTCCGCCGTTTCAGGGAATAATTTCGAGTTTTGACTTAGAAGAAAAAATTAACCTTTGAAAAAGAATCATCCCTAAAAGCAAAACTAAGTTTGAAAAGCTTTCTAAGGAAACTTTAACTCTTTAGGCAAGCTTTCTAGGAAACTAAAAGGAGGGGCCCCAATGTCTACAAAATTTTGGGGAGGGATCTTGCTGCAATAAAAATTGGCGAGTCGCTGGTGAACACAGATCTCTGAAAAATATCTCATTTAGCGGAAGAATTCTTTTAGAAACTGTCCACCTTTTGTGCAATATTCAGTTGAGCATTCGAATCTCAGTGAAGGGAGTAGTCACTTTATCTGTTGGTCATTGGGGAAGGGGAGCTTTGATGAAGACTATTTAAAACTTTCCAAGGGCCAACATATGGGGTTCATTTTTAGAAGATTCATCTTTCAAATGACCACTACCATCGGACTCCACAGGATTAGCAACAACATCTCATAGGCACTATTGATCTTGTTCCTCATTCCCATGCCACCTACATCCTTTTGGATGTTCATACATTTGACAGCTTTGCTGTTTGGGACTTCCATAAATATTTTCTTTAAAATACAATCTTTGATTATGGCTCCTCAATCCATAATGTCCTTTTGTGTGAGCTAGAGATTTTATTGATTTATCAAGCCTCACAGACGGAGAGGAGCCTTCAATGAGCTGATTCTTTTGGACAGCTTTCCTGACTTGTATGCTTTGCTTTTATCTCAGCCATTCTTTGATTGAGGCGAGAATCTCTGGAAAACAAACCTTTGATTATCAACCCTTTTGGCTTTTAAATTTGCAGCATGGAGTCATTTCAATACCCTATGCCTTCGAGGTATGCTACCTTTCTGTGGGTCCAACTATAGTGATCTTCTTGAGATGCTTTAAATGTGATGGTGGATGGAGCCCAAAGATATTAGTAAGGATAATCATAAATCTTTGCTATTTAAACACGGGTTAGCTTGACCAACAGAATATGATCTCTTCATTCTGGAGAATGATCACGAAAATGCATAGGTAAACTTTCTTTCGAGGATACATTACCGGATTTATGAGTTATGTGATTCCTTGAGAGATATTCTCGATAGGTCCAATTGCAGGTGACTCAAGAAAACAAATTTGTACAAAAAAGCTCAAAAGATGAGAAACAGAGACAAAATATCTAAAACAAAGAAAACAAGGGACTAAAGTAAAATAAAAGAAAAGCTTTATTTATGTACAGAAAGTCTCACTGAGACTACGCAAAGTATTGTTTCAAGGCGAGGCCATTAAGAGGAAGGGTTACTTCCTCTCCCTGGATGTCTGTTAGCTTGTAAGTGGATGGGCCGAGCTTTTCAGAAATTTGGTAAGGGCCTATCCATAAGTGTTGGAATTTTGTGTGCATCCCTTTACCCTCATGATTATGGTCCCATTTCAGGACTAAATCCCCTACTTCAAAACTTCTTTTACCAGACTTCCTTTTATCGAACCATTTTTTGACTATATCTTGGTGCTGATGAAATCGGTCTTTAGCTTTCTGTCGGGATTCTTCAAGTTGAAGCAAAGTATTGATCCTAGATTGCAAGACTTGACTACCAGACCCTCGAGAGGCTTGGGACAACTATAAGGATGGAAGCAAGATATTGGGAGAGATAATATCGTCCTTGCCATAGACGAGGGTGTAAGGGGAAATCCCTAATGCGTTCTTTGGAGTCACCCTATCTTCCCATAAGGCATTTGGGAGAGCTATATGCTAGCTTCTCTGATTTTCTATCACAGTCTTCTTGAGAATTCGGATGAGGTTTTTGTTTGAGGATTCAGCTAGTCCATTCCCTTGAGGATAATAATTGGCTGAATAATGCAATTTCATTCCCCATTCATAAACAAATTCATTTATCTTAAAAGAAGAGAAATAAGGAGCATTATAAAAAACTAGGGAAATTAGAACCCCAAACCTGGTTATGATGTTTTCTTTCAAGAAGCTGATTACTGCATCTTCATTGATCTTGCGCAATGGGGTAGCTTCTGTCCATCTGGTGAAGTAGTTTGTGGACGTCAAGATGTATCGATGTTGTAGAGAAGAATTTGGGTTTATCTCTCCAATGACATCTATACCCCATTGTTCGAAAGGTTCTAAGATAATAACCGGCTGCAAAGGTCCTGCTGCCTTAGGTAATTTCCCAGCACTTCTTTGGCATATATCACAGTTCCGTGCATAAGCATGTGCATCTTGGAACCAAGTGGGCCAGTAATATCCAGCTCTGAGTATTTTGTGAATTGTTGTCTCCCCTGAATAATGTCCACCAATAGAACCATCGTGTAACTCTTTGACAACTTTACTTGCATCTTCCTTTTCTGGACATCTGAGGAAAATTCCATCGTAATTTTTTCTGAAAAGTATCCCATCAATGATTTGATAAGCTGCTGATTTCAAATGGAGTGCCCTTATTTGCTTAGAACTCCAATGTTCTAGTAGATATCCCTACTACAAATAGTGCACGAGATCTCTATACCACGATTTACGAGCTGTGAAAATGGGACATACCTCAACCGAATTCAGCTCGGCTTCATTCTTCCAATGCTGCTCTTCATCGATTGGATGCTCTGTAAGCAATTTACACAGGCCTTTTCCTTTGATGATGGTGGCTGGTTTAAATTCTAAATCATATTCTTGAAGAGTCGTGACCCAGTCTCCTCTTCTTTCTCCCAATTCCTTTTGAACGAAAAGGGATCTAACTGCTGGGTGAGGAACTATAACCTTAGTTTTGTTCTTAAGAATATATGGTCTGAACTGTTTGACTGTTTTGAATATGGCATACGCATGCTTGTCGACAATGGGATAATTGAGTTCAGTACCTTGCAGACCAGTGCTCATAAACGAGATTGGGTACTCATCTCCTAGCTCTACCTTTTGCGTGAGCACAACCGCGAGACAGTCATCTAAAGCAAAAGTATATAAGATGAAATCTTTGTCAAAATCTGGGCTTATTAAGGAAGGGGCTTTGGCTATGGCAGCCTTAATGTCTCTGAATGCATCCTTTTCTAAGTATGTCCACTTGAACTATATGCTTTGCTTGACCATTTGCTGCAAAGGTTTAACAATTTGAGCGAAATCGGGGACAAACCTTCGGACAAAATTTATAGTGCCCATAAATGACTGCATGGATTTCTTATTATGAGGCATTGGAATTTTATTGATAGATTGTACTCTCTCTTGATCTATTGATACTCCTCTTTTGGAAATGATATAGCCCAGCAGTTTACCTTCGGGAACAGCAAACGCACTCTTCTTGGGATTCAAAGAGATACCATATTTTCGGCAACGATAAAAAATATGCTTCAAATGAACAACATGGTCTTCTCTTTTCTTCGAAAAAACTATCACATCATCTAGATAGACAATGACACAATGGCCACCCAATCCTTGAAAGGCGATGTCCATTGCTCGCTGGAATGTAGCTCCTGCGTTTATTAGGCCAAATGGCATTCTTCGGTATGCGAACGTTCCCCACTTAGTGCGGAAAGTAGTCTTAAGACAGTCTTCTTCAGCCACCAATACTTGATTGTAACCAGAGAAACCATCAAGTAGGGAGAATAGTTTCGATCCTGAAACCATCTGGAGAATTTGTTCCATTGAAGGGACGGGATAGTTGTCTTTATCTGAAGCTATGTTTAAATTTCTGAAGTCAACACATAGTCTTATCTCTCCCGACTTCTTTCTCACGGGAACTAGGTTAGCAATCCACTCAGAGTACCGGACTTTAAAGATTATTTTAGCACCCAGTAACTCCTTCAATTCCTTTTGAATCAGAGGTTCAAGAGTAGGATGCATCCTTCTTAATTGCTGTTGAAATGGCTTGACACCTGCTTTCATTGGTATGACATGCTGAATAATGCGGATGTCGTATGTTTTCAGATCTTCATAAGTCCATGCAAACACATCCTTATATTATCGAAACAGTTTGATGAACTTATCTCTTTCTCCTGGTGAACAACATTTGCCAAGGTTAACAAATTTTGGTTCAGCCTCGGTGCCCAAATTAACTAATTCATGCTACATTGATGAGCTATCGGTCTTGGTATTTTGTGGCCTTTTGAACTTGCTCTGAAGATCAAACAGCATTTCAAGCGACCTCACCCCTTTGGGGATGAAATTGCCTTTAGCTGTATCTTTCTTTTGTAAATTAGAATCATGTTCTTCTTCATCTATCACAACTTCTTGGAATATGTCTTCGTTTGTTAGAAAAATGATAATCTATTCGATATCATCGAAAACTCTGAAGTTTGTAATTGTCAGGGACAGAATGCCTGAAAATTAATTCAATTGAGCACTTGTTATTAGTTGGCACCAATCTGGAAGCGGATGTTGCTAATAAATCAGCTGCAGAATTTTGCAGTCTAGGAACAGATTTTATATTGAAAGCATCAAAATGCATAGTTAAATCCCATACCTCAGCCTGATAACCTTTCAAATGAGGTGAGAGACAGTGAATGGTATCTCTTACCTGTCTCGCAACTATTTCTGAATCACCAAAAACCTTCAGGTATTTAACATTTAAACCGATGGCTTTCTTCAATCCATGGACTAAGGCTTCATATTCAGCAGTGTTATTAGTACAATCGAATTCTAATCTACGGGACAAGAAGTACTTGTTTCTTTTTGGATCCATCAGAACGCGACCGGCTCCGGATCCTTCCAAGGTTTTAGAACCATCAAAGTATAATGCCCAAAAAAAATCATTTGATTCAGCTATGTTAGTATATTTATGATCTAAGTCAGTGACTAAATTAACTATATTACAGTCAATATCATCAGTCCGAGAAAAATGAAGGAGATCGGACTGTTTATCTGATTCATGGCTAATAGTTTCAAACTGATAATTACCCGGATCAATTTCTAAGAAATAATTTCCCAAGACTGAGGATAAGAAGGCTACAGCTTCATTCTTTCCTTCTAGTTGAGTTACATTTTGTTTCATGTACAGTTCTCTTAGAACCTTGATCTGATTCTGTCTATTTTGATATGGCAACCAAAAATGGGACCAATCAGTTGCAAAGTAACCGTTCAACTTTGTGGACCAGTCCCTACTTAAGATCAAACCATAGGCTTCGGGAATGTCAACTACCATTATATCAATGAACTGACAAACTCTAGAATCTGCTGACAACCTAATGATGACATCTTTCATTTCCTCGATAACTTTGACAGTAGTCCTATCTAATTGAATAATCTAGGCGGGAGATGGAATTGGTTGCCCATTAATATTTTTACAGATTGACAGTGGCATGACATTTGAAGATGCTCCGGAATCTACCAGACAATTGTGAACATTGTGATTGAAAATTTCAAAAGTTAAAAGAAACGGCAACATCTGAGATTTGGATTTCCTGTCGATACTAGCCTCATTAATTTCAGGGTCTTCTTGGTTATCTGCTAGTGGAGTGCTGGGCTGAGATTGAAGAGCATGTAACAACTTGTCTTGTTGCTGGGGCAAACTGCACATATCGAATATTGAAACATTTGCCTTTACTTTCTTTATATCTTCAATGATGTCATATCCTATATCACTTTCTTTTACAATTCTAGTTTGATGGTCTGTCTTATTCAGGGTGACCTTTGGTTGTTGAACTGTTGTGTCAATGCTTTTTGTTGTTGTGTTAGCTTTAGGCTGTGGTGGAATGATTGTTATGTGTCTTCTTGGTAATTATTTTGAAATTTTAGGCTTGGGAATAGTTGAGCTTGGAACTGGATCTGCAATGGGACCTTTACTGCGAGTGTTAATGTTTACAGCAGAGACTGGGCTTTCCACGAGATCATCTTCTACCAATCCAGTTAAAGCTATCCAATCCCATAGCACCATGGTGGTATCTGGAGAGGGTTTCTCTATCTCAAGGCTTGCTTCCTCTGGAGGGTCGTCTTGATCTGGAATCTATGAATCCAGCATTTGGTTCATGACTAAACTCATAGAGTTAATCCATTGTGGGAAGCTCTTTTCTGAGTGTGGCTCTTGATGAAATGTGCAAAAAATTTTCATCCCTATTTCATTAAGATTTAAAACAGGAAAAGTATTCATTGGTGGATGAGGTTGATCATTGTATTCTCTCCTTTTATAGAATGGTTTGAAAGGATTCCTAGATGTACTAGCTGTTTTATCTTTCTCGAGATCTACAATTTTATTGGACAATTTCTGCATCATCTTAATTACGTTCTCCATGTCTGCTGATGACTCTTCTTTATTCCTGGTGAGAAACAAGGTTTTTTTTACTAGTTGTCGGTTTTGTCTTTGCATCTAAGGCATGTTTGGAAATGCTGTCTACTTCCTCTTCCGCCTTCCTAGCTTCTTCGATATTTTCTATCAAGGTGGTTTTCTTAGATCTTTTGAAGAACATTGCTATAGGCCCTTCAAGAGCTATTGTATAATATTCAACCAGAGATTCTTCTGCTTGTTTATTTGCTTCGTTGTTCAAGAGTGTTGTGAACCTTTGGTTAAAGTATTGAACCTTTTCTTTCTTTTCCATTCTCATGGACAATAATTCTTCCATGAGTGTAGCTACAGTCTTTTGATTTTCATACTTCTTTAAGAAACATGTTTCAAATTCTTCCCAACTGGAAATTGAGCTACCTTGTAAGCTAAAATACCAGAAAGAAACTTTTGGCTCAAATGTGTATGGAAAAAGCCTACAAACTACATCTTCATGTTGTACATTTAAAAGATTCAAGGCTAAGTAAAAACTCTTGAGATGATCTTCAGCAGAGATGGCTTTTCCTGGGTTGAATCTAGGCAAGACTTTCTCTGGATTTTTAGGCAGATTATGGAATGGCCCAGCTAGATTTAATGCTCCCCTCGCTCTCCAAGCAGGTACAACCATATTTCTATGTGGAGAATCAGGTGGAGAATTGTGTGGTGAATTAAGTGGAGTGTCCTTTGGAGTAACAAGTTCTCCAAGATTTTCTGGATCTGAAAAATTTTCTGGGTTTTCAAGATCGATTTCTTTCAGGGGTTCTGCAATTTATTCCAAAGTTAAATTTACAAGCTCTTCAAAATTCTGCACAAGAATCGAATCACGGGTGTATTATCTTTCTTTTCTGGGAGAAATTTTCCTAGGGAGGAAATTTACTGTGTTTAAACCACCTAGTTGTCTAACATAAGATCGTGTATGTCTTCTTAAATCTTCTATTTCTGCAAAAGGCACAGCATACAACACTTCTTGATGTTCAGAATCAGAAATGGGGTTTTCTTGATTTGCTACTTCAAGATTTGGGTTGTCTGAAATTCTTGTTCCAAGCGGGTTTTCAGTAACATTTTTTGATAGTCGGAGATTTTCCTTTATCAACCATGCACCTCAAGCCCTCCTTCTAGTGCCAAAAACTGTTTATGCCCCGAAAATCGCAACAGCAAGCAGAAAGGGATTCTCCCCGGTAAACTATCCCAATTAGATTGTCCAACATTTAGTATGGGGAATCCATCCAGTTAGCAGTTCCGGCTACCGTTAGATTTGGATTTGTTTTCCTCTACACTGGTTATGGCCCGATCCACCGTTCTTTTTTATTTTATTGTTAGGATGATATGCAAGTGCCTAAGTTAATTTAATCTAAATGCAGAACTTGAAACAAATCTGTATCTAAAACTGAAATAAATCTAATCTATCCCTGCAAGGAGCAAATTGTAAATATGAGCAATGCACTAAAGGAAACTTCTAAAGATTACATGGATAGCCATTTAAATTCATAAAGAAACATCTTCAGCAGAAGGATAAAAATATAAAGATAGCTTTAATTGACATTAATACATTCAGTTGCTCATGTTAGGAGGAACATCATCGCATAGAGAATAGTAAGATCATTCCTTCCACAGAAATAAATTCAGAACAGCAAAGAAAGATCTCATAGCAATGTTTGAATATCACAAGATAAATCCAGCATGCATCCAATCTACATTTCAAGGCAAAAAACGTCCTCTCCAGGCTCTTATTATGCAAAATTCATTTTCTTGGAACAAGTGCAAAATAGTTCGTACAAGTTAGAAAATTCATTTTCCCTGCCAAAAGTCCTTTACACTATTCCCTATGCATCTATTTATAAGTTTACAAAATGCCTCTTGGGCTGCCACTTGGCCTTTTACACTTGTCCTTTAAAGATTTTACCAAGAAATAACAATTCGTGGCCTTTTTCCTATAATAGAAATTCTTTCTTGCAATAGAAAAGGACGGTTGTCCTTGTAACTCCACGCTCTAACCATAGGGAAGAAGTAAACCAAAAATAAAAACAACGCATTATGACTAGCGTGTTTATCCTTGGGGTCGCGCTTCTGTTGGGAATGATGTGCCTGCGCTGGCTGCTACTGCTGCTGCTGTCTTCTTCTCCTCTTCTGCAATATAACTGAATCAGATACCAGTGTCTCTGATAACCACATTTGCTGGTGAAGGGAGTAGGATCTTCTGTGAAGTCACATGCTTACCAAGCTCTGCTTCAATACCATGAATTTCTGTTATTTCTGCCTGGTGGACCTCCTTGAGCAAATGATTGTATACCGATGACATCCCAATGTAGTGATGAAGATCATCGGTGGCCAGCACATCAATCTTCTTTACATACTCTATTTGAATGCCCATCTCTTCCTTCAAGTCTGACAAACATTGCTCTTTGCTTGGAAAATCATCCAGGGTCTAAGGAAAAATAAGCTTGCATTTTTCATGTACTTCATGAATCTTTTGATACAAGTTGTTACCTTTCTCAATCATTCCCTGGATCTTAGCCATCAGCTTGATGCCACAATTCTTGCAAAACTCCATGAGGGCTACATCTTTCTTAAAACCGTCTACAGATTTGAACGAGAGATGTTTAGGGAAACCCATCTTCCCTTCTCTCCACTCCATCTGGCTCAAAATGTTTGCTTTAACCCAAGTTTATTTTTCTTTAAGCCTGATGGCTTCGTCATTAACTTCTTTCAACCTAACCAGCATGGTCTTAATCTTGCACACCTCCTCATTAATCAGTTCTTGTGTGGCATGCATTTGACTTAAGATGTCACAAGACTGCTCATGAAAGGGAGACATGTCCATCGCTCTACTTTCTGCTTGCTCCAACTACTCGACCATTGCCTGTTTATCTACTTCCGGGTGAAAGACTCTAGCTTCATAATCATTCTTTTCGGCTTCTAGAACCATCATCTGGATTGCCACGCGTTCCTTTTCTTCTTCCAGATGTCGATACTTATCCAACAACTCCTTGTGATCAACAGATAGGCGATTATATTTGTTTACTACAAGATCCCTATAAGCCTGCTCATTAGCCACAGTATGTTGCAGCATGCAAGCTCTCCTCTTCTTTGACTCAAACTCTTTGACCATGTCGATCACATTATCTTCTGTTGCTTTTGCTGCCAACACAGTGGCGGATGCCATAGCTATGGGAGCCTTGTTTGTATTCTGCATGACCATGGTTTCTCACTGGGTGACAATGTCTGCCTGGAAAAGTCTCTTTATCGTCTCTTCCGACTTTAGGACCACAGCCTTCCTCTTCTTATAGTACACAAATTTATCCCATCGGGACACAGTATGATCTTCGGATGGGGTGAAATGGATGATCGGGAGGTCTCTTATATGGACTTCTTCCTCCGCGGATGGGGTCTGTACTACTTGAGATGAGTCTATTTCCATATCTTGGGTGCCAGAGCCACCTGCATGAGCATCTTCGTTGGCCTTAATTTCTCCTTCAGGATTTTGCTCTCTTTTAGCATTTTGCTCTCCTTCAGCATTTTGTTCTCCTTCATCATTTTGTTGATTCTCAATTACCTCCCTCTGCTCTTGTTCTTGAGCTTCCTGCTGTAATCCTGCTTCTTCGGCCTCCTGCTGCAATCTTTCCTCCTCAGCTTCCTGCTGCAGTCTTGCCTCCTCAGCTTCCTGCTGCAGTATTGCTTCTTCTATCAATCTTTGTTCTTCACGGACTAGGGCTTCAGCTGCTTCCCTTTCTTTTTGGAGGCAGGCTTCTCAGGCTGAAACAGAGTTAGAGCTAGCTCTACTACCGTGACGACAAATCTGTAATTCAGTCATGTTGCTGATCCCCCTGAACACTTCTTCTTCGGCATCATAGTAATGGGCATACTCAAAATGAGCATATAGCTCTTTGCAATGCTCCGCAACCTTGCTTTTCCTGTCATTTCTATGGAATATTACCTCACCGAAGTGAAAAGCTTTCAGCTCCTTAATGAACTCTTCGGCTGTTGCAACTCCTGAAAATTTATAGGCTCCTATACAAAAAGGCAAAGGAGGGAAGGAAGCCTTATGCTGCTTATTAAGAACTCCTCCTATTCCATCAAGGAAGACTTGCCTAACTACTTCTTTCAGGACTACATAATCAGTGGCGCATTTTGGTAAAATGTATGGTGGCTTAGTACCTCCAAACATCCTGATATAGGTACTGTCTTCTGAGAAGTAGAAATCGCCATAATTTTCCAAGACTTCCATGGAATTCTCTGACAAGCAATTGGGCTCTTCATTGAACATCTGCTCATACAGAGGCATGATGAACTCTTCACAGATGAGCTTATAGTGTGCTTTGTAATTTTGAGCCCACATTATTTTATAGGCAGTGTATACCGGGGTATTGGCCTGATCCCATGAGCAACCTAACTTGGGGAAAGGGAGCTTGGCCAAGATGCAATCAATGAGGTACGAAGACATGAAAAAATATGACTTTTTTAAGGCCAAACCTTCTCTAGCTGCGGCCACAGTGGATGCCAAACTATCCGAGAGAATAGTATCCCAATCAAACACAGTTCCCTTGAAAGCTATGAAGTGGATTATGGGGGCCCACTGTATCCTATATACAGTGCCATCGGGCATACAGAAAATTCTTCTTAACATCAGGGCAATCAACCTAAAAGGAGGTCTTAGGCTCTGAACATCATATTCATCATTATCTCTCTTCCTCGGCTGCTTCCCTGTGATTAACAACCTCTTAGCCATTTCGAGATTATTCATCTGTCCCAACCATTCATCGTTCAGAGCTTGCTGGGGACGTGAGAATTTGTAGGCTGCCACAATATAAGCTGGATGGAACGAAGTGAATGGCTCTCCCTTGCTGTCATGCAACACTCTTGTTTGTGGGTTGGCATGTTCCAATATCCATCCTATTACTTCTGAGCACGGGAATAGCTCAGGGCGAGTAGAAGCCCTAGCTATGCCAGAGGTCTTGATGTTTAGGTAGATTTGTTCTTCTTCTAATAGCATGTTTGAGATATCCTAGTCCCTGATCATTCGGTAAACATCTCCCCACCGGACCTCGAGAGGGACGCCCATGGTGCACTTTGTGTCTTGAAACAGAGTTTCATTCCTTGGCTGTACTGGCTCAAGCTCCATCATTTTAGCTTTCTTTCTGCTACCTTTTGGCATCGTGGCTTATCCATGTCAGAAACCATACATGCATGAGCATAAGATTGTAAATCATTATGAGAGCATAATCATAGAGCAAGACGGACTTAGCATGCTAATGAAAACTATGTATAAGAAAATTATAAGGCTGCATGCTAGGGAAGTACACAAAATAGAGACTAGACAAGAAAACATAATATAGCCATCGGACTTGATCGTTCTAGGTAGGCAACGTTTGGTTTGAAAAAAAAAATCTATCGAAAAGGTAGGCATACGACGTATAAAACTTATTTCCCTGGCCACACTTTTAAAGATAGGATTCCCTATATTATAGGAACTTCTTAATGGTTAACGCGTGAATGTCAGGCTGGCTTGGACTGGAAAATCCTGTAAGGAAGCAAGAAACATATAAAGCGGCTGATTTTCAATGACTGGTATCCAAGCCGAGTGACTGATCGGTTGAGTATCCCATCCAGCCATGACTGGCACTTCCTCTCGTTCGACAGTATTGAGGAGTGGCATATAGCCGGCGTAGAAAAATGGTTTGAGTGCATCGACTAGGCTTGGGCAGGAGTGTGATAGCACTGCGGCCGGTGTGATTGACCAGGCTTGAATGGCTCATTAACAATGGGCCAACTGGGCATGATTTGTATTGACTATGACTCCTAGCCACCAGCAATGAGAAATTTATGGGGCTGCAGCAACCGTAAACTTTAAAGGAAAGTCTGCTATGAGTGTCCACAGGCTACGTAATAGACAAAACAAACACCAGAGCAAGCCTCAACGCATAGATAAGGCAAGATTAATGGTAGAAGTACTTACCTGATAATAAAATACCAGTGAAACGGGGTTGGCCCAGTGGCAAATGAGCTGAGATGGAGCAAATTGATTCGCGCAGCTTCGAACGGCGTTCTTTGAATCCAAATCTATCAAAAGCACAATCGAAACCCCTGCCACCCTTATATATAACTCAATACGTGTGGGCATTTAATTGGGTAGGTGGCGACATTAAAACAGGGTGGATTACTCGTACGGCGGGGTCTTTTCAAACTTTCGGCATTTAATCGCAACCATCAATACCGGGAGAAAAAGGTAAGTCTTGTCTGTCATTTCATTTTACTTGTTGCGGGAAAGAATAAGAAGATGCTCCACTTTTGCGGAAAGGATTGGTGAGTTCTTCCAAAGTTGATGAGTCGAAAGTTAGTTAGGCGCGACGGAGCTTCCTGAGTTGCTCTGACGTTGCGGAAAGACTCGATGAGTCTTTCCGAAAATGACGGATGAGGTTGTTAAGTCTTTTAAGAATAGAATGGCTGAGGGACTTGATAAGAAGACGCTCGTTGCGGTAAGACTTTGCGAGTGTTTCCTCCGTTTCGGGAGAGAACTTCAAGTCCTTCCGAAGTTCCAAAAATGTATAAGCATTTCTGCTATTTCGGGAGAGAACTTCGAGTTATTCCGAAAATGCAGGTGGACATCCCAAGTTTTTTCGAAGTCACGGGTGAACATCCCATGTTTTTCAGCCGTTTCGGGGAAGAATTTTGAGTTTTGACTTAGAAGAAAAAATTAACCTTTGAAAAAGAATCATCCCTAAAAGCAAAACCAAGTTCGAAAAGCTTTCTAAGGAAACTTTAACTCTTTAAGCAAGCTTTCTAGGAAACTAAAAGGAGGGGCCCCAATGTCTACAAAATTTTGGGGAGGGATGTTGCTGCAACAACACACCGCAATCATAATACTTCAAAGGTTCTTTTTGTTCAGCATATCTGGTGTTGTTATTATTATTAGGCACATTCCTTGCAGCAGTAAAATTCTGTGGTGCATTACTCCTGTAATTATTACTTGGAAAATTTATGTTATTAAAATTTTTCTTAAAACTTCCAGAATTATGATTAAAACTCTTCTTTTTATGATCAAAATGATTAGACTTATTACTCTTCCATCCAGATATTCCTTCTCTTTTTCTGTTTTGCTCGAAACAGAAATTAGCTTTCATCATGGCCTCTTCTAAAGTTTAAGGGTTATCATATTCGATTATGTCTTTTATGTTGAAAGGTAGACAGCTTAGAAACCTTTGTACCTTAGGCTTCTCTTCGACCATGTAAGGTACATAACTCAGCAAGCTAAGGAACTTGCTACACAACTCCTTCATACTCATAGTACCCAATTTTAAATCATAAAATTCCTTGGATTTATCTTCATAGTATTGTTATGACAAAAAAAAATTCTTAAATAAATTTTTAAACATACTCCAGGTTATGTTTCTTTCTTTTATGCTCTTAATTCTTTTAAGATCCTGCCACCAAATATCTTCTTTTCCGGTCAAATTGTAAATAGCCATCTTGGCTTTTAACTGAGAAGAGTAATCGTAAATATGAAAGTACTTCTTCATTCCAGACAGCCATGCTTCAGCTGTCTCACCCTTTTCACGTTCGCCATTAAAATTTGGTGGCTTAATCTTTTTAAACTCTCCTGTAATTTGTTCATGATGCTTATGCCTCCTCTTCTTAGAACAACAATCACTGCGGTCATGAACAGAATTATAATTACTCTGATCAGATTCAGATGAAGAGTAACTATTATTTTTACCATTCTTTGCTTTCTTACTTTTATGTTTGTGAGACATTGTACCAGAATCAAAATTTAATTCTGATTTCCTTCCTCTTTCCTCGTTATGGTATTTCTCCATTAGAATCTGATTTAACTCTTCCCGTGCCTTCATAATTCGTTCATTCTCTTCTTTAAATTCCTCCAGTATATCCATACCTGCAATTTAAACGTCAAATTGTTCTATATAGAACCAAAATTTAAATAAAGTCAGTAACTAAGTTTTCTGTTTTATTTTCTGTTTTGTGCGCGTGAGCCTATTTCAGGCCTAAAGTTTGAACTCGCGCTCTGATACCACATGTAACATCCCGAAAATTCACAAAAATTTAAAAAATTTCAACGTAGCATTGAATGCTTAAACTAACTATGCGGAATTATAATTAATGCTTCTATGTCGTTATGCTGGAATAAATGTTTGTAACGATCATTCGATGTAATGTTTTGCGTCTTACTATGAGATGAAATTTAAGTCTACTCTAAGATGCTATTGGATGTTTTTCTTGTCTCAGCTATATTTTTATATTACCTATGTCAATGCTCAATCAAATATTAATGTTTATAAGCACTAACTATTGTTCTTCTTTTGATGATGAAAGGGGTCCTAAGGGTACCCCGAGGCTTACTTAGCATTCATGCTAAAGCATCTGAACCTTCCTTTTCGTAGATTACAGGTAAGGGTGACACATTAGATCCAGTAGTACATGTATAATTTAAAATGCACTTTCAGTTAGCCTTCATAGGTTTTGTGTAAAGTTTCTAAGGTACTTATAAGTGACTCATCTAAAGTTTACAGCTGTAAGCTATACATCTCATGCATTTCTTTGTTTGATATTCAAATGATGCAATAGAGTATCGTAACAATGGTTTAGTATAATATGTCAATGTAATTATTGTAAGAATGATGATGTGAATTTCTGATACCTAGGCTAAATGCAAGGTACCATAATAATCCTATAGTAGGTGAACTACTTGTAAATGGTTGTACGATTTCCTATAATAGATGGACTATATACTATTTCCAATTAATTTCTATAGTGTAAACTATATGCCAATGTTGATGTAATTCCTATAGCATAAAAACTATATGCATATTCTATCCTATTAGCATATAAACTATATGCAAATTATCGTATAGTTCGTATAGCATATAAACTATATGCAAAGGCTTATGCAATGGTCCTATGTACCAATTAATATAACAAAGTGTGAGCATCGCCGTGACCCTTTTTAAACATATGATTGAAACTTAGTTGAAATGATACCATAAATATAAACTATGACTTACCATAAGATCGATACTATGACAGGTTTGCAAACATGCACAATGTAACAATGTGATAAGGACAGGGTAATAAATGATGTAATGGATATGTGCTGGCAGGCATTCGCATCCAACCTTGGAATTTATCACTCCTACCTACCGACTCGGTGGAAAAAATCGGTGGTTTCCATCGTGGTCCTTAACATGTGAAGGCTTAGTGAGCATGTAGTTGATGGGGTCAAGCTCTACATGGTTTTGTTGGAGGTTATTCTAGCTGGTCTCCACGGTGGCAATGGTTATTAATGTAGTCATAACTGTGGTGGTTGCTTGGGAATACGAGGTGTTGCGATGTGTGATCTCCACCGTTGATCTTATGTTACTCTCGGGATTTGGGACTTAACCCTAATCTCCACTAAGTTTCGAGGTTGTTGTTTCCTTTGGCATTCAATGTGTTAGAGAGTGGCTCGGTGGAGAGGCCAACAGGCCTGAGAAACTTCAGGGTTTCGTTAGCAGGTTTTGGAAGCTCCTCCCATGATTCGAAGCCGTGACTTGAAGGTGTTTTTCCTGATACCGGTTGGTATCTTAAGAGCCGAGCCTTAATTTGAGAGTTTACAGTATTTGTTTGAAGTTGGGAAGACTCCAAGGTTGATGATAGTCCTGTGTGTAGGTTGAACTAGTGGTCAGTTTTCCTTGTATGTTAAGTAGTAATTGTCGGAGTTGTCTCCAACCTTCGTTGCATTCGGTAGTGAGGTGATGGATACGGTTTAATTTTGTCTATGGCATCTCTGCCCCATCAACAGCTATCTAAAGGTAATGTACATGTTTCGAACCTACCTTCTTCTATTTGTTTATGATTTGCAGTTGTTGTTATTTTGTCCTAATGAACTTTCTTTTATGATACACGTTTGACCATACTCTTGTTTATGTGGCAGGTTCCTTCAGATTTGGTTCCCAAGCTTGAGTTGTGAACAATGGCAACTGCAATGGAAATGGTAAGCTTCGATGGTTTCCCTAATGGCTTCGGCTAGGTGACTGTTGGTCCTTCTTAGGTTCTTAGCCGAGACTTCATTTTTAATGTAAGGCTGTGGACGGTGACCACCGTCGTGATGATTTGTGAGCTAGCTGGCAGCTTGGGGAGGATGAAATCCTCAACCCACTTTGGCGTTAAGCCTGTAGTGTTTGTTTTCTGCGTAGTCACTTTGTAAAAGGATGTAGACAGTTGAGAGGGTTTTATCTCTCGGCTATTCTGGTTTAATTAAAAGAATTTGGTTCCATAACTTTATGATGTTTACGTGTGTTGAGACTGTGAGGGATGCTCTAATATATGTGATAATGTAATGTTTTGTTTATGAACTATTGTGTTTTAAATGATGGCTGAGAGCCATAGGTTTTAAACCTTGTGCTATGCAGTTGAAACCCTAAACCTGTAGGTTTCGATGGTAGCTTTGATAATTATGGGAATTCAAACCTAAGAGCTATGTCTTAAACTCGTTTATTTATTGGCTTTCGATGTTGACTATGGCTCTACTAGGGTTACAAACCCACTATTTGATAATGATGCTAAAAATATGTTCCTTTGTTTTTGTTGTATACTATGTACTGGAATCGTGACAAAAAAAAACATTACTTTTGTTTGGGTGAGGGTATTGACCTTACTTGTAATCTTAACCCAAAAATTTTATGTTTAAACTATTAAGGGTTTTACCTTCCGAATTGACTATGAACCTGTCACGATGTTTTAAGTGTTTTGGTTCTCTTTTAAGGGTTTCGATCCCATGTCTGTTATGTTGCAAAAGTATTTTAAGGACTCTGTCTTAGATAATATATTTGATTTCATAAATGTGGAAATGAATACTAAATGTTGAAGTAAGAAGCTATGGTTGGTACCTTAGGGTTTTTAATTCTACAATAGAAGTGTTTGAATTTATAACTGCAGTTTGATAAACAAATCAAAATAAAAGATGTGAATACTGAGGATGAGATAGTGCTATAAAATAATGTTGTTGTATGCAATTGATAAAAATTATGTTTTAAAGATAAAGTACTTGGTAGCAGTTCTGTGTAAATAGTAATGTATATTTTTGCAGCTGTTATATTTCATGAATGCTGATGAAAGAAATAAAGTGAAATTATAACACTAAACTTTTTGAAAAGAATGATAAGAGAATACTTGGCCTATATCTTTTGTAAGGAAATAAATGACCTAAAATGAAAACCCTAGGTTTTGTACAGAAATGAAATGTTTACTTCTATTTCTATGTAAAGAATTATTATAGTGCCTATAATATGAAATGTTGTTATGTTTTCTGAGTCTAGACAAATGTAATTTATATTACAGATAATAACTGATAAGGAATAGTAAGGAAACACTACATTGTTAGTCTATCCATTCATTATATATTCTGCCTATCATTCATCTATCTTAATTACCCTTCTATGTACTAGAGTACTATACAAAAAACAATATGGGAAAAATACAGTAAAGGTATTTTATCAATTCATCAATTTATTCAACAGTTTATAAACTCCTAAACAGCTCAGAAAATCACATTTTACTTCTGCATAATGTAAACTAACAATTTTAAACTAATGAAATACTAAATCAGTTATTACATAAATAATTTAACTACTTAGGATTTAAATAACAAGTAGAACCTGTAACTGTAGATAGGGTGTACAAACACCCAAGGAGGCTTGTTCTTCCCAACCTTCTCCAGAAGAAGCAGCCAATCTACTTGCCTCCTTTGGACCCCCGAGCATGTTTACTGAACCACCAGGTATATGAACTCTGTGTAGAAGCAAGGCACTCAACTTTGTATAACCAACAATCAATAGAGACTTGCCAAAAACCTCAATCTCTGCACTCAGTAGTAAAAACTCCACACTCAGCAGTATAGCTCTGCACTCAGCAGTAAATCAGGCAGACTTACACCAAGATAAAAAAAACATAGCATATCCCCTCATTGAATCTCTTGGGTGCAAGCAGTAGAACCCCAAGGTAAATTTCCTCGTCAGGAAAAGTGATGAACCTCAGTGCAAAATTCGATGGCTCTTAAAAATATTGCCTAGGTCTTTAGTGGTCAGTTTTCAATAAATGAGCCTCAAGCTCCAGTCCCATATTTCAGGGCACTATGACCACAATTCAAGGGAGTTGTCCCATACCAACAGCTAGTTACTTGCCTCATGAAGCTACCATTTGTCCATTTCCTTCTACCCCAGATTCCATTCCACCTAGTGGGTCAGTAAACACTCTTTCAATAGTCTCCTTAGGTGTTTGTCTCCTATTTAATTTGTTAAATAATAAATTATTGTGCAAATTACAGTCATCCTTGGACACTTGTCCAATATAAAAAATTTACAATAAAAGTTAAGATAATGTTTCCAACATAAAAAAAAAATTCAGCAAAAAGGGGTATGTTACACTCTGCACTGCACCAGTACTTGTGTTACCTGATTTGCATCATCCCTTTGAGATTGAGATGGACAAATCAGACTATGCCTTGGGTGCAGTGATCACTCAGTCTGGTCACCCAGTCACTTTTCATTCCGACACTTTTAATGACACAGTTAGAAGATAATCGACGTACGAAAAAGAACTGTACGCCATTGTGCAAGCTCTCAAGCAATGGAGGCATTACATCTTTGGCAAGGAAACGGTCATTCTCACTGATCACAAGCCTCTACAGTTCGCTCCAACACAATTAAAGTTGCATACAAACCGAATACTCAAGTGGATTAATTACCTACACCAATTCCAATTGGTGATTAAGTATCGGAAAGGTAAATCCAATGCCGCTGCTGATTGCCTCAGTCGACCACCCATTACTCTCCTTTTGACAGTGATGAGTATGCAGGGATACGACACTACCACTTGGCCACAGTTGTATGAGGACGATAGTGACTTATCAGTAGTCTACCGATAGTTACAGACTAACAAGTCGTCGACCTCAACCTCTGACGATTTCCTGAAAGACACCTTGCTATACAGGCTTGGACAGCTTTGTGTACCGACCGGTGAGCACCGACAGCAGCTCATTTGGGACGCGCACTATAGCAATACTGCAGGACACTTTGGAGTAGCAAAAACACTTGTTATTCTGTAGAAGTATTTATTTTGGCCTACACTTAAATCCGACGTTAACAAGTACATTCGATCATGCGTGGTTTGTGCCATTGCTAAGCCACCTAATCGACGACAGGGATTGTATACACCTCTACCAGTTCCTAGTCAACCATGGGAATCTATTTCTATGGACTACTTGATGGGTTATCCTAATACCAGACATCAACATGATGCGATATTAGTAGTAGTTGACCGATTTTCCAAGATGGCCATTCTCATACCATGTAAAAATACCACGACAGTACAGCAGACCACTCAGCTCTTCTTTACACATGTTTGGAAACACTATGGTTTACCAGCGACCATTATTTCCAATGGAGATGCCAGATTCGTCATCATATTTTGGAAGACCCTCTAGAAAATGCTAGACACATTACTCTCATTGTCAACAGATTTCCATCCTCAGATCGACGAACAGACGGAAGTTGTGAATCGCTTGGCCGTACAACTTCTTCGCATGTACAATCACCAGCATCGACACACATGAAATGAAAGTCTTCCATACATCCAGAACAGCTATAATCGAGCTCAGCACAACTCTACGGGAAAGATTCCATTTGAATTCTATTATGGATTTCATCCCTCACCGCCTATCGACTTGATCAGCTCCTCGACACAGCCGAGTGACACCGACTACAACCAGCGAGAAGTTGATAAAGAAGTCAAGTTCAGAGATCAGATATGCGACATCCAGAAGCAAGCATAGGAAATGTTGCACAGAGCAAGCGAGAAAGCTAAGGCGTGACACGAAAAGCATCATATTCCTCATTCATTTCAAATTGGGGATAATGTCTTGTTACATCTCAAGAAGAAGTGCTTCGCAGCTCCATTCAAGAAGTTGAAACCTTTGCGATATGGTTCGTACAGTATTCTTCGACAGATTGGCGAGAACGCTTTCCAGCTCGACATTCCTGCATGCCTAAGTCTACATCCAGTATTCAATGTGGATCTACTTCGACCATACCATGCACCTTTGTTGGAACAGAATGACTTGCAAACAGCAGAACCCAAAGACATCCATCCAGATGTTCAGGAGCCTCTTCCTTGCAACACCATTGTGGGACAACGAGTACGCCATACAAGGATGAACGCAATTCAATTGTTTCAGGTTTCCAAGGCTGGCGAGATTCCATCTCAAGGAAAGTGGTACTCTGTTACTGAATTAACCAACAAGTTTCCTCACCTTTGCGAGCAAATAATGGGGTCCATTGTTTCTTAAGGAAGGAGGTTTGATCCGCATCATAGTTGGCATTTGTGTCAAATGCTAACTTTCCTACTACGACAAGCCATCGACGCCGACACAACTCCAACGAGTCTCTACTTCGACATACTGCCACACACTCTACACCTTCGACATGTTCAGCAACTTCATAGTTCACGACATCGACAAGCAGCGTCGACATGCGACCAGCGACTGTCAAACTTTGACTGACTGTCTCTCTGTCTCCCAATCGACTATAATGGTTGAACTATTGAAACATTCTAACTTCTTCTTTGTAAGTGAACATAACGGGAAGGCACCCAAGCGTCTCAGAATCTAATATAAGCATGTATAATATTGTAACATACGTCATCCGAAAGGGAATTCACCTAGTAATAGAATCATTTCGCATTCCTGTATATTGTCTATGCATTTTGTGTTTATCTATGTAGTGTAATCCCACTTTTCTCATTCTGCTTATTCTTAATTGCTTCTGCCATAATAGAGCCGACTCATTCAGTCAAACTGTTGTCCCCCTCGTGCTTCCTGGCCACGACATGGATCGTAAGCCCTTTGGTGGTAAGAAGGAACTATTCAGTTCTTTCAAGCAGCCACATCATAAATTGGAACCAAGGATAAATGAACCAAAAAGACAAGGGAAGTTTGCACCAGTTAAATGTTGGAGGTGTGGAGGAGACCACTATCTCAGCAGTTGTCCTGATAAAAAGAACAAGGATTCCATTGTTTATAATTTGAAGGAAGCATCTACAGTGGGGGGTGTAGCTCATAACATTCTGCAAATCTATGTAGATTTGGAAAATCGCCAGGCGGATCATCAATCATCAATGATAGAAATTGAAGGTAAAGTAAACAATTTAACAATTTCAATTTTAATAGCTTCCGGAGCTAGAATCAGTTATGTTAATGCTAACTTGGTTGAAAGATGCAAGCTATTGGGTAAAAAATTTCCTAAGAACAGGTTGGTACAGTTAGCTACAGGAATAAAAAGGAAAGTTACAACAGTGGTTGAATACTGTAATTTCACCATTATTGGGTTGCAGAACAAATCTAATTTGGACATAATTCCTTTGGGATATTATGAAATTTTTCTAGGGATGGATTGGCCTGAATCGCATCATGCGATTCAGGACTGCCATAGAAAGGTCATGACTTGCCAGGATGAGGATGGAAATTATGTACAAATAGAAGGAATACCTAGATCGATTTCAGTAATATAAATCTAATCCATTCAATTGAATAAATACATTCATAAAGGGTTCCATTTGTATGTTATTCATGCTGAAGAATTTCCAGCTGGGACAGAGCCTTGCACAGAGGCAATGACCATTCTCAATGAGTTTGAAGATGTTTTCCAAGATGTGCCTGGGTTTCCTCCCAAAAGAGACATTGATTTCACCATTGATTTGGTACCTGGGCAGTTCCTGCGTCTCAAGCACCATATAGAATGAGTACCCCACAGCTTCGAGAATTGCAGATGGAGTTGGAAGAATTGTTGAAGAAAGGCTACATTTTCCCTAGTATTTCACCTTAGGGAGCTCCAACATTATTTGCAAAGAAGAAAGACAGTATGTTGAGGCTGCGTGTAGACTATAGGAATCTAAATAAAGTCACAATCAAGAATAAATATCCTTTTCCAAGGATTGATGATATTTTTGTTCAGTTGAGAGGGTAAAAGGTGTTCTCCAAGATCGATCTTAGATCTGGGTATCACCAAGTGCGCATTAAGGATGAAGACATCAGTAAGACCGATTTCCGGAGTAGGTATGGGCATTACGAATACACTGTAGTACCTTTTGGGTTATCAAATGCCCCAGCCACATTCATGTGCTTAATGAACGGGGTATTCAAATAATTTTTGGATAAATTCATTATAGTATTCTTAAATGATATTTTGGTTTATTCCAAGTCTGAAGAAGAGCACAAAGAGCATCTTAATATCACTTTGCAGATCTTGAGAGAGAATCAGGTGTATGCTAAACTCAGTAAGTGTTCTTTCTACCAAAAAAAATTGTTATATTTGGGACATATCATCTTTGAAGAAGGTGTAGCAGTGGAACCTGTGAAGATAATAACTATTAAAGATTGGCCTACTCCCACAAATGTGACAGAGTTCATATCCTTCATGGGATTGGCAGGTTACTATAGGAGATTTATAGAATCATTTTCCCGAATTGAAAATCCAATCAATTCTTTGCAGAACAAGGGAGTAAAGTTTATCTGGAGTAATAAATGTGAGGAAATTTTCAGGTTATTGAAGGAATTTCTTACTCGGGCTCCAGTGTTAAAGCTTCCAGATTCGGACAAAGATTATGTTGTATGCATTGATGCATCATTGGAAGGACTTTGAGGAGTCTTAATGAAAAATGGTCACGTGATTTTCTATGAATCATGAAATTTAAAAGAACATGAGAAGAACTATGCCACTCATGATTTGGAGTTGGAAGCAATAATTCATGCACTTCGGATGTGGAGACACTACCTCATGGGGAGTAGGTTTGAATTAAAAACCAATCATCATAGTTTAAAATATCTATCTGAACAACCTCATTTAAATGCTATACAAGCTAGGTGAATTAAATTTTTAAGTGAGTTTAATTTTGAAATCAAGTACATAAAAGGAAAGGAGAACACAGTGGCAAATGAACTAAGTAGAAGTGGCCAACTAATGCAAATTTCAGCCATTAGTGATTGGAAATCAGACAAGAAGGTCAAATTGCATGAGTCACTGAGGTTAGATAATCATTATCAGCAAGTTGCAATAGCCTTAAAGTCAAGTAGCATACCTGTAAAGTTTTCTAAGTATTCAATGACTGAAGATGGAATTCTTCAGTTCAATGGAAAAATTTATGTGCCAGCTGAAATTGAACTTAAAAAGATAATAATGCAAGAGATGCACAATGTACCATATGCAGGACATCCAGGGTATTAGAAGACATTGACAACAGTTAATAAAGAATTTTATTGGCCAAGTATGAAGAAGGAAGTGGCTATGTATATTGCTTGTTGTTTGGAATGCTAGAGAGTTAAAGCAGAGCATAAGAATCATGATGGTCTACTCCATCCATTGTCGATTCCGAAATGGAAATGAGATGTAGTAACCATAGATTTTATTACCAAGTTTCCAAGAACTCAGAAGCAACATGATTCCATCATGATGGTGGTTGATAAATTAACAAAGTCATCCCACTTTGTACCTATTCTATCACCTTTCAAAGCAGTCAAGCTTGCAGAGGTTTATATGAAATAAATTGCCAGGTTACATGGAATACCTAAGGCAATAGTTTCCAACTGTGATCCAAAACTCACTTTTAATTTTTGGAAAGGTTTCTTCAACGAATTTGGTACTAAATTAAATCTTAGTACAACGTATCATCCACAGTCTGATGGACAGACAAAGTGGATGAATCAAATCATTGAAGACATGCTTAGAATGTACATGATGGACAATCCCAATAAGTGGTAAGATTACTTATACCTTGCTGAGTTTTCTTATAATTATGGTTACTAGGCATCACTGAAGATGAGTCCTTTCGAAGCACTATATGGCAGAAAAGGTAGTGTTCCAGTGAGCTAGGACAAGCCTGTGGAAAGGCTTATTGTGAGACCTGAAATGATTCAAGAACTGGAACAACAAGTAAAAAAGATAAAACATAATTTGAAGGAATATCAGGATAGGAAAAATAATTATGCAGACAGGGACAGAGTACACAGAGATTTACAAATTGGAGACAAGGTGTTTTTGAAAGTGAAAGGAAGAAAAATTTCATTGAGGTTGGGCAGCTGCAAGAAGTTGGAAGCTAGATTCTATGGACCATTTTAAATCCTGAATAGAACCAGACATGTATCTTATGAACTTGATCTTCCACCTATGATCAAAATACATAATGTTTTCCATGTATCATTATTAAAGAAATGTGTGTACGATCCTAATCATATTCTAAATTGGTATGTGATACCAGTAGAACCCAAAGGGGATATTCAAGTTCAACCCATCCGCATATTGGACAAAAGAACCAAGACGCTCCGGAATAGGGGCATCGGACAAGTAAGGGTCCAATGGACCCACTACAGTCTTGAAGAAGTGACTTGGGAGCTGGAAGATGCAGAGATGAGGGAAGAGTATCCCCATTTGCTTGGAGACTGATAAATGTATATGAAGTTTTGAAAGTTTATTTTGAAAATTTTGGACAATATGAACACCGGGGATGGTGTATAATTTAAAGGGGAGGGGAATGTAACACCCCTGGTTTAAACTCCATTATTTTGTTAATATAATTTTGTAAAAGACTTGGAGTGCATGTGAGGCATAACTCATGTTGTATTTTTCTCTGTTAATATAAAAATTAAACTGGCACTGGCAGATCCAACACGCTGAATGAACAAGGACTCATGTATTCACCTAGGTCAGTAAAGGGGGGGTGGCATATAACCTAAAAGATAAGTATGACCCTATTGAACCCTTCTTACCTTATAATTTTGATAAACCCATACGTTTTCCTAATTAATTCCTTAAACATGTTTTGAAGTTAAAAAAGGAATTAAGAGAGATATTAAGAGGTTAATGGAAAATTGACAAGTGTTGATGGATGAGCATGCAAACAACAAAAAGAACGTCAAGAGGAAAAACAAAAAATGAGTGAAAAATGAGGAAAACAGGAACGTAGTGGGAAGCATGAGAATGTTTTAGCGTTGAAAGAAATTGGGACTGAATGGTCGATTGGAATTGCTGGAGGACAGAGTAATTAGTCCAGTTCCAGAGAAAAGTGTTCAATCCGTCCAAATTTTGTGGCAGCTGGGTTGGTCGAGAGTACCTGTAATCCCAATCCTGTTTTGTTGATTTTATGGTTGTTAATTTACACTTGAGTTGCCTCTGGTTGCACCTGAGAAATGGAAATGGTGTAAGAAATTCTTATAGTGGAATTCTAATCATAGGTGCAGTGATGGATTTCACTATGGTGCTAGTTAGAATGAAGCTAAGGGAAAGGATTGCACGGTTGGCATGGATTTGGTAACAAACCACTAAATCTTGTTTTCCAAGTGAAGAAATCCTTAGAGAAACCTAGGATTGGTGAGAGCTTATGGTGAATCCATGAGTCTCAGCTCAGGGGTGGAATTCTGCTGAGAGATTAATGAGCAGAATTACCTATGGTCTGGTGGAGTGTGGTTGCCACGAAGCTAGTTGCTTATTTCAAATATTTTGCAGATAATTTTAATACCTGGAAATTTTGTCTTAATTTATGAGATGTTATTTAATTAATTGTCGGTTAAATATTTGCATGAATTCCTTGTTAAATATCTTGAGTTTGTATACAAGGTAGGAAATCATATTTATTTGGATTAATTCATGGGCATGAAATAATTACAAGTCTAATTATGTGATATTGATTTTATGCAAGCCGGTCTATTTTTATTTAAGTTGAAGTCGAAAATTATTTCTTGTACAAAATGCTAATTTTCGATTTTGAAATTGTAATGTTTCATTAAATTATGTCGAAGAGCACAAGGTTTGGAAAATTTAGGAGAACATGGATAATTAAGCTTGAACTTGTTCATTTCAATTGTTTTCCATTAACTTAAAGCTTTATGGAAAAAAGATAATTTTACTACCCCTATTTTACCGTGTAGCTCCTAAGTTCCATAAAATGAATATGCAATTCCTTAGGGAATTAGTCGGAAAATCAATAGTTCATTAAAAATATATGAAGTGGTCGGTAAAAATTTCCCTACTAAACTTGAAAATATAAGTTGAATTTAAATGGTAAGAGAAATAGAAATTGCTTGACATAAATATTTAATAAAGTTTTGGTGATTGAGTCGGGTTCAACCAATTTTTCTAAAGGGTTGGGTTCGACCAATTTGTCAAAAGAGTTGGGTTCGACCAATTTGTCTAATAGGTAAATTGAAAATCATAGACTGATTTGATTCATTGAAACCAAAGTTGTTTTGGGTTAAATAAAACCACGGGCTTATTTGTTTAGTTGGAGAGATTAGATGTTTAAGTCTTAATTGTATTTATTAATTAAATGATAAACAATACCTTGAGTTAAGGCATTGTTTTAGGATCTTTTTAATGAGTCGTATTGGTGATTTGAAAACCACGGGTTAGAGTGGTATAACTACAAATTTATGCTTTAGTCCAAGTTAGACATATATGAATATGTTTGTGTTGAAAATTATGGAAATATGTATATATTTGGAAAATAATATTTTTTCCTTGTCTTAAGGAAATATTTGTAATAACCAACAACTATTTGTTTTAGTCGAAGAAGATTATATATATATATATATATATATATATATATATATATATATATTATATTTGGAAAATAATATTTTTTCCTTGTCTTAAGGAAATATTTGTAATAACTGACAACTATTTGTTTTAGTCGAAGAAGATTATATATATATATATATATATTTCATAATTTTCAGGTTAGTCTACAACCGACACAAAGTAGACTATATATTTATATTTAAAATCTCTCTATTTTCATGATAGTCAGGGTAGTCTACCACCGAAGCTATATGTTTTAGTCGAAGTAGACTATATATTTTATTTAAAAGCTCTCTATTTTCATAATTGTTGGGTTAGTCGGCAACCGACAAGTATTTGTTTAGTCGGTTAACTCACCAACCACATTAACTCAACTGTACTTGGATCTCGACCATAGTCGGTGGAAGATTTTAGTTTAGCATAGTTTATGAAAAATGGTAGGAATTCCTAAGAATAAAATTTATAAGAAAAAAATTGGAAATACAGTTTCTGGGCCATCTTAATCTCTTATTTAATGTGAAACTTAATCTACATAAAGTTTTGAAAAGAAAAGGATAAGTTTAAGTTACCTAATTAATGGGTAGACAAATAAATATAGGCATATTAATTTAAGTTTTTAAAATATGTCTATGCTCTAAAATTGAGTAGTTTTACATGTAGTCCATAAGCAAAAGTTTTTTCGTGTAGTGCAAGAGGTTACTATTAACTTTGAATTTGTGCATTAAACTATTTTGTATGATTTTTATTAACAAAAGTCTCATAGATTAGTCTATGCTTCAGATATTATGATTTTTAATGCATTTGTTGTAAGATTTAATGGGTCTTTTAAATTTATTTTTATGCTTCCGTTATTTAACTATAATTAATATGCACTATAAAATGCATTTGTCAAAAGGGTGTGTTACAACTTAGTATCAGAGCTAAGGTTTCAACCCTTAGCCTCTAGGATATGTTTTTCCATTTGAATAATTGTGTTGTATGATTTATTTAAATTTATATTATGAATGAATCACATATATCTATGTGGTTAATGTAAATTACATTATGCATGTGAATTTAGATGTGAAGTAATAAACCTGGATAAATTTCAGATTGTTAAAACAATATAATTTTTCCCGGCATTGTAATTGTCAGTTGCCAAGGTAGTGGGCGGGTAGAATTGCAAGATGCCTGAGAGTCCTAAAATATCACAGTTTTTTGTAGAATTGAGACTAGGTGATGACCAAAGGACAGAGTCCAATGGCCATCAGTCTTAAATGGAACCCAAGGAATTGTTCCAAACATTAAAAGACATTCAAGAAGAAAATGGAAGGATTCTTCATTATATGGAACAACATAGTCAATTAAATCAGGAAATGATATAGAACCTAATGCAGCTAAGGACTTAGGTGCAGCAAGTAACTTCTGTGAAAAAGAAGAGAGGGTGAGGAGTTCTTGAACAGAGGAATCCATGACAGATATCATCACTCAAGATAAAGGAATGTAAGTCCAAGGAGGGAGCATTCCCCTTATCATTCAGTGGGAATCCATCATGGAAATGTGAAATCTGAAATTCATCACAAGCATAGCTCTAAAATACAACAGAAAAGAAAAACAGATGAAAATGTATTACAGGGCGAACTAATAAAACTTATGCCTCCTAGCTTCGATGGAGATAATTCTGGGGAAGTTGGAGATATGTGGCTTTGAGAGATGAAAAATTATCTGCAATTACATGAATATTCAGACAATCAAGAAGCCAGGATTGCCATTTTTAACCTTCAAGGAAAATCTTGTCGTTGGTGGGAACAATTGAAGCAGGTAGAATGTTTGGAAGAAAGGAAAATATCTTGGAAAATATTTCAGAGATACTTCAAGCAAGAGTATTTATCACAGCATTATTAGGATAAGTATTCAACGTAGGACTCGACAACAACATCCTCTTGGGGAGTAGTTATATGTACGCCATGAATGCGGTAGACTCCTCAGTATTTTGTATCATGATGTTTCCCTTAAATGGGAAGGTAGTTACCGTAGACCAGCTTAACTACTATGACCCTAATACCACAAGCAACCTCGACAATGTCCTACCGACTGTACTAGGCGATGATCAGCTGTATGTTGACATTTCCCTCAATATGTACAAGGACTCCAATTTGTTAGGAGTATACTCAGGACCACCACCAAATATCCCTACATCAACCGGTGGCCTAATGTGCACAATTTTCACCGTTGAAAATGGATCGACCTCCACCTCAACACCGTCATCAGCACCACCGCTGAACCATGGCATTGAACAAACGTTGAGCCCATCAGTCCCGCCAATATTTCAAATCCCATTCTTGTATCCCCCCACGAGTGTACAAGGGATGTCGGTTATGGCTCAGTTAACTCTACCTGGGATAACTCTCGGCATACCGATATGGTACCTCACACCACCCTACCCAAAGATGGCTTCCAAACCCATCGCCCCTTATGAGTTTTTCCCTATTTCGGCTAGTATGGTTGCAAGGCCCGTAACACGTCTAGTTACGATATCTCAATCTATCGCATATGCAACTACACCACAATTAGTCACAGCTAATACCACCTATGGGGGCACCAAACAACCAAAGTTGAAAGGTCCCCCGTTTCCTAACCCGACATCTAATGTAGTAGAAACCGTGAAGCCTAAAGCAGGGGACATCAACCATCAGGATTTAAAAACCCCAGTTATGATATGTACTCCTAGTCAGAGGGTCACACCACCGTTTTCGCTTTGTAGGAATCCAGGAAACGCAACTAATCTATGTCCTACTCTATCGGAGCTAAGGAATTTTCTTAACACCCCTGTTAGAATCACCCACACTCCACCACCAATGAAAGGGGCCACACCTCCCTCGCTCACATCTAATTCCAAACGTTGTGTACAAATAACGCATGTTCCATATGTGCTCAACATGGGCACTATACGCACCATTGCCATGAAATCCCTCGATACCGAGAGGTGTTAGCAACAGTCTGTCTCACTCAAGTAACAATTGAGGCACCCCCTTATTAAACCAAGAAGTACCATCCATTAATGTGATCACCACGTCAGCGACACCGTTAGTCACACCTCCCACAGAATTTGCGCCAACTACAAAAAATGTGGTAGAGCTTGTAGCGTCACAAGACCCATCTACATACATGTATCTCATCATCATAAGTCATAATGTCAATAAATACATGCCCAACACAAATATGTCAGTATAAAATACTACATATGCATCACATCAACACATAGGCAACATAAAGCAAAATACACATACATCACATACATAAAGAGATGCATGCATCATGTGCTGCCAAAATGGTATATATATCTATATATATATCATCAAAAATATATGTGTCATGTACAAAAAATGGCCCTCCTGGAGCATAATAATACATAGTAGCCTTATGGGGGATACATCAAAAACCACCTCCCATAGGCTCATCAAAAATATGTATCTACCAAAATGGGGCTCATATCCCTACATAAACTCAAGCTGCCCCGCCAGTTGGTGGATCTTGGGCTCCCAAAATATCCAAAGGCCACACATCCTCCCCTCGTGTCAGCTCTGGTCCCTATCGAGGCCTCTATCTTGAAGGAGGGGCTAGTCATCCCTACACCTCCTATGCCACGTAGCATGCTACCGCGACCTGCCGCATGATCTTCCTCCAAGCTGGCTTGCACTCAGTTGGTAGACGAAGTGTCAAGTCCACCTAATCATCCTTGAGTTCAGCCCAATCTCATTCATCAACCCCAGCCAACAGACCACCAAACCTTCACTCCAAGTCTTCTATCACAACGACCATCCGGTCCCTGGCAGATGCTCCCCTTGCCACTGCTCCTCTAACGTCGACTCCTCCTGCTCTAGCATCCCCACCCTCAACCGCACCTGCTCCTCCAATGGCTTGACTAGCCCCAGTCGCTAGCTAATCTCTCCTCGGTATCTGCCTCTGAGGTGGTCTCACAGGACCTACATCTGCATCACAAAGGAGGAAACCAGCATCAATACCTGATAAACATGTATATCGTAAATGTAAATAAATAACAGTATGTACAAATATATATGCAAAAAGTACAAAACCATAAAAACATACCAGTAGCATCGAAACCACCAACAGGAACAGGCAGCTCCATATCTCCTCAAAATTCCATCCCACTCCAAGGATATCTCTCCACTCGGACTATGCGGCCCTCCCAGACATCCAGCACCCATGGCGTATAATAGGTCCCCACAATCCCGCCACCAACACGAGGCATAATACGCCCCCAAAATGTTATCCAGGGCTCCTGCGGTCCCCTCAATGGTGCCACTACCTATGGCCTTAGCAACGAGTAGTGCTCAAAGAAGAAGGATCACAACACAATACCGTAACAGAAGGTGCGTCACCCCCCACACTGATGTAACTCTGACATCTGCTGCATCATAGACTAAAGCAACAGTGCACCCCATGCCATGAGCCGACCATCCATCACCCTCTCCACCAGCTAGAGCCGCCCCCTTGTAATATGGGTTGGGAATGTGGCCCCTAGTACACACACAATGGCTGTCGCAACAACCTCCACCGACAAAACCCTCAGATGGCTCACCAACACTCCACCAAATTTCACAGAACTCTAGTCACCACTGCAGTATCGATCCACTAAAGTATGGATTGTCCCCCCCACAAGCTATGGAGGGAGAGGATCCCTCACCCCTTGGTGAGGAAACCTTGTCAAGAAATAAATATCCTGATTCATAATAGTCAAGTCCTCACCTCCTACCCGAAACATCCTTCGATCTGGGAACCACATGTCCAGTAGCCGCCAGAAAAGGTAGTATGACGACCGCATCAGAGAGAACTTGAAGAACCTCAAAATCCTAGCATCTCGTAAAGACTCTATAACCACTCAATCCGCCAATGCATGATCTTGGAGGGTGTCATACTCGCTCTCTCTCTCTCCACTCAACATCTCAGACATGCGCCACCACTAACAAGAAACCACTTGCACAAGGAAATGACCAGCCATTAGACTTGTAAAATCATCAATGCGGCCTTCCCTAAGAAGGTCTGCACATAACACAAATTTACACAACATATCCACGCGTAGCGCAGCCAAAACATGATTCGGTCGTGTGGAACCAATGCACAGGAGTTAGGCATCGCGACTATTCATAGAATAGTCAAGTTGAACTAGTGCGCGACCGAAGCTTAACTATTCTACACTACGAGCGATACAGTACATTATTTCCATGCTAATGATTGTGCTGCACCATGCAAATCCTACGCTACCATGCAGGATTTTCTCAAAATCTCGTATAGTACCCCTGTAAAGACCAAAAAGGACCCCTAGCCACCTAGGGGACCCCTAAACCTAATTCTACCCAGATACAATTAAAGAGTACAAGGTTGAGGCATACCTGGAACTTGCGGCTCGACGAACAGTGCACCAGACATCCCAGAATCACTCAAAATGAACTCTAAGAGATCGATGGCACAAAGTACAAATGATTTCGAAAAGTGTGCCCTACCCCTATTTTTATACTCATTTAACCCAAACTTACAACTGATGTCATGGACAAACCGTAACTTCATTTCCAAAACCATTCACACCACAACGACTAGAACTTCACTCTATTTGACATGGAACCAACCAATATGAATTCCCACTAATGTCACCGGGACACTATTTTCCTAGCCAAGTACCCCACAGGCACGCAATGTTTTGGTTATATGATTTATGCATTGTCAATACCTTGGTTATGTTCTTTACTACACTTGGGTATATTCGTCGTATGTGTAGGATATCGATCAGGACAATATGGAACTTCTTATTTTTTCATAAGATTCCAAGCTCTAATAACAAGGGACACACATGCTACCACAGGTAACATTTTGAAACTGGCATATAGACACTATTTACCCTCCATTTATAATGCATTTCCCAATATTCCTGTTGATAACCATAGGGACCTTGTTCATGGCCTTGATGTGCCATCAATATCATAACCGTGAATAGCATGTTCCCCCATGGGTGTGCGCACCATTGCCATCCCCGTCATCAATATTTGACACCCATGATGTCAACCTCCCACAAGTCTGAGGAATCTGACCCAGCGTGAATAGACCCTCCCTTAGAGTATCATTTTGCAATTAGGCATTTACTCCACCAATTAAACCCTTATCAGATTCTTCGACATATGTTACGAGAACGATTCACAAATCCCCCTCATATCTCCATGATCACTTTTCCCTTCGTAGTCTCCCTCATATCATCACCCCCGTAAAGACACCTTTGGGTCCCCGACCCTCAGAAGTAACCAGTTCTATTCAGTTATCACGCAGGTAATTACTGTATGGAATTAATTCATGGGGCACTCGTATTTGCATCTGCAAGTTAACCCCCACTTCATTTTGGAAAGTGTCCCCCGACCCACTCAAAACCGTGGGGACTCTGCCCATCGTCAAATTGGTCCCCCAACACACCCAAAATTGTGGGGACCCCACCATTATTTTTTATGTATAAAAATGTTCCCTCGTCACCTCACATCGCGGGAACACTTTATTATTTTGGCAGCAACCCATGGTCTCCTTTGATTGATGTATTTGAGTCTCCATATGTTCAACAATATTTGTTTTTCCGGTTACCATCACCCATCGTTTTGTGTTTCCGTCAAAGCCCTTTCATTTCCAGTTTGTCTCAGTCCATTTCAATCCGTGCCATTCCAAAAGAAAAAATTTCGTCCCTACTCCCCATGTTTACATCGATCAAAGGAAGTTTTGAGCCCCATGCTTATAAACCAGTCTTGTGTTAGTTCTATCCATCCACCAGTCGGTTACAATATAATCTCAGTTCTCAGGATAAGACTCTCGTTTTATCATGTGCTTCAGCTCTCGTCGACATCAAAACACTACATTCTGAGAGTTGCAGTAGTTGCAGTTGTACCTTGGGATCCCTTTCAATCACTATAAGGGATCACCTCAAACTTAGTAGGGAGAGTCATTAGTGCTCCCTAACTAAGTGGTTCCCCCTATGCTCGATGTCAACACATCATCACATCAGGGGGAAACGTACTTTTGAAGGTAGCAGTGTTCACATTTGGAAATCATGGTAACAATCTATTTGGTATAAGTGAAGCTCTCAGGAATATTTGCATACCAGTTTGGTCCCCCACCCCAATGGGTTTATCATGGTCACCAAGAGTTCCACTTCTTCAATATTCTGCAGCAATTCCTGGGGAATTTACTCAGACATGGATCGAAGCCACCTTCATCCATGTCCCACCGGTATAGTAGAGTCGAAACCTTGGTCCTCACTCATTGTAGTCCCTTTGACAACATTTCATGAGCATGGGTATGCCCGCCTCGTTTGTATAAAAACTATTCTTTATTACAGCTCCAACGGTCATCACCAACAATCTTCCCCCATGGGAGAACCTTATATTTTCCACATATTCTTAATCCTACAGAGCATGAGAGAAACAACATAAAAACATGATGCATTATCGGCTCTACAGTACCCTCCTAGTGTACCTTGGAACTAGTTCATTGAGGAGGAGAGTTCACATTTGGATCTAGTTATTTGTTGACCACCTCTTGGCCTATAAAAGAAATCCATTGGCATGCATTTGGTAGAGAGAAATTAGAGAAAGTTTATGCTGCTGGATTTGAGTTGGAGCTTCCTCATAGACCACCATTTCCTGCCATTGTGAGAATTCCCAAGCTTGCTTGGCACCTCCCATCAAGGGGCAAGTGTTTCTCTCCATTGTTCTACCATCTACTTAGCATTTAGTTTGGACAATAAACTCCTCCCTAAGGGATATTGGTTGCTTCCCTTGAATCCCTCACCTCCTAGGTGTTGTACAACTATTCCATTGGGCAATACAAGAGTGGTTTATCATATCTTTGGTTGTTGTTGGAGTTTGCATTCTCCCCCCATTTGTTTCTTTTATTTTTATCAATATTTTCATGTTTGGATTTTAACTACAGTAACAATCACTTGGAGGAATACCAACCAACCCAAAAGGGGCTCCAAGGACTCAGGCCTTACAACAACCTACAAGGCTTATCCCCTTACCAAGTGGAAGAGTGCACTTGTGCAATTTTTTCCACAACAGTTATAAAAAAAACGTATATCTCATTTCTTCGATTTAGTTCACTGTTTATCATGGTTTGGCATTGTAAAGATTGTACGACATGTTTTTTTAATGAAAAATGAATGGTTTAGTTAATTATTTTTTTGGGGGGAAGATGCTTTTAGAAACTCATAGGATGAGCAACTCGCCTCATCTGTACCCACTTGGGACTTTGAACTTTTTTTTCCTATCACGAACCCAACACCCTCACAATGTTAATTTGGCTAGGAGACATTCATAATTTTACCCAGAAACACTCGCACTATCCAAATTAGGATTTCTATTGGTTAAATTTACGTTTACAATGGAAATATGAATGTATGTGGGCACTATGGTAATTTAGATATGTATGAAAACAAATGCAAGTATGCAATCATATCACTTATGGATTCAATTTCCCAAAAGATAGCAATTCCATGCAATTTATGTAAAACGTTCATAATAAAATATATTAAACACAATTCCGTAATTTTCCATGACAAATTCCATTTACAAATAAATATTTATCTGGAAAGAAATGAACCAAGTGTCTACAGACAAAGGTCGTTCCACCCAGCCATAATCTTTGTCAAGCCATATCTTACTTTGATAGGCCACCCCCGAGCTAGGACTATCAATCCACAATAAGGTGCTAGTTTCTATGGCTACAACTATCCATCAGCCAATGAATGAAGCTCCCTTATCTGATTTAACAGTGCCTTGGGATCCCTTCTCTGATCTAACAATACCTCAGTTTTTTTACCCCTAATACATTTACAGGCTCGAGAGAGTACTTATCTGGAAAGAAATGAACCGACTGTCTACAGACCAAGGTTGTTCCACCTAGCCATAAGCTTTGTCAATCCATATCTTACTTTGAAAGGCCACCCCGAGCTGGGACTATCAATCCACAATAGGTGATGGTTTCTCTGGATACATATATCCCTCAACCAAGGAATGGGGCTCCCTTATCTGATTTAATAGTACCCCGGGCTCCCTTCTTTGAGCTAACAATACCTCGATTTTGTTACCCCTAATTCCTTTCCAGGCTTGAGGGATGTCTGTTGTTCTTTGTTTGGTTCTCAATGTGCAGCAGGGTGATGGTGGGACATAATAGTATGGAGTAGTACTAGGATAGTACAGAATAGTATGGATTTATATCTTGGGTGACAGGTTCTACAAAAGATATCTGAGGGTTGGAATCCAGAAGGACTTCTTGCTGACATCTAGGAATGAATGGAACGATGGCTATCTCTCTCTATTTATATGCATGCTGGAGGATAGACAAGTGGCATAAAAGTGGACAAGTGGCATGGAGAGTTGGACAAGTGGCAAGCATGGTTTGGTTATATTTTCCCATTTTTGTGGAAGGATAGTCCCCATCTCTTTTCTTTTTACCTTTAGTCTGCACCAGCTATTGATTTTTATATTAAAGAGTGGAAATATACAAATTTACATGTCTTGGTCACTATGGACAATGCATATCCGGATTGTATCATTTTCATAAAATATTTACATTTTTATACATATTGAGGTAAAAAACGATGTGTGACATTCCCCTCCCCCTTAATTTATGCACGTTCCTTGGTGCATCTCACTCTATTTACAGATACACAAAATTTCAAAATAGATGCGGGTAAGCTTCCCACATAGTATCCTCAAGCTCCCACATTGCTTCCTCGGGATGTAATGTGTCCACTGGACCTTTACCTGCCCGATGTAATGTAATTTGAAGTAAAAATTTTATCCCTATCGGAAACAATTGCCCTGGGTATTCCATGTAATCTTGCAATCTCCTTCATATAAATTTTTGCATGGGTTGATTTAATTAGGATGAAATGTGCAGCCTTTGTCAACTTATCCACTACTACCATAATTGAATCATGTTGTTTAACTATCTTGGGTAATTTAGTGATGAAATCTATTGTCACTACATCCCATTTCCATTTTGGTATTGGCAATGTTTGAAGTAATCCTGCTGGATATCCATGCTCAACCTTCACTTTTTGGAATTCCATACGTCTTGATATCTACTCAGTTATGTCCTTTTTCATTCCTGGCCAGAAGTACTGGCTTCTTGTTGCTGTAATAGTATTTTGATATCCAGGATGTCCTGCATATGGAACCTTATGTATTTCAACCATTACCATCTTCCTTAATTCCAAAGAATTAGGAATGTAAATTATGTTAGTATTCATAAGAATCCCATCATTTTGCAACTTATATCCTTTGAATTTATGCTATAAATTATCATGTTGTAATTCTTCTTTCACCTATATATAATGCTGGTTTGAAATAAAAACTTCCAAAATTTTTATTTTTAAATATGATTAGAACATGCTAATGGTTGTAGCATGCATTGTATGTGCTCTTCAGCTGAGTGCATCTGCAACTTTATTCTCCTTTCCTTTAATATGTTTGATTTCAAATTCAAACTCACGTAGGAATTCCAGCCATCTTGTCTGTCTTGCATTTAGATTTTGCTTCTCAAATATATACTTCAATCCACTGAGATATGTCCTTAATTCGAATTTTATGCCCATGATATAATGTCTACACATTTTCAAGGCATGCACTATAGCATCCAACTCTAAATCATGCGTGGCATATTTTTTCTCATGCTCCTTCAACTTTGTGGATTCATAACAAACCACATGCCCATTTTGCATGAGTACACCACCAATTCCTTCTTTACAAGCATCTGTACATACCATAAAATCTTCATTTGGATCAACAATTTTGAGAATTGGTGCACTGGTAAGTAATCTCTTCAACTCTTGGAAGCTTTCTTCACTCTTAGTTATCCATTCAAATTTGACTCCCTTCTTTTGTAAAGATGTAATTGGATGTGCTACTTTTGAGAATCCTTTTACGAACCTTCTATAATATCCAGCTAGTCCCATCAATGGTCTGATTTCTCTTACATTCTTGGGTGTATGCCACCCCATGATAGCTTCAATCTTAATTGGATCCACTGCCACCCCTTCCTCAAATATGTTGTGTCTGGAAATTTAGAAATTGTTGATTCATATTCAGTTTCATTTTTTTTGTTATCCCACTATTACTCTCTCCAATTACCATACCCATGTTCAATACTGCTTTCAACACTAAGAGTTATATCTCTCTAAAGACATAGTTTATGTCTAATTTTACTCTCTTTTCTGTAGCTGCAACTATTCTGAAGGTCCACTTTTGGAGACCTGTATAAAAAAAAAAATATGGAAAAAAAAAAGTAGTAAAGTATTAGACAATGATAGCCCATATAATTTTGTGCACATCTACACTTTCATTCTGTGAATTAGATACTCTTATAAAAAATTACAAAATTATGAAATCACCAACATTTTAATTTCCGACATTCTTCCAAATTAGAATTTTTACTAAAAACTGCTATCTTCCAAACTAAGCATTCTTGGAAAATTTTCCTCTAAGAAAAGTTGCACATATTGGTGAGTTGAACAAATGTTGAAATCATTCAATTTTCTGGTTATGAGTTCTTGGGCCACTTTTGCCCCCTTTAAATTTTCAAAAATCGCACTTTCACGCGCCAAATAGTGGATTTTGGCCTTCTTTCAACCCTCGGGTTCACATATTTTTGAATTTGACCTCAAGGATCCAGATTCATTTATATGCTTGGATCACAACTGCATTATAACAGTTACGTTTGAGCCTCAACCGAGCCTCCAACTATCCTTAGGCTACACACCTTCAAAAACCATTAAACTGAAATTTGTGTCCAATCTGAGTTGAATGGGTCTTTGACCCTCATCAATGATTCTATATCCTTCGTTAATAGCTTCATAATGGCATAAGTATCATCACTTTCCGATCTAATATGCTCCTTTTACGGCCAAAACAATATTTTGGCTCCATAGGTTTTTTTTTAACTTATGTAAATCTTTCGTTTTCATGCAATCTGGTGCATAACACCACTATCACTTTTCGATCTCAGGAACCCGGGAATCAGCTTTGAAAACCCTGCTCTTTCTAATATACACCCCTTAGATGCCACCCATATCGCTTTACCATTTGTCAATGATAAGCAATTTCAGGCTCCAAAAAGAGTGGTTTCCTGAAACTGCTTTTACGAGCCTAAATGCATGATGGGGTGACACGTTGCAAGGTGGTTTCCGTCTCAGGCTCATGCACATCGGTTATCTGATGTGCAATTTTGTAGGACTGAATCGATGGTTGTCATTGATTAGATCTGCACAATCTTCCACGGTTGGAATGATTGATGAGGTTCCCACCTTTCCTGACGTTACTATGCGTCACATCTCCCACATCACATCAAATGTTGTCGGACTGATAGTGGTTTCAGACTTCAAAAAAAGTGGTTTCCCAAACCCGCTTTCATGATCCTGAATGCAGGAGATGGCGACACGTAATCGAGTGGTTTACCACTTCAAGGTCGTGCTGATTAATTAAAATCCGTGCACCTTCATGACCCTGAAACACTATCAGCCATCGATCTTGATCTCCACCCTCCAACGATCAGATATATTCCTCCTTCACCCTCCATCACATGTGGCCACCTGTGCACATGGATCTAATGTGGCTGATTTAGATCGCACAATCTGCCCACATGGCCCCTCCACATCGGACCTCTTGCCCACATGGATCCTCCACATCACCCATCCACGTAGCTTCTCCACATCACCCATCCACGTGGCATGAGTGGGGCCCAACAAAAATTTTCCAATTTTTTTTTAAATCTTGTAATTGTGCAAAAATTTTAATTAGACAATAAGGGGGAATTTTGAAATCAATTTCAAATTATTCCTTAACCCTTCTCTGTCACTTAACAGAAATTGATTTCCCCCGAATCATTTCTGATTTATGCCTGTAAATTTGGATTTATGGCCCATACAACCCCAATATTGTAACCTGGAGCTCTGATACCAAATTGTCACAAACCCAACACCCTCACAATGCTAATTTGGCTAGGAGACATCCATAATTTTACCCAGAAACACTCACGCTATCCAAATTAGGATTTCTATTGGTTAAATTTACGTTTACATCGGAAATATGAATGTATGTGGGCACTGTGGTAATTTAGATATGTATGAAAACAAATGCAAGTATGCAATTATATCGCTTATGGATGCAATTTCCCTATAGATAGGAATTCCATGCAATTTAAGTAAAACATTCATAATAAAATATATTAAATACAATTCCATAATTTTCCATAACTAATTCCATTTACAAATAAATACTTATCTAGAAAGAAATGAACCGACTGTCTGCAGACCAAGGTCTTTCCACCCAGCCATAAGCTCTGTCAAGCCATATATTACTTTGACAGGCCACCCCTGAGCTAGGACTATCAATCCACAATAAGGTGTTGGTTTCTCTAGCTACTGCTATCCCTCAACCAAGGAATGGGGCTCCCTTCTCTAATTTAACAGTACCTCAGGCTCCCTTCTTTGATTTAATAGTACCTCGGGCTCCCTTCTCTGAGCTAACAGTACCTCGGTTTTGTTACCCCTAATTACTTTCCAGGCTTGAGGATGTTCTGATGTTCTCTGTTTGGTTCTCAGTGTGCAGCAGGGTGATGGTGGCACATAATAGTATGGAGTAGTACTAGGATAGTATGGAATAGTACAGATTTCTATCTCGGGTGATAGGTTCTGCAAAAAATATCTCAGGGTTGGAAGCCATAAGGACTTCTTTCTAACATCTAGGAATGAATGGAAAGATGGCTATCGCTCTCTATTTATATGCATGTTGGAGGATAGACAAGTGGCATAAAATTGGAAAAGTGGCATGGAGAGTTGGACACATGGAAGGCATGGGTTGGTTAGCTTTTCCCCTTTTTGTGGAAGGATAGTCCCCCATCTCTTTTCTTTTTACCTTTAGTCTACAGCCGCCATTGATTTTTATATTAAAGAGTGGAAATATACAAATTTACATATCTTGGTCACTCTGGACCATGCATATCTGTATATGCAATGATCCTAGTGATAAGGCTTAACATAATTGTAGTACCCTTTTTGCAGCTTGTTACAGCTTAAATGATGTTCACCAAGACTAGAAAATAGATAACCATTAGCCATCCTGTGTATATGAATTTGAATCTAGCGTTGTATGGTCTTGATTTTAACTGCTTAGATGGATACAATAAATCGTGCCCGAAATCATTAGAAGAAGGATATACATAATAACCTTATGATAATGGTACAGGGCATTAATAAAAGAAAAGTATGTGGCCAAAATAACAATTTTGCAATCGAAATGATAGTTCTACAGCCACATGATAGTTATGCATCCATGTGATAATTATGAAACCAGATGAATATTAAGATGTAGACAATTTGCAATGGCTAAAAACATAGTTTCACATGCAACAATCTCTAAACCAAATTCTCAATTCAACAAACAACCAAAAGTACAAATCAGAAAAAATCTGCAAATATTTGTCCTCCTCTGTTTTTTTTTAAGTACTACTTGCCAACAAGTTGGTTTTCAAGTAGTACCTGCCTAACTACTCTAGCAAGATGGTTTTCACAGCCAGACTTTTATTATTGTTATTTTTTCTTCCTAGTAGTAACAACCAACAAGTTGATTTTATGCTATTGTTAAGTCATGTACCACCAATAACTTGGTTTTCATTGCAGGATTATTTATTCATTATTTTTATTTTTATTATAATATATATAGATACACACACACACACACACAATTTCTTTTAAAAACAACTCAATCCACTTTTGATGCAAATGGCATAGCCTCTATATCAACAAGTTTTAGAACGGAGACAATATAAATTTGATGAATAAAATATTCCTTGGATAGTGGTTTATTATAAAATTTTATCCAATTACCATTTGCTAGAAGTGGAATTCGATCTTCATCGAGATTTCTCAACTTGACAGTCCCATTCTTGAAAACTGTGTTTATCTCATATGAGACCAACCACCTTAAATTCCCTTTAAATTCCTTAAATATGGAGTCATATAATAGGGCCCAATCACCCTCCTGAAATCTCTGCTTCTTGATGCATTTATCATGCCACTTTGCTCTTTGTTGTTGAACAAAAGAGGTTTGGTGGAAAACAGCTTGTCAAATTTCATCAAGTTCGTTGAGCTGGTCAAGACGATGTTGTTTATCTTCTGTGAGCTAGTTTAGTCCGACCTCTATGGTTGTCCTGAATGTATTGATTTCAAATTCAATAGGAAAAACATCATTCTTACCATATACAAGCTTCAATGTAGGGAGTGAATCCTATAGTATTTATTCAGGTAGTTCTATAGTCCCAAAGGGATTCTCAATTAGTTCTACTAGCCCAATCAGTCTGATGGAGTTGTACTTTCTTTGTCAAGATGTACTCCAAAACTTTGTTAGTGCTCTCTACCTGCCCATCGGCCTAAGGATGATAAGGTGAAGTAATCCTATACTTAATATTATACTGCTGAGTGAGTATTTGAATAATGTGGGAAGTGAATTGAGATCCCCCATCCATAACTATCTCTCATGGCACCCCAAACCAGACAAAATTCTCCTCAAAGAGGAAATTTGATATAACTTTTTTTGTGGCTCGTGGAAGTGCCTGGATTCTACCCACTTTGTGACATAATCTGTGCAAACCATAATATGAACCTTGGAACGAAATGGGGGGTTGATTGGCCCTATAAATTCCAAAGCCCATTTTTCAAATGGTTCAATCACAAGTTGGGTATAGAGTGTAATCTCGTTAGCCTTTCTATGTCGATCCATCCTCTAACAATTGTTACAGCTCTTCACATACCTTTTTGCATCTTGAAATATATTGGGCCAATAATAGCCTATCATTAGTACTTTATGACCCATCCTTTTATTTGAAAAGTTCCCTCCACAAAGTTCATGGTGACAAGTGTTGAGTATATCATAAATCTATTCTTATCAAACACAACGTCAGATAACAAAATCCCGCCACATGTAGAAAAGAAATCCCTCAACCTAGGAATGTATGGCACTCTGTCGGATAATATGTTTTTTGTCGCTCGGTTAAAGGTGTCTTGGAAGCTTCCATAGAGCCAAATAGTTCTCAATATATGCATACCAAGGGGTGTTAATAGATATTGAAAAAATATGTTCATCAGGGAAGGTGTCTTCAATAGGTATATCATCATTGTCATTAACAAGTCGAGAAAGGAATTCAACAACAACATTATCCCTTCCAATACTATCAACAATAGTGATGTCAAACTCTTGTAACAACAATAGCCACCTATTCACCCTACCATTAGTAACAATCTTATTCATTATGTAACAGATGGCATAGTGATCAACATGTATAAAAACTTGATAACCAGTTATGTAGTGATATAATTTATTAATTGGATGGACAACAAAAAGGAATTCTTTCTCTGTTTCTATATAATTATGTTATGGAGTAGATTAGTTCTTACTAATGAAATAGATGGCGTAGGCCTTTTGTCCTTATTTTTTCCCAAGTACTACACCAATAGCAGTGTCCTAGGAATTTGTCGAAATGTGAAAGGGAAAAGACCAATCAATACCTCTCAGGATTGGTGCTTCTGATAATTTTTCCTTTAGTGATGCAAAAGTGGATTGATAATCATCAGTCCAATGAAAATTCAAATCTTTAGAGAGTAACAAGAACAAAGGATATGTTATTCTAGTAAATTTCCTAATGAACCAGCGATAATAACTAGTATGCCCAAGAAAACTACATACCTCTCTTTGAGTTTTCAGAATCGAGAGATTAAGTATTACCTTTATCTTTTTTGGATACATCTTAATACCTTCAGCAGAGATGTGATGTCCTAGAACAATCCCTTTTGTAAGTATCATAGGAATTTTTTCACTACTAAGAGAGAGGGTTGTTTCCCTACATCGTTCAAGTACTTTCTTAATATTAGACAAAGTTTTCTCAAATGTCTTGCCATATGTCGTAAAATCATCCATGTAAATTTCAACACAATCATGGTTAGGTTGGTTAAAATCTCTATTATAACCCTTTGGAAAGTAGCTAGTACATTGCATATACCAACAGGTAATACCCTATAGGTGAAAGTTCCCCAAGGGAAGTAAAAGCAGTTTTATCCTGGTCCTCTGGCGCAATATGGATTTGATTGTAACCATTGAATGTGAAAATCCTCACAGTGGATCCAAAGAGATGATGTAAACCTCACAATGAAAGAATTTAGGAAAATAGAAGAGAATGGAGCAACAGAACATAGATCTAATGGAAATCAGATAGGAGCAGAATATTCACACATGTTTCATTAATCAGAATAGTAAAACAGTAATGATACAATGCACAGGATTCGAATACCAAGGGTGTAATTCGAATTAGCATGTATGGATAGATCAAAAGATCACTGGAGTGTCATCGGAGCACAACTAGAAGTCTTCATCATCATTAGTGGAGTCATCAATGCACAAGTAACTGTCAACCATCAGTCAAACTGAGTCTAACTGAGAGTGGTAGGTGTAACTGAGTGTAATTGGCACTAACTGAATGAAGGAGGCTCAGTGGAGGGTGTATGAGGACCTAACTGGAGTCAGAATGGGAAGTCTAGTCTCACTGGAGGTCCATCGGAGTGATACAACCAGTTGAGAGTCAGTCTAGCCTTAAATCAAGGAAACAACTGAAGATAATTGAAGTACAACTGAATGTTAGGTGAGAGAGGGCACATGAGATGCATGAAACTGCATGCAGGGTGCACTAAGCACTAGGAGGGCTGAAACTGATCAGTGAGAAGCTCTTGGGGCTACCTAATTGGGGGCTAGGTGCTGGGACTGATGACTAGGATGCATGCAATTGCATGCATGCATGCAGAATGCATGTTGCATGCAGAAATGCATGCAAGACTGAAAATGAAAATGATGAAAATGCTGGTAGGACTAGGATGGAGTATAGGAATATCCTAACACCCCCCCTTAATCCATCCTCGACCCTGGTAACTAGGACCAAAGGTCACCCAATACAATCAAATAAATGATAAAATAAGAACTATCCATAAACCAAGGAAATGGGGAAAACCTCATGGAAAAAATACCCCCCCTCAAAAGAATACTAAATAACTCAAAGAACCATCATACTAAGTAGAAAAGAAGGAATCTTTCATCAGTGAAAACTTTTGCAAAAAACTTGGCAAGATGATCCTCTGTAGGATGCCAAAGCAGGTGCTAGATCTGGATTTAGTCTTCTGATGTGCTTCCCACTGTGTAGGGGATGTATTGGACAAAGCAAGTCTTTCAGGAATTCTTTCTGCAACTGGAATATAGATCATGATGAGTCTTCCCAAGGGATGGAAGAGAGAACCCCACCATCATGTTGCATCTCTCATGGAGAGGTAGATGGCATAATGCAAGGTTGGCATGATGTTGAAGTCTGGTAGTTTTGTGATCAAACGAATCCTCAACTGTGTTCTCAGTAGGTGCAAGGACTATGTGAGCCCATATTGGCCTTGGCTCTGGATTGAGAACATGTGTTGGTTCTGGATCTGAATCTGAATGGTCTTGAACTTTGATCTCAACATCAAGATCTTCAACTTCATCTTCATTAGAAGAAGAGTCACTTGAATCTTCATCAGATTCCGAAGGAGTAGGAAGAGAGAAGGGAAAAAAATGAGAGAACTCATATGCCTTGGAGGCATGATTTGCAAACCCTTTCGTTATAGTCTTCCCAGTAGATATCTCTGTAATCTCAAATGTGTTGGGACCAAAAGTCACCTTCTTAGGTGATCCGGTGTGAGTCATCTGATATACAGACAACAAATTTGATGTCAAGGAGGGAACGAATAGAACATTCTTGAACTTGCCATGCTCCATATGTACTGTACCTGTTGATGTATATGTAACTTCGGAATGTATTTCACATATATGTATGTTGTATTCCTATAGAGATGGTATTATTCCTCTATAAGGAAGTGTCGTCATTTATATTGTAAGTGTCGTAACTTATACTTGATGGGTTATTAGACCACCTTGTTTGGGGTCGGCCCTGTATAAGTCATGTGGGACAAAGGGTTATTAGACCACCCTATTGGGGGTCGGCCATGTGGGTCAAAGGGTTATTAGACCAACCTATTGGGGTTCGGCCCACTCAGCATTATGTTATGTGGTTAAGTTCGAGCCTACATGAGTTAGGTAAAAAGGCAAGTCAAGTCAAGTATAAATAGAGTGCGGGAGGCACTCTATTTGCTCACTCACTTCTCACACATGCACTCAAGGAGGAGTGGCGCACTTATGGAGGAGGAGGATCTGCTGCTAGGTTATGGCTATCTCTCTTGGTTGGTTGTATCATTGCTCTATCTATCTCTGAGGAAGTTATTGGGGTTTTTCACCTTTATGGTTTTCCCCAAGTAAATCTTTGTGTCTCTTGTGTGCTTGCATTATTGTCTCCATGATTGATATGCTGTAGATATGCTGTACATGTTGTTCTCTCAGTTAAGATCCTAGATCATATTGAAGTAAATTCAGAAAATTTAACATGGTATCAGAGCTAGCCTGAAAGAAGGCATGATATGGCATGTATGACACTTGTTGCACTTACGATGCTAGGGCTTGATATAGCAAAAACCAGTCATCGTAGCACTTTCGCTATAAATCCGTTTTGGAAAATTTTTCGGATCTGAAATTGTTACAGGACGAAGCTAAGATCTCCAGGTACCTTGTGTCCAAAGGACAACCTCTAATTCATTGTACTTTGTGATTTATGATCTGTACAATATAGGGTTTCTGCCTCTTCCAGATCTGAGTCAAAATCAGGTGACCTTGGGAAAAAGGTCATATCTTGGGCTAGGAAGCTCCAAATGAAATTTCGTAAAAAGTGACAGGTATTACACAGTCTTTAATATCTCAGAAAAGTTTTTCAGAGGCCGAAGTTGAACCAGTGACACGTGGCACTCCGTACAAGTGCACTCTCCTGTATTATCCCATAAACAGGTCACGTTGCGACATTTGGCATAACTCTCTCTCCGAGAGTCCAATTGAGGTAAGACCTATCAGGATGGAAAGGTAACAGGATGAGATATCTCAGGAAACTTTTTCAGAGGCCGAAGTTAAAACAGTGACACGTGGCACTCCGTACAAGTTCGCTCTCCTGTTTTATCCCAAAACAGGTCACGTTGCGACATTTGGCATAACTCTCTCTCAGAGAATCCAATTGAGGTCAGACTTGTCAGTATGGAAAGATAACAGGTCAAGCTATCTCAAGAAACTTTTTCATACCCTGTGGATCAAAAATTTCAGAGTTACACCATAAACAATCAGGTACATATTTCTGTCAAAACAGAATTATTTTTTGGTACTTTCATTCATGGCTTCCGGAATTTAGGGCTTTGGAGAAAGTTGGAATTTTTGTAATCGGAGACCACGGCTGGATGCTACTCATCAAAATAGAAATTTAGAGACCAATATCAGAATTTTTGGTTGGGCAGAAGGCCGGGCTTGATTAGACCCTAGTTCGGGACTTTGATCAGAAAAGTGGAAAATTAGGGCTTCTGTAAAAATGGGAATTTTTGAAATCTGTGACCACGGCTGGAAGCTCCTCAGAAAAATAGAAGCTTAGAGCTTTGGATCAAACCTTTTGATGGGGAAAAAGAGTGGGCTTCATCAAACCCCAATTCAGGGTCACGTCCAGTGAATCCGAAAGTTTCAAAGGCAAAATTGAGGAGTAAAACTTTGCAGTTTTCAAATTCTGAATATACCAGTTTGATCAGCTCATCAAGGCGCATATTTCTATCCTTTCGGAAGTTTGAAATTCAAAGTTTGAATTTTTGGGGTTTCTCTGACAAACCCATATCCAGCTCCAGGTCCAGTTCTTGCAAATCAAGTGGATTGGGTTAATCCTAGAAGAAGATGGATTGATCATCTGCATGAGTAAAGAAGTTCCTGTTTCAGAGGGAGATGAGGCTAAGGCCTTACATAAGAAGATTACAAGCGATCTTGACAGGTATGACTCATCGAGGTATGTTTCGATATTTTTCCATGATTAAGTTTATGGTATGTTTGTCTTCATGTTATTACGGTTAGTACAATTTTGATTTTAGATTTGTCATATCACCTTAACAAAATTATGAATGCATGATAGAAGATATTCATTGGTTAGGGTGTTGACACTTATGATTGTACTAATGCATTATGGTGTTGTATGAGGTTTATGTTGTCTACTAACATGAAAGGTACACCAAGAAAGACAAATCATGTTCTGGTCCAAGAACATATGATCATGATAACATGAGGACAAAGATTCATCCATTGTCATGGATCTCATAGAAGATCCATTTACGAGGTATGTATAACTTGGTTTTGTAATAGTTAACCTATGAGATATACAGGTTACTAGCACAAGTCATTGAAGAAGAACAAGAAGACATCATGTGAGTACGTTAGACATAAATAGATAGCATGCTAATCCAGGTATGTTTTTCCTATATCAAGATAGAATCCTACCTTGTGTTAGGATCTTATACTGTTGTTGATAATGATTGTATGCATATTATGTTTCTTATCATAATTGATGATATGACTAACCAGAAGAATCATGATGGTATAGGTTTGAATAATCACAGGTTTTATGCATTTTATATCTCTTATCTTGATTGATGATTCAACTAATCTGAAGAGTCATAGGTTTGAGTAATTACAGGTTTAGACATGTTATGATTTGACTAACCATAAGAATCCTACATAAACCTTGAATGCTAATGCTTATTATTTCTGTTTGAAATGATCATGACTATACATGCTTAAGATTACTTTGTTTTAATAGTATACTAATGAATGTATGATTTTATATGAGATCACAAGGATAACACATTCATGATACTAATAAGCATGCATAGGGACCAAGGATGAATATGAGTTCAAGAACAGGTAATCCAGGAAGCAAAGATCAAGAGGGAGTACACTCTAGTGGTTTATGCAAGGATGCAGATATTCAGAGGGAGTTGTCCATCTCTCTACATTCCACATCAGAAAGGTGTAGAAGAAGCTACTGTAGATTAGGACTCCAGCAGCTCCTGCAAGAAAGCAAAGACTCAGAGGGAGTCCACCCAACGAACAAACAAAGATAAGTATTTGAATTGTCATTTCTTAAATAATACTGTTCAATAATGTATATACTGATGTTCCTATAATTAGGTTGTGTATTATGTATATTAGAATAATTGCATTGATGAACAATATACTCCTAATATGCATGGGTAAGTGGCCTATGGAACTGTACAACATTCCATTGCTACTTATCTACAATGAAACCTCTTTGCTGACATGTTGGGAGTTGTGCACACTCTTAACAATGTTCTGGTAGAGATTGGAAGGCATCTAGAAAGTTACGGAATATGGATAAATGTTGTATTGAAGCATTGGCTAAGATAATTGCATGACTGTATGACATATTTCTTTATGTGTAATAATTTGTTCTGAAAATTATGAGATGTTTCTAATCATGCAATTTAACCTGTTTTGTAGGAAAAACCGTATATCTTCACCTACAAAAGAACTACAACATTTGTTCCAGCAACAAAGATATCTATTGAAGATATTGAAGTTCCCAGGATCTGGGATGAATAAATGAAATGCCATGATCCGTCGATCATGAAGAATGATGTTTGGGATGTAATCCCAAGACATGAAGGGAAGTTTGCTATGACTTCCAAATGGAACTATCAGATCAAGCATGTTGCAGATGGCAGCATTGAGAAATATAAAAGTGATGAAATAGAAGATACACCAGATGGATTCAAGACAGCTTCCTTGAATGGTGTAGTTGAAGAAGAAGTGTATGTAGAGCAGCCACTTAGTTCTGAGACAAATGATAGGAAATCATATATGTGCAGAACTTGGTATGGTGAAGATAGATTGATTTCCGACACGCAGCGGAAGCTTACTACCGAGTTCGAGATGAAGAACTTGGGGATGATGCACTATTTGTTTTTGGCATGGAGGTGTGGCAGAGTGCAGATAGAATCTTCCTTGGACAAGGGAAGTATGCAGTAGAGATCCCAAAGAGGTTCGGGATGATGGATTGCAAGACCATGGCCACACCTATGGCATCAAATCTGAAGCTTCTATGTGATGCTTCATCTGAGCCGATTGATGTCTCTATGTATCTTCAGATGATTGGGTCCTTGATGTACCTAACGAACACGAGACCAGACATTTGCTTTGCTGTGAACACATTGAGCCAGTTCCTGACGGATCCGAGGAGTGTTCACCTGGTTGCTGTAAAGCATGTTCTGAGGTACCTGAAGGGTACAGTGGATTATGGGCTTAGGTATGAGGAGAATCAAAAGTTTAACCTGTAGGGTTATGTTGATTCAGATTGGGCTGGCAGTGCTGCAGACAGGAAGAGCACATCTGGGTGTTGCTTCAATATGGGATCAGGTGTGATCTCTTGGTTTAGCAGGAAGCAGTCCTGCGTAGCACTGAGTACAACAGAGGTTGAGTATGTTGCAGCCTGTTCAGCTAGTTATGAGGCAGTATGGCTACGGAAGCTACTGTCTGAGTTATTTGATCTCCCGCTGGATGCTACTGGTATCTTCTGTGATAACCAGAGTTGTGTGAAGCTGTCCGAGAATCCAGTGTTTCATGACAGGTCGAAACACATAGAGATCAAATATCACTGTATCAGGGATATGGTGCAGAGAGGAGCCGTGAAGCTCCTATATGTTGCGACAGACGAGCAGATTGCAGATGTGCTGACGAAGCCACTAGCCAGGGTGAAGTTCGAGTATTTCAGAGAGAGGCTTGGCGTTCTTCAAATCGAAGACACTTCGAGGAAGAAGTGATGGACACATTTGCTGAAGCCATTCCAAGCATGTTGGAAGGAGGATCCTTCACATGGCTGTGGATGTAAGCACTGGATGATGAGCATCAGGATGATGTTCTGGTTTCTGCTTGGATATGATCAGTTGGATCATTTATGTATGTACGCATCATGTTGGATGCTGGATATGATCATTTGGATCATTTATGTATGTATGCATCATGTTGGATGCTGGCTATGATCGGTTGGATCATTTATGTATGTATGCATCATGTTGGATGCTGGATATGATCAGTTGGATCATTTATGTATGTATGCATCATGTTGGATGCTGGATATGATCAGTTGGATCATGTGTATGTATTTTGTATATGCATCATGTTGGATGCTTGGACCATGTATCTATATATGTATCAAGTGGATACATTGTATGATCAGGTGGATCATGTATGGTGATATGTATCATGTATCAGGTGGATACATTGTATGATCAGGAGAATCATGTATGATGATATGTATCAGGTAGATACTTGGTATGCATCAGGTGGATGCATTGATGATCAGGTGGATCATGCAGCAGGATGTTGCAGTGATGATCAGGATGATCATGGATGATGAGCTTCAGGATGTTGCTCCAGATGACATGCAGCAGGATGTTGCAGTGATGATGATCAGGATGATCATGGATGATGAGCTTCAGGATGTTGCTCCAGATGACATGCAGCAGGACGTTGCAGTGATGATGATCAGGACGATCATGAGTACATCAGGATGATGTATGGTGAGTATCAGGTTGATACTTTGTGGCCGTGGATCAGGTTGTGCAGATGAGCATGTCGGGGAGATCCTATAGGTCGGAGTTGTGTACTCGTAACAGCCTGGGATGCTCTTTTGAGACATTGCTCTGGGAGGACATGTAATTTGTGCCCTGGGAGATTTCAGGTCGGAGTTGTGTACCCGTAACATCCTGAGATGCTCTTGCGAGGTTTTGTCCTATGGCATGTAATTTGGGCCCTGGGAGATTTCAGGTCGGAGTTGTGTACCCGTAACATCCTGAGATGCTCTTTCGAGGTTTTGCCATGACCACATGTAATTTGTGCCCTGGGAGATTTCAGGTCGGAGTTGTGTACCCGTAACATCCTGAGATGCTCTTGCTAGGTTTTGTGGTGGACCACATGTAATTTGTGCCCTGGGAGATTTCAGGTCGGAGTTGTGTACCCGTAACATCCTGAGATGCTCTTTCGAGGTTTTGTGGTGGGGTCACATGTAATAGCACCCTGGGAGATCCTACAGGTCGGATTTGTGTACCCGTAACATCCTGGGATTCTCTTTCGAGGTTTTGTGACGCACGTAATAAGTCCTGAGGATTCCACAGTATGGCCAGTGATGATGAAGACCTGCAGGTGGTGGGCCTACATCCAGTATGAAAAAGGATTGGCTCTGTAGAGCTTCCTATGACGAGTAGATTCAAAGATTGATTGAGATAGAAACAGCAGTGACGATGATGATGACTCGATGATGATTATCCAGTGACGATGATCCAGAGAAGATGACTTGTGCTAGAAGAACTGTGCTGAGAAATACCTTCCTAGTTAAGAGGGAGTGTTGATGTATATGTAACTTCGGAATGTATTTCACATATATGTATGTTGTATTCCTATAGAGATGGTATTATTCCTCTATAAGGAAGTGTCGTCATTTATATTGTAAGTGTCGTAACTTATACTTGATGGGTTATTAGACCACCTTGTTTGGGGTCGGCCCTGTATAAGTCATGTGGGACAAAGGGTTATTAGACCACCCTATTGGGGGTCGGCCATGTGGGTCAAAGGGTTATTAGACCAACCTATTGGGGGTCGGCCCACTCAGCATTATGTTATGTGGTTAAGTTCGAGCCTACATGAGTTAGGTAAAAAGGCAAGTCAAGTCAAGTATAAATAGAGTGCGGGAGGCACTCTATTTGCTCACTCACTTCTCACACATGCACTCAAGGAGGAGTGGCGCACTTATGGAGGAGGAGGATCTGCTGCTAGGTTATGGCTATCTCTCTTGGTTGGTTGTATCATTGCTCTATCTATCTCTGAGGAAGTTATTGGGGTTTTTCACCTTTATGGTTTTCCCCAAGTAAATCTTTGTGTCTCTTGTGTGCTTGCATTATTGTCTCCATGATTGATATGCTGTAGATATGCTGTACATGTTGTTCTCTCAGTTAAGATCCTAGATCATATTGAAGTAAATTCAGAAAATTTAACAGTACCCAATCCTTTGGCAGAGATCTGAGAGTTGTCTCCCATGTGAATAGTAGGCCTATCTTTGAGATCTAAAGAAGAAAATGATTCTTCAGAGGCAACCATGTGGTTGAAGGCTCCAGAATCTATGAGGAGGGCCTTTTATTTTGAAAAACCAGCCATCAATGCATGGCAATCCTCATGACCATCAGATCCACTTCCATAATCATGCATCTTTGCATCTTTTGGAATAGAAATTTTGTTCTGTTCAAGAAGCTTGGTTAGTAGGTCTATTTTCTTGTGCATGCAAGCTTTCTCAAGATGGTATCCTCTCTTGCAGTAGGGACATTCAGATCTCTTATGTTTGTCCTTCTTGGAGCTGGAGGCTCCTTTTGATGGACTTGACTTATCATTTAGCTTGGATTTAGATGGCTTCTTATCCTTGTCTTTTTGCCTCCCTTTCACATTCATCCTACTTGCTTCTCTAGCTAGAAGAGCTAGATCTTTGGAGGCCTTGATGGCACCCATTTGAATCAATTTGTCCTCTTCTTGAATGAGAGCTTCAGTAAAGGATTCTAAGGTTGGCATCTTCCATCCAGGAATTGACATTCGTCCAGAATGGAAGGTAGATACAAAGATAGAGAATTGAGATCCTAGTTTTCTCAGAATGGAGAGCACCAATTGTTCATCACTTTTAGTTATTCCACAATGCTTGCATCGCAACACCAAGTTCTTAAATTTTGAGAAGAATTCTTGAATGGTCTCAAAATTGCTAGGTTGTAGGGAAACCAATTCATTTTCGAGAGCATGGCCTCTTAGCCCATCTTGCTTGCCAAAAAGACTCTCCAATTTTGTCCATAACTCATTTGGAGTCTTCAATCCTTCAACAGGAAACAATAGATCTCTAGAAGGCATATGTAACCAAAGGCTTCATCCATTTTATTTAGATGCTTGGTTTTCTCCACAGCTGAATGTGGTTCGTTTTCTTTTCCCATTACCAATCTGTATAGTTGTCTAGTACACAAGAATAATATCATCTTACTCTTCCAATCAAAGTAATTGAAGGGAGTGAGGATTATAGGAGAGGAAGGAGCATTTGAATTGCTCATCTTGACTATTGGAACGAGTGCAAAAGTGAAATTGCTGCTACTATTGCTGGAACTTCGAAATACCTGCAAAAAACTCTCAAGAATGGAGGTAGAATATACTCTCAAATGGCTCTGATACCATGTGAAAATCCTTACAGTGGATCCAAAGAGATGATGTAAACCTCGCAATGAAAGAATTTAGGAAAATAGAAGAGAATAGAGAAGCAAAACATAGATCCAATGGAAATCAGATAGGAGCAGAATATTCACACATGTTTCATTAATCAAAATAGTAAAACAATAATGATACAATGCACAGGATTCGAATACAAAGGGTGTAATTTGAATTAGCCTATGGGGAGAGATCAAAAGATCACTGGAGTGTCATCGGAGCACAACTAAAAGTCTTCATCATCATTAGTGGAGTCATCAATGCACAAGTAATTGTCAACCATCAGTCAAACTGAGTCTAACTGAGTGTGGTAGGTGTAACTTAGTGTAACTGGCACTAACTGAATGAAGGAGGCTCAGTGGAGGGTGCATGAGGAGCTAACTAGAGTCATAATGGGCAATCTAGTCTCATTGGAGGTCCATCGGAGTGATAGAGTCAGTAGAGAGTCAGTCTAGCCTTAAATCAAGGAAAGAACTGAAGATAACTGAATTACAACTGAATGGTAGGTGAGAGAGGGTGCATGAGATGCATGAAACTGCATGCAGGGCGCACTAAGCACCAGGAGGGCTGAAACTGATCAGTGAGAAGCTCCCGGGGCTAGATAACTGGGGGCTAGGTGTTGGGACTGATGAATAGGATGCATGCAATTGCATGCAGAAATGCATGCAAGACTGAAAATGCAAATGATGAAAATGCTAGTAGGACTATGATGGAGTATAGGAATATCCTAACATTGAACACATCAAGAAAAGAGAAGAATTGTTTTCCATATAATGTATCAAGAACCCAATCAATGAAGGGAAAAGGGACATGATATTTCTGAGTAACTTTGTTCATTTCCCTATAATCGACACAGATTATCCATTTTCCATTTTTCTTAGGGACAATCACTAAGGGTGAGACCAATTGACTATCAGATATCGGATAAATGAAAATTTCACTCCAGAGTTTTGGTAATTCTTCTTTAATCATATCTCTCAAGAGTGGATTCATTTGTCATTGGGGTTGTCTGACAGGTCGAACATTATTTTGGATATAAATGTGATGAGTGCACAAATCAAGGTGTATTCCCTTCATATATGTGTATGCCCATGCAAATGCATCCTTTTGTTCCTACAAAAGATGGATTAGTTTTTCTTTTTGTGATGAAGAAATTTGCAGATTGATGTTTAAGGTTTTCCCATTCTCGATTTCCATAAGGATACTTGTAATAGTTGGTCGATAGATTGTGGTTAAGGGAGAGGATTCTGCCACTTGAGTATCCTGATTAGAGGGCTTCGCAACATCCTCTAGGAATTGTGAGTTTGGATGAGAGGATGACGCCAGATTATTAAGAAAGATATTGATCACATCATCCTCAGTTTCATCCTTAAAGAAAAGTGCCCTATCGATAGTAAGAACTAGTTGTATGTAATGTCCCTTTTAATAAATTTTATTAAAATGACCCATTTTTCACTTTTTTCCGTAATTCGACCATTTGACTAGTTTTGATGCCTAGGTCTCCAAATTGCTCCAAATGCTCCCAAATATTATGAGGAGGTGTATGACTGATAATAATACTTTATTATGATGTTCAGGGATTATTTAAGACCATTAAAACACTTCTGCAAACTCCTTTAATATTCTAGTCAATGTATGGTATTTTACTAGCAATTTCTCTTTGACTAGTATTGGTCCCTTGGTCTCCAAATGACTCCAAATTCTCCCAAATTGCCACAGAATGTACTTGGATGATATTAAGACATATTTATAATGTTTATGGATGCTCTGTAGTGTTCATATGACTTCTACAACTCCTCTTTCAAATCTGGTCAAGATAGGGATTTTTACTAGTAAATTGTGGTTAAAATCCCCTAGGGGTAAATGATGAAAATGACTTTCCAAATGCACTCAATCCAACTCGAATTTTTGAATGGAAGAAGGGGAAATATAAATGAAATAAAAATGAACTCATATGCATCACCTTTCAACTTTTAATGTCTGCTATAACTCCCTTAAATCAGATGCCAAAAGACTAGTTTCAACCTTGGGTAAAAGGGCATTAAATCTTCTTCAAATGGTATTAAACTAGTCAAAATGACTCCAAATGCTTTAGTACTGAACATGAAACTTGTGCAGATCATAAATGAAATTCCATGAATCATAAATACATCAGAGGAATAATATTTCATTTGAATACATCAATACATCATTGCTACACATCAAGGTAGTGGGGAAATGGCACCATTCTTTCATTAACAATCAGATTTATACATTTCCACTTGGACTTTCGACCTGAAACTTTCTGGAGATGAATAAAAGAGTATTTAATTCATATTAAAAAATAAATGGGGCATTAGAGGCTCCCCAAAGGGTACAATATCTCACCAAAAACGCCCTCCCTCAAGGAGCAAGAATATGCAATGAAAACTGGAAATGGTTGAGTGAGTGAGCTGCAATAGAAAAAACCACAAGCTGCCCTGTAGCTTACACCTGCAAATAAAGACTCCATTAAATCTCCATGAAAGACCTAAATGGCCTCTCCAAACACCAACTTGGATGAGAATCTTTCACCCTCTAAATTGGCTAAGGCAAGAAACTAGTCATCCACTAGCTCCTCTCTCACAAATCCAATTGCAAATTCTAAAAATGATCAAAAGATGCCTTCATTCTTTGTTCTTGACATTTATAAAGTTTCCAAGCTCTCTATGGGTCGAATTCCTTCCAATAGATGCATTCCAACTCAAGTTGGGAAGAGATTCCAAAGTAAGTTTCCAAACTCTCTATGGGTCGAATTCCTTCCAATAGATGCATTCCAACTCAAGTTGGGAAGAGATTCCAAAGTATGCCACTTGTACAACAATTCCTAGTCTCCCACTTCCACCAAATCACATGTGGAAGCATCTTAGCTGCCCTAACTCCCTTGAGCGCCCTATTGGAGGCTATTTTTAGCCCTGACATGTCATATATGTTAGATGTCAGCCTTCAGGTCTTATTTGTGTCATATTTGTCATAGCATCTTCATCATTGTTGTCATAGAGCTAGGGAATCTAGTCCAAGTGTTTCACTAGCTCCAAAATGCCTCTTCCTCTTCCATGGGAGTTACTCTTCCATTCCAATTCGACCTTAATTGATTCATGCCAAGTATATTGACCTTCCAACTCATCCCAAGACCCTTGGGCTTCTTTTGGATTCGAAATGACAAGAGGAAGATGCCATGTGGCATAGAAAATCTAGCTTGTGTGGGTCCCACTTCCTCCATGTGTCTTCATGGTCAAATGCCACTTTGATTTTCACTTGTATATATTTATTTAGCTCCTTTATTAAATATTTATGCTATTCTAATGTCCACACATCATTTATTATCCCCCTTATTCCAAATCCCAAAGCTTCCACCCACAACCTAGGAAACTAGTAATTTTCCTCCTTGGCAATTATTTGACCCTTAACATTAATTTGACAAACTCTCATGAATATGGCCAATGGGATTAGGCCATTGTGACCCAATGCAAAATTTGGGACACGACATTGTACAATCTCGATATCACATTCCTCATCTTCTACCCACATAGGGATCTCAAAATCTGTAATTGGCTTGGCAGGTGGGTAAATTGTAAGCTCTTTGGTAGATCCCCCATGGGATATCGTCATGTTCCTAGATCTACCGTTGATATATGCATCATTTGTTGCCATCGATGGCCTACGTAATATGAGAAGATGTCCTCTCAAGCGATATTTAGGCTATAGGACCATGAAATCAACTAGGTACTCCCATGAATTAACATAAATAACTATGTCCTATAGGACTCCCTCAAGTCTAATAGTAGACCGGTCAACTAGTTCTAAGACCGTAGGAGTTTCACTGGGACACAACCCAAGATGGCATTCCATTGTTTCCTTGGTCATTATATTAATGGAAACCCCAAGGTCTATTAAGCTATTTAGAATACACACCTAATTAATCTAAACATCAACTGTTGGATTGTTTGGGTCTTTATACTTGGGAGTTAAAACCTTCCCAAGCATAAGATCTGCCAACTGACTAATAACATGCACTGTGGGTGGGTCTCTCAGATTCCTACCCAGTTTCTTAATGAAAAGTTCCTTAATAGTTCTAGCATATACCAGGATATATTTGATTTCCCAAAACAAAGGAATATTAACACACACATTTTGTAGTTCCCCCAATAAGTCAAACTCAGGATGAGTAGGAGGTTTGGCTAGTCCTAACCTCTCTGGGTATGGAGGAGGCTAAGAAACCTCTTTGGCTGGTCTAAATTCCTAGGAGGATTGATTTGTGGTGTTTCTAGTAATGGTTTATTCAAATTGTGGTTCAACTTGATTTCTCTTTGATTGTTGAACCTCCCCCTCTTCATGTTCTAAGATAATTGGAGGAGTCTCATGGCCAAACACTCTCCCGGATCTAATTTTCACTTCCTAACATTCCACAAGAGAGATAAAATAAGTGGGGTAACCTAGAAGCTCGGAAGGTTGAATTGATTTATAGTTGTTTGGGTTAGGATTTGGTTGTTCTAGTAATTGAGGTCTTGGAGGAGGGCTACTGCTAGGAAGCTGTAACTGTTGTGTTGTGGTGGTAAAGGTGGTTGTATAGGAATGGTTGAGTACCAGGGGATGACCCTCACCATCCATATGGCTATTGGTAGGTTAGGTTTGGTTGCAGTGGCCAAGGTTCCCAAGGCATAGGGGAGTACCGAGGAGAAGGATATTGCATCTTTGAGGAGGATATTGAAATTGTTCATTATTCTAGTAAGAATTAGAAAATGAGTGGGATCTTGAACCATACATGTTGGTCTATGCTCCCATGGTCTTTTAGGACCTATAAAGAAGTCTTGTTCTACTTCCATCGCCGCACCTTCGTGTGCTGCTTTCAAATGTGGCAAAGATGGACACTTACTGGTTTGATGTTCCATTTCACAAATCCCGCAAATTTCAATATTGTTTAGGGGACACTCCTTTAAGGGGTGTTTTTGTTTGCTCTTAGGACAAAAATGGCCATGGCCTTCTCCATCTCTGTTTGCTTATGTTTAATCTACAAGGTATAAAATTGAGGTGCTAAAGAACTTAAAATATCAATTTTGAAGTTATCTAATAAGTTTCCCAACTCAGTGCGTGTGAGTCCTCCGGTGGATTATCTTATAGTTCTTGGTAGATCCTCTTGAATTCTCTTTCCCACTTTGACTATTCATCTTGAATAACTTCTACAAAGATCACAGATTTCATTGTAATCAACCTTCAAAATATCATCCTTTCCTAGGAGGTTCAAGATGTCAATATACTCATGTACTTTAGCCCCCTGATTATGATGGTCCTCAAAGCTTCTTGATCCAAATTTTCATGTTTAGATCTCTGTAGATTATACTAGAATCTCTCAACATAAACTTTCTTCATCCTTTTGGGTCATTTTGAAGATTTCCTCCTTAAGATCCCTATACCTACAATAATCCTAATACTTTTGCAAAATATCCTCTTCATATCGTCCCATGTATGTATAGTTTGGCATCCCAGCCCCATGAACCATTGTAATGTTGCACCCTTCAGTGTAGTAGGAAACAATTTCAACCTTTTCAACTTTTGTGGGCTGTAAAGGTAATTGTACCTTCGACATAAGACATCAAATTCGAAAATAAAAGTGTTAGGATGCTCTATAGACGACCCATGAAAGGTAGGTAATGTTGAAAGAGGAATATTCTTCATAGGAGCTTCTCCTTTGAGTTCCCCTATTGGGAATTTAAAAATCACATTAGACCCAGCCTCTTCATTTTTTTCCATTGATTCCAAAGATTTTGTATCTCTAAAGATATTCGAGAAGAGGGAATTTATACCAACTCTTGACTCTTGTGATGTAGCAGAGTGTGTTGCTTCGTGGACAAGGTTATAATGAACCTCAAATTATGAATTTTGTTCTCCACTAATAAGCTCATCACTGTAACCTTTCCCTTCTATGAGAGGGTGGCACTCTACTTTAGCTGATGTAGAAGGTCCATCCCCTGTACAAACCATAATTCTTGATGGGGAAACTCTTATTCCTTGAAAATTTGACCTCCCACCTCGTCCTCTTCTACCTACACAATTATTAGTGTTGGGGGTTCGTTTTGCACCACATGTTGTTACAAAAATCCTCCTATGATACCCGCAACCTACATATTCAAGCTATCATGCCTATGCTTCTAGATGCCAAAAAATATTGTATATGAAGTAATTTACTATTTAAAAAAAAACTAAAAAGAAATCAATGCTACATGTACCTTTGACAACCTCCCCAACAACGACGCCAAAATGTTGGGCAAAGCATTTGTTTTTCCAATCATTAATTGTCAACTAGGGTTAGTCTGTTTGTTTCAAGGCTTTCATGCAAAATATATGCAAGTAACAAGGTTTAACCTCTCATTGATTTCAAAATTCTAGTTGTGATAAGGAAACTCACTCCAACAAATAAAAATAGAGTAATCATACTTAATCACATCATCTCAACTTCAGACTCTAGTTTTTTTTATCAAGTTGAACTTTAGAGCTCTATTTCTAGGTTGATTTTACAAACTGTTCAATTCATGCATCAAAAGGAAATATTGCTTAATCATGTGACTAAGAAACAAGTTCTGGTTTTTCCATGTCAGGCTAAACGCAAAGCCTATAACTCAATTCACTGTGAAAGATTTATAAAACGCACATTACAAACCGCACTTCAAGAATTTAAAAAGAAATTGGTGGCCACATCACACTTCGATTATAAGGAATTAATATCTCATAAATAATCTACAGAAGGTAACAAATGCTAATCTACAACAAATGATGAATGAACATCTATATCAAATGATGAATGATAATCTATCACAAACAAGAAAATAACAATGTAGTTGCAAATAAAACATAACAGTCTACGCTAATCTATCTGAACGGTACCTAGTCATGGCAAGGGGGTCCTTCCTTCCCTCGAACATGCACTGTATAAGTAAAATTGCTAGTTGCAACTACTCACACCCACACTGTAATGTCCCCATTTTGACCCCACTATATTAAAATGTAAAAGATGTAATATTGTTATAAAATCATGGTGAGGAGCTCAAGGCCAAGGCCCTGCCATCGATTTATTGATGCATACGGTTTGCGTGCTAGTCATGCACATTGGAATTTCAACATCATGTAAATATGCATTTTAATAAAATACCCACAACTAGCTATGCAATGCAACAAAGAGATGGGGGCATGATTTTACAAGGAATTGGGAGGGAAAACATTCAAACCCTTGGAGCCAATCAAGTCAAGCCAAGTGTCAATGAGAGAACCCATCAAACCCTCAACTACCCATGTTGAATTTTGTACCCAATCATTGATTTCTCCCAAGAGTTGGTTGAGGTAGTTAATGCCTTGGGGAATGGGAGGTATGGCTGTCCAAATTCGAGTATGGGCAAGTCACCCTTCATGGAAAAACGTTTTTTGCTTCTTGGGCAAGAAAAGAGCCATGAATTGCTCCCCCCAAGCCATTATCCATCAAGGAGTTGCTCTCCCTCACGAGTTTGAAGCTACCTGGGCATTTTCCAGCCATGTTTTTATGTGTTTTCCTTGATCCTCAGCTGGGAGAAGGGCGTTTTTGTGTTGTATACCAGTGGGGAAGAAAGGGAATGGAATTGGGGTTCCATAGAGATCGTTTGGCTGCTGAATGCTCAGTTAGTTGGGAGAGAATTCGTTTTCCTCCCTATGATTGTTTCCCCCATCCCACAATTCGTTTTTGGCTAGAAACGATTTGGGGAAAACCCATGGCCATCCTGTTGGTCAATCTATTGTTTTGGCTTGAGCTTGAGTGCAAGCACCCAGGGTTCAATCTTAGCCTGATAAACCCAGCTGTGGGCTGGCTTGGCTTAGATGCAGTGATTATTTGGCTGTGTAGGAGGGTGAATGTCCCATTTTCCTTGTAAGAATTATGCCCAGCTCGAGGGTGGCAATTGTGTTGAGAGATTGATGAACACAACTGGCCTATGGTTGGGTGGAACATTGCAACGATATAGCTAGTTGTTTGGGACAATTGCACAATGAAGATAAGTGTTTTTCTGTCTATGTATTTACTTCTGAAATGTTTAATTTGATGGTTATTTTGATATGCTGGATGAGCATGATTTGTGTGTGGATGTTGTTTTAATTCCACTGTGCATACTTGCTTGATTTGCATCTACACACTCTTGTTTTAATGGTATGAATCTAATGAATTTGGCTGAGTTTTATGAAAAGCCCCATAGATTGTTAGCATGTTTCCTCCCCGGAATTGGGTCCGCAGGTGGGTACATTACACACACATAACAATCATAAAGGAACACTTGAATGGAACAAAAAAGCGCTACTGAAAACAGAGTATCGCTCACGCCTTTGAATTCATAAAAACATTTGGATTATTCTTTCCTTCCAATGGACAAGCATATTTATACAAAAAGATAAAAGTGTTTGGCTGAATCAACAAATCATCCTTATCATTAACTGCTTAACAAAATCTCATTAAAAATAGAACAAATCGATCCACTCTTGGTTGGATTAACTCGAGGTCACTACAAATAGATACCCTTGGTATCATGACAGTTCATCAAATCCAATCCTCTTCTAATCTTGGGAAAACTTATCCTTATTTTCCTTAATGAGTGTATTCATAACATACAATTGTTATGAATCCTCTAGAATATCGATATCAACTTCCACATTAATCCTCTAACTCACATGACCACCTGAATTGACGGCTTCATTTGCAGTTGATGATATGCAACTCCATTTGCAGTTTCCAAACAATCTGCATCCACACTGTTTGTATCCTTCCTTCATCCAAAATCTGCTATCAACACTCACAAAGATAGTCACAAATCACACATTCCCTCTATTATTCACTCAAATGCAAGAAACACAATCAACAAGTACAGATAGCCAAGATTGCACTTAAGTCCTCACATGAATGCTTTATTGCAAATATAGTGGGAAAAAATGGAGTAAAAAGCTTAAGGAAAAGATGGCAAAAAGATGTCATTTCTAACTCCCAACACTATGTTTGGGCCCATACCCATAACGAAGCTCCAAAAGCACATAAAATGAGGAATAAAAGCATATAACATAAGAATACTCTAAGTAATTTTTCTCATAACATACCTTGAGATAAGTTGTTTGCATGAATGACATTGATAAAGCATTCTTGACATGCACTTCGATCTCATCACCATCTTGGTCCTATAAATAAGATGTATTAGTTGCTCACCGGGAGGTTGGATAGAAATATTGAGAAGAGCTTTGAGAGAGAGCTTGATAGGAGATTGAGAGTGAAGACATTGTTGTGCTGGAGAGATATTTTTAGATCAAAACCCTCTTGGTTTGCAGATTCAAGTTGTCAAGAGATAAGAACTTGGGTTAAGCCGATTAGCCTCCAAGGGACCCCCTCTGCGCAACGATTTCACTACTAAAGTCTACAGAGATGTACATACCCTATCCCCCTCTGGGCCAACCTTTATGTTGGATGGAAAAATGATATACCCCAACCTTTATGTTGGATGGAAAAATGATATGCCCAGAAAGAACATAAGTGTCTCAGTTCAATACCTAATCACAATAAGAAACCCAATTGATTTCAACAAGAACAAGACACCTTAATAAAATTAGAATAAAAAATCTCAGATGAACTTGGCCTTAAACACGGATTGAAAATGGATTTACCCACTAAACTCTCTCTATATGAATTACAAACTATTCAACGGGTAAAAACTTTAAACACAAATATCAGATGGACGAATTTGATGGTGGGACTACTGCAGGAATGGCTGGTAGGGGGAGATAGTGAACCAGGGTTAGGGTTTCTACGTATGGAGACTGATTACTGCAGGAATGGCTGGTAGGGGGAGATAGTGACTATCCACATTTGTCAGCAAGCCTTTGGAGTCCAGTTGGCCCCGATGGGGCCAACTTAGTACCAACCAAAACAAAAAAGTGGGAAGTTTATATTATTTTTGCTGTCAAACTGGTTGGTTGCTATGCTCACTCACGGCTATTTTGGGGGGTTGGTTTTAGTCTCCTACAGGTCAACTGGTTGTTTGCTATACTCACTCCCGGCTACTTTGGGGGGTTAGTATTAGTCTCCTGCTCGTGGTTAGTGGCGGATACCCTACTATTTTCACCTTGACGGTGTTTGGGAGGTGATTTGCAGCTGGTTCACTACTAACCTTCTAAGGTTGGTGAGGATTGGACTAGTTTAGCGGTTTTTTTTTTTGGCTATTGTGGTGCCTACACTTTCTGCAGGTTTAGGTGGTACGGGCAGCACTTGTGACTGACAACTGCCGGTATTCTGGGTATTGATATGACGGGTGTTTTTGGGTGTATCGATGGACTTCCCGTGAATGTTGTAGAGGGTTCTGGAAAGGAGGGAGGGTTTCCGCAGCAGAAGGGCGTGGGCGGTCGGGGGAAGGAGGATGATTACTGTTCGCAGCCGTGGGCGAGTAGGTTTCGGGGTTTGAAGGCCCGTAAGCGGAGACAGGGTAAGCCGTTAAAGGTCAGGGAGGGTTTAGAGCAGTTCTCTATACCTATGGAGACTAATCTGGACCGTATCAGGATGCTAAATTCCCGGGCTGTTGTCGGGCGTTTGGAATTCACTAGCGGTGACCAGTCGGAACTGCTGGACTGGGTACGGAAGAACTGGGTTCCACTCTGTGGAGACATGCCACGGGTTATGATGCTGCTGAATAGGTGGGTTATGATCATCTTTACTAAACCTGAGCACGTAGGTCTAGTACTGAGACGTTTCTGGTGTTTCAAAGAGGGGTCGTTTTGCCTCAAGAAGTGGCATCTCTCCTTTGATCCCCTACGGGAGAAACAACTATTTCGTCACCTCTGGCTATTGATCCCCGGCTTACTGATTGAGCTCTGGACGGAAAATATACTTATGGGGTTAGCCAACACTGTGGGCAGGTTTGTCCGACTGGATAATAGTTCACTTTTTGGGTTTAATAGAAGGGCGGCGAAAGTTATGGTGGAGTTCAATATGGCATTAGGACTACCTGCAGAAGTTGAACTTCATTGGGGTGAGAGGGTTTGGCGGCAGCGACTCGACTACTTCAGGATGCCATTTCGGTGTCATTTGTGTTCGCAGACGGGGCATATTCGAAGTCAGTGTCCGGGGAACAGATCTCCCACTCTTGCGAAGAGGTCGCCGACTCATAATGGGGCTACTGATCTTCAACAGACTTATCTGAAGGCCGGTGTGCCTGAAGCGGGGGTATCTCCAGGTATGTTTATCCCTGCACTTGGTTCTCCTATCCCTTATATCTCTGAGGATGAACTGGACTGTATTGAGGCGACTGAACTATTGGTGTCTGCGAGGAAATCGGTGGGGGACCCCATTGTACCTACTGGTAAGGAAGGGGTTCCGGGGGTCTCTTCTGCTGAGATTATGGATCCGCTTAGGGTTGACGGAGGTCTTTTGGGAGAGAACCCAGGGGAATTACGCGACTCTCACCCTATTTCGGATACATACCCACATTCCTTTGATACTTCTCCTGATCGTTTTCCTGCCTCTGCTGAGTCGTCGGGTTACAAGGATAGGGTTTGTGAGCCGTCTGGTCTGGTTGGTGAGACTTTGGGGAGGGTAGGGTCACTTGGTGGAGAGGCTATTATTGTTACTGGGGATTCAGAAGTTAGTGACATGCTTACTCCTTTGCCTATTTATTCCAAGAACCCCTCTACAAACCCATTGGTGCAACCTTGTCTTTCGTCCCGGTTTCAAAATGTTACGCTCAGAAAACCTCGGAGAGGTGGTAGGAAGGGTCTGGGGGGGATTGACTCCTCTTCTAAGATGGCGGTTTCTGTCACAGATCGTATTCTCAATGATCTGGATGCTGGAGTGGACATTCCTGAGTCCGGAGACATCAGTGGGGTATCAGGAGCAGTTCCTTTGGAGGATTTTAATGTGATTTCTGACACTGGGGGCCTTAGAGATATTCCCCGTAATTTAGGTGGGTCTTAATGTCAATCTGCTCACTTAATATACGTGGATTGGGAGCGACTGTACGAGCCAGGGTCCTCTCTAATCTCATTTCTACTGCTCGCCCGAATATTGTTCTATTACAAGAAACGATGTGCAATGATCAGGTGGCGATTTCTAGGGTGGCTAGTATTGTACCTAGCTGGGAAATTGCGGCATTGAGCTCGGTTGGATTGTCGGGAGGCATATTAGCTACTTGGGATCCTCGATATTTCTCTTTTGCTGTGTTCAAGACCCGGTGGGGTCTATTACTGAAAGGGACTTGTAAAATGTTTGATTTGCAGATGAACATACTCAATTGCTATGCTCCTTACATTGACAGAGAGGGTTTTTGGCTGGGTTTACAGAACTCTGGGTTACTGTTGTTGGAGAATATTATGGTGGTGGGGGATTTAAATTTTACCCGATTTGCTAATGAAATTTGGGGGGTTAAGGCGAAGTTGGATCCACTTTCAAATTTTTTCAGTGATTTTATTGTTAACAACAAGCTGATTGATGTTGTCACAGGTGCATATACCCCCACCTGGACTAATGGACGAAGCGGTTCAGATGGGATATATAAGCGATTAGATAAGTTCTTAGTACATGAATCATTATTGGAAGCTGTTGGTAGATACAAAAGCTGGGTTGGAAGGAACAAAATATCGGATCATTGGCCTGTATTTCTTCAATTTGAGGACTGTGCTAAGTTACAGCATTTTCCATATAAGTTTGATTGTTCTTGGCTTAAATTGGATGAATTTGTCCATTTTGCAAAGGTGGAATGGCAGAATATCGAGGATGATAATGAACTTAACCCAGTGGATAATTTCTGCTGGAAGTTACAACAGTTTAAGAGGGTTGTATCTTGCTGGATACATATGAAAAAACAATCGGATAGGCAGAGACTGTTGTGGGTTGAAGGTCAGTTACAGGAACTTTATTGCAGGAGTTGGAGTGGGTCTTTGGAAGATGGGAGCTACAATAGTATAAAGGAATTTGAAAAGGAAAAGCATGAGATACTTCTAAGAGAAGAAATGGAGTGGCGTATGAAGAGCAGGGCTCTTTGGGTTCAATTCGGGGATAGTAACACTCGTTTCTTCCATTCTTATGCTGCGGCCCGTAGGAATAGTAATACTATCTGGCAGATTAATAATGGCTCGGGGGCTGTTATCTCGGGCCAACATGAGATCCAGAAACTGGCTCTGGAGCATTTTCGCAATATTTACTCTGCTGATACTTCTTGTGATTTAGAATCTCAGCTGCAGGTGATTCAACACTTTCCCAGGTTCTTTGATGATACCTCGGCTGCGGAATTTTATCGGGAAGTGACATTGGAAGAGGTGGAAAGTACACTGAAACTCTTCGCTAAGGAGAAGAGTCCAGGCCCTGATGGCTGGACGGTGGAATTGTTTCTACAGTTTTTTGAATTAATGGGGGATGAACTGGTCAGATTGGTGGAGTACACCAGGCTGGAGGGTTATATGTTTGGGGCTTTAAATTCTACTTTCTTAACTCTTATTCCCAAGGTCAATGATCCGAAGCAATTTGGTGACTTCAGACCAATTGCGCTTTGTAACCTGGTTTACAAGATTGTCTCTAAGATAATTGCTGGAAGGTTGAAACCAGTGCTCTCTAGATACATCTCTAAGGAACAATTTGGCTTCTTACAGGACAGACAGATTCACGATGCTGTGGGCATTACGCAGGAGATTCTTCATTCTGCTAAATATAAGAAGAAAAAAGCTATCTTTCTCAAAATTGATTTAGAGAAAGCCTATGATAGAGTTAACTGGGACTTTCTTAGATTAATCTTGATCCAAATTGGGGTCCCGACAATGGCAATTAAATGGATTATGGCGTGTGTTGACACTGCTAATATAGCGGTTCTGGTGAATGGGGCTCCCACCTCTTTTTTCAGCTGTTCTAGGGGCATTCGTCAGGGGTGCTCACTCTCTCCTCTTCTTTTCCTGCTGGTTATTGAAGGCCTCAGCCGAATGATCTCACAAGCTAAACGGGAGGGTAAGATTACTGGTATCAGAATTGCTAAAGACTTCTATATTACACATGTTTTGTTCGTTGATGATGTTCTGCTTGCTGGTCTGGATACTGTTTCGGAATGGAGATATTACCAGAAGATACTTTCATTGTTTTGTAAGGCTTCTGGGATGGCTGTCAGTATTAGAAAGACTTGCTTTTATGGGAACCTGATCTCGGAGGACAGAGTGCTGGAGATTCAAAATCTATTGCCATATAATTACTGTTGTATCAATGATGGTTTCAAGTATCTGGGATTTACACTTAAGCCTAATGGATATTTAATCAAGGATTGGGATTGGCTCATCAAGAAATTTGAGAACCGGATTTCCAATTGGACATATCGACTGTTGTCGATTGGGGGTAAGTTAACCTTGGTGAAGTCTGTCCTGTTGGGAACTCCGGTGTACTGGCTTTCTCTTTTGCCCATTCCAAGTTCTGTTATTAATACTTTGCGCAGATTGATGTTCAATTTTTTATGGTCTGGTGGCTTAGTTAAGCACAATCTGGTGATGGTAGGGTGGGAAAGGATATCATTGCCTCTTGATGCAGGGGGATGGGGTATCCGAGATCTCTCGATTTTTAGCGCTGCATTGAGATTAAAAGGCCTGTGGCGTGCCATTTTTGGCAGCACATTATGGTCGAACCTGATTCATCAAAAATATATAAAACTTGAAGTCTCACATTGGCTGCGTACTCCTGCTAAGAAGGTCCGAGGTGTGTTCCCCATGTGGAATGGATTTTTGAAAGTCTACAAATGGCTGGCATTGGAACTTTGTTGGAAAGTTGGGTGTGGACAAGAGATTGCAATTGGGGTAGATCCAATTGTGGGGTTACAAGATTCATACTGTTTATCTCCAGAGCTGCTACAGCAACTGCGGGCTGGTGGTTATGTTACATTGAATTCCATTGGTAATACACATACTGGTCACTGGCTGACTGAAGACATCCTACAGATAAGTCCTGCTTGCATTGACGAATGGAGGTATTATATTCATAAACTGAACACTAATGGTATTCGGCTCATCGAAGGTGCTGACCAGGTTGTATGGTGTGGGAATGACAATACTGGGTCCGTTACTGTGAGCTCAGCATACAATTATTTGATTAAAGGTAGATGCATATTCCCGAAGCAGTGGTGGTGCAACATACTTTGGAAGTGGCATGTACCACTCAAGATGAAGTGTTTCTTTTGGCTGGCAATACATGATAGACTAAAGTCCTGGGAGAACCTTCAAACTATGGGATGGGTTGGTCCCAGCATGTGCTTACTGTGTCGCAGCAATATGGAAACTTCCAAGCATCTATTTCTGGAGTGCTCTTTTACCATGGCTCTTTGGGAACATCTCTATCATTATTTTCATATTTATATTAGATGGGCTGGAGATTACATTGCAAATTCTCTGTACAATTGGCGATCTGACTGTAGGGAACACCAGATTTTGCCTATTTATGTTTGTTGGGTCATTTGGAGAGCCAGGAATATGGCTATTTTTGAAGATTTACAACCTCGGTTGCAGCAGGTGTCTGAGATGGTTATCAGCTATTATTCGAAAGTGCAGGGGGTTTGTAAATCCCGGAGTCTTCGAAACATTGGATCGTTGAACTTCACATTTACACGCCCTATATGTTTCTTTGATGGTGCATCGGACTCGGGTGAATGTGGGGCTGGTGGTCTCATATATCTTAATAGTGAGCATTATTTTGCTTTGCAGATGAAATGTGGTAAAGGCTCCAACATGAAGGCTGAGATCCTGGCGTTATGGTGTGTGGCCAAGGTGGCAAATTGTTTTGGGTTAGTTAATGCACTTATTTTTGGTGACTCCAGGGTCACTATTAAGTGGGCATTGGGTGAATATCAATTGAATGTTTTAAATTTGACCTATTGGTGTGATCGCGTTAAGGAGGAACTTCTGAAGCTGGGTCAGTTTACTTTGGAGCACATTTATCGGGAGCATAATGTGCTGGCAGACTTACTCTCCAAATCTGCATTGGCTGCTACTGAAGATTACATTTTGTGGGAGGAATACTTAGAGAACCAGTGTGTAGACACTGGCAGATTTTACTATTTAGACTGATCCACTGTTTGCTGTAATTAAGTTATAGTTTTTTTAACATGTTATATCTGTAAACAGCTATATGCTGGGCCAAGGACCTTATTGGTCTGTTTTTGGTTTTGAATGTATAAGTTATTCCTGTTACACACTCTTTTGAGGGTGGTAGATCCTTGATACTGATCAATGAACATCATGTACTATTTGATTCAAAGTTGAATATCAATAGTATGCTTTTTTCTCGGGAAAAAAAAAAACTATTCAACGGTCTCTCTCTATATGTGAAAGTGCGCTTAGGCTGGCCTAATGTTGGGTGGCAGGAGGATCTGTCCACAAATGAGATGCTTCCACTCAGATTTGTGCAAAACTCAATAGAGCTCCTTCGGGAAGTCCCTCCATGAGATTTGAACCCATGCCTTAAAAGACTAAACCCCATACAAACCGAGTTAAACCTATTAAATATATACATGAAAATCTTGTGAATCGACCTCTTATTTTATTTTTCAAATTCTCTACCTGTCTGTTACATGTATGTATGCGTAATTCTTTCTATTATTTTTTGAATTGTGGTGATGCAGTGATAATGGGTGGGATTTTTTTTTGTCTCAGTGGTCCAGATTTCATTCGCACACAGATGATGCCTTAAAACATTTTAATTTGTGTGCTATCATATGGATTAAACATTGTATTTTGCATCTATTCTGGAAATCCTGTCTGAGTAATATTGGTATAACACCTTACTCCTTGCTCCACTTGAATCCATGATTGTACCAAATGGAGACATTTTCTGGACTGGTTTTGTGGTAAACTGCCACGAAACCACAGACGATATAATACTGAGCAATATTAAGAAAATATCCAAATGGCATTCTTATGGATTCGACAGTTTCCAAATTACATTTAAATTTCTTTACCTCTGTCAGCCATGAAGAAGAAAACCCCACTTAACTTCAACACGCTTATAAGCGCTGTTACAATTTCCCCAAAAAAGAACAGCATAACATTCAAACTACCGAACTTTCACTCGCCAACTCAAAACCAACACCAATTTCTCGTTAGCCAAAAGTCCATGATGAGGGGTATGCAAGAAGCAGAAGTAGAGGAAAATATTGCTGGGTATGCAAGAAGATTATACGAGGAAGGGCGATTGAAGGAGGCAATCGATCATCTATACCGGATGAGACGACTGGATAATGTTCAGGTATTGTCTGATTTGTATTCTTGTCTTTTGAAGGATTGTGTTAAGACGAAAGATTTAGAAGAGGGGACGAGAATCCATGGACATATGCATGCAATTGGGTTTAAACCCCGCGTTTACTTAGAAAACCATCTCGTCAACATGTATTCAAAATGTGGAAATTTGGATTGTGCACGCGCACTGTTTGACAAAATGCCTGTGAGGAATTCCTTCTCTTGGAATAACATGATTGCAGGGTATGCCAAATGTGGGAAAGTAGATTATGCACGCCAACTGTTTGACAAAATGCCCAACCGTGACGTTGTCTCTTGGAATGCGATGATTGCAGGTTACACGCGATACGGCCATGGGGTAGATGCCTTGACGCTCTTCTGTGAGATGAGATGGGAAGGCATGAGAGGGGATCGATACAGCTTAGCGAGTATTCTTAGCGCATGCGCTCGTATTGAGGCGACGAAAGAGGGTAGGAAAGTCCATGCCCACATTGTTAAGATAGGATTTGATTTGGATGTGTTTGTAGAGAGCGCACTTGTTGATATGTATGGGAAGTGTGATAGAATAGAAGATGCACGCCAAGTGTTTGACAGAATGCCTGCAGAGAATGTCATGTCATTGAATACATTGGTTGCAGGGTATGCCAATTCTGGGGAGACGGGGTATGCTCAACATCTGTTTGAGAAAATGCCCGAGCGAGACACTGTTTCCTGGAATGCGATGATTGCGAGCTATGCAAAGCATGGGAATGGTGAGGAGGCTCTTAAACTCTTTTGCCGGATGTACAGGTTAAACATGAAGCTGGACCACTTCACCTTTGGCAGTATTCTTAGTGCGTGTGCCGGGGTGGAGGCTTTGGAGCAGGGGCAACAGGTTCATTCCCTTATTATAAAAACTGCTTATGAGTCTAATGTCTTTGTTGGTAGTGCCCTTGTCGACATGTATGCGAAATGTGGTAGTCTAGATGATGCACGCCACTTCTTTGAGATAATGCCTGAAAGGAATGTTGTCTCATGGACTGCCGTGATCTCTGGTCATGCTCAACACGGGCAGAGTGAAGAGGCCTTGAAAGCCTTTTACCAATTGCAACAAGCAGGCATGAAGCCAGACCAATTTACTTGTGTTAGTGTTGTCAGTGCTTGTGCCAACCTAGCTGATTTGAAACAGAATATGCAGTTCCATGCGTACACCATTAGTGCAGGATTTGAGTCACACGTCTCTGTGGGTAATGCCCTTGTTACGATGTATGCAAGATGTGGGAGCATAGAAGATGCCAAACGTGTATTTGACAAAATGGCTGTTCAGGATGTAATATCATGGACTACAATAATTACAGGATATGCTAAATCTGGGCATATAGATCATGCACGCCAGCTATTTGACAGTATGTCTGAGCGAAATGTAGTATCCTGGAATTCGATGATTGCAGCATATGTCCAGCATGGGTGTGGTGAAGAGGCTTTAAAACTGTTTGGTCAAATGCATCAGGGAGGAATCAATCCAGATTGGATCACCTTTGCTTGTGCTCTGGGTGCAAGCGCCAGCTTGGCAGCTCTGAAACAGGGTAAGCAGATTCAAAGCCACATCATCAAAGCTGGATTTGAGTCCTATGTTTTTGTGGGTAATGCCCTTATCACCATGTATGCCAAATGTGGAAACATAGAAGATTCATACCATCTATTCCACAGTATGTCTAAGAGGGATTCGGTTTCATGGAATTCTATTATCACTGGATATGCTGAACATGGGTATGGCAAAGAGGTCCTTCAGTTGTTCAAACAAATGCTACAGACAGGCATTGATCCAGACCACATTACATTTATTAGTGTTCTTTCTGCGTGCAGCCATACAGGTTTAGTCAATGAGGGTCGCCAGTACTTCAATTCCATGAGTCAGGATTACAATCTCATGCCAGGAATTGAGCACTATGCATGTATAATTGACCTTCTTGGCCGAGCAGGCCTCCTGAATGAAGCAGAGGACTATATCAATACTATGCCATATGAACCTAATGTGGGTATCTGGGGAGCAATGCTTAGTGCTTGCAGGATCCATGGTAATCTGGAGTTAGCAATATGGGCTGCAGGATGCCTCTTTGAGTTGGAACCACAAGACTCTGGATTGTATGTGTTGCTTTCAAATATCTATGCCACTGCGGGCAGGTGGGAAGATGTAGCAAAGGTGAGAAAATTGATGAAAGATAGGAGAATTAAAAAGAATCCAGGATGTAGCTGGATGGAAGTCAGGAATATAGTGCATTCATTCACTGTAAATGATAGCTCACACCCACAAATTAGGGAAATCCATTCATTATTGGAGGCCTTGTCTAGGCAGATGAAGGATGCAGGGTACATTCCCAACACGAACTTTGTGCTTCATGATCTGGAGAATGAGGACAAGGAACAATCTCTCATTCACCACAGCGAGAAGTTAGCTATTGCTTTTGGGCTTATAAGCACCCCAATTGGTACACCGATCCAGATTTTTAAGAACCTGCGAGTGTGTGGTGACTGCCACACAGCCATTAAGTTTATCTCCAAGACTTGTGAACGAGAAATTATGGTAAGGGATGCTAACCGCTTCCATCATTTCAAGGATGGCTTCTGTTCTTGTGGGGATTACTGGTGAAATGGCAAATATGAATGCTTTCATAATTCATTATCCCACTTATCTTGTGGGCAGAGAAATGATCAGATTTGACAGCAGGGTTGATCATATTTGTTTGGAAGGATTTTGTTTTGTATGAATGATTACTTTGGATACACCCATAATTTTTGCAAGGTTGGGATCATGCCATACCTTGAAATATTTCTAGTACTCAAGAATTAAAGTTGATAAGTTCTCCATACATTGGCCTTCTTTCTTCAGAAAGTAGCTATTGTTATGGGTTTACAGACCAGTCCATTCAAAAAACCTATGCATATTTTGGAGAGCCCTGTTGTGGACTTGCACAGTGCACACAGTAGCTAAGTTCATCTCCAAAATTGTTAAATGAGAAATTGTATTGAGGGGTGATACTGCTTCTGTCATTTCAAAGATGGATTATTCTTTGCGGATTCTACTGGTGAAACTAGAAACACAAGCAGTTTCATCATTCTGCTTAACTTCTTATCGGGGTACGTGGATTAAAGTGTGACAGTAAGGCTGATCAGAGTTGATGGGCAAGGTTTTATTTATTTGAATGATTCTCTGGGAGTCTGCAAAGGGTGCCCTTCTGACAATCAAAATTTAAATACCCCAGGCAGAAGCAGCGCATTACTTTTGGTCACACCTATCGGTGTTATTCTCTCCACTTTTGGTCCGGGATGGACATTGATCTCCAAAAATCCTAGATTCCTGAAGAATATTTGTCGTCCTTTAAATGACGACAGGATAAATGGTTTACAGTTATGGGATGTAGTTTCAATCCTGGGAAAATCTATTTATCGGGAGGTGGAACAGTTACCATAAGTTCCTGGGCGAAATATTTAATTGAAATGCGAAGCTCCAGCTAGCTTATATTGCATTTCTTTTTCTGGAGGGCAGCTAGCGGGGGGCACAACTCGTTAGGCGAGCGCTTTGTGTATTTTGAATTTTCAGTGTTCTTCTGGGCAGTTATTCCATTTTGCAGGTCTTTTTGAAGGTTTGTAACACCTCTTTCTTGTTTTTGCAATTGGCTGAATTGTAAAACCTCAACTGTAGTGTTTTTCTTTAAGCAGGAAGGCAGGAATGGGTTTTCTCGAGGGTTTCTTTGCACAACAGACACGCTGCTTTTATTTACGGAGGATTATGCCCAAACCAGGGCTGTTTTAGAGATATTTTTGTTATGGTTTCATACGTATTTTGATGTCCGCTCTTTCTATGAGTAGTTCATTTATCTATAGCAAGATTTTCTGAGCACTAAGTTCAAGGGATTGGATCTAATGGGTGGCAACTAAGAGTTTCATATGAGAGGTTTAAAGTCTACCTTTTGTGGAATTTGTAATAATTAGTAATATTTTTAGCTTTTATGAAGAACGTTACAACTTTTTATGAATTCTAGAATTGTTGTGAAAGATGTGAAGGACTTGAATTTGTAATAATTAGTAATATTTTTAGCTTTTATGAAGAACGTTAAAACTTTTTATGAATTCTAGAATTGTTGTGAAATATGTGAAGGACTTGAATTAGGCAGGCTTGATTTCATTGAAGTGTTTTCTGTATTGATTTTTAATATATATATATATATATTGATTTATTGATTTTTAATATATATATATATATATATATATATATATATATATATATATAATTACTCAGGTAAGCATCTTGCGGAACTCTATAGAGAAGAATATCCATGAAACTAACTTCAGCCATTTAAGCCATTTTACTTGTGTTGAATATCCATGAAACTAACTTCAGCCATTTAAGCCATTTTACTTGTGTTCAATGGCCTATCGGCGTTCACCAGCCATAAGTTTAGTGGCTGTGCTAGTAGCTATAAGCCGCCATATTAGAGATACGTTCAAGTAGTGCATATCTCTGATGTTTCTTTCTTCTATAACATAAAGGAACGGAATTTTACAAATGACAATTAATTGTCAATGAAAAGTTTAATTTGGCCTTCTTTTTGTATGCTAGTAATTAGGGGTCTGTCAACTGGTATCAGATTTCATTGTTCAATTGTCAGGACGTCAAGGGTATATTTGTTCTGTTATTTGAGCAAGTTTTATGAAACAATTTGTGAAGCACGTTGTAAGCATGCTGATAGTGGGTTTACCAGGAGTTAATTTAACTAAGAGAGAGAAGCCAGGAGGAAGGGAGAGAATTGATTGCCTTTAATAAAATTATGTTCCTTTATGATTTAGAGGCAATAAACAACACAGATATTAACAACTTGTAACAAGGAGATGGAAGGAATGGTTATAGTGTGCTTTTGTTAATCACAGCCAGATATGGTTATAGTGTGCTTTTGTTAATCACAGTCAGATAATCAGGACTTTAACCTGGGCATAAGAGGAAGGGGTAAAATCCAGGTATTAATACTTGCACTTATTTTATTTCCGAGTTTATTTATTGAAGCAGACAACACTTTTGAGGCAATGAAAGAGAAAAGGCTTCCGTGTAGACTTCAAGCTCAAAGTGCTAGCAGGGTATTCCAATGAAGCGGAAGGGATCGTGTTAGAAATGAAAAGAGAATATAAGGGTTTTTTTTTTTTAAGCTGCATAAAAGATTATATTATAGTACAAAAAAGATTACAATCATCAGGTGAGGCTGAATATAACATTCTAGCGCTGCTGAAGGTGCCAATATTACAAAAAGAGTGCTGAAAAACAAGCCTAGAGGCTGAGACTAGATAGCCACCAATCAGGAAAGACATAAACTGAGAGTAACTCTGTACTAGGCAGAGATAACAAAAACAAAAAAGCAAAGTATCAGAACCAGGAGTGCACTGCTCAACACAAGCTGCATCAAGAGCTAGCTTCCGTGCCTTTGGAGTCATGGATGTCCTCAGAGATGGGGTAGGGGGCGAAGAAGTCATCTGTCCACTGCTGCTCCGGGAGCTTGATGGGCAGGGGCTCGACTTTGTGCGAGAGAATCATGTCCGTCTCATCCTTGCGGATGCGCTTGTATTGGGCGACTGCAATGGTAGAGGGAACCAGAAAGGAACTCCCAAGTGGGGAAGCGCCTTGAACCACAACTGCAGCGGGGGAGTCAGGTCCGGAGGTTTGTCTGAGAGCAGGAGCGACATCCTCAGAGAGTCATGTAACGAGCTGCCGGCCGCTTGCGCAGCCACTTGCGAGTTGGCACCTTTGTTATGAATAGAAGTCGCCTCCCCGGAACTTGCAATTGGACCTTCCGGACCAACTCCTATGGGTGGAGCCTAATGAGGAAACCAGGAGTAGTGGCGACCCGTGAGGCTGGCTTCCAAAGCAACCAGAATTCCATCCAAATGGGCCATGTTGGACCTTGTGTCCATGATGGCCATCTTAGCCAAGTTCCAGTTTGTGAGCATCTCTTCCCCTAATGTACCAATCAAATTTTTAAGGAGCTAGTAATGATTCACCTGAGTTCCAGGGCTGCCAAAGGCAAGGATCTCCGCAACGTTTCTTGACTCCCAATCGTCCACCAGGTGACGGACCGGCATGGAGACATTATCCTTATATCCAATGTTTGCAAGGATCTCCTTCTCAACAAACGCCGCTTTGCCTGTGCCCTGGCCAGAGCCACGCCTGGAGGTACCGCGCGTGCGTTTCATGGCTGTTTTGGAGATTTCACAGGGGAATTGCACAAGGGCCGAACTTTCTGCAAAGGAGGCAGAGAGCGAATAACGTAGACGGGTAATGATCACAGGAGGATGAACATGGAGCTTCATATCCCGGAGGAGGGCTCTGGGAGGGAGGGGCATCGAACGAGAGGGAGTAATGGTGAAGTGAAACCAGCAAAGACGACAGGACGTAGGGAGCTGGTCCGGCGTTAATGCCACCCATCAGGCCATGTGGGCGAGGAGAGCTGGAGCATGCGAGAAGGCCAGCTGGGGTGTAGTCATATCCGGAGTAAATGCAGTGTCTCGGGAGGAGCCCATCCTAGGAGCTGGTGTAGGGGGGAGGTGACGTGTCCACTCCAACTGTCCTGTTGGCGGTTGATGCATCACCCGGATCCGGGATAAGGTTTTCGCTCTCAATGTAATATGAATTTTCATTAAACGATGCAAAGTTTCATCTAAGTTCATCTCTTGAATTAGTAGTTGACATGTCAAAATTAGAACTTATAAAATACCCCTTGTGGCTATAAATAAGAAACCATGTAGATACCCAAGTTAAATGGCATTTTAGTTGCATCAAGTGCTGCAGATTTCATATCACTATGGACAAAATAACTTGCAAAGCATTTCAAGTATATCACAAAATAACTTGCAAAGCATTTCAAGTATATCACCTTTTAAAGAAAGCCTAAGGCTATATGGTTTGGCATCACACTAAATGGGAAGATAAAGGAATATTGCTTTGGAACTACTTTGTCCAATATTTTAATTCTTTATAACCAAATTGTTTTTTTTTTTATGTTGATATGGCACATGTTAGTTCCAAAAAATAAATATATAAAAAAATATTAGCCTTGATTTGATTTACAAGAGAGACAATGAGTTAAATATTAGTTTTATAATAATTTCAAATTATAATTGGGTAAATTGCAAGTATTTTACTTCATGATTAATTAAATATTGCAATTTTTGTCTATTTGTAGGATTTATGTCTTATCATTTGCAACACAATTCCAAATTGGAATTGTTAATTTAATAATAGAAAAATGAGTTAGATATTAGTTTTGGGTAGTTGACTATTTTATTTCATAATTAAATAATTAATGCAACTTTTGCTTATTTATAGGATTTATGTGTTATTATTTATAGCACGATTCTAAATTGGAATAGTTAGTGTGGACAATTATAATGGAAAATCTAATGGAAAATATATTGGATTATTTATTGTTAAGTAATAATATAACAATGAGTTAGATATTAGTTTTGTAATAATTGCAAATTAATCAATAACTGTGTAAATTGCAACTATTTTTGCTGGTAAGTGTTATCTTGTACAACTCGATTCCAAATTGAAAAAGAATGGAAAATATATTGGATTATATATTGTTAAGTTAGCAACACAACAGAACAATGAGTTAATAATAAAACAATGAGTTAGATGCCATCATAGATCCATATTAAATCTTGCCCTATCAAGAGGGATAAAATCTTTTTAGGGACAAATCTCTTTTAAAATCCTAAATTTGAGAAAATGTTTGCACCTCAAGAGATTTGATCCCTGACATGATTTTTTTTATTCAAACTTTATTATTCCTTATATTCAAACAATCCATTCTTCAATCAAATCTGTATGAGTGATACTAAGTGGTATCAGAGCACATTAACTCCTTTATACATGAACCTGCAGAATTTCCCGATTGAGAGACCATATTTTGCACACAAACTTTGGATAAAGTTTTGCACGAAGATAGAATTAAGTCTTTATTTTTGTAGATGAAGTGAACATAGATCAGGATAAAATTGACCGTTAAATAAAGTAGAACTTAATGTTGTGATAGAAAACAACTAGAGTATAAAATTCCAAATTCCAAGTTGGGGAAGAAGTTGGCTTGAACTAGTTGTTTTCTTGTGGGAATAATGTAGTTGGCTTGAATTAGTTGTTTTTTCATGGGAATAATGTAGTTGGTTTTCTCGTGGGAATAATGGAGGTGAAGGTAGCTTCGGGGTTGGATGAGTTGGTTGCAAGGGAATACCTTTATTTATAATAATAAATAATGTTATTGTAAAATCAATTTTAATTTAAATCACTCTTGGCTTTATATATATGATGATGCATTGGGAATTTGATGATTTTGGGCATACTGCCTAACCTTGCCTTTTGCCTTAATTAGTATCAATGTGAGGTTCATGTTTTGGAAGTTAGTGGGCAATGTTGGTGTTGGTATTTTTCAATATATATTTAATCTATGTGAATTAATAATAGGTTCTTAACTGTTAGTTATTCTTAGTTGATTGTTAGGCTTCTTCAATCTTATAAATTGAGATTTGCTTTTATATTTTAATAGATTTTATTTTTTTTATAATTCTCATTTACCATCTCAATTTTAAAAATTGAGAACTGTTTTTATATTTTAATGGATTTTTATTTTTTTTTCTCATAATTCTCCTCTACCATCTGAATCTGAATCTTATAAATTGAGACTTGCTTTTATATTTTAATAGATTTTTTTCTTTTCATAATTCTCATTTACCATCTGAGTTAATCCCAGATCTTTACAGATACAACCCTTACTCTCATATATCTTGAGGATCCCGAATCGCTTTGTCAGAATTTCAACGCTATCAATCTCATCTGCTGCCTACACGGGCTTCTTGTTCTGTCAACGCCCTGTTCTTTCGTGGACTCTATTGGAGTTTTGTTTGTGGTGATTTCACGATCCCAAATCACAACAAATTCATTGAACCTGACCCATAAAAAAAACGCAATGTGTATCGGCTACTCTGTGGTTTATGGGCCATTATCTCAGATATGGGTGTTTCTGCACATAACTTGGCTCGTTTTACATGGTAGGCATGCCTGTGGCAATGCTACTGGGTTTTATTTTCAACAAAGGTTGGTCGGTTTGTGGTTGGCACTTCTGCAGCTCAAGTTTTTTTACGCTTTTCAATCACTTCCTTTTCTTGGATCATATTGATATCGACGTGTTTTATGTTTTTTCTGGTCAAATAAAACCATAGCTCTGAGCTTATCTCGATTGCTAATTCCCTCAATCCAACTAACAACGAACCGGTCAACTTTTAACCCCGATAGCCCATACCTAGTGGCTCCTCAGTGGCTTTTATATCCGGGATCCTGGAGTGGTTTAGATCTGAGCACTTTACAGATCCGTGGCTTGGCATTTTTTTGTTTTGGTCACCTCAGATCTACGAACATGGTGTTCTGTTATATGGCAAGGACGGAGAGGAGAGCGGAGCAAGTGCCAAGAGTTCAAAATCTGCGGATTATGCCATCTCTAGCCTGTGTGACAGCCGATTCTCCTGTCATAGGTCGGCCTGGTAGTCCGCATTTGGGTTGCTGGAATCCGTTGTTTCTCTTAGATCTGGTTGTTTTTGCTCCTTCTCTGAGCCGCTTATAAAGTATACTACCTGCCATAACAATTAACCCGATCAACAAGTCGCAACACTCAAAGTTGGCCATTTCACTCATGGGTATTACACCTATGGTGGTAAGAAAATTTATGCCACATCTATTTCCTTTGGGAGTTTGACTTACAAGCTTTTGGGATTTGCCTGTGGCCGGGCGATCTCCTCCTACCTTATTGGCAACTTTGTGTTTGTGCCTTTGGAGGTCGTGAAACGTTGTACAGAGTGCGCCTTACAATGTTGTCTTAAACATCATACTACATGTCTGGTTGTACTGGAGTTGGTATACCGCTGTGGTTTGATGATCAGAATTTGAAGGGTTAGTTTTAATTTCAATTTTGAAGGGCATATATTCAACTACCCAGGGTTATATAAATAATTTCACAATTAAGTAAACCTTTTATATAAAAAATTATGAAATAAAATATTTATTTTCCAAATCTTTACAATCTAAGTTTAAATGTGGGATTGAATAGTGGAGGTGCAGGGAAGTGGATGTGTGAATGTCTACAAACCCTTTTTTTTTTTAAATGCAAACTCTGAATGCACATGTCCTTCTATTTTTAGTGCAAAATGGTAAGGAAGTTCTATTACAAATCCCGTAAATCAATTAGAGATAGAAATAGGGACCCACTAATGCAAGGTCCCTCTTTCAAACCAACAACAACCAAGAACAACCGAAATAGCCTTTCATTAATGCTTGATCCAAACAAGCTTCAGATAAAGAGAGAGCCAGGTGATCACTGAGGTAATTTAGGAGCTATCTCTAGTTTCTTTCTCCATGGATGGGGATGCATGTTTGTATATTTCGAACAACCGAAATAGCCTTTCATTAATGCTTAATCCAAACAAGCTTAAGATAAAGAGAGAGCCAGGTGATCACTGAGGTGATTTAGGAGCTATCTCTAGTTTCTTTCTCCATGGATGGGGATGCATGTTTGTAGATTTCAATCAGCACAGTGAAGGGTGAAAGAAGAATCTTAAAAAGTAGCAACTCTTAATGGATTGTGAATGGCAGCAATGTTAGTTACAAAAAACATAAGATTTCCAATGCCTAGCTCTAAACAGAGCACTCTGTAATTCCATGGATGCCATCATTCCCACGATGTGAATAGTGATCCAATGATGTCCCTATCAAGTCCATTATCCTTTTGTTATTAATGAAATCAAGAAAATACTTAAATCTCAATCTTGCTGAGATTAGATATTAGGTTCACTAGATTTTCCATTGAATTCTTAATTACAGTGGAGTTAAGGTTCTACCTTTTACCTCTCGGTAAATCGCAAGTGTAAGTGGTATGATTTCATACTTGTTCTTTGGCTATTAATCCTTTAAGACACACAAACTCTGATTCTCCATTCATGTATCCACCTAACAATGCATTTAATAATCCTTTTTTTTTTCAGGAGCCATACTTGGGATAGTGGTATGATTTCATACTTGTTCTTTGGCTATTAATCCTTTCAGACACACAATCTCTGATTCTCCATTCATGTATCCACCTATCAATGCATTTAATAATCTTTTTTTTTTCAAGAGCCAGAATTGGGATTTTGGGAAGTAGTTGGAACTTGAAATTACTAGGAGAGGGATGTCTATTCTTGAACAGGGACCAGTAGTTGTCATAGCTGGTCCCACACAACCACCAAATATTGACATAAAAACACCCAAAAAATGTACATAAATATTTCATATTAAGTGCAGTAAAACTTTAAATTATGTCCAAAAATTGCCCATTAACTGATTGGGCCAACATGTGTCCATAAATAGTCTTTATGTGCAAAAGAGTACAAAAAATCTTGTCCCAACTACCTACAAATCTGCCTAGGCATGCAAAAGTACATGAACTACTAAATAACCCTCCTTGTATTTTCCACCTGCTGCACGGTACCTATCAAATCAACACCCACGGATATCTATTGGAGCATAAATATCCCATCCAACATGAAAACCTGTTCAAGAACAAGGATGAGAGTGTCAGCCATAATTGCATGGTTGTTCAACAATCCAACCCACTGCCTTCAATAAATGACACCTACCCATTAAATGCACCCATTAAACAGATGAAAGCACAAGGATCATGAAACAGATGAAGGCACAAGGATCCACCATGACAAGTTCCCAGCCATTGGATCACATTTAAATCAATCCACAACACACATTCAAATTTGAGAGATTGCAATCCATGTGCACCCTTCTTACCAATCGAATTCAACAGCAAACAACTATAAAAGAACCACAACCTTTACTGAAGTTGCATTTCAGACATTCAAACTGCAGAGTGTGTGCACAGTGGAGACATACCATTAGAGAGTGTGTGCACAGTATAATCAAGTAACTGCATAATAGTATTGTTACTTCTATATCTGTTATAATCAGCTTCAATGTTTATGTTATTTCCATTTATGTTATTTATATTTCTGTTATAATCAGCTTCCAGTTTCCTTCTATATAATCAGCTTCCCTTGTAAATGTGCAAGTAGTTGTAGGGATGGAAAGAGTCAACAATGCAAGGAGAACAAGTCGTCCGTTGAGCAGGGGTGCCTAACTACGCTGCACCTCATCGGACGAGGAGAGGGTCGATCATTCAAATGCCAACAATGCTCCCAGAAATGTTGTTGAGAATGACCATGTGGTGGTAGAGGACACTGTTGTCCCACCATCAACCACAGAGCCACCGTCAAGCACAGTTCAAGGGATAAGTTCAACCACCAAAATCAGTGCAATAAGAGGCTGGACAAAATAAGACATGTTAGCTACGATTGATGATATAGAGTTCAATGGATATTCCATTTGTGCAACTGCTAAAAAACATGGAGTTGTTACCTCATCAGTACATTATTGGATAAATGGGCTCACACATACAAAGCGCAGAGGGCTTGTTACAGTTATGATTGAAGAGGAGGAGGCCGAGGTGGTTTAGTGGTGTAAGGAGATGGCTCAAATGGGACATGGGCTAGAGCTGATACAACTAAAATCCACAGTAGCTCAAATCTGTCAAGGGAGGCCAAATCCCTTCAAATTAGATGGTTTTCCTGGTAAGTCATGGTGGTTTGGGTTTAAAAAAGAGAATCTAGACCTTGTGTTGTGTATAGCTGAGGTCCTAGATAGAGATAGGGATCTAAATCTATGCCCTGGAATTCTGACTAAGTTCTATGCCACCCTTTCTGGTGCATACGAGAAACATGGTTATGCTCCAGACCATATATGGAACTATGATGAAACAGGTTTATAGGAAGGAAGGAACTGTGGCATGCGTGTAATTTCCAAGAGAGGGAGTCGCAATGTGCCAAAGATTTTTCCTAGGAGCAGGGAGTGGATCCCTATTCTATGATGTGTCAATGCAATTGGTGCTTCAATCCCTGGATTTTATCTATTTAAAGGTAAAACTCAACTCAAAAACTATATACAGAATTGTGGACCAGGTGCATGCATGGCTGCACATCCCCATGCTTGGATGACTAAAGAAATCTTTTTGAATTGGTTTACTCACTTTGCTGCATCTATACCAGGCGGTGTCTCACCTGTAAATAGACACCTGCTAGTTTTAGATGGACATGGAAGCCACATTGTTGTGCAAACAATTGAGGCTAACAATTTGGGCATCGACCTGTTGACATTGCCTGCTCATACCACTCACAAATTGCAACCCCTAGATGTCAGTGTGTTCGGGCCTTTCAAGAACTATTTCAGGGGTGAGCGAGCTTCGTGGATGGAAAAGAATCCAGGGGTGGAGGTAAAAAGGTTTGAGCTAGCCGAGCTTGCAAGTAAAGCCTTTAAAAGGGCTCTCACACCTTCAAATATCAAGGTCGGGTTTAAGAGGACTGGAATATGGCCACTGAATTTTGAGGCTCTCATGCATGATACTAGTTGTAGCCAGGAATTTGAATTGGATGGTCAGGAAGAAGGGGATGTCCAAGCACATGTTGATGGCCAAGAAGATGTGGAAGTAGAGGAAGACGTTGTTGCTGCTGATAATATGATATCCCTCTCTCAAGGAGGACCCTACTATGGTGATGATGATGAACATGTAAGTGAAACACAATATAGCAATGAACCATTTGACAGTAACATGGATTTTGTTAGACTAACTAAAACAACTGCAACTTCTGCATGTGATCTTCTTAATGTCTCTATTGATCATGCAACTATCAATGAGAATGTCAATGAAAACGTTGATCATGCTCCAGGAAGCAACAATGGAGAATTGACTTTTCCAAGGTAGGTTACCCCACCATTATGGCTGGAAGAAGCCATGATGAATTTGGACAAAAATAATGTCTCAAGAATCAATGAAGAAAGCATGAACATGCCTTCACAACCAAGAGAATTGGACGATGAAATTGTTCGTTATTTTGTGGACAATGGAAATCTGGAAGAAGATACTGTCCATAATGAGGTTCCAGCTAAAGAGGAAAATATGGTTCAAATAGATCAGGAGAACATTGACCCAAATATTGAAAGGCAAGTGTCAAGCAAGGAGCAACAAGTGTTAACGAAGGGCCAGTTGCTTGGTGGGTTCCTGAAGCTACCAGTAGAGAGAGTGTTAGCAAAAAGAAGGCAAGCAACAACAGACAATCTTCGTCTATGCTGAAGTTCACAGTTACTCACCTCAGAAGACTATATAAAACTATTAGTTGAGTCTGAGCATAGGAAACTTGAAATCCAGGATTTAAAACAGAAAAAGAAGGACTTAGCTAAAGAAAAGAAGGCTACAAGGATTGCTGCAACAAAACTTCAAGCATAGGAAAGGCTTGAAATAGAGAAAGAAAGACAAGAAAAGGCTCATAAAAAACAGATGGCAAGGCAGGAAAAGGAATTGAGAAAAGCTCAACAATTGCTTCAAAAAGAACAAGGGTTGGCAGAAAGGGTTGCCATTGATGCAAACATAGTGGAAGGGAGTAGGATGATGCCAAACACATTGGAACATATTGCAGATAATACTCCATGTTTCCAAGACCTCCTAAACATCCAAGTCCCCCGCTATCAACAAGTGCGCATGCCCACTTTATTCCCTCCTACCAGTGCAGGTGTCAATCGTATGTATGATTATCGAGGGGCTCAACCTAATGCAGGGGTAGTAGCACAAGTGTGCACTGTGGCTACTCAATTCCTCCATGGCTACAAGAAGCAAATTGGATATCATATGGAGGCAATCAACCACAACCTAATCAGCCATTGTTAGGTAGGCCAACCAATTTGGCTCAAGCAGGAAACTCAACAATATTGGGCAGTGAAGATCTTGGAGGACATCAAGCATAGGGGTGTCATATAGGGGTTCCAAATTTTTTGTTGTGACCACATTGCAATGTGGGTTTTGTAATCACTAGCTCTAATGTTTGTAACATGGCCATTTTGGATACAATCCTAGACCATTTTGGATACAATCCTAGGTCATAGCGTTCCCTACTGTGTGCATCATTGTAATCAAGGGTTTATCATACGGTTTAATATACAATTTCATCATTTCAACAACACGCTGTAATGTGCCCTGATTAAACATTTCACCAACAATTTCTTGGATGAGGTTAGTTTCAACAATATATTCATTGTTTTTGTATTTAATGTTTCATTTGACAACATTTGAAAGACCTAACTTTAAAGTATTTTTAAGTGTGTTTTTTTTAATGTACAACTCTTCCGAGATGACACCCCTATGTTTCCTTCCTTCTATAGATCCTTATATTCCTTATATATAGAGCAATAAATATAGATCCCTATATTCCTTCTATGATGTATGTGGCATGGTCTAGATCCTTAAACATGGACTATAAGCCTTAAAGTAACAGTTAAGATAGAAACCCATCACTATAAATTTGGTCCTAAACTATAAATTGGGTGTTTGAACCCATCACTACTATTCCTAATTGTTAAAATTGGAGACATAAGCATCTTGTAGGCCAAAGGTTCTTTATTTAGGGCCTAAATCATTACTTAAATTTCTCTAATATTCCTCTAATATGTTAAATTTCCCCTCTGTAGGTGTTGGGTTGGGATTGAGGGCTAACTTACGGATGGTTTATGAGGCCCATAGTAATTATGGTTGGGGACTATATTCCTAGTGTTTGGGTTTGAACCATTACTTAGGTTGTGATACCCATCCATGCAATGCTAACTCATAAAAACATGCCCATATTTCTCTCCTAAGACTAATAATGCTTCTTTAAGGAATGTTCCATGGAGGGATCTCATGCATGACTTATTACACCTAAGAGCAATGAGTATGACCTAAATATAGTGTTCTAACTTTGAGAGATGGCTTGGGACACAAGACCCACCTTTGTTTTACCTAATCCTTGAAATAGACTCTAAATGCCAATGATTACTTCTACAAGGTTTGAGTCATGGTTTAGTTGGTTGTGCAATGCATATGAGTCATGGTTTAGTTTAGTTGGTTTAGTTGGTTGTGCAATAGGCAAAACACTCATATTTACAATCATGCCATGTAAACTATTATCAATTATTCAGCCCATAGAACCTTCATGCAAAATACAATTTCACCATTTCAACATAACTCTGTAAATAAACAACAATTCTACATGACAAGTTCGCATAACAAGTTTGCATAATAATTTTGCATAAAAACAATTATGGAACTCTTTAATAGGCAGGCCTAGCATATCCTTCATCAACAATTTTGCATATCAATTACGCATTATAACAATTTTTTAACTCTGTAATAAGCATAAACCCATACTGCAGGGATTGCAACTCTGCAATAAATCCATAAACCCTAACCCTACTACAGGGATTGCAACATAAACCAACAACAATTCATAAACCCTAACAAATTCACCTTAACCCTAACCCTACTACAGGGATTGCAACACAAACCAACAACAAAATAAATTCATAAACCCTACTACAACATAAACCATACTACTCATATTTACAATTATGCCATATAAACTATTATCAATTATTCAACCCATAGAACCTTCATGCAAAATACAATTTCACCATTTCAACATAACTTTGTAAATAAACAACAATTCTGCATGACAAGTTCGCAAAAAAAAATTGCATAATAATTTTGCATAAAAACAATTATGGAACTCTGTAATAGGTAGGCCTAGCATATCCTTCATCAACAATTTTGCATTTCAATTATGCATTATAACATTTTTTTAACTCCGTAATAAGCATAAACCCACACTGCAGGGATTGGAACACAAACCCTATTGCAGGGATTGCAACAATTCATAAACTCTAACAAATTCACCTTAACCCTAACCCTAACAAAATTCACAAACCCTAACCAACAACAATTCATAAACCCTAACAAATTCACCTTAACCCTAACCTTACTGCAGGGATTGCAACACAAACCAACAACAAAATAAATTCATAAACCCTATTGCAACATAAACAAATTCATTATTCATTATTCACCATTCATAATTCATTATTCAACATTAACAAGAGCACAATTCCAGCATAATAAGGAGCACAATTCATAACAAAAAAACGTAATGCGAAATGCAATTCACCACTGCTGCAAATGCAACATAAACCACAAGCAGGAGCAGGCTTGACATACCAATTCCCGACAGCGTCAAACAGTTCAAACTTAAACCAACAAAACGTTGCAGCAGCGAATGCAACATTAACCTACTAATTCACCAAAATTAACCAAAATTCAACTGCAGCGAATGAAACATAAACCCTACTGCAACATAAACACCACTGTAGCGAACCCACCTAGAAATGCAACATTAACCTAGTACCTAGCAATAAATGCAACATTAAACCTAGAAATGCAGCAGAAAAGGTCCACACAATCCCCAGTAGGTTGAGAGTGTTGAAAAACATAGTCGCAAGTATGGCTGGTAGGAATCCTACCAGTGAGCCACTGAATGAAGCCACCAACGTGCCACTGCAGCGAATGGACCAGGAACCCACGAACAAAGACAACGTTTTGCCACCGCAGCGACTAGAGAACAAACCCACGAAGAAACTCGAGCAGGAAGCCACCATCGCCACAGAACGAACGCGAGCAGGAAGCCACCACCGAAACCACGGGAGCAGGAACCCACCATCTCCACCGAACAAAGGCGAGCAAGAAGCCACCATCGCCACCGAACAAATGCGAGTAGGAATCCACCACCTCCACCACTGAAGCCACGGGAGCAGGAACCCACCATCTCCACCAAACGAACGCGAGCAAGAAGCCACCATCGCCACCGAACGAACGCGAGCAGGAAGCCACCACTGAAACCACCGAAACCACGGGAGCAGGAACCCACCATCTCCACCACCGATCCGAGGATAAACCATGTCGTGGACACCACTGAACAACTGCATGCGCACCAGTGAACGAAAGGCGACCATGTCTGAAGCACCAAGCAAGAGAACGAGTCACTAACCAGCGCAGGATATCACCGTAGCGGAAGGCGAGGTGAACAAGGACCAGGGCAGGACATCACCACAGCAAAGGGCGAGGTGAACAAGGACCAGGGCAACAGAACGTTCACAGACCGGGCCCGAGCAGAATAACACGTGGGAAGAAGGCAAGGTCGTCATAAAGTGCATACGACCGTGTAAAAGTGCGCCACAAGCGCGGAGTTAAAGTGCCCAGCTACCCAACAGGTGGCGCTACCATGTCAGCCCGCAAACGCCACCTGCCGAGGTGGCCACGTGGCGTGGGGAGTGGATCCAGGTGGGGTGTCCAACAACTGGCATCCCTCCCCTATCATATCTATCTGGGAAATGGTTGGATCCCTTTGAAGGGCTATGACGTGTTCAATTTTGATGCCTGGGGCTATCCCCTCCACGGAACTGACCACTCAATGCATCGATCTCCAGCAGGGAAGTAATAGGACATAATTATGAAGGACAATTCTTCTGCTAAAAGGATAAACATGGAATTGTTTCAATTGAAAGCTATATAATGACTGCAAATGCCTTTTGAAGTAGAAAATATGGGATTAATGATGTATAGTTACACATGGTTTTATTCAAAAATGAAAAACTGGATGCATGCACTAAACCCACCCTGCATATCAATAAAGCATACACGAAAATGCAAAATATGATCGACATATCTTCCATTATCAGATGCCCATAATTATGTAGTATCAGAACTACAGAACTTTCCAAATGATATGAGCACATGTTCCTAGATTATAAATCCTTATAATTAATCCACAGGAAATGAAATTGAAGACATAATGGCACAAAAACTGCTACTAGGTCGAGTCAAGCAGAACAAGAAAGTTTCAATCTTGTCATGTGTTTTATGAAAAGAACGGGGAGGAAGGGCTAGGTATCACCATTGTCAATAATAGGATTTAGTTTTATGCACCAAATCGATTATTAGCTTACTGGAAAGCGATAAAGCCAGGAAACTGTGATTCTACGATGGTGGTGCGACAAGAGCTCCATGTGGGAAAAGGTGGTGTGTGGCCTTAAATTGTAACATGTAAATACATGAGCTATTTAGAACCAAAATAGGAAAATGTACTTTTTACAAGAATCTTCTTTTGTGTGCATGATTGGAGGGCGTACCATATAAGGAAAAAATGACATTTCTTTTGGATAGTCCAAGATAAAATAGTTTTTTTTACTGGAGGATTCTTCTCGTTAATAGCTTCTTAAATCCAGAAGGTTATGTTCACTCCCATTAAACCGCTACGCTGAGGAAAACATCATTATAACTTTACCAGAAAATAGAATACCTTAAAATTTTACAGTTTTAAGAATCAGTTTCAATGTATACACAATTGGAAGACGAATTCGAAACCTTATCTGTAAGAAGTAAGTTTTGATGTATACACCAGCATAAATCCATCTTAAGAGAGATCTATCGCACCGAGAGGGATCAAATTTCTCAAGGTTTATATCTCTCCTTTTTAAACTGCAAATGTTGACGAAGTGTTTTAATTACACAAATGAGTTACACAAATCCCCTACTGAGTTGTAGAATGTGCCTCTTCTTTGGCAAGAAGACGAATTAGAAGCCATCTCTGTAAATCTCAAAATTCGAAGCCATATCTGTGATTCATTTTTAGTTTTTGCTTTCAGCAAATTGTAGAAACGTTATACATAAACTCAATTTTATTATAATAAATTTTATTAAATGTTATAATTTTTTATATAATATAGAGTAAGTTTTATTATAATAAATTTTATTAAATGTTATATTTTTTTTATATAATATGGAGCAAGTTTTATTATAATAAATTTTATTAAATGTTATTATTTTTTATATATAATATTGAGTAAGTTGTGAAAGGTGCCCAAATTTATTTTTAAATTACAATGAGAACAATTATCATTAATTATATCCTAGAAATAATTAATTATTATCCTTATGGGAGAATGTAAGTTGACTTATAATTGTTATGCCACTTTATTTATCTTATTTCAAAACTAAATAAATAAAAAATAATATTAAGTAATTATAATAGGGGAGAAAGATTTAGCCGGCTAAAAGAAAATAAAAATACTATAGAAGTCCTCAACTCTAATATCGATGATCAAAAGTATCTCTCTATTTTAACTAATTAGAAAATTAATATAGCTAAGGTAAAAATGAACTCTCATGAACCGCATAGTGAAACATGACACTGAACAATTCCTAAAACACCATGGCCGAAAAATATTTGCCATCTCTGTGAGACTATATTGATGATGAAAATCACTTTCTCTTAGAGTGCCCTGTATACACCCACATTAAATCACAGTTTCATAATCTTTGCTACAATACAAACCATCTTAACCTTTTAACATGTCAAAACTATGGCTACCTAGGAATGTTTTTTTCTAAGCTCAAAAGCATAAGAATAAAATTTTATAGCAAGCCAAATAATTCATTTCTTTTATTTCCTCTTAAGGCCCGATAGGCCAAGAATATGGTAAAGCTTCATAACCTTCTAACATGTCAAAACTATGGCCACCTAGGAATGTTTTTTTCTAAACTCTTTGAACATAGTGCTACGATGGTACTAGCACCAGCGTACCTGCAGAGGTGCCCCAGGGAGAGGGTGTCTTTTTTTCTGACCAAAAGGGGTGTTTAGTCAGCTTATTCTGAGGTGGGGTTATGGCCATACCTTCTGGTTTCTCCTCTGGAAGCTATGGCTTAATGGCATCGTTGAATGCCTCATAAAAGGGTTTGAAACCCCGAGGTTGGTGTCTGGGGCTTCCAAGGGTGGGTCACTGGGTCACATGACCCCGACCTTGTTTTATCACTCCAACGGTAGTTTCTTCAGCACTGAGGCACTTGCTTATCTTTCAAGAGCACCTCCAGCACCCTCCTGGCCCTCCATTCCACCAGTGCCCTCTCTCTAGGCCCTCCTTCAGAGAATGACATCCTCCTCCTTGGCAGACAGTCTGCTTGATGGGGGGGGGGGGGCATTGAGGGTTTTTCATCATTGATGGGGTTAGTTGGGGTATGATGAACCCCCCCCCCCTACGTAGTATGGCCTTCAGTTTGTTCAAATTTTGCCTTGTTCAACCATTTTGTTCATGTTTTGGTCAAATCTGGGGGAAAACACCCAATTTACCCACTTTTATCATTATTTTATATTTTTTTTTGTTTTAATTTTAAGTTGACATTTTTAATATTAAATTGACCTTATTTTATATAAAAGTGAGTGATAAATCATATAAATTCAACCTCCTCACTTCATTTTCATCATCAACTTTTGGGATAATTTCATTATGTCTGTTATTTTCTCTAACTAGGGCTCTTTGAAGGGATGCACACTCCTTGATGAAGGTTATTTTGCAAGTTTGAAGCATTTCTTGGAAGTTTTACTATTGTTCATGCCATTGCTAAGGTGAAGCTAGAGTTGTTTGCTTAACACATGCACTTCGAGGTATCTATACTTTTTGGTTTGATGTCTCTTAGTCGATTTGTATGAAATTGATGCTTGTTAGGATTGAATGGAAGCCATTATTGCTTCAATTTGTCTTGATTAGCATTTCATTTTTATCTTTTATCACCCTTGCATTCAAGCATGACCTTTAGATCTTCAAGTTTTGCTAGGCTAGGTCCCCTCAACGAATCCTAAATATTGTTGAGGTTAGCCCTAGTTGCCAAGATTTCCAAGTACCATCTCAAGGAGGGTAACTCCTCTCATTGATGCCCTAGGGTTTGGTAGATAGTTTTCTTTTGAAACTCTAGGTTGTTCATCTACTTCTAAACCTAAATTTCTGATTTGTGTATGTTTTTAAATATTATTGTTAATCTAGTTCTCTATGTTTGTTAGTCTTTATTTTATTTTATTTTATGAGTTATTAGTTAATTTTTAGTGGTAAAAACCTAATTTTAAACCCTAGATTTCAATGTTAAAACCTACAACTTAAATTTGTTTTTCTGAGTATTTAAGTGTTTTACCTTGTTGCAGAACCTTCCAACCCCTGCGAATTCCTCCAACCAACTTCCCTACCTTTGTTTTCTTTGGCATCCTACTCGCCTCCCTCTCTTCTCCAAGACTACACCCTCGGCCTCCCAAAATACCTCTTCGCTGGCCCCTGTCACTTGTTGCTCCCACAGTCTGAACTTGTTCCATACCTGCTCTCCCACAGTCCGAACCCTGTTGTTCTCGTCTGCTCCCTTCTCCATTTCACAGGTCCCTTTCTTCCTCCACCCAAGCTCCTCCTACTCGCAACCTTCCTCCTTATCCCTCATCTCTCCACTCCTTCCAGCTTCTATGCCATCCCTTCGCTACCATTTTTCCCACGAAACCCTCTTCTTCCATCAGCAAACACGGGTCTGCAATAAATATTGCAGACCCTGTGTATTTTCCCCTTGCCTCCTCATTTGTAAATAGAAAACAAAGGATCATACTAGCATTTTATCTAGGTTGACTGGAGTTAATTCTTGGAGTTACTTTCACCTTTTTCTGGGTCTTTCTGAGCTAATTTACTGTGTAAATTTAATATCATAATTTTACATATTGATCTGGAAAACCCTCATTTACAATGTTATTCTTTTATTTGGTTTGTTAGAGTAGTCTTTGAAGAAAGCACTTAATGTTGGTTTACACACTTGATCTCTGTAACTCTTTAAATTCAGTAACATACAGAAGATCTAATCTTGAATGGTTGATTGCTAATATTAACTCTTGAAATGTTTACGTTGACAAGCATTGGCACAATGCATGATTATCTATGAATGATATTAAATGCTAACAACAACATTTGGATTACCTTGGCATTTCAATAGTGGATGGTTGTAATCTTTTGAATTTCATTTGCTCATTCAATTATCTTGTATTGACCTACACCTTCATTGATGACCTAAGTATTGATGTAGCAGTGTGTTGGTTACCTTTTTAGCTAGTGCTAATGATTGCTAACTATTGAATGATGTTGAATCCTACTTTTCTACATTTGATATTGGACTAGCTTTCACTTTAGTGGTGATACATTCTTGCATTAAATGATCCTTGAGTTTTACTATTGAATGGTTATGATATCTCTCAAATATATTCGGTTACACATTGCCATATTAAGTGTTTATGAACTTTGCATGCTTAATTGCCGACATCAATTTACACATGTTGAATGATATAAAATGCTGAAAGGGATAACACAACTTTATCATTTAGATTATTGTTCTTTTAATTAGTTTAATAGTTAGTTGTATTCACCATTGGTTCTCTATTTGCCTGCAAACTAATTAGGCATTTCTACACCTATATTATAAGTGAGTTACCTTGGATGAATGGTTAAGGTATATGTAGTTACACATTTGCCATGATAGTTCTATGGGATACTTCTACTTGGAGGTTTCGACTTCCGAATAAGTTAGAACGGTGACCGAGGTGACATTGGGTCACTGATCTTATTTTTGCTTACTGGGAATTAGCCCTGCTAATTTTCCCGGTAACAATTTTGGCATCGTTGCCGGGGACGTTTTGAAATTCAAAGTGGTTTATCCGGATTCATTGACATCCTTGGAAAAATGACATTTGGTAAGAAAATTGAGGTAAGTCTTTGATTGGTATTTTGAAAATATTGTTAAGGACTATTTGCAGATCTTACCTGGCGACTCCACTCATTTAAAAGCAACTCCACTGGTTGATTTAGAACTCAATCCGATCATCTCATGTACGCCTTTGTTTTTGGTACTTTGGTGAGGTTTGTTAAGCTAACTTGGCAGGTCTCTCTTGGCTACTCCGACTAAAGAAATAACAAGAATACTCTACAAAGACAATGAAATCGGGTGAGATGGATTCTTCTTGTATAGAGGATGTTCCATTTGAATTTAAGGATCGTGATTATCCTACAGATACAGAAAACGAGATAGCTTTTGCTCCTCTTGATTTGTCAAAATTTCCTGGCATTCAGATGAGCTACCAGATATTTTTTGGTTCCCACTCAATTGCAGTCGTTGTAAGGCCGGGAACCATATTCAATGGTTCATGACGATGGATAAATAAAATCATGTCAAAAAGGAAGAAATCATTTACATGATAACATTTATTCATCACTTGGGAGGAAAGCCTCTTGCTTGGTTCGCAGGCTTAGAAAAAGCGACAATATCATCATTTGCAGAATTAATAGAAGCTTTATGTAGCTATTGGGATCCTGAGCACCGCGATAGATGGATGCCATATGTTGAAGATGCAAGGAACATGTTCGGTAAAGAAATCCATGAAGATCAATCCTTAGAAGTTTTATTTAAAGAAACTATTGTTCCAGGCCAAGAAAATGAAGTAATTACAGAAGATGAAGAACAAGAGGCCTTAGTTGAAGAAATTGAAGAATGTACACAAATGGTAAGTTCTCCATATCCTCAAATTATGGTTTCTTATGATATGTTGGCTCTATTGGAATAAATTTACAAGTATGCAAAAAACGATGATTATTGGAAGTTCATTGGCCCGCCAATGTACGATTCTTCTAGACCTTGTAGCTTGATGATGGATCCTCTCCCGAGCATATATATGGATAAAGAAGCTTGCTCTACCTCCGATGAAGAATGGATCAATCATTTTTCTTTGGTAAAGAATGCAGTAGTGCAAGAGGTGCTCCCTGTTGACAATGCTCATGTGCAAATTCCCTCTGCTATCTCTCAGTTCATGGTAAGCCTTAATCAACTACATTCTGCGAAAGTGTTCAACCCTTTTTGTCTAGTATCAATAAGTGGTCAACGATGTTTTCCAATAAAGGCAATACATGTATGTGGACAGGTATGATTTTATTTTCACATTGTAATGATTTATATTGTTTATCTTTTCGTTTAAAATGTGAAGGCTTGAATTGTGTAGTTGACAATTTAAAAATGATAAAGATCATTAGGGGCACTAACAGGATAATTATAAAGAAAAACAATATGCATGCATTTCCAAATGATTGTCCAAACAGGTTGCAGCTAATATGTGAAGGTTCGCAAGGTCCACCTCCACAATTGTTTTCTCGAATGGACAATCAAACAATTTTCAAGCTAAATTTTTTCTCAATGCCAATATATCCACGAGATGGTCCATACATTAGTCCGGTGGAAGATTGAATAAATGGAGCTTGTAAGAGTGGCTCTTCTCCATGGTAGCAGTATTACAGGTCCCGGATCCTCGTAGCCATCCAAACCTCACCTGATATCATGGAAGAGATCTTGGTAAGTGTTTGCTTCATGATCAATCAGGTTTTATCATGGATTCTATCCAAAGACAAAGGTAAAGCGACATGTATGAATTGTTTGTTGAAGTGATTACATTGGTGGTATGATTTTACCTAGTGCTTTATGTTTCTTATGTTTAGCATAGGTAGGATTAGTTATGGCATATACTGTTACTCATGCATCGCATTTGACGTTCTTCATGTTGACATAGGTTAGTCATTTGTTTATGCATTTATTTAGTCTGATTTGATGAGCAAGGCAGGACGGACGTGTCTGCCATGGGTATTTTGATGTCCTTGGTTATTTGATATGTGTGTAGGTCTACAGGTACCCAGATGATTCTTGGATTCTCGAGCACCCTCAGGAGGAGTACTCGTCTTGTAGTTGGAGCCAATGTTACAACAGTACCAGCATCAGTGTACCTAAAGAGGTTCCCTAGGGAGAGCGTGTATTTTTCCTGACCAGGAGGGGTGTTTAGGTAGCTTATTCTGAGGTGGGGTTATGGCCAGATCCTCTGGTTTCTCTTCTGAAAGTACTATAGCTTAATGGCATCGCTAACTGCCTCATAAAAGGGTTTGAAACCTTGAGGTTGGTGTCTAGGGCTTCCAAGGGTGGGTCACTGGGTCACATGACCCCGACCTTGTTTTATCACTCCAGCGGCAGTTTCTTCAGCACTGAGACGTTTGCTTATTCTTCAAGATCTCCTCCAGCACCCTCCTGGCCCTCCAGTCCACCAACGCCCTCTCTCTGGGCCCTACTTCATAGGATGCCGTCATCCTCCTTGGAAAATTGTTTGCTCGATAAAGGGGGGGCATTGAGGGTTTTTCATCACTAATGGGGTTAGTTGGGGCATGATGCTCCCCCCCTACGCAGTTTGGCTTTCAGTTTGACCAAATTTGGCCTTGTTTAGCCATTTTTCTCATGTTTGGGTCAAATCTAGGGAAAAACACCAATTTACCCACTTTTATCATTATTTTATATTATTTTTGTTTTAATTTTAAGTTGACATTTTTAATATTAAATTGAACTTATTTTATGTAAAAGTGAGTGTGAGATCATATAAATTCAATCTCCTCACTTCATTTTCATCATCAACTTTTGGGATAATTTCATTATGTCTACTATTTTCCCTAACTAGGGCTCTTTGAAGGGATGCACAGTCCTTGATGAAGGTTATTTTGCAAGTTTGAAGCATTTCTTGGAAGTTTTACTATTGTTCATGCCATTGCTAGGGTGAGGCTAGAGTTGTTTGCTTAACACATGCACTTGGAGGTATCTATACTTGTTGGTTTGATGTCTCTTAGTCAATTTGTATGAAAGTGATGCTTGTTAGGGTTGAATGGAAGTCATTGTTGCTTCATTTTGTCTTGATTAACATTTCATTTTTATCTTTCATCACCCTTGCATTCAAGTTTGAGCTTTAAGTCTTCAAGTTTTGCTAGGCTAGATCTCCCCAACGAATCCTAGAGATTGTTAAGGTTAGCCCTAGTTGCCAAGCTTTCCAAGTGCCATCTCAAAGAGAGTAACACCTCTCATTGATGCCCTGGGGTTTGGTAGATAGTTTTCTTTTGAAACCCTAGGTTGTTCATCTACTTCTAAACCTAAATTTCTGATTTGTGTATGTTTGTAAATATTATTGTTAATCTAGTTCTCTATGTTTGTTAGTATTTATTTTATTATTTTATGAGTTATTAGTTAATTTTTAGTGGTAAAAACCTACTTTTAAACCCTAGATTTCAATGTTAAAACCTAAAACTTAAATATGTTTTTATGAGTTTTTCTGTGTTTTACCCTGCTGCAGAACCTTCCAAATCCTGTGACTTCCTCCAACCAACCTCCCTACCTTTGTTTTCATTGGCATCCTACTCGCCTCCCTCTTTTCTCCAATCCTACACCCTTGACCTTCCAAAATTCCTCCTCGTTGGCCCCTGTCACCTGCTGCTCCCACAGTCTGAACCTGTTCCAGACCTACTCTCCCACAGTCTGAACCCTGCTGTTGTCGTCTGCTCCATTCTCCATTTCGCAACTCCCTTTCTTCCTCCACCCAAGCTCCTCCTACTCGCAACCTTCCTCCTTATCCCTCATCTCTCCACTCCTTCCAGCTTCTATGCCATCCCTTCGCTACCATTTCTCCCACGAAACCCTCTTCTTCCATCAACAAACACAGGTTTGCAGTAAATATTGCAGACCCTGTGTATTTTCCCCTTGCCTCCTCGTTTATAAACAGAAAACAAAGGATCATACGAGCATTTTATCTAGGTTGATTGGAGTTAATTCTTAGAGCTACTTTCACCTTTTTCTGTGTCTTTCTGAGCTGATTTACTGTGTAAATTTAATATCAGGATTTTACATATTGATATGGAAAACCCTCATTTACAGTGTTATTCTTTTATTTGGTTTGCTAGAGTGGTCTTTGAAGAAAGCACTTAATGTTGGTTTACACATTTTATCTCTATAACTCTTTAAATTCAGTAATACACAAAAGATCTGATCTTGAATGGTTGATTGCCAATATTAACTCTTGACATGTTTACGTTGACGAGCATTGGCACAATGCATGATTATCTATGAATGATATTAAATGCTAATAACAACATTTGGATTACCTTGGCATTTCAATAGTGGATGGTTGTAATCTTTTGTAGTTCATTTGCTCATTCAATTATCTTGTATTGACCTACACCTTCATTGATGACCTAAGTATTGATGTAACGATGTGTTGGTTACCTTTTTAACTAGTGCTAATGATTGCTAACTATTGAATGATGTTGAATCCTATTTTTCTACATTTGATATTGGACCAACTTACACTTTAGTGGTGATACATTCTTGCATTAAATGATCCTTGAGTTTTACTAGTGAATGGTTATGATCTCTCAAATATATTCGGTTACACATTGCCATATTAAGCATTTATGAACTTTGCATGCTTAATTGCTGACATCAATTTATACATGTTGAATGATATAAAATGATGAAAGGGATAACACGACTTTATCATTTAGATTATTGTTCTTTTAATTAGTTTGATAGTTAGTTGTATTCACCATTGGTTCTCTATTTTCGTGCAAACTAATTAGGCCTTTCTACACCTATATTATAAGTGAGTTACCTTGGATGAATGGTTAAGGTATATGTAGTTACACATTTGCCATGATACATAACTAATTTAATTCTTAAAAGCAATAATCTATGGTGAATGATTTTCATAAGAAAAACTCCTATATTTTATTGGTCATTCATTATTATGGTAATTGGTTTTAAATTGTCATTGATATGTATTTGGTTAGTGTGTTAGTAATATAGTCTTTTGATCCAATATTGATTATTGTAATACATGCTTACACATTTCATTGAATGATCTAAGTGGATTATTGATTTTGATCATATCTTTTGCATCCACTGGCATTGATCATAACATTATTGACTCCATTTAGGCACTGGTCTAACTGCAAATTGCATAGAGAATATATCTTTCGTGGTTGTCTTAGAGTTCTACAGGATACTTCTCCTTGGAGGTTTCGACTTCCGAAAAAGTTAGAACGGTGACCAAGGTGACATTGGGTCACTGATCTTATTTTTGCTTACTGGAAATTAGCCTTGCTAATTTGCCTAGTAACACATAGGGATAAAATTTTATAGCAAGACAAATAATTCATTTCTTTTATTTTCTCTTAATGCTCGATAAACTAAAATGGTCTTAGTGTATGTTAATTGCAATCATGATCATCAACACTAATATCAACTTTATCAACTTTATCGATTATCGGAAACGGGTCTTGATTTATATTTCAGAGCCTCGGACGATGGAAGTCTTGGACATAGCGATGAGAATGTGATTTACTAGAAACTCGAATCAATAAAAAAACAGTTTGGTTGGAAGGACTTTAGCAAAGGGTCTTATTTTTTTATAAATCCCATAAAACCAATAACATCAAGGAATGGATGGATAACATAAATCACCGAAAGAAGGAAACGTTTCCATGAACAAGAGTTTTATGAACAACATATGTTTCCATGAAGAATAGGAGGAAATGTGCCGTTGGTGTGGGAATAATCAACGGCTATCCCAGTGGCCATTAAACATAATCCATCCCTGCGTCTATTAAAATCCTTACCACGGAGCTCAAGCAGCATTGCTTGGATTAGTAATATTAGGTGCATGGAAGGATGCTCCATTCATTTCATATGACGAAGCATATTCTCCACATCTTCAGTCTTATCCTTTGTTGCAACAACCCCATTTAAAATGGCTTGAGTTTGTTCGTTGAACAAAGCCTTTGACTCTACTCCCAGTGCTTCACGAGATGGATGTACATTCATCTTCTCGACCCGGTTTTATCCTACTATTAAAAAAAAGAGCTTCAATTAATATCGCAACATTATTCATTAGCAGCAATACCAAGAATCAACATAGCTATTTCCTTTATTATCTAACCTTTCCAATGAGATTTTTTGCTTTCCAATGAGATTTTTTGCTAAGTCAGAATTGACTGTCTCCTTACCGTCCAACATCCACCCCTCCCTGGTTCAATTTGGCTGGCATGGTTGCCTGAGTTGAGCAAGTGCTCATGAACAAACACCTCAGAGCATGATAAACTCGAAAGTGAAATATTTCGAATGTTCATAAGCTGGGTAGTTTTGTGAACAGTGCAACCTTGGCACAAAACAATGGATGAGGACAGAATAAACATCCATTGCCTAGTAAATGCCAGCAAATTACGATGCACAGCATTGTACTACATTTAATAACTATCATTTATGTTGCATCCTAGCAATGTAATTCCCATAGACCTTCAGGCATGACAACTCTGCGGAGGATAAAGAAACTACCAATTCAACTCACTCTGCATTGACGTCGGCACCTCAAGATTAATACAAAGGATCAACACTTGAACATGATCTTTTAAATACAATCTGTGGATCTAAATGTGATAAATGCAAATAATTATTAGCGTCCCCGCCAAAGCTAGCCTTCCAAATCATGTCCCTTTGCATAGGACCTTTCAAATACAATCTTCGATACTCTGGAATGTGATTTTCGATACAATGGCCTATTTTATTAGCGCCCACAGCCAAATCTACCTTCCAAATAGTTGTCCTTGTGGTTGGTCCATGCTAATGAACAATTACATTTGATCCCATAGTAGTCAAAGATGGGCAGTTTCGACACGAGCCAGAAATTATTATGCTGGGAAGGACAATCTACCCGCCAAATCTACCCTTCCAAATCATTGTCCTTATGGTTGATCCATGCTAATGAACAATTACATTTGATCCCATAGTAATCAGAGATGGGCAGATTGGATGCGAGCTAGAAATTATTGGAAATGGGTTTTGAATCCTCTTGATTATTGGAAACCGGTCTTCACTTATATTTCAGAGCATCGGATGATCAAAGTCTTGGACATAGCGATGAGGAGGCAATGAATGAGCACCTGCAAAAACACGACATCAGTGTGCCGCCACACCCCCTACCCCAAATTCCAAAACTGACATCACACTTGCCAACCAATAGAAACAAGGATAATTATTTTATAAAAAATTCAAAATAAATAAATAAAAACCAAATTATATCAAAACATTACAAAATAAAAAATTAGTTTTCATTATGGACCAATTAATAGATCAGATCCGTCACTATATGTTCAGGGTCATAGTAATTTGAGAAGCTACACAACACAAATACTAATTTTCCAATCACCAATCCTTCAGTAATCAAACTGAATCATGAAAAGCAATCTCAAGAAAGGATCATGCAGCATAGCTGCAAAGGTCCTCAAAGCCCGTGTAGGCAGTTTGATTGATTTGGTGAACCATATTATCAATATCTACTCCACCTGACACACAAATGGATTGATCTTTTTCAGGAAATCATAAAATGCTAGATCCAAAAAATAAGGATGCAAATAGCAATCAATGCAATTCACTTAACTGGCTACCCTTGGAATGTCAGTTGAAAGCTAAGTGGGGAAAGTGTTACCCTTTCCATCTTTCCTCCACATTATCAAAAACAACAAGAACTTCAGAAGACAAAGTGTTGCATCTCTGGCTAGACAGGTCTTCTATGATCTCTAAAATTTGGAATCTCAGATCTCTAACTGTATAGATGTTGTCACTTCCCAAAAATCACCAGAAAATTTTCCTTCACACACACACAATTCTTCCGCTGTAGCTAACACAAATACACCATAGTCATAGGCATTTCTTTGGTGAGGTGTGACTTGTCTAGAAGCCTCAGTGGATAAACAAATAGCTGGAGGCTACTAACATCAGGGGTATTCAGAATCCAGAATGATATTGAAGGTGCAACAAGAATATTGGGAGAGCTCAAGGAAGCCAAGTAGAAAAATTAAAACTCAATGATACGTCATTATGATAATAATGGGCTTGAAGAATCTTCACATCAGATCTCCTTAACACAACATCACCATAGCTCAGCACTTTTTAATCGTCTCCCATGAAAACCATTTTTCACTCTGCCAGCATATAATAGTTCTGGCCATTTTCTACTTGCCCACCAAAATTCACAAGTTTTGTATTAAATTGAAAAAGATTTCCCCCAAGATACTGCATGTAGTGCAACCTTGATTTTCAATAGAACAATAAATAAAGGCAAGTTTGAATAACAACGCTATAAACAAAACCATACCATGAATGAAGCTATTAGAGAACTGCATTAACTGAAAATTAAATCCCTTCTTACATCTCCTGTATGAAAGTTTATACAAATAAACTACTAGAAATTTTGAGCATCTTATATTAAAAACAAAGTTACCAAACTCCAATGGGAGAATGACTTGGCCAGGCTAGAGGACTTGGAAAAAAATTGGTAATCAAGTCCAGAAATCTTCAAAAAATGTAAACCAAATTTCAGGCATGGAAAAAGGTTATCTCTCAATAATATAAAAGTGTACAATGATCATATAATGCAAATTTTCAATAATAACTCTTTTCAAATTACAGAGATGAAACCAATGGGGTGGTGGTTCACCGGTGAGGTCAATGGAGTAATAAGCAGTCTACCAGGGTTCCATTCTCACAAAAATGCCAGTATGACTTAAGCTGCTCCACGAGCTGATTCGATTTGGTTTCTCCAAAGAGCAGAGTTGAAATCCAGAGTCATCTGGGACTCAAATGAGTCTACTAACAATTATTGAAAAAAAAAATCCCCATTCAAAATTTAGATGTGAAGAAAAGGGTGCAAATAATGAGCTGGTCCCAAACTGAAAGAAATCACTTCCATGCCCTGTCCTGATAATTAAAAAAAAACTATAAAACCCTTTCAAAAAACCTTTAAAACCCTTTTGAAGAAACCTGCAAAATCCCATCTGTAACAAATCAGACAGAACAATTGGTGTGAGAAGCCATTATATTTGCTTGTTCATTCATTTAGTTAAATTCGCTTGAAAAATAAATATTAGAGGGTGCAAAGCAAGAACAGATTTTTTAACACATAAAAAATGCACAAAATGGTCCATGAGATAAAATTTGCCGGTAGAAGTTCTGACAAATACCTTTTATCTGACTCCTCTCCAGTTTGGCGAGAAAAGCAATTTATGCTTAATTTGGATATGCATTTTCTAAGCTCTTTCACTGTAGCTAAGACAATTACACCGCAATCATAGCCAGTTCTTTGCTGCGGTGTGAAATACATAGTCGATGTGGTGGATGATGCATGAGGAACAATAAAACCCTTATTATTTTCAAGTAATTTCCCTGCATACAATCTGTTACATTGTAAATAACTTTCATCGAGCTCAAAGATATCCAAAAAAATTCGACAGATTCAGAAGTAGGTAAATCATCCTGCTGCTATAGAAGAGAATTTGTGGCTTCAGAAATCAGGAATCGTCCATGATTGTTCTCTGAGAATATCTGAATCAAACATTTTAATGTAACTAGAGAATTCCAACAGAAAATTGCAAGTAAAAGTTAAGACTGTAGGGCATATGTCATTTCTTTGATTGAGAGTAATCTGTCCCTTCTTCATTGTTAATTTTTCAGTGCAGCTGCGAGACCCATTCTCAGAGAGAATGGTACCCTAGTCAGTTAACTAGGGTTCCTGGTCAAGTTAACTAGGCAGTGTAATGAGTAAGACCCTAGAAGGTACCCTAGGGCCCCCAGCTGTCTCCTGGGGTTCTTGGTCGAGGACCAAGCAGATTGATGCCATGGCAAAGTCCCTAGCAGGTAGATAGGGCCCCTATTTGTCTCTAGGGTATTCTGGTCTGGGACCAGACAGTTTCTTGGTCACAAGCTAAGTCACCTGGCTCGAATTCGTGTTCGAGTTCGACGACCTCGAAGTTCGACAATAAAAATTTTGGTGATAAAATTCGACATTAAATTCGAGCGAGTATAAAATTTGAAAATAAAAAAATATATATGTAATTTTTTAATAAAATTCAATATACAATTAAAATTATATGCAATTATAACATTATATATGCAATTAAATTAAAGTTACTTATATATGAAATATAAGAAATTATAAAATTCAATATGCAATTAAATTTAATTGTAAAATTCAATATGCAATTAAAATTAAAATTCAATATGCAATAAAATTATATATGGAAAGGCTATCGGGCAGGCGGGAGAAGCTCCTTTAGGTGCTCAATTTGGAGGTAGACTCAACAAAGTTTCGAGCAGAAAGAAGTAGGACCAACTCGACCATTAATCGAGAAGAGTTCGCCCAGGGAAGATAGCATACACCTCGAAACCAAAAGTCACCTACGACCAGCACTCGCGGATCGGGATCAGGATGAGACTCACAGATCACGGGTCGGGATCAATTTCAGCACTCATGGATCACGGTTCAGGATAAGACTTGGCGGCTTCACCCGGAGAATAGACGGCTTCACTTGCAGAATAGATGGCACGAATTTTGGTAGGGATTAGGGTTTACCTGCGGACTGCCAAAGGGCATAAATAAATGAATTTAAAATGATTTTTTGCCATTTCTAAAAATAATCGACCTAAATTTTGGCGATTTAATTCGCCTTGAAATTTGCGACCCAAACAAATTCAAATTAGTGATTAAAATCATCGATTTTACTTGAATTAGTTCGACTTCCTCATAAATTCGCCGATTTTCGATTTTCAAGGCGAAAAATCGCCGAATGCAGTGACTTAGGTCACAAGGACCAAGCAGATCCTGCAGGTTGAGACAGAGACATCCTAGGTCCTGCAGATGGTTGATCATTCAGTCTAGGACTGAATGCTCAGCTTGAGGCTGAGGACCATTCTCTGGGAGAATGGAGAACCTGGTCATGGACCAGATGGTTGATCAACATGTCCTAGTCTAGGACTGAGGCCCTAGGGCTGAGAAGCCATTCCTTGACAATGGAGGCACTTGGTCAGTTACCAAGATTATGATTTGTGATGTCCTCTTCTCCTAGGTCTTCAAGATGGATGAGTTGGTTGGTCTTCTCAAGGGACTGGCCACCCCTTTTGGAAGCTACTAACATTTGACCTAAGGAGCAGTTGAGAGGACCACATGATCACATCATCTGTGTAAACCCTTCCTTATACAATGATGATGAACTTTCAGGTTATATGGAACATTTGTACATTTGAGAGAGAGATGACTGGTTGTACCTTTCCACCTTGGGTGATCTACTTTTGGTCCTTGCACCTTGTTGTTTATTAGTCTTGTGGTACCCTGTCTTTGATTTGTGGTAAATAGGGTCATTGACCCACCTTTTATTTATACCACCCTTGTTGTTTTGATCTTATGGGTACTTTAGATGTTTGTTCACTTTATGAGGTTCTTTTATTTTTTTTATATTTTTTATTGTTTATTTTTATCTTTTATTTTATATTTTTTTATATATACTTTTTTATCTTTTATTTTTTTATTTATTTTTATCTTTTATTTTTATTTTAAAGTGACCTTTCCCTAATTTAATGAGATCCTAATTTTTTTTATTTATTATTTTAACTTTTAATTTTTTAATCTTTCCTAATTCTAAGGAATCCTAATTTAAAGGATTATTTTAATAATCCAAATACTATTTAATGAAGTCCTATACTTTTTCTATCATCCTATCTTCATATATCTCAGCTCTGTTTCTTTTGAAGTTGACGTCAAGGGTTCCAAAGTTTTTTTATGCTGCTGTCCGCTCACTTGTTTAGGGATTCCACCTGCTGGAGTTTGCCATCTTTCACTCAACTTATATTTGATCTATTTAAGGGTTATTTGCTGCTGCCATTTAGCTGAGCCGTGAAGGATCTGATTGAGGTCCAATCTACTGTTGTGGGGTCTTGCTGAGCACAGCAGTGGTCTGATTCATACTGTTGAGGGTTTGATTGAGGTCCAACCTGCTTGCTACTATATTGCCTGCCTACCGTGAGCTTGCTTGAGTAGGCCGTGAGGCCTTAGGGTCTGATCTAACCCTGCTGTGTGTTCACATGTGGAGGCCGTGAATCTCTTTGGTATTAATCTGCTTATTGGCAGCTCATGTGTGGGGGCCACTGTTTGTATGGACAGTATCTTAAGTTAATTGTCTATGCTGAGCTTTGCTTTTGCCCAGATCTAAATGCTAAGTCTTATCTCTGGTTTGATTGTTGAGTTGTATTTATGGATAGATCTATTTATTTGAGACTGTCATTGGTCACCTGTGGCTAGATCTGGTGAGCTGAGAGTCACTTGTGTTCTGATCTCTTGTGCTGAGATCTATTTTGCTATCATCTGACAGATCTGATTTTTGAGAATTTGTTTGTGGTCAGTTAGTCTAACGACTTGAACTTTTATGCTAATGACTAGTCCATGATATTGAGTTTATATTTTGGTTTTGATAAGATTTATATTATTGAGGATCTTGTGCTGAGATCTATTTTGCTATCATCTGACAGATCTGATTTTTGAGAATTTGTTTGTGGTCAGTTAGTCTAACGACTTGAACTTTTATGCTAATGACTAGTCCATGATATTGAGTTTATATTTTGGTTTTGATAAGATTTATATTATTGAGGATCAGACTTGGGCACTGAGTTGTATCTGTGTGCTGAGTCTTCTTTTGATTGTCACTGTGCTTCTGACTGTCATTGACTATTTTGTTATACCTCAGCCCAGTCATCTCTCTCTCTGGTTTGTACTACCCTCTTGTAGGGTCTGATAGTTTCCAGATTTGACTGTCCTCTCTGAGGCACAGCCTTTACTGAAGGTAAGTAACTCTTCTGAGTATTCTTATAGGAAGGGTCCTACACACAATATCTCTTTTATTATTATGTGGTTGAATTAGTTATTCTACGTTACATGTTGCTGGAGATTAACTTAGCACAGTGACCTAACTGGTAGTGTTAAAAGTATTTTAACACAGTGACCAACCTGAGAGTGCTAAAGATATGAAATTTATGTTATGATAGATTTTACTACTGCACTATTTAATATTCAAGATTTGTAAATGTTTATTAATTGTATTTTCTGCATTAAAGTATGATGAATTGTTATTTTTCTGTATATAACCCTAACTTGATGAAAATTCAACATTCATTCCTTGCATATTATATCTTAATGGGAGGGATTATGGTGAGGGTGCATATGCATATTAGTGGAATACTATGTGGCTAGATCAGAATAGCCAGCGATTCGGCAGGCAATGTGCAGAGATAAGGAAACAGATGGATGGCTGTCATTGCACTGACAGCTGTCTAACAAATATAAATAGCTATCAGCGCACAGATATCCAATCACGAGATAGTTACTATAGAGAAAAAGCGTTCAGTGTAAAAATAATGTCACTAAATATATAGTACTAGTAGATGGTAAGAACTGCTGGGACACACAAACTAAGAAAGATCCCTCTGTTCTTTCAAGAATATTTCTGGGGACATTCTAACTTTCTCATGTTTAGCTAATACTCTAGAAAGAATTTACATCCCTTAGCTTCCACTCTACTCAGGCTTATTTAAAATATCATGCAGATAGAACATAAAACCCTCTTCCTAATTACGTACAAAAGCATCCATCTCTCATTTAAAAGAATTCGGTCCAGGCATGCAAAAATGGTGTTCTTGTGGACACCATTCAAACCCAAGAGAGAAACATTCATTAACTCAATCTGAATGTCAACAAACTGATGGGATGCTACCCTCACTTGGGCATCAAGGATGTTTGCAATCATTCTGTAGAGCTCCTATGATTTATAGGTCCAACCAGGCATCAGGATAAGAATTACTGATCCAACAGAAAGGCTGTCATGTAACATTTAAGGGTTCCCTTTATATATATCTCTGAAGGGCGTGCCCTACTATGCGACACTGCTTTTCTTACATCATCATGCCATAGATAATACAGCCCAAGTCAGTACACACCAGAGATTTGTAATGCATAATTCCATTAACACCTGTAAACTAGGCTTTTACCTAGTCCAAAATAATACATGGGTTCCAGTTACCAATATAAAGGGAATAATCAAAACGCTTTAAAAAGTCGCTTGCTTTGCTGATTGTCACCAATAATCACCACAAGAGCACAGTCCATCCTTGAAATGATGGAAACGACTCGTATCCCTTACAATGATTTCTCGATTAACAATCTTAGATATAAACTTGATGGCAGTGTGACAGTCACAACACACGCGAAGGTTCTTGATAATAAGGAGTGGTGTCCCAGGAATTGTGCTTATAAGCCCAAAAGCAATGGCCAGCTTTTCACTGTGGTGGGAGAGAGATTGTTGTTTCTGCTCTTGTTCTACATCATGCAACACAGGGTCAGTGTTGACCACATACCCTGCTTCTTTCATCTGCTCATACAGATTCTCCAGCATTGCATAGATGTCTTCTGTCTGAGGGTGTGATCTGTCTTCTGCAATGAATTTATGCATTTTATTTTTCACTTCAATCCAACTAAGGCCTGGCTCCTTCTTCACCCCTCTGTCTTTCATCAATTTCCTCACCCTTGCTGCATCATCCCACCTGCCAACTGCAGAATAGATGTTTGACAGAAGAACATATGTTGCAGAGGCTTGTGGTTCAAGCTCAAGAAGAGGTTCAGCTGCATGTATACCTAGCTCCACATTGCCATGGAGTCTACAAGCACCGAGCAATGCATTCCACACATTTGCATTAGGTTTAAATGGCATGTTGGTGATACAGTCCATTGCTTCATCCAGTTGTCCTGCTCGACCAAGAAGGTCAATCAGACATGCATAGTGATTTTCTTTTGGAGTGATGCAGTGATCTTGAGCCATTGAATCAAAGTACTTACGGCCTTCATCCACTAGGCCTGCATGACTGCATGCCGAGAGGACAACAATAAATGTCACATCATCTGGCTTCATGCCTGCTTGAAGCATTTTCTCAAACAACTTAACAGCATCCTTCCCACAACCATGTTGTGCATAGCCTGCTATCATAGTATTCCAGGCAACCACATCCAGCTTAGGCATTTTATCAAAAACATGCCATGCATCTTCTATAATGCCACATTTCGCATACATATCAACAAGGGCACTAGCCACAAAAACATTCGACTCAAGTCCAGCTCTGATGAGCTGGGCATGGACTTTCTTGCCTTGTTTAGGGGCTGCGAGGCCTGCACAAGCCTTCAATACACTGCCAAAAGTGAATTGGTCTGGCTTCATGCCTTCAACTTGCATTTCATAGAAGAGTTCCAAAGCCTCCTCACCATAGCCCTGCTGGGAATACCCTCCTATCATAGCAGCCCACGACACCATATTTCGTTCTGGCATTTTGTCAAACAGCTCCCGACCTAATTCTACATTCCCACACTTTGCATAGCCTGAAATCATTGCTGTCCAGGATAACACATCTCTCACCGACATTTTGTCAAACACTTGGCGTGCATCCTCTATGTATCCGCACTTTGCATAAGTATCAACTAGAGCACTGGCCACATACAGGTGCGATAAGAACCCAGCTTTGATAGTATGCCCATGAATCTGCTTCCCCTGTTCCAATGCCAATGATCTCGCACATGCGCTCAGTACAGTTGTAACACTAAAATGGCTCATCTCAATGCCTTCCCGTTGCATCTGGTAAAACAATTTAAACACCTCTGTATACTGGTTATGCTGCACGAGAGCAGCAATCATGGTATTCCATGTGACGGTGTCTCTCTTAAGCATTTTGTCAAACAGGTCGCGTGCAGACTCCAGCATCCCGCATTTAACATACACTGAGATCATGGTATTCCACGAGAAGACATTTCGTTCAGGCATTGTGTCAAACACATGGCGTGCATCCTGTAAACGGCCGCACCTAGCATACATGTTGACGAGATGGTTTGAGACAAAAGCAGTGGGTTTTTTCCCACTATGATTCAAATGGACATGGACCCTCTTACCCTGTAGGAGGGCATTGGTTTTAGCACAATGCTGGAACAGAAGACCATACACGTCAAAGCTTACCCGGATGGCTCGTTGATCATAAATGTGCAGCATGTCGATGGCTTCCTTCAGTTTTCCCTGCTTGCAGAGCCTGTTGATCTCTCCATCCAGACTTCCAATGCCCACTCCATCATTATCTTCGCTGAATGTAATTGGGTTTCCTTCAAAATGAGAAGTATTGACTGCGGAAATGCTAGAAAATGTTCTAATATCCATGGCGGTCTGCCAACCAAACAGGTGATTGCAAAGTGCCAAGGCATCAGCAGTGAGGATGGATAGAGTGGGGGAGGCATGGTGTTCAATGGGCTGTAGTGACGTAACCAGAGGTGTAAAGTATAAACGATTGAGTTTTTTCATTGGGATCATGACTCCCAGAATTGTATGCTAACCTAGAGGATTGAAATTTGAAAGGAAAGTGAACTTATTGTATTGTTTGTTGGATCTCATTAGGAATTGCTTCATGCATCTGTTAGTCAAGAAATCGGGATGGCGAACGCTTGTGGTTCCAAATACAAATTTGAATTCTTGGACATATTGCTTTGGGAAAACTTTCGTTGGACTGGTAAGGTGTGTCTCGGAATTCTTGGACATGACGCTTCCCCAGGAATTGTCAGGACTTGGGAGTGTGCTGAGAATAGAACTTGGGTTAATTAGGATACCTCGATTGGGAATTTTGTAAGAATGGTTAGGGATGCCTGGAGAATCGAATTTGAACTAATTGTTAATTGTGTAGTCTAAAATTTCTAAGATTTGAGCCAGAATAGATGAATTTTCCTGGCAGGATTAATGTTACAAGGGTTAAATTCTAGAATTTTGGATGCTCATTAGGTTATTAGGATTACTGAGTATTTGTAAAATAAGGTTATTAGGATTATTGAGTATTTGTAAATTATTTGAATTTTTTTTATGATTTAAAAAAATATTTGCATTCTTATTTTTTCTTGGTTTAGTTTATTTTAAAAATAAATAAATAAAAATATTGGTTTAGTTTATTTTAAAAATAAATAAATTAAAATATATATGTATGGAGAATTCTAAATTGTTTTTGATTGGTTAAGAGTTGATATTCCTTCTATGTGAGGAAGTGAGGAAATAAGTTAATGATCCAAGACTCAAAGGTATCTAGTAGGAGTGGAAGATATGTGAGGAAGTGAGAAATAAGTTAATGATCCAAGACTCAAAGGCATCTAGTAGGAGTGGAAGTCTCCCCTCTTACAAATCATTGGAAGGTTATTTCAAGTGACGTGATTTTTCTTGAATAAAGGTGATGACTTAGCCGATGATAATTGTCAATAAATGATAACCATAAAAAGAATGGTTTATTGTTTTGAAAATTTAAAGATATAACTTCATTTAGTGACAAGTTTAGTTCAATTTGATTCAGGGGTAGAGAAATTGATAATGAGTAATTGAGATGAGAAGTTATAAATAGAAGGTCACAAGTTCAAATCCTTGGGTACTTACTTACAAAAAAATATCTACAAAGTAGGAATTTGCATGGATGTATGTCATAATAGTTTATAACTAATGTATTTGAATTAAATAAAAACAATTGTTCAATTACCTCTTGCAATGTACATATTTTGTAAAAATAATAAGGAGGACTTACAATGTAACCAATCCTCGCCTTTGGAGAATATAGATATGCACATAGATATATGCATAATGTTTTATTTTTTAATACACATAAAAATAATAATAATGCAATGTTGTCATCTGTATGTAGTATATAGATAAATGTCGATTACCAAAGGTTTACTACCTATATGGTTGGTACAACACAAAAGAAAAAAAATCTTGTTCTTACATGGGACAATGATTATGATTTCAAAAAAAAGAAAATCTTGGGATCATGATCATGATTTTAATAATTATGTGCCATTTGAAAAATTGAAAAGAAGAAAGCCTAATAAGTTGTTTGGCTTGTAGATACCAAAACATGTGATAATATATAAAATGAACTAACATATCTCATGTGAATAAAATAAGAAATAGAACAATCAACAACAACAAAATGATAAGAGTATGATTAATAGACGATAATGGTTTTAACAAATCAAAACTACTAAAGTTCAAATAGGTATTCTCATTATGTGAACATAGTAATATGAATCCTGTGAAAAAGACATTGTGTTCAAGATAATTTAATTATGCCACATTTTGCTTTGTATCATATTAGGTTTAGTGTCGCAATGATGTGAGTACAACATAAAACATTTAATTGTCTTTCTTGATACTTGTCATTATGTCCATGCATGTTACTCTTTGTTAAAACTTGGATATATATATATATATATATATATATATATATATATATATATATATATAAACAAATGTAAATTTTCTAAATTATGATGTAACAATTATCATGCGTAATGTGCAAAATAATTTATCACCAACATGTAATAAATAACAATTATCAAATAATTAACATTTAAAAACATATTATTTGAACACTCTCACCACCATCATTATGTAATAGATATTAGAACGATCTCTAAAAACCAATCTTAAGAGAAGAGGATCATATGAATAACACATTATAAGACTATATCCTTCACTGAAGTATGCAAATCCATAATATTTTAGATAAAAATATAAATATAGAGTGTGATTGTGCATTGTGATTATAACTAGCTTGAGAAGGTGCATTTCGAAGATATATATACATACTAAATTAATTGATATGCATAATGATTATTGCTAAAGCTTAGATTTAAATGTTGCGTGTTGGCAACATTCATCGTTATAATTTCATTCTACAATATTCTTTTTCCTCGCTATAATTTCATTCTACAATAATCAGAAAGAATATTGTATGAACCAAGATAAGATGAAATTATCTCTATGTATATAAAGAGATTTACATTATTCCAGTAGTTTTTAATTCAATTTCTATCAAAATAGTTTTTTTCTTAATATTAGACATATCTGGAAAATTATTACCATCCAAAGACAAGCAATTATTTTTTAAATTTTATATCATATTTGGTTCTTTATTTACAAAAAGAAATTGCTTTCGTAGTTTAAGAAAGATAAAGTAGCAAACTTAGACTCTCTTGAATTAATAATTTGAAATGGTTGCTCTCCTTGGCTAGCTTCAAAATATTTGTGATCAATATATATAAAGTGCAAGATCATGCATTGTTAGGGTCCAGTTCTCGGCGTTAGGTATTATTACTAGGTTAGGTCTCCACATAATTAATCCACTGCTTGAACGAACTATCAATTGGTGACGTAGGTGTGCGATGAAGCTCATAGGAACACCCATAGTAATGACACTTTCGATCCCCAACAAAGTCACCACCAACATATCTTCTTGTTAATTAGAAAAATTCGCAACACTAATGGAGCCTACTTGTTGATTTTTCTTTATATTTTCATTTTAATAATTTATTTTATATCATAGCCTCTTCATGGTTTCATAAAACTATGGTATTTGTCCATGGTATTTTGTTTCTTTATCTTCTCATTTTAATGTTTAACTCATTATTTTCTTTTATTTATATTTATTTATTTGCACATACCCTCAACTATTCTTTAATTATCATTTATGTATGTAATAAGATCTAGAAACTTAGTCTTCATATCCCAAGAAGGATTTCCATGAGCTTGCTTCACATGCACGTCCCTCCATGTTAGAAAAGATCTAGTGTGTGTGCACCCACACTAGAGTAGACTTGACCATTCCAACAGGGGAAGCTAATCCCTAAGAATGGGAAAGTCAAATCCACTCTATTATGACAAGGAATACCAGAGCTAGGTAGACATGTGATGGGAAACCCAAGTCCTATACCACTTGATCAAGTACCATGATTAAGAAGGACTATACCAGGGCCTCCCAGAACCAGGGAGTAGATATGCAAGCATCCAAGCCTTCTACCACTTGGCCAAGCACCATGACCAAGAAAGGCTACATCAAGGGGCCTCACATACACCAGTGAGTGAAACATCATCATCCTCCATAGGTCAAATCACCGTGACCCATCGAGCCAAGCACCATGGCTACATCCAAGAGGATGCCCGCCCGAAGCTACCGCAAACATCAACACTCCCTCTCAGCAAGGGAGACATTCTCCACCACAGCAATCTTGTCTCTGAAGTATACAAACTTTGCCTTCGATAGAGGCTTGGTCAGGATGTCTTCAATCTGCTCATCTGTGGATTTGTGATGGATTTGAACCACTCCCTTCTGCACTATGTCTCGGATGAAGTGATATTTAATCTCAATATGTTTTGACTTGTCATGGAAGAATGGATTTTCCGAAAGCTTAATACAGGTTTGATTATCACAATATATCAAGGTAGTTTCCATCATTTGATCAAATAGTCCAGCAAGTAACTTCTGAAGCCACACCGCTTCACGATCTGCATCACTGGCTACAATACACTCTACCTCTACTGTACTTGATGCTACAAAAGTATGCTTCTGGCTAAACCAATAAACCATGGTTGATCCCAAGCTGAAGCAACACCCAGAGGTGCTCTTTCTGTCTACCGCAGTGCCTCCCCAGTCAGAATCTGTATAACCATGCAGCCACACATCACCACCTAAGACATATTTGAGACCATATCCAAGTGTACCACGCAGGTACCTCAACACATGCTTTACTACCACCCAATGCAACTACCTCGGCTCAACCATGAACTAGCTCAAGGTATTTACTGCAAAGCAAATATTCGACCTGGTGTTAACTAGGTACATCAAGGATCCAATAATCTGCCTCTACATAGTGGGATCTACCAAATATGAATTTGAAGCATAATCACCCAGCTTCTTTAGATTTGTCACAATCAATGTAGTCATGGACTTACAGTCCATCATACTGAATATCCTTAGGATATCAACTGCATACTTCCCCTGACTGAGGAAGATCTCATCTGATCTTTGCCACACTTCCAATCCCATGAAGTAATGCATCATCCCTAGATCCTTCATCTCGAACTCAGAGGCTAACTCCCTCTAGTCATCTAAAGGATGAATATATGGAGTATAGTGATCTATATCTCTGGGAAACTCCTACTCCTCACAGTCAATCTCCATGTGAGATTCTCTAGATCTCCCGAAAGCTACCTCCTCATCAAAGGTAACATCCTAACTGACCTCAATCTGTCTTTGACCAAGGATGTATATCTGGAAGTCCTTCGATGTCTCACTGTATCCCACAAAGTTCCCATTATTTCATGAAGGTTCCAGCTTCAATCTCTTCTCCTTAGGTACATGAATGTACAATGAGAAACATAAGATCCTTAAATGATTGACTTCAGGTTTCATACATGTGAATGCCTCCTTTGAAGTCTTGTCCCCCAATATCTGATGAGGGATCCTATTCTGAACATAAACCGATGTACTAGATGCCTCTGCCCATAAATCCATGCGTAAGCCCTAATCATGAATCATTTCTTTGGATGCCTCATAGATAACCCTATTTTTCCTTTCTACTACCCCATTCAGTTATGGATCGTAAGGAACTGTAAGCTCCCTCTTTATCCCTGCATCCTTGCACAAGTTATTGAAGTCATTAGAGGTATACTCTCCTCCATTATCTATCCTCAAAACTCAGATATGCCTCCTTGTCAAGTTCTCAACCAGATCCTCGAACTCCTAAAATATGTTGAAGACTTCATCCTTAGTCTTCATGAAATATATCCAAGTCTTCCAAGAGTAGTCATCAATGCATATCACGTAGTATAGGTCTCCACTCAAGGAATGAACTTTCATCGGTCCAAAAACATCAGAATATACCAGATCCAAGATTCCCTTAGACCAACTGTCACTACTCGAAAAATATCCCTTGGTATTCTTACCAAGTGCACATCCTTTGCAAACACCATCATGCTCCATTTGAAGCTTTGGTAAACCTGTGACCATCTTCCTTAACCCGGGAAGAGCTCTGTAGTGTAGGTGGGAAAATATTCAATGTCATAGCTCACATAGACTGATGTTTTCATGTATCAATGCTTGAACTGGGCGTCCTATCAACCTATACAAGATTTCCTCTTGGACACCAATCACTTTAGCTGAATCTATGCTTGAGTCCTTATGCCATACCAGAACCTGACCATCCACAAAGACAACTCTAAAGCCTCTGTCCTTCAAGACTAAAATAGATAGGAGGTTCTTCTTAGTCCCGGTACAAACAATATGTCATTCATATGCGGAGTGTCTCCTAAATCCAATTGGAAGGATGTAGATCCAACACCCTTCACTTCATATTTTAAATCATCCCCAAGTTCCACATGTAGTGACGAATTTTCTTCTAACAAATTTGTGAGAATCCTCTGATATAATGTCATATGTCTAGAAGCACCACTATTTACCAACCAAATCTCACTGTTGTTGGTAACGGATCCTGAAAGAGCAAATTTAAAGTAGTACTCCTTCCTAATACCATCATCAAGCTCATCAAACTATGATTCTTTGGTCATCTTCTGTGATTGGTCCTCTACTTCAGCAATAGATGCATGTTGCTTCCCTTTTCTTTTCTTCTCGGGACATTTTTTAGCAAAATGGACAAACTTTTGATAATTATAGCACCTGATATAAGAGAGATTCTTTGTCTTATGTTCATGAGATGGAGCATGTCTTTTCCCTTTGTTTTTTTATAAGAAAATTTCCTTCCTTTCCCTTTCCTTGCTTGACCTGCAAGGGCTAAATTTTCTTCATCCTGATATTTTGAGGACCACTTCGAGACATATTTATTCCTTCTTCTTGGACACAATCAATCCACAATCGATCAAGTGATGGTAGTGCATCCCTGGCACAAACACCTTGAATGAAAGGGTCCCATGAAATGGAAAGACCATTGAAAGCTAATGAGACAAGCTCATCATCATCGACTTTTTCTCCAATATCTATGAGTTGATCCCTTTTCTCAGTAATCTTCATAAAGTATGTAGCAATAGTATATGACTTTGTCATCTTGATGTCATGAAGTTTATTCTTCAATGCTAACTTTCTATTACGATTATTGGTTTCTAATAAACATAATCATTAACCTCATTTTATTCGGGATGAACTGTATTCTAGTTTTCCATGATCTAAAGTTCATAGTACTGTCAAGTTTGTCTTCAACCCTAAGCGTGGTCACCATCTTGACCCTAGTGCCCAACCACAGATGCTTAATAGTTGCAAATAAAGATGTTATGGTACACTGATTAGGACTGCGTAAGCCTGTTATGTATTCAAAACTAAGATCAGAAACCTTGTTGCTTTGATACCATGTTGATTTTTCTTTATCTTTTCATTTTAATATATAATTTATTATTATATCATTTCCTTTCCATGGTTTCATAAAACCATGGTATTTTATTTCTTTATCTTTTTCATTTTAATGTTTAACTCATTATTTTCTCTTATTTATATTATTTATATTTATTTATTTGCGCATACCCTCAACTATTCTTTAATTATCATTTATGTACATAACAAGATCTAGAAACTTAGTCTTCATATCCAAAGAATGATTTCCATGAGCTTGTTTCACATGCATGTCCATCCATATCAAAAGAGATCTAGTGTGTGCACCTACACTAGAGTAGACTTGACCATTCCAACAGGGGTAGCTAATCCACTCTATTATGATGAGGAATACCAGAGCCAGGTAGGCATGTGATGGGAAACCCAAGTACCATACCACTTGATCAAGTATCATGATTAAGAAGGACTATACCATGGCCTCCCAGAATCAAGGAGTAGATCTGCAAGCATCCAATCCTTCTACCACTTTTCCAAGCACCATGAACAAGAAAGGATACATCCAGGGGCCTCACATACACCAGTGAGTGAAACATCATCATCCTCCATAGGTCAAATCACCATGACCCATCGAGCCAAGCACCATGGCTATGTCCAAGAGGATGTATGCCCAAAGCTACCCCAAACATCAACACTATTGTTATTTAAACAAACTCAAAATCAACACATGAAGAATGGAACATGATTTTTAAAGGAAAATTTCTTTTATAATGAAGTGGAACTAAAATACATGTCCAATCAATAATCCATTCTCCTCAAAACTACTTATATTATTTTAAAATTCCATGAAAGGTAAAGAGATTTTGATGTGTGATTTAATTAATCCCTTTGATGTCAAACTAGGTGGAAATGGCCAAAATTTATAGAGCCCTAAGGTATCCCCATCTCCATAGGAAAAGCACCTTCCAATGAATTTCTTGAGAGATTGAGATAGAATGCCAAATTTGGGAACCATGAAACCTATGTTGGATACTTCTTTCTCCTCCCACCATGGAATGAACTAGCATGCAACATGGAGATGTCTCTACTTTTAAATCCATAGTGCATCGAGCAGGTAAGTAATAAACACACATGCTCCTCAATATATATAATGTGTGGAATTGTCGGAAACTGTTGGTGATGTCCTTGGATGAAATTTAAAAAAAATGAACTACGTATGAATGATTGTAAAATGTAGCCAATAATTTCATCAATGGGATATTTGAAATGAATCAATCTATTTATATGTATAAATTACTTGTAATTATAAAGATGGAGTTGTTTACACATTCAATCTACGAAAACACATCAAGTCACCAAAAAATTAGAGCTCTAGATAATATTCACTCTTTGAATTGAAGCCCTTACTTGTTGCAAAAATGCATGAGGATTTAAGGTCCCGGAGAGGAAGGCGTGGGGGTATCCTGTTGGATTTTAGAGGAAATGTAGTACTAACCTTTGAATGGGGCCTAGGGAAAGCCACAAACAATCAAGCAAGGCATTATGCTCTTTATCAAGGACTTGAAAACATTGTTTCCCTTGGAATTCAATTGATTGTCGTTATCGATAAGTTTTTAAAAATTTATACAAATGCTAACAAGGATTACCAATTATAGAGCGAGAGAGGAGGGATGTTTCATGGAGAACTAGGGTTTGTAGGTTTGATTAGTTTTTTGTAGGTTTCAGTCAGGGCCTGAGTCCTGTACCTTCTCATTGGGGGAAGGACAAGTTAGTATGGATGAACTCATGGGTGGGGAGGAACCGCCACAGGGGCTTCACTCAATAAACCGCTATCATAGCACGTTCGTTCGTGGCATATGAAACAATACCCCTAATTTCACTAAATATTGGAAAATACCTTCCAAAATCGTTTTTTTAAACCCCCTCCCAATATGCCTTCCCAATTTTAAAAAAACCCCTATTTTCACTAGATATTGTATGTATCAATTTTTTCATTAACATTTTTAATACCCCTTTATATTTTACCTAGTATATTGATATGATACCCCTCTTATGACCCCACATGCATTCTACAATGCACCTTTCTTCTTTCGATGTATGTTGTGGATGCACATTACTTCACCCACAATGCAATTACTCAACGACATATCATTATGATTTGCAACATCTAATGTTCTAATGAAGAGATAGGAGATCACTTCTTCTATGTCACTAGAGCCAATGCACATAGTATAACATTTAGATTGCATGTTGCAGTTCCCCAATCGCTAACTAAGCCTGTTGTGGGCTAGGTATCCAAGCCCCACGGGGGGGTTCACTCAGTAAACTTTTTACATAGCACGATCGTTCGCATGATATTAAAAAATACCCCTAATTTCACTACATATTGGAAAATGCATCCTAAAATTGTATTGTTGAACCCCCCTCCCAATATGCCTTTCAAATTAATAAAACCCTTAGTTTCACCAGATATTGTAGGTATCCATTTTTATCAACCCATTTTTAACACTCCCTTTATATCATATTATCAAGTTGTAACAAACAGGAGCCCTAACACATCTTAGTATAAGCAAACAAGATGATAAATAAAATAATAGTATAATGCTAATAATGATCCCACTGGGATTGCAAGGGTGACTGATCAATTTGTAGCATTGGATAGTGGAACACCCAAAGAAATAGTACCAGGGAAGGAAAAATGTGTAAAACGAAACCTAGTTAAGAGATCAACACAACAAAGAATGTAAAAGACCGATAGTCCAATTGTTAGTGCAATGCTTAGAAAATATGAGAATTGGAAATGTTTCACACCACAACCTGCCAATCTACCAATTTTATATCATGTAAATATGAATATAGCCATAGAGAACTCATGTTTTCTATAAACTTAATAAATTAAACTCCACAAAAATTAAAAATTGAAACCCTTTTGTGGATGGATGCCCCTACCTTTCTATCAAAACAAAGATAATTGATGCTTGAACCCAAATGAACATAGAAAAATTCATTTTACTTTTCAATAACACCATATGATCATGTGCATAGCTTGGATTTGAGTCATTCACAAGATCCAATGAATTGTCTCCACTTATTCTTGCAATCACGAGAATTAACAACATTTAGTTACATTTTCTTGGGTTATATCTAGTTTTTATTTTTATTTTTAAAGAATAGGGAAAAATCTCCTTTGTTAGGTTTCAAGCATGCAATAGTTATAAAGATAAACATATGGTGAAACTTATATGATACCATTTCATGGTAACGATAACACATAGGGTATGTAAATAAGGATTTAGATTTTCACATATGTTCATGTTAATTCCAATACAATATTAAGACAGATGCCTTGCATATAAGACTTGAAATTACAATTATGAATGTGCCAAATATAACTCAATCTAACAACTATTCTTAACTGACAATGTGAAAATATTAAAGAAGAATACAAAAAGTTGAAAGAAATAATTAGTCAAAAAACATTTATCTAACTTTTCTTGGTTCCAGTGAGCCAAGAAATATTGATCTCACTTTTCTTGGTTGTCGTGGAGCAAGGTTTTATTGAATCTCAATGCCCACCTAAACCCCAACCTAAAAAATGAAGAGTTAAATCTTTTACTTGAATGCCTACAAAAAATACAATACAATTGTTTAAGTCCGGAACTCCCATTGAACTACATCTCTTAACTTAAAGATGAAAAACAATATAGCATCAATTCAAACCAAGCCTAAATAATCTATTAAATGAGGATTTCTCAAGCCCAATAATCCAAAGAGACTTCCATCGATATTATCATTGGTACACTATTATCAAATTTATGCAAAACTTAGGATCTTAAGCAATATCAAATAAAAACGGAAGGTCCTTAAGTTTTAGGTGGGTATGAATTGAACTCATGATTTGAACCTATAAATCCATCCCACAATTTGGAGGTTATTCCTCAGAACTCCCAAATAAAATAACCCCCAATATTTATATTACTATGTCAAATTAAAAACCCCCCCGACCCCTTAATACGAGGCAATATATTTTTTAGGTTTTTAAGAGTATTCAACCCCCCAATATGAATGGACGTGATATGATATTGCCTCACTAGTGAACCCCCCGTTCCAAGCCCCCAGGGCCTGTAACAAGCTCTTTGAGGCTGACTAAACCTCCCAAGGCCTATAATAGGCACGAGTGGTTGGGTATTCAAACCCCCAAGGCCTATCGAGGGCCTATAACAGGCCCTGGAGGCTTAGAGCCTCCCAAGGCTATTGGTAACAACTGGCTGAGTGTTATTGGTAACAATTGGCTGTCAATGACCACTGTCTCTCGACTATGATCGACTGGAAACCCACTTCACCGCGAAACCCTTGGCCTCAAGCATGCCTCAAGACGCGATTTCCCTACGTACTGGTAAGCCCGAGCCTTGCCTCAACCCGATTTCTCATCCGGCCGTGATCCCGCCATCTCCATTTGGAGGATATTTGTCAGCTCGCTCATATAAAAATGACCCCAAAGTATTTTTGTATTGTTACATTAAATTAAAAAACCCTTTGCCCCTTAATATATAAGCAATATCATTTTTAGGTTTTCATGAATATTTAATACCGCAATATGAATGAACGTGATATTATATTGCCTTCTAGTGAAGCCCCCATGGGAACCGCCTCCTCCTCCGAGCCCGAAAAAGGAAAAAGAAAATCTATAATGCAGGGATCTGATATCCCCGCAGGGAAGGGAGGATAAGGGTTGAGTGGCTTGAGTAAAGTTGCCCCTACGGAAGGCGAAAACAGGAAACCTGGGCAATGTATGCCGAAATCCAAAACTGTACCCAAACTTCATATTCACTCGAACCGGGTTCGAGAGGATATCCAGTACATGAAAGATCATGCTCTTATAGGTAAATTTGTAGGAATATAGCCTGCGGAGAAGGCTCTGGTTTGGTGGATTAACACAACCTGGAAACCTCAAGGCCATTATGATTTCCAGCTCGGTGCTAAAGGATTCTTCACCATAGTCTTCTTTAATGAGGCAGACCGCTCTCGAATCTTCGACAATGGGCCTTACTTCTTTAACTCTGCGGACCTATACATGCAGCCATGGAAAGAGCGCTTTAATCCGGACAAGGAGAACCTGACCATTGCTCTGGTGTGGATCCGTTTGTATTCCCTTCCCTCAGAATATTGGAAAGAAGAAATCCTCACCAACATCGACAATATGTTGGGAGTTTTTGTTAAATTCTCAGAGCAGACAAAGCAGATGAGATACACATCGTATGCTAGAATATGCCTCTACATAGATATCTCCCAAGAATTTCCTGATGGGATTGAGCTCTCCTAGGATGACGAAGAATGGTTTCAAGCGATTGATTATGAACAGATCCCCTTCCGATGCAAGCGCTACCATGAACACAGGCACCTGTTTCGTGACTTCCCACTTAATAAAAAGCCAGGTGGAGATAACAATCTCAAAGGGAAAAACGCAGAAGGGTTCACCAAAGTGGTTACCAAGAAGAGAGTGGCCAAGAGAATAGCGGGACCTGAGGTCAACAAAAAAAATCAGACCCACGACAGGTTCAAAGTGATGAAACCAGAAAAAGCAAGCGAAACCCTTAAGGAAGGTTAGAACCTTGAAAACCAAACTTCAGAGCCACCCCCATCTTCTTCAGAAAAATCAACCCAAGGAACTGAGAAAGAAGTAATAATGGCAGAGGCACCCCTACCAAGGGAAGAAGGGGAAGAAATGGAGTTAGGAGAATTGGATCTGGAGGACTTGGAGGCAACCATCTTTGCACAAACCCCGTAACCCATTTCGCATAAGTAAGTTTCCTTGCTGGATAAAGCAATTCTAAAGAAAAAAAACTTCAAATACCTAGGCATAACCTCAGAATCCCTCAAGGAACCGAAAGGGAAAAAGAAAGGTAGAAAGGAAAAAAGACACAGTAATGCCCAGAGAATCCAACTGGTAGGGGCAAAGTTAGTCGACTCGGGACAATATCCCACCATTGTCGCAGCCCTCGCCACAAACCCCAAGCAGTTATAAGATACGGATTACATCCTGGAACATAAGAGGTTGTAATAGCCTTATGAAGATTCGTCTTCTAAAAAGGAAAATCGAGATTGAAAAGCCAATGATAATGTTTCTTCAAGAAACTAAGTGTTTAGAAGCAGAGCTAAGAGCAATAGGCAGGAAAGTTTGGCCCATTTGTGAGGTCATGGCAATGGATGCAAGAGGAGCAGCTGGAGGGATAGGAATTCTTTGGAACCTGAAGGAGGTGGCCCTCACAGGATTGTTTGCCTCTCTTTTTTCCCTCTCAGCCACCTTCCATGTTCTGGGCACAAAGATTCGGGGTTTTTTATCCAACATTTACGGGCCCTCCTTAGCCATTCAGAAACCCACCTTCCTGAAATTTCTGCACTCCTTAAAGGTGGTGGTGGGTACTATGCCTTGGATTTTAGGGGGGGATTTCAACCTAATACGCACTCTAGATGAGAAAAAAGGCGGAATCCGGCATCCGAATCCCATAAGCGATGACTTTAATGAAGTCATAGAAGCTCTGGAGCTGGTCGATATTCGAACGACAAATAACATCTTCACTTGGAATAATAAGCGGACGGGGGACAAGAGCATTGCATGTCGTTTAGACCGTTTCCTGGTCTCAGAATCAGCCATGTTGGCAGGAGGTGAGCTGCCAACAGCAGTACTTCCCTCAGCTGGCTCTGATCATTGGCCGATAAGTCTGGAATGGTCGAGGGTTGGGGAGAACCTTCATAGACCTTTCAGGTTCGAACAGTTATGGTTGCTCCACCCGGATCTTCCGGAGAAAATTCATCATTGGTGGTTAGAGATAACCCACATCAAGGGTATGCTTATGTATCAGTTCCAACAAAAACTCAAGCTCCTAAAAGGAAAAATCAAGCTTTGGAATTTGGACTCCTTCGAGAACATCTTTCAAGAAAAAAACGGTTGGACCAAAACATGAAGGAGGTACAACAGAAGGGTATGACCCAGGGCTACATGGAGGAGGTAAGAACTTAGGAGCAACACCTTCTTCAAGAACTTAATGCTTGCGAGCAGCAGGAAGAGATTCTTTGGAAGCAAAAATCAAGAAATCGATGGCTGCAAGAAGGGGAACACAATACTAAGTTTTTCCACAAAGCCGCTATCCAACACCGTCAAGGGAATCACATGGTGCAGCTAAAGTGAGCTGATGGTACACACGCTGAAACTCAAGGAGAATTGGAATTCACCTTGAATAACTTATTCGTTGACCTCTTGGAGGAACCTGATATCAATAGGCACGAAGCTCAAACTCAGGTGTTGCAACATATACCAAGGGTTATAACAGATGACCATAACCTCATGCTAATGAAGGCCATAGACATGGAGGAGTTGGAGGGAGCGAACAAAGCCCAAGGACCCGATGGGTTCACCACGAATTTATTTCACTCCTATTGGGATTGGATGAAAGATGAAGTGATAGCCCTTGTCGAAGACTCCAGGAAGACGGGAAGTATCTTGAAAGCCCTCAATGCCACTTTCCTTACGCTCATACCCAAAGAAACCGGCACGGAAGACCCGGGGAAATTAAGATTGATTGCCCTGTGCAATGTCATTTACAAGATCATAACCAAAGTAATGGCCAATAGACTTCTCCCTCTTCTCCCACTTCTCATATCCCCCGAGCAAGTCAGTTTTGTGGAAGGTCGTCAGATTATGGACGGCATCATCTTGGTGCACGAAACTATCCATTCCCTGAAGAAGGAGAAAATTCCAGGTATGTTGTTAAAGCTCGACCTATCTAAAGCTTATGACAAACTTAATTGAATTTTTTTAGCAAGGGTCCTCAGGACCTTCAGCTTCACGAAGAAATGGACAAATTGGGTGATGAATCTTGTTTCCACTGCCTTTTTCTCGATCCTGGTCAATGGTACCCCGTCGAAGCCCTTCCAGGCTTCTTGGGGAATTCGCCAAGGAGATCCCCTGTCGCCCTTCCTTTTCATTATCATTGCAGAGGGGTTGGGTCGTATGCTCAAAGCTATGCAGAGATAGGGACAGGTCCGCGGGCTTAATCTTAGCGAAGGGTTGGCTCCTCAAACACATCAACAATTCGTTGATGATACTATGCTGATGGGACTCTCTACTATTCAGGAAGCTAGAGGCATAAAGAAAGGGCTGGATACCTTCCTAGAGGCCAGTGGATTAGAAATCAATAAAGAGAAATCTCAGTCGTACTTCTTTAACACCTCGAGAATTACCAGAAGAAACATCCTCAGGATTCTAGAATTCTCAGAAGGGCTCCTACCCTCCAAGTATCTAGGCACACCTCTAGCGGAGTCCACTATTCGTCAAATTTCATGGAAAGATTTGTTTGAAAAACTCAAATAGAAGCTTGTTCATTGGACCTTCAGAGCCTTGAATCTTCCAAGTTGCATCGTCCTGGTCAAATACCTTTTCTCAGTTTTGGTCACCCCTAAATCTATCCTCAAACAAATCCGTAATATCCAAATGAATTTCTTATGGGGTGGAGTGGAGGGGCATAGGAAATGGGCCTTGCTCGATTGGGACACCTTGTGCAAACCAAAAGATGCAGGGGGTTTAGGACTCCAGGACCCAGTAAGCATAAACAAAGTTATGGGTGCCAAAATATGGTGGAGATGGATTACCCACACCGAGGAACCAGGGGGGAAGCTCTGGCACTTCAAGTACGCATCCCAATGGCCCAAACAACAACTGATTAGATTTGAAGAGGATTTACCGGTCTCAAGTATTTGGAAAACAACACATGAAAACGGGGGTCTTATCCAAAGACATAACTTTTGGGAGATTAGAGATGGAGCTTCAACCTCTTTCACGCGGGATGCTTGGAAACAATTACCTTGTATGGCCAACCGCGAGGACATCCCAGAACTAATTCTCCACCTTCAAAGTAGTCCTATAGAGCGAGTGAAAGCTTTTTGGGAACCCATAACAGCAGAAGCCCACTTCAGGATATGGAAACCCAAATCTTGGTTGCAGTCTTTTTCCCATGGCGAGAACTTGGACAACTTCTATGAGGATTTATGTAAACACAGGATTCCAAAGGTGGATGGCCTGGACAAAGTTCGATGGGGGTATTCGAACATGGGTAATTTCAGTATCAAAGAAGCCATGGGCTTGTACACGGAAACTCACAAAATGGTGACTGATGAAAAATGGCGTAAAATTTGGAAAGGAAATTGGTGGCCCAAAATTGCTTCCTATAGTTGGCTATTACTACAAAGACGCATTCTCACTTGGGAAAATATTCAATGTCGGGGGATGATAGGACCACCCAGATGCAGTTTGTGTGAGACCGACTCAGAAACCATTAACCACCTTTTCGACTCATGTCCCATGGCCTCCTATCTATGGGAGAAGGGAGAAGAGCGATTTAGGAAGAACGCTAGGGTCCATGGCCATCCAGATCTCACCATAGCCAATTGGCCCTCCAAAGCTTATAAAAATGAGATTTTGAACAGGATGTGGGAATTATTCCTGGGTTTTGTGGTCTAGGAATTATGGAAGGAAAGGAACAGGCGTATTTTTTAAGACAAAACACAAACCATTGAAGCAGTCTGGAATATTTTGGAAATTCATTTAAAGGAAACGTTAACATTAAGTCAGTGGACTCCAGAAGCTTTGAAAAGGGATAGTGCAGAAAGACAAATTCTGAATGACTGGGGTATCTATAACTTACCGGCAAGCATTGGTCGTCCTTGCATGGTGGTTGTTCCTCCTCTCAGCCCAAAATTGTGGCAATTTCCGATGGTAGGAACTTTCAAGCTTAATTTTGATGGAGCCACGAAAGGTAGCCCAGGCCCGACCGGATTCAGAGGAGTTATCAGAACTGCAGAAGGTAAGATCATCAGTACATTCTAGGGCGATTTAGGAGACAATGCTAATAACGTGGCCGAATTAGAAGGAATGGTGAGCGGGTTGAGATGGGCCTTACAGCAGGGATGGATGCCCCTGGTTGTGGAGGGGGACTCCCTAATTATCATCTCCATCGCGAGACGTATTCAACACGGTTCGGTCATTGCCAAGGTTTCCTGCAACTGGAAATGGGAAAGTAGGCTCCTGGCTATAAGGAGACTGCTGGATACCAACCCAGCCATACAATTTTCGCACGTCCGTCAGAAGGGGAAGAAGGTGGTGGACGCCTTAGCCAACAAAGGGGTGGGAGCTCGAATTTCTTTCCATGGTTTAATGCGTCAGGACATGGATGACCATGATCTATGGAGGAGATATGAAGAAATGGCTAAGGAAGATCTAGGCCACCTGGCTCATTACATGGAGGGGGACCAAGACAAAACGCCATGCCAGGCATCCAGTCGGCCTAGCAATGAAGCGCAAGCTCTCTTGAACCCCGACACTGCTCTTCTCCACGATATAACCTGGACATATGTTAGCCCGAATACAGTCTACGAGGCAAGAAACGAGGCAGCAGTTAATGGGCATCGGGATGAGATGATGACATCTTCGGTTACGGCCACGTTTTATTCCACTATCACTCATGATGACAGGAGCGTCAGGACAAGTGGTGGAGAAGGCGAAGGGACAACAGAGGATAATGACAAGGAGCAAGGATCTGTCAGGGGCCCTCAAACGTCATTCCAGTCCCACTTGGTAACAACAGTTTTTATTACTATTTAAGGCATGCAGTTGGCCTTACCATGAATAACTGCTTCTGTGCAACAAGTAGTAAAGCTGGTTGTACGTTGTCGAAGCGGGTGTACTGCTATCATGAGGATCAAGCATGCGAGAGGGCATATTTCGCATATTGGGAGGAAATCATCGGGTACAAAGCCATGAAGGATAAACTTATTGTCTATGTGGGGAAGAGGGACAATATTTCGGCTCTGTGGATGCTCTTCATCATGGTCCTGCCTAGTAATTCTATAATTACCCAGGACCCTGTGAAAACAATCACGCAAAGTGTATGGCATCCTGAGAATATTGGGAATCAATCTGTAGAATTATGTTGGTTGAGTGCTTTGGGTTGGGACGTTATGGCTCCCAGATTGAGGGTCAGCAGTCGACGGGGCTCTAGCTGGAGTGGTGGTTCTAGTCGGCGTGGGGGTGATGTCCGCTTATCAGGAGAGGGACCCTCTTAGCAGCAGCCCTTGGAACTGGAGGCGCTGGCTCCTCTTCCCTTTAATTGGGGAGCACAATATCTCGTGGAAACTCCGGCTCCCATTGAGGCCCAAATTTCCCATCCGGAGGTCGCTCTCCTCCGAGAGTATGAAGCCCATCTGGGCAGGAAGTTGGTGGCCAACCCCTTTAGGGAGGTGCATATTCTTCTGGCCCGAGACATTCAAGCGTGACACCAACTAGATCATGGCATCCGGGAGGCCATTCAAATCATCAAAGGTGGTCAGCAGACCAACGCGACGGGGATCCGTCTACTCAAAATGAATTTGAAGGAGTACCTGGATCTCTCCAAGGAACCACCTCGGGATGAAGCGGTGTCGCCCAGGAGGGAACCTCCGACACCCTGATTATCTTTGAAGGTATCCAGTCATTCTGGTGGATTTTGGATCCTCGTCGTTTTTTTGCTTCCTTATGTTAATTTTGTTGCTTGTGGTCACATGCCTATGGACAAACAGTCTCTATGTAGACACGAGTATAGTAATGTGAATTATTCTGTCACGGGGGCCATCAGGCCGGGGTTCTATGTTTTTTTTAACAAACTCTCTTTTTGAAAATCGACCATGCTTGGGGTCGCCAGTGTGGTACGAGCAGTGGCTCACCTGTATGTATTTTTACTCTGTATATTTGTTCAGATTTAAGTAATAGAAGTTGATATTGCTTACAAAAAAAAATAATTGATTGCCGTTCTCAGATATTCCCTCTAATCATCTCTCAAGCCAAGAAAAGAAAGGATCTTGAAGACAAGATAGTGGGAAGGCTACAAAAACATATCAACAAGCTCCTCAATCAAATTCTGATGCTCATCTTTTTCATGTGCGGAGAGAAAATAATAAAGTAGCAGATCAACTCGCAAATAATGCAGTTGTCTTGGTAAGAGGGGGCATGATTAGAAATGGGGTAAAAAATCCTCTTGTTGGCTCCCCTAAGGTCTCTTGTTTGAATCTCTATGGCTCCCTCAAGGTCACACCTTTGAATTTTATGATGGACTTGGTTATTAATATGGTCTTAGCCTCAACAAAAATGGTTCCATCTCCAATTAATGTAGGTAGCCATCGTTTTATGCCAAGCCTTAATGCAACATATGTCCTCATGCATGGAGGATCCTATGGGCATCCCAGCCACGAGGACTCTTCACACTTCTTTGCTTTACGTTTCTTCCTATTCATGTTTTTCCATTGCACTTTACATTTTCAATATCAAAGCCGTGAGATGGAAGTGTAGTGTGTATTGCGATTTGGGGATGGTTTTACAGATTTCAGAGGTGGTAGACGCCTTCACATATGCCTTGGGGAGTAGCTTTTGGTTGCAAACTCTACTAGGCACATGGAGGATAACCTACAGGAGGTAATTTGCAGGCATGGTTCAGAGCTTGCTCTTTCCTTAATCTGGAAAGTTTGGGACTCTGGAAATTTGGTGGGTTTGTTTTGCCTGTCAACAATGAAGCCTGTGGTGGATCTGGAGGCAAAATTGTAGGATCTTTCAAATGGAATAAGAGACGTTCAAGCGAATATTCAAGACATACACAATCATTTATGCTGGATGAATTCACAGCTAGAGGGATTGCTTTAGGTTGTTTATCAAATCACAACCCATACATCTTGCTTGGAACTTGCATGGATGATGCTGAAGGAAACATCTAAGTCTATGGAGCACAAGTTTATATGATTATGGTCACTCTGGACTGCCGTGAGGAACTCCTGACAACAAAACATTCCAGAATAATTGATTACTTCGGAAGCAGGGAAAATGATGACACCATGGTTCACCAACCCACCCATGCAACAGTGACCATCTCAAGCTCGAATGAGCATGATGAAGACAACACAGAAGAGAAGGTCATGGACAATGGCCACAACTCTACTTAATTTTAGTTGTTTATGTTTTATATCTGTCAACTATTATTAGGACAATATGTTAAATTTTACAATAGTATAGTTGTATACAGTTATATGGGAATAACTATAAGACTTTAGACGAATATTGTTTATGGGTTGGATAGCATCTTCAGAAATTTTATAAGCCCTATTTTGGACTGCTACAATGTAATGTATTGATTTTTATTTTCCTTAGTTGTTTATAATGCTAATATACCTGTTCTAGTTTTAAAAAAATGCATGAGGATTTATCTTGATCATTCTCCAATAGTTAGGGTATAAGAAGTTAACAATACCCCATATCTATATAAATGATAATAATACAATATATTTTTCCAAAGAACTCGTTAAATTTGTCACAATTAGTGACAATAGATATGGAAATAATAGGAATAGCCAATTTAATGGTGCTTTTATGCTATGTACTTATTTGCATGCCACAAAATTTGTGGTAAGGAACTTCTAAGTTATCTAAGAGCAATAATCTCACCTAGACACCTACTACAAAGACATGCACATTAGACACCAATGAAGGCATCTAGTATGGTGATTAATACATAATAGAAAGTAAGAATAACTCATTTCTCAATTCTTGTAAGTACTCTTTCTTTGAGACATGCACATTAGACACCAAGGAAGGCATCTAGTATGGTAATTAATACATAATAGAAAGTAAGAATAACTCATTTCTCAATTCTTGTAAGTACTCTTTGTATTGGAATGTTCTATGAACAAATGAAATTGTGAAAGTATTTTTAGATGAAAGTTTGATAATAAATAAAATATCTAATGTCTCTTTTCTACATTGAAAATGTCAATTTGTCATGGTTAAGAAAGGCATCTCTCATAAGATTTTAAATAAATTGCAATCTTTGGAAAATCTTCTACTAGTATAAAGGATCTTTATTAATTGTTGTGATAAAGAATTTTTGTTGCATTTTTAGATGGTGTTATGAAGGAAAAAACATCAAAGCAACCTCTTTTTCACTTTAACCTAAATTTGGTATTTTGGCATAATGGAAGTAAAAAGTTATCAATTAGGAATGATATTCTATCCTTGAATGCACTCATCTCTAACATGAATTAACTAAAGTCATGCCAAAACTTCTAAACGGTTTCATCAATAGAGAACCAAGATAAGAATCACATGTAGGCAGACAAAGTCAAATATGCAAATAATAAAAATAGAATCCCTTGTTCATGAATTTCATGCTTTTATCCTTTATCAACATACATCACATGGTTGGAAGATGCAATGGCTCTTTGCTTTCTATTTTACTTATGCAATCTATGTTAGACACAATGACTCACTGAGAGGGGGGGTGAATCACTGAGCTAGGACTTATTAACAATTTCAACTTCTTCTTCAAATCATTTACAAATTCACTTCAATATCATATTCATCAATGAACTATATTTCAGCAATCAACTAAGCATATGTCATTCATCAAGTTAAACACATCAGCATCAACACATTGCAAGAGACACAAGATATAATATTTGTAATCTTTTTATATTTGGTTCAAACGGCTACAACCGTGAGGTAAATCCTCTACAACTGAATCAAAAGCACCAACTTCTATCCCAAGACTCAGCTTGGTCTTTTCTTAGTTCCAAATAAGAAAAACATGTACAAGACCCAGCTTGTGTTACATACAATCACTTGTCATCATTCCACATCCTGTACAGTCATCAACTCTGTCATGTCAAACTGATGTCATCTATTTTTCACTGTCATCAACTAATCACTATTTGTGTTACATACAATCACTTGTCATCATTTCACATCTTGTACAGTCATCAACTCTGTCATGTCAAACTGATGTCATCTATTTGTCACTGTCATCAACTAATCACTACCATCACTGAGTGTCATCACTCTATAAAATCTCAATACATAATCTGAGCATATGTTGCTATCATCATCATTTCACCGTGGAATCATCATATCACTGAGCATTAAGTATCACTGATCATTTCTATGTTTACTACTGGTTATGTATAACATCACTGGCACATCAATGTAAATATTACTGTGTAAAGTCACTGTGTAAATGTCTCACGCATATATCACTTAGAATCTGAAAATTATGTCTTCAACATGACTGTGATTTTGAGGTAGCTCTTCAACGTGACTGTGCTATCTACTTCAAAATTCGGACTGTGATAACTATGTCTTCACATTTGTCTACTAGATATGACATAGAGTCATCTCAGAAATGTTTTGGAACTTATGTGGAAGATGCATGTCTGTGGTTGCCTTCATCAAATGCCTTCAAATAAGTCTTCAATCAAAGATCAAATCACTTGACAACTAGAAGTAGCAGTCACCCCAAATAGCATCATATGTGTGTTAAACTTCTATTGTGGCTGCCCGAATTTCAGACCATATAAACAACACTTCTGAGTAGCTTATACACCAAAAATTAGAGCTGAAAGTCAATCTAAAAAATCAGTCTTAACCCTCTGCGGCTGTAGCAGTACACTGTACCCTATCTAACCTATCAAATGTGCTATAACAGCCACCCAAAAATATCCTCTATGCTAATCTGTAGCTGTTGTTTTGCTCCTGCTGCTGCCCCACGAATTTACTCAGTAAACAGGCCGAATTTCCTCAGAGACAGTCTGAATTTCACACACCCTTTTGACTGAGGTATCAAGTATATTTATACTGGTCGTGTGCTATAATTTTTTGGAGCCAACTTGTCTGATAAAAACATAATTTAACATTTTTATTTTTATTTTAAATTAACCTTTTATTATTTAATTTATTTGGGAGCCGACTTCAACCATGGTCAATTTAATCTTCCATTAGTAGGCCGACTTCTAGTTTAAGAAGTAAACCTTTGTGTCACGTTTGGGGTTGTTTGAAGGGCTCCATATAAACATCATAACCATGTTTTCTTCAAAAAGGGGGTCAAACACAATGTATACATCAATAATAGGAGCTTACGTGCATCATCATCATCAAGGGCTTCATTAAGGCATCCAAGTTAACATTAGTATGTTCAAGGTATCCATCAAGCTTTTGTGCATCTATGACATGGATAAGATCTTTAAGTCTAGCATCAAGTGCAATGAGCTCCACAACCAAGGTCTCAATGCGAAGTGCATGACAAAAAGGGCTTCACAACCATCAAGTAGATACTTCAAAGGCTGCTTCAAGATTCTTTCAGAGCTTCCTTACAATTTTTTCTTTCAAATACAACCAAGAGCATCATAACCATGCACATAGGCTTAAACCATATGGCAATGACTTCATAGCCACATCATTTGTTAAATAGTTCGATATGTAATGGCCATGTCATTATTTTTTGAGTATTCGTCACAAAGTTGAGTCTTTCATACTACGTATTTAAGGACTTCAAACGTATGGGCTTCTTCATCATTTGATTTAACCCACAAATGACCACAAAATGGGTCATTTGGCCCATTAGGTGTTCCAATGGCTCCAATTCCCACATCCAAGGTTCTTTATTCCATGTCATGCTTCCATGTCATTGTCAAATCTTTGTCCAACTTGTCTTGCATGTCTTGTTAGTCCACATCATCACATCCTTTGCCAAGTCAACCTTTGTCATTAATGTTGTCGTCAATATCCCCCTTTGTCATTGATGGCAACTACATTTTCTCTCCCCCTTTGACATTAAAGACAAAGGGTCAATGAGCCATTAAAGGCTTCACAATCCCCCCAAAAAAATGTATCTTTAAATACTTTGTGAAGTCATTTGCTGATTTTGATCTTTCATTACTTGCTAACTTCAAATTTTTCATAAGAAAAATGTATATACTCTTCCTTTCATGCTGAGATTAATTCTTCTTCATAGGGTCTGCCTACTCCCCCTATCTGATATGCTACTTCAAACTTCATCGAAATTGTTAAGTAATTTTGCATACTCCCTTTTGGCTTCCAAGCTACCAAAGAATATTCATACATAGTTTGTTTCAATTGATTCTGACTTCCAATCTGTTCAGCTGTAAAAGAATTACACTTGTTTTTGTATTGCCTAGTAACCCATGTACATGTCTTCATGCTGTCCTCAAAATAATTCTTTATACAACCGATGTTCATAAAAAATTTGTTGTTTGTTTTTTATGCCATATTGATGATACCAATTGAAGATAAAGATGCTGCCAACTCAATTATCTAGTAAATTCATAAAATGTAAGCATGCATCATCATTCCTTACTCCCCCTATCAATCATATTATTATTATTTTTAATCAAAATTCTTTTTTCAGCTCCTTCAAATGCAGTAGCTTCAAAACCTGTCCTTCATATTTTTAGACATTTCAATACTATCTTTACTGACAAGAATTTGGCATACTCATTGTCATATTTGAACACTTCTCTTCTTATCATTGTTTACTTCTGCAATACAACCTGCCATCAAGTTTCAGTATTCTTCACACATATGCTAGGATTGTCAACCTCTGACTTCTTTGTAGTTTTGTCTTTTCAATTTTATACACCAACAGTCCTATAGCTACTATTCATAATCTTGTATTGGCTATCTTTAATCAATCCTATAGCTTCTCACGTATTTGATTCAGCATATTAACAGATATTTATTTCATTGACTGTCCATTAGTGTTTCCCCCAAAAATACTTCAAAAACTGCTTTGGATAGATGTGCTAATGCTGTCCCAAATCTGATCAAAATGTGGTCAAGGTATGTTCTTAATAAATCAACCCAAGAGTGAGTGCTATCCAAGCAAGTCTCAAATCTGATCTGCTCCCCCTTTCAACATTTATCTTCTTTGGGTCACATAAGACCATATTGTGTTACCTCACAATCTCTGTCAGCTAATAGAATCAATCTAGGGTAGATCTGCTTGTGTCATTCTTTGCTTTTATCTATGTTGGCAATCACGATCCTAGGACCTGATTCGTTGCTTGGAGTGACCTTCATTTTCTCTTGAGTCCATCCTCCAAACTCCATGGACTCAAGAAGTGCTTGAGGTTTTCAAAATACCTCAAGCATGGCTTTCCATATGGCAACCATCTCCACTTGTGCACTTATCATCAACTTCATTTAGGTTTAACAAAATATTTTTCTTTACCCATACCTTGAAATGTCTTTTACTTGTAGTGTTCATACTTTTGTCTTCAAAAATGTCTATGTCGTTCGTTGTCCAATATCCATTGACTTTCCTTGCTGAAGTATATGATGAGCTCTTCATTTGTTGTCTTCTTGGACTTGTACAAGTTTGGGATTTATGGCCAACACCACCACAAGTGTAGCACCTTAATGTGTGACAGTTAGTAGTGAGATGCCCAATTCGAGTACATGTCCAACATCTCATTTCATAACTTTGTATTTTAACACTCCTTCTCCCATGGCAAGCACAGTCCATAGCCTTGTGACCAAAACCATTACATGCATAACAATAACCATTGAAATTACATTCATACCTTGATGTTTGGTTCCATCTTGGAGTTGTCTCTCTTCTTCTAAAGAATTTATCTTGAGGAGTGGGAGCAACTTCTTGATGCATTTTTTATCTTCCATCTTCTTTGTTGTCATATGCAGATACATTAGGAGCTTTACTTGATCCAACTTCAGGAGTCTTGGGAGACCACATGTCTTCTTACAATTTGTCTTCTACCTTTTTGTACCCAAGGCCAGATGTGTCAAATGGAGACCTTTGACACTCTAGAATTTCATCCAAGATAACTGAGATTTCATTGAACTTCATATGAGCTTTTGAATTTTCGATCTTCTTTCTAAGACCAACAATTTCCAATTCAAGCTTCTGATTTTTCCTTTCATTTTCTTCCAGCTGAAGCTTCATAACATCTTCTATTTTTTTGGCTTTTTCCAACAGAATTTTTAGATCAATATTAGCCCATCTAGTCTCCTCAAGTTCTGTAGGATCTTTACAAGTCTCTTCAAGCTTTTTAGGGATTTTACCAACCTTCTCTTGTTTTTTTGTTGATTCAGACTTCAATCTTACAATTTCATTGTTTTGGTCTTCTAGCTCATCTTCCAAATCTTTGTTCTTAAGTTTCACTTTCATGAGCACAGTTTTTGTCTCATCTTTGTATTTTTCAAATGACCTCAAAATCTTCTTCTTAAGTCTTGGATTGAATTTGAGATCAATATCCAACAAAGTACATGTAAATGCATTATTAGCTTTTAACAAGACTTCTTTTTCATCTTCTGTAAGTACAACTTTATCATCATTACATTCAGACTTTTCATCCATTGAAGAGTACTTACCTTCACTTGTATCTGAATCTTGTACCAGTTCTTCTTCTTGCTTCTTATCCTTGACTTCTGCTTCTTTTTCTTTGTCTTGATTCTTCCTTTTGTATTCTTCTTCCAGCTTGAACCAGAGATCCTTGACTGAAGTGTACTTTCCAATACTTTCTTTGATAGGACTTGAGAGTCCATCCATTAAAAACTTCAATGCAATCTTATTGTCTTTCTCAACTGTTGTCTTTGTCTTCTTGCTTGGCTGGACAGGTGGGTTCACAACAATTTCTCAAACACCGGATTTCTTCAAGTAACCTTTCATTTTACTTCTCCATCCAAAGTAATCTGATTTCTCCAAGACCAGAACTTCATGTTTAACTTCTGCTGGTCCTTCCATTTTGTGTCCACTGATCCCTTCAAGCTTTGTAAAATTATTATGAAGGCCTGATCTGATACCAATTGTTAGACACAATGGTTCACTGAGAGGGGGGGGTGAATCAGTGAGCTAGGACTTATTAACAATTTCAGCTTCTTCTTCAAATCATTTACAAATTCACTTCAATATCATATTCATCAATGAACTATATTTCAGTAATCAACTAAGCATATGTCATTCATCAAGTTAAACACATCATCATCAACACATTGCAAGAGACACAAGATATAATATTTGTAATCTTTTTATATTTGGTTCAAATGGCTACAACAGTGAGGTAAATCAACTACAACTGAATCATAAGCACCAACTTCTATCCCAAGACTCACCTTGGTCTTTTCTTAGATCCAACTAAGAAAAACATGTACAAGACCCAGCTTGTGTTACATACAATCACTTGTCATCATTTCACATCCTGTATAGTCATCAACTCTGTCATGTCAAATTGATGTCATCTATTTGTCACTGTCATCAACTAATCACTACCATCACTGAGTGTCATCACTCTATAAAATCTCAATACATAATCTGAGCATATGTTGCTATCATCATCATTTCACCGTGGAATCATTGTATCACTGAGCATTATGTACCACTGATCATTTCTCTGTTTACTACTGGTTATGTATAACATCACTGGCACATCAGTGTAAATATCACTATGTAAAGTCACTTTGTAAATGTCTCACGCATATATCACTTAGACTCTGAAAATTATGTCTTCACCATGACTGTGATTCTGAGGTAGCTCTTCAACGTGACTATGCCATCTACTTCAAAATTCATACTGTGATAACTATGTCTTCACATTTGTCTACTAGATCTGACATAGAGTCATCTCAGAAATGTTTTGGAACTTATGTGGAAGATGTACGTCTGTGGCTGCCTTCATCAAATGCCTTCAAATCAGTCTTCAATCAAAGATCAAATCACTTGACAACTAGAAGTAGAAATCACCCCAAATAGCATCATATGTTTGTTAAACTTCTACTATGGCTGCCCGAATTTCAGACCATATAAACAACACTTCTGAGTAGCTTATACACCAAAAATTAGAACTGAAAGTCAAGCTAAAAAATCAGTCTTAACCCTCTGCGGTTGTAGCAGTCCACTATACCCTGTCTAACCTGTCAACTATGTTGTAGCAGCCACTTGAAAATTTCCTATGTGCTAATTTGTAGCTGATGTTCTGCTCCTGATGCTGCCCCATGAATTTACTCAGTAAACAGGCCGAATTTCGTCAGAGACAGTCCGAATTTCACACACCCATTTGACTGAGGTATCAATTATATTTATATTGGTCTTGTGCTATAATTTATTGGAGCCAACTTGTCTTAAAAAAATAATTTAACATTTTTATTTTTATTTTAAATTAACCTTTTATTATTTAATTTATTTGGGAGTCGACTTCAACCATGGTCAATTTAATCTTCCATTAGCAGGTTGACTTCTAGTTTAAGAAGTAAACCTTTGTGTCATGTTTGGGGTTGTTTGAAGGGCTCCATATAAACATCATACCCATGTTTTCTTCGGTCAAACACCATATATACATCAATAATAGGAGCTTAAGTGCATCATCATCATCATCAAGGGCTTCATTAAGGCATCCAAGTCAACATTAGTATGTTCAAGGTCTCCATCAAGATTTTGTGCATCTATGACATGGATAAGATCTTTAAGTATAGCATCAAGTGCAATGAGCTCCACAACCAAGGTCTCAATGCAAAGTGCATGACAAAAAGGGCTTCACAACCATCAAGTAGATACTTCTACGGTTGCTTCAAGATTCTTTAAGAGATTCATTACAATTTTTTCTTTCAAATACAACCAAGAGCATCATAACCATGCACATGGGCTTAAACCATATGGCAATGACTTCATAGCCACATCATTTGTTAAATAGTTCGATATGTAATGGCCATGTCATTATTTTTTTAGTATTCGTGACAAAGTTTAGTCTTTCATACTGCGTATTTAAGGACTTCAAACGTATGGGCTTCTTCATCATTTGCTTTAACCCACAAATGACCACAGAATGGGTCATTTGGCCCATTAGGTGTTCCAATGGCTCCAATGCCGACATCCAAGGTTCTTTATGCCATGTCATGCCCACATCCAAGGTTCTTTATGCCATGTCATGCTTCCATGTCATTGTCAAATCTTTGTCCAACTTGTCTTGCATATCTTGTTAGTCCACATCATCACATCCTTTTCCAAGTCAACCTTTGTCATTAATGTTGTCATCAATGACAATCATATTCATCAATTTACATGTTTTTGGTTCACCTTGCGATAGTTTATGTATAGTGAAGAAATATGGTGAAATGTGGAGATGGTGTAAATTACTAAGCCCATAGTGCATTATGAATGGAAAGAAAGCCCTCACGAGGTACTTATATTAGATTATGGACTTGGTGAAGGAGTATCTAAAATGTCTAGAGTGGTGATGAAACCAAATTCTAGATCGTTTAGGATATCATTTATGAGTGATGCCTTTGCATGCTTCATCAACCAAGATGTGCTACTAGGGCCTACCTAGACATAGATTTATTTTATAATGGGTTGATAAGAGAGGATCATGAGCTAAAGATGGGGCAATTAGAGTACATTCAAAGGATGGTTCCTCATGAGTGATTTAATATAACACCATCTTGAGGAATATAATATTGTTAGAAGAAGCTAAGAGCCACCTATTGCTAGGTATGATTTTTGGATATTCTTGGAATTTCATGTTTGTAGAATACTTAGATTTATGTTAGCTTTAACTTGTACTTTTATAAGTTTAATCGTCAATTCATACTTCTTCACATTATTGACATTGCAATGCAAGTATTTTGGCAAGTAACCCTAAATTATGAAGATTCACTAAGTGTTGAGTTGACCTTGTAGTGCTTATGTTTGCAAACACGACTAGGGATGCATTGAAGCATTCTCTAAAAGATGTGAAAAAGTTAGATACGGGAAGGTTATTTGACCATTTTTGTCCATTATAACATTGGCTTGTGTACTAGATAGTTGAAGAGCCCATTAGGTGTTGGGAAACATTAATTCAATGTATATAATACATTGTAATGTAAATTTGTAAATATTGATGTAAAAGGCTAGAAGCCATAAACAAATGGTCTAAGACGACCAAGACTATGTAAATATGTACATTTTGATATTAATATAAAATCTCTAATGGCTACAGAGGAGGAAGGACGAAGAATAGATGGGGGGATATGATTCCACAAGTGGGGAAGTTATAGTGAGCTAAGGGAAATGACCCTAGTGGGATTTAGCTTATATCCTTATCCTTATCCATTTAACCCAAAGTTCCTAAACCATGATTAAGGGTCAAAATTAAATTAAAGCATTATTTAATTATACTAAAAGGGGATTAAGAAGGGAAAAGTGGTTCTATGTGGAGGGGCCACATGGAAATCTAAAATATTCTTATAAAAGTGATAATTCAAGCTTTGGAGGGGTTTGTTCCTCATTCACTCCAACCATTTGAATTTCATTTAACCATCATTTCCATCATCTTGGACTGTCATAGATTGGTACTTGTGACAGAGGACTGAGATGTCATTGTTGAAGATAACATTTCCATGACATTGACCCTGGTAGACTCGTTCATGAGAGGAACCTGGATTGAAGCTTGTGCCCTGGAGTCCCAATTCAGAGACTTCCTATCCAGCCTATGTTGGAGTGCTAGAAGGGAACTGGAGGCTACTCGAGAGACTGTTAGCTCAGAGAAGGGGGCTTGTTCCTGGCATTGTGCAGATTCACGGGGAAGGAGAAATAAGGATTGGGACAACTATGGAGGGGTTTAGGCACTAATGGGTTGCGTGAGAGATTGAGCTATGTAGAGCAGTATTGGGAAGAGATTTACCTTTGTGGGTTTATAGCCCTAGCTCGAGGGAGGCTCTATCAAAGAAAGATATGGCTTTATAGAGCCTATGGCTAGGAGGAACGTGCTTAACCTACCAGTTGGAGAATAATTGATTAAAAATATAAGTCTCTTGTTGATGTTTCTCCAGGTTGCAGGATCGGGCAAACATTATGCAAACATTTTCCTAGAGGGGTCATGTGATTTGACCAATGGCTAGTGGAGAATGGCCCTGCCGTAGCCTTGATTAGTCATGTGTGTTGGCTAAGAGTGAATAAGGCTCAAAGTGTGTAGCCTTGATTAATCATGTGTGTTGACTAACAATGAATAAGGCTATACGTCACATTGCATACTCTGTGAGGGAGTGCTTCGTGATAGAGTGATCTATTCTATATTAGAGTGAATTGACTTGTTTATTTAATAGGGGATTTCATCCCCTTGTGGAATTTACAAATTCTAATCTAATGTTGAATTTGACATAGGCTCTAAGAAGTGTCTGAGACTTCTTAGTGTGGGTCAAGTCAACATTAGAGCTCTATGGGTGAATAGACATGCATGTGAGGAGATGATCATCAACAAGGACAACTTTTCTGTGATAAAGAAATAACCAAGAAGACAAGTCATACAATGGAACAAGTCCTAGATAGCATTGAAGAAGTTCCAGAAAAGATTGAAGACAAGAAGACAAGTCGACCTTGAAGATAAAATGAAAAGTGAAGATCAAAAGTGCTAGTCAGCCCTAGCAGAAAAGACAAGTTGGCCCCAAGAAGGAAAATTAAAGTGAACTGAAGAATATAAATAAAGTGCTCAACATCTCATTTGATCATCCAATTCGTCCAAGTCATCTTCTCCTCTCTTGTGCAAAATTTTAGTTGGGTAAATGAAGTTTCTAAGGAGCATCTTTGTGAAGGTTTTTTTCATCTCTTGGGATTCGCCATCTTGCAAGGCTTCTTGTGAAGAAGGGCGAACCTCTCATCTTGCTAGGTTTCTCTTCATGATTGGTATTGTACTTGAATTGGACTGATTTCTTCAAAGAAAAGTTGGTTGGGTTTTCTCCCTATCGGGTTTCCAGGATTTGTGTCTCTTGTGCATGGCTATCTTTCTAGGATCATTTGTTTCAGCTGCAATTTAAGTTGAAAATTTTCATTGTGCAATTATTCAATGAAAACGGTGGGATGTAATGAATGCTTGAAATCATTGTGAAATAATTGTCAAGATATGGAAATGAATAAAAATTCAACATGGTATCAGAGCAGTTTTGAAAGACAACCAGTGATCAGATTTTTCCCCCAAGTCTTGAAACTAGGGCTTCCAATTTTGGATTCTTCCAGCCTAAGTTTTGGCTTGAACTTAGTGTTCTGGAGGTCGATTGAGGAGGGCACATCTATATGTGGATTCAGTTTTCGATTTTTTCAAATTTATAGGATTTCTGGATCATATTTCAGATTTTTTGTCAAGATGGTGTCAAGTTCATGTTTCATAATATTGTCCGAGAACAATTTACAGAATGAAGAAAATCAAGCATCAGTTCAAGAACAAAAGAAGGATCTTTCAAAATTTAAGTGCTTCAGTTGTCATAAATTTGGTCATTATGTCTTCTAGTGCCCTTAGAAGAAAAGAAAGAAAAACCCATCATGCATTAACAACCAACGTTGATGAACATCCACCATAGAAGAAGACAAAACTTGATAATATTGTAGATAAGCTTCAAAAGGGAATATTTTCATGTCTCCTCCCTCACAAGCACTATTACAGATAGTAGTGATACCTCGGTGGTAGAAAGTGGTGCTTCCAGGCACATGATAGGTTACAAAGATTCTCTTAGAGATTTGATAGAGAAGAACTCATCATTACAAGTGGAACTTGGAGACAATGCCAAATATGTAGTAAAAGGAGTTGGAACATCATCGTTTCAACTAGATTCTGAAGATTCTCTACATATGAGAGATGTATTGTTTGTACCAGGATTAAAGAAGAATGTGCTCTCTATCTCATTATTAGAGGATAGAGGTTACATAGTTGCATTTGTGGATGGTCAAGTTCTTGTATGGCCTAAGGGCTCGAGCATAGACTCAGCAAGAGTGATTGGTGTTCAAGAGGGAGGACTATACAGATTGTCAAGACGTCCAACCTAGGCATTGGTACATGATAGTATCAGTTTATGTGAGCTATGGCACCATAGATTCGCTCACCTGCATTACAGGGATTTTCCATCATTGAGGAAGATGGTTACAAGTCTTCTAGAGCTCCAGGTAGAGCATGAGGGTGTTTGTAGAGGTTGTGTACTTGGAAAGAATGCCAAGGGTTCATTTCCAAGCAGTGATAATAGATCCAAGGGGATCTTGGATCTTGTGCATTCAAATGTATGTGGACCGATGACAATATCATCTTTGGGTGGCTTCTTGTACTATGTGGAATTCATTGATAATTTCTCCCAAAAGACATGGATCTATTTCATGAAGACTAAGGATGAGGTCTTCAGCAGGTTCCAGGAGTTTAGGGCTTAAGTAGATAACCTGACAGAAAATAAAATCAAGATTTTGAGGTCAGATAATGGAGGAGAGTTTACCTCCAAGGACTTCAATGATTTTTACAAGGAAGCGGGGATCAATAGGGAGTTGACAGTTCCTCACAACTCTCAGCAGAATGGGGTTGCAGAGAGAAAGAACGGATCCATTGGGGAGGCTGTGAAGGCGATGATTCATGATCAAAACTTACCCATGTTCTTATGGGCAGAGACATCCAACACAACAGTATATGTTCATAATAGAAGTCCACACTGGATATTGGGGGACAAGACTCCTGAGGAGGCATTCACAAGAGTGAATCGTGAGGTAAGTCACTTGAGGATCTTTGGTTGTCCAATATACATCCATGTGTCAAAGGAGAAGAGGACGAAGTTAGAACCTTCTGGGGAGAAGGGTACTTTTGTGGGATATAGCAAGAATTCGAAGGCTTACAGGATCTACATTCTAGGACAACATCATATTGAGGTTAGTCGGGATGTTACTTTTGATGAGGAGGTAGCCTTCAAAAGGTCTATATATTCTCACATGGAGATTGATGATGAGGAACAAGAGGCTCCAAGAGACGAGGGTACAAAACCCTCTAGTCCAATTATTCATCCTTCAGACTATCAGGAGAAGTCTGTAGATCCAACAAAGCGAGTAGATATACCTAGAGATGTTTTCATGACCAGGAAGAGGCAAGCATGGCTTCATGACACTTCGCATGATGTAGAGAGGAATGCAACTCTCAAGGGTACTTTCAGAGAGAGTAAAAGCCCTCAAAGGTTCTCTAGTTACATGGCATTTATGAGTCACATCATTGATTTTGAACCTTCCAGTTACGAGGAGGCAGCGGACCAATAGGTTTGGAAGGATACCATGATGGAGGAGTATCAGTCCATCATGAAGAATGATGTGTGGGAGATTCTTTTGAGACATGAGGGGAAGTCAGTGGTGACTTCCAAGTCGATTTATAAGATCAAGCATGCAGTATATGGTAGCATTGAGAAGCACAAAGCGAGGTTTGTGGTGAGAGGATTCTCCCAGAAAGAGGGAGTGGACAATGAGGAGACTTTTGCTCTAGTTTCCAGGTACACTTCCATCAGGACTATTATTTCTCTTGCTTCAGTGATGGGATGGAAGTTACATTAGATGGATGTAAATATTGTTGATGTATTTGTAACTTTGGAATATATTCTTCTATGTATTACATTTATACTTTATTGTATATCCATTAGAGATGTTACATTCCTCTATTTGGAAGTGTCATCATTTGTATTTGTAAGTGTTGTCATGTGCATCGACAAGTGTCGTCATTTGTATTGATGGGTTATTAGACCACCAGTGTGGGGTCGGCCCTGGTTAGCACATGTGGTTGGGTTATTAGGCTTGATTAGCAAGTCAGCCCCATTGGATTATTGGCAGGTCAATTCAGTGTATAAATAGAGAGGTTGTGTCTCTCATTTATCTCATTCACTCACTTCTCAAGATCGCATAGCTAAGAGAGAAAGTGGCGCACTTGTGGAGGAGGAGGAGCATCTTCTAGAGACATCTTATTGGGTTTTATCATTGTGATTATGGTTTGTGGCTTATCTTATCTCTGAGGAAGTTGCGAGGTTTTTCACCTTCTTGGTTTTCCCCGATGAAACTCTGTGTCTCTTGTGTGATTGCTTTTGTGTCTATGATTGATATGCTGTACATGTTATTCTCTTAGATATCCTTATGATAATGGAATGAAATTATCAAAAAATTAACATGGTATCAGAGCTTACCTAAGAAGAAGGTACTGTGCAGCTGTGGAAGCTAGGGCTTCTTAATATTTGGGTTTCTCTCCACAGTTCATCAAAGGCAGAAGGCTAGATTGCCTCTCCTTGGAAGGTCGCATCTTTTTGTCGAGACTGAATTCAATTCTGAGCATTTTTAGTTTTGGCCCTAAAAATTAGGGTTTCCATAAAAATACGAATTTCTGAAATCTGAGGACATAGCTGGAAGCTCCTTGGAAAAATCGAATTTTAGAGCTTTGGATCGAACTTTTTGGTTGGGTGAAGCTCCGAGAAACTCAAAACTTAATTCAGGGTCCTCCCTAGTGAATCCGGGAGATTGAAAAGCATTTCTGAAGCGTAAAACTTTGCAGTTTTCAATTTCTGAATATACCAGGCTGATCAGCTCATCAAGGAGCATCTTTCTATCCTTTCAGAATTTTGAAATTCACATTTTGAATTTTTAGGGTTTCTCTGACAAACCCTAATCCAGCTCCAGATCTAGTTTTCAACAAATCAAGTGGTAAGACCTAGAACTTTTTCTATTTCCATTTGAAGTACTCTTTAAGATGTCTCACCACACCAAGCTTGAGGATAAGCTTGAAGGGGCTAATAACGTCCGAGCATGGAAGTATAGGATTGGGTTAATCCTAGAAGAGAATGAGTTGGACAACTACATAAAGGAAGATGCTCCAGTTCCAGAAGAAGAAGAGGCTAAGACCTTACACAAGAAGAACCTGGTCAAGGCTAAGAGAATCATTGTTGATTCTATAAAGGACCATCTCATACCCCATGTGTCTTCCCTAAAGACACCTAAGGAGATGTTTGACTCCTTGACCAAGTTGTTTGAAGGAAAGAACATAAATCGGAAGATGACTCTGCGGAACCAATTGAAAGGGGTAAAGCTTCAGAATGGAGAGACCATTCAATCCTACTTTTCCAAGGTCTCTCAAATCAAGGAACAACTTGAAGCTGTGGATGAAGTAGTGGAGAATGGTGAAATTGTAATGACCACATTGAATGGCCTACCTAGGTCATGGGACTCCTTCATCCAAGGAATCTGTGCAAGAAGAAAATTGGTCTCCTTCAATAGACTATGGGAGGGGTGTTCACAAGAAGAGGCTAGGCTTGTGGCCCGAGAAGAAAAGATGGGAAATGAAGACCAAGCTCTCACAACACACACAAATAAATGTAAGTCCAAAAGAGAGCAATCTTATCACAAGAGAGCTCCTCACCACCATCAAAGAGATGGGAAAGACTTGAGGTGCTTTACTTGTAATGAGAAGGGACACTTTGCTTCAGATTGTCCCAAGAACAAAAGGAACAACAACAACAATAACTTCAACAAGAAGAGGAAGAACAACAAGAAGATATATCATGCTCATGCCGTTGAGGATGATGAACCTCCCAAGAAGAAGGCTAGAGCAGAAAGTGATGACTCATCAAGTGAATATGAATATGTTCTAATCTATGCTCTCATAGGTACTATCTCTCATGGATGTAATGATTGGATTTTTGATAGTGGGGCTTCTAAACACATGACTGGATTTAAAGAATCATTCATGGACCTATCTGAACATGAGTCACCTCACAAGGTGAAACTTGGGGATGACTATCAAGATCCCATAAAAGGAAGTGGTGAAGCTTCCTACAAACTAGACTCTGGGAAGTCTATAAAAATGCAAGATGTTTTATATGTACCTGGACTTAAGAAGAATCTTCTCTCCATATCATCCTTGGATGCAAAGGGAATGGGAGTTGCATTTGTGGATGGCCAAGTACTCATGTGGCCAAAGGGTAAGACCATAGATGATGCATTAGTGATTGGAGAGCAAGAGGGAGGATTGTACAAATTGAAGGGACAACCTGAACATGCCATGGTACATGAATCCATGGAGCCAAGTGAACTTTGGCATAGAAGGCTTGCTCATGTGCACTATAGAGCACTACCAATTGCAAGTAAAGCTGTAGAGGGTCTTCCTAAAATCAAGACAAAGCATGAAGGTGTTTGCAAAGGATGTGCAAAAGGAAAGAACATTAAGAAGGCATTTCTAAGTAGTGAAAGCAAAGCTAAAGGAATCTTGGAAATTATCCACTCCGATGTATGCGGTCCAATGTCATCCAGTTCTCTGAGTGGGTATGTATACTATGTCTCTTTCATTGATGATTTCTCTAGGAAGACTTGGTTTTACTTCTTGAAGAATAAAGATGAAGTGTTTGATAAGTTCAAGGAATTCAAAGCCTTGATGGAAAATCAAACTGACAAGAAGATCAAGACATTCAGATCCGACAATGGCGGAGAATTCACTTCAGGTGATTTCAAGAAGCTATGCAGTGATTCAGGGATTAAGAGGGAGTTGACTGCTCCTTACAATCCACAACAAAATGGAGTTGCAGAAAGGAAGAATAGAACTATCATGGAAGCAGCACGGGCAATGCTTCATGACCAAGATCTTCCTATGCATCTATGGGCAGAAGCAGCTAGGACAGTTGTATATGTGTAGAACAGAACACCTCACAAGATATTGGACAACAAGACACCAGAAGAGGTCTTCTCTGGTAAGAAACCTAAATTCAGCCATCTCAGAATATTTGGTTGTCTAGTATATACACATATTCCAAAGGAAAATAGGACTAAGCTAGATCCTTCAGGAAAGAAGGGCATCTTTGTGGGGTACAGTGAAAACTCAAAGGCTTACAGAATATACTTTCCAGGGTTCAAGAAGATTGATGTCAGCAGGGATGTAACATTCGATGAGGAATCAACCTACATCAAATCAAGGAAGACACCTGTTGAAGATCATGAAGAACCAAAGGAATCTAGATTTCAAGATAACACTATGAATGAAGCAATTCCAGAAGCAACCCATGAAATTGAAGATCCACAAGAACCTATAGATCCACCTCGTGAGAAGAACTCTCACAAGAGGAAACCTGCATGGTCTAGAGAGTTCATCCAAGATGCAAAAATATATGGTATTCCAGAAGAGGAACACAGAGAAAGGAAAAGGACAAGGTCACGCACTAGCTATGTTGCCTTGCTCTGTGACATTATGAACAAAGAACCTTCCAGTAATGAAGAGGCAGCGGAAAAGAAAGAATGGAAGGATGGAAGGATGCCATGGTCAAGGAATACCAATCGATCCTGAAGAATGATGTTTGGGATGTGGTCCCAAGACCAGAAGGGAAGTCTATTGTGACTTCCAAGTGGATCTATAAGATCAGGCATGTTGTAGATGGTAGCATAGAGAAATACAAGACAAGGTTTGTAGCTCATGGCTTCTCTCAGAAAGAGGGAATATACTATGAAGAGACCTTTGCTCCTGTAGCCAGATACACTTCCATCAGAATAGTACTTGCTCTGGCTGCAGTGATGAAATGGAAGATACACTAGATGGATGTCAAGACAGCTTTCTTGAATGGTGTAGTCGAAGAGGAAGTGTATGTGGTGCAGCCACTTGGTTTTGAAACACATGACATGGAGTCATATGTGTGCAGGTTGAAGAAAGCCTTGTATGGCTTGAAGCAAGCTCCTAGGACTTGGTATGGTAGGATGGACAGTTTTCTATCCAGTTTGGGATTTACCAAGAGTAAAGCAGATTCCAACCTCTACTACAAGGTTGAGGAAGGCAATCCTGTGATACTACTCCTATATGTGGATGACCTGTTTGTTACAGGAGAGGATGGGTTGATTTCCGACACGAAGAGGAATCTTGCAGCTGAGTTTGAGATGAAGGAATTGGGGATGATGCACTATTTTCTAGGCATGGAGGTGTGGCAGGGTATAGATGACATCTTCCTTGGACAAGGGAAGTATGTAGTAGAGATCTTGAAGAGGTTCGAGATGATGGACTGCAAGGCCATGGAAACACCTATGGCATCGAACCTGAAGCTTATGTGTTATGCTTCATCTGAGCCGGTTGATGTCACGATGTATCGTCAGATGATTGGGTCCTTGATGTACTTGATGAATACGAGACCATATATTTTCTTTGCGGTGAACACATTGAGCCAGTTCCTGGCAGATCCGAGAAGTGTTCACCTGGTTGTTGTAAAGCATATTCTGAGGTACCTGAAGGGTACAGTTGATTATGGGCTCAAGTATGATGCGAATCAAAAGTTTAACCTGGAGGGTTATGTTGATTCAGATTGGGCAAGCAATGTTGCAGATAGGAAGAGCACTTCTGGGTGCTACTTCAGTGTGGGATCAGGTGTGATCTCTTGGTTTAGCAGGAAGCAATCCTGCGTAGCACTGAGTACAACCGAAGTAGAGTATGTTGCAGCTTGTTCGGCTAGTTGTGAGGCAGTATGGCTTAGGAAGCTACTGTCTGAGTTATTTGATCTCCCGTTGGATGCTACTAGTATCTTTTGTGACAAACAGAGTTGTGTGAATCTATTTGAGAACCCGGTGTTCCATGATAGGTCGAAACACATTGAGATCAAATATCACTTTATCAGGGCTATGGTGCAGAGAGGAGCAGTGAAGCTCCTGTATGTTGCGACAGATGAGCAGGTTGCAGATGTGTTGACGAAACCACTAGCCAGAGTGAAGTTCGAGTACTTCAGAGAGAGGCTTGGTGTTCTTTAGATTGATAACACTTTGAGGAAGAAGTGATGGACACATTTGCAGCAGCCATTCCAAGCATGGTGAGAGGAGGATCCTTCCCATAGCTGTGGATGTAAGCGCTGTGTGATGAGCATCAGGACGATTGTCAAGTTACTGCTTTGTATATGCATCAGTTGGATGCTTGATATGATTAGTTGGATAATGTATTTGTATATGCATCAGTTGGATGCTTGATATGATCAGGTGGATCATGTATATGTATGTGCATCAGTTGGATGCTTTGTATGATCAGGATGATCATGTGTGATGAGTATCAGGATGATGCTCTAGATGACTTGCATCAGGACGATGGAGTGACGATGATCAGGATGATCATGCGACGATGACATGCATCAGGACAATGCGGCGATGATGATTAGGATGATCATGTACATCATGATGATGTATGGTGAGTATCGGATTGATACTCTGTGGCCGTGGACAGGTTGTGCATATGAGCATATAATCTCTAACATCTCGAAATTTCATAAAATTTTAAAATTTTTGATAACAGCCTTAATTATGATAATAATAATTGCGAAAATAAATATTGTGATTATGACAGCATTAGTTGTGTAGTTGTTAGTACTAAACATGATTTAATTTCTGTCTTAGCAGCAGTAAGATAATGGCAGTTGTACTTTACATAATAGCATTTGGAAATGGGCATGAGGCAGGTTATAGGAGTCTCAAATTTGGATTAAAAATGGGCGGCCAGAGGGGAAGGCTCTGCAACTAGGGTTTAGTAGTCGGATTTGAAGATGGTTTGGCGGCCATGGATCTTTCCATGGCTGCCCTCCTTCTTCTGTGAGCTTGCTTCCTGTTCTGCCTGCAGAAGGTTTTTTCCCACTTTGGAAGGATGGCGGCGCCTTGGCGCGGCGACCCATTGGGGAGCAAGTTTCTTTTTCTTCACAGTGGCGGCGGCGGTGGTCTTTGTAGAGGAGAGTTGCCCCAGGGCTGGGCGTTCTTGGACAGGCGATGACGGCGGCAGCAGAAGTCTGTAGAGCTCGGGCTCCAGTTCTTTCTGTGTTGACGGCGGTACAGATGAGGATGTTGCGTTTGGGGGTTTGGGGATTTCTTGTCCCTGGAGCGACGTGTTGGCGGGCGAATGTCTGCACTGACGGTAGACTTGCTCCTCACGGTGGCGGATGCTTCCATGCGGGGGAGCCGCTCCTGTGACCCTGGATCGCCGCAAATGGTGGGTGTGGACGGTGGATGCGGGCCGCCGAGGGGCTGCGGACTGGGGTTTCCTCACGGTGGATTATTTCCATGCGGGGGAGCCACACCTGTTTGACCCCGGATCTTGGCGGCTGTAAACGGCGACACATCTTGCTGGTGGCTGCGTCCACGGGAGCAACAGCCGTCGTGGGGCTTTCATTCGGCGGATTGGGGTTTCAACCTCTGAAGATTCCAGTGGCTCGTTTCTTTCCAAAGGATTTCTGGAATCGTTGTCTGTTCTATTTTTTGTACTCCTTTTTCTACGGCATTTTCCTGCGGGGTTTTCCCTTGTATGAGAGCCATTCATGGCTGCTCGGACTTAGGTTTTTTTTAGATGAATTTTTTTTCTGTATATGAGGGCTGTATGGACAGCCATATACATTGTATTGAATTAGTATGGGACTTTAGACATGACAGTAATATGGGACAGTATATATGTGACAATGTAGGGATCTCTGTGATTCTATTACATGTGCAGAATGTAATTTTGTTCATCTTTTTGAAATAAAATTACGACTTTTTCCAAGGAACTTTCCAAGGAAAAAAAAGATAATGACAGTTGTTATCACATAACTAGTAACATGATTATGACGACAATGAAATAAACAGGTTCGAAAAACAATGCGACACTTTCTCTTTTGCAAAGATACTGAAATTTTGACTTTGCTACATAAGGGTGTCCTACGAGGTACCCTGGAGCTTACTTAGCTGCAACGCTAACGCTTATTGAATGTCCTATGTGCAGACGACAGGTAAGAATGAAGTACATGTAGTTCAATTTCAGCATCATAAATAAATAGAATATTATAATTTCTGTTGCGACTCTTCAGAAGTGAGAAGGTATGGGTTTCAATGCTACACTTACTGTTTTAAGCTATAGTCTAACAACTTCATGATGTTTAATTAATGTCATCTATATACGTCATTTTGCTGATGGTTTTGTTACTGTACTAGCTAGTTATAAAGTTGTCATTATCTTTCCATCATTGATGTATTACGTACTGCAAAGTCATTAAATGCTTGAATGAGAGAGTATGGTAAGCACACAAAGAACTTAGTTAACTTTTATGTTAGTCCTTGTCACTGTATTCATTGGAATGTCTATCTCAAGACTATTTAAATAATTTATATAAATGCCAACAATATGACCAAGTCAGTGTTAAAGTCTAAAGTGTACGGACCTCTCCAATTATAGTTATGTAATGTCGAGCAGAAAGAATACTTATAAGCTTTTATGACTTATTTGAAGTAATGTTTATTAAAATTCTAAATCAACTTGGTGCCTATTTCCATCCTAGCAACTATTATATAAACCCAATATTTAATAATTAAAAAGAGAATACAAAACTTACCTATGGAAAAAATAAACTTCTATGTATTTAAAAAGTGACCTAGACCTTTAATAAAATGGTGGTCCAACATAACATAGTAAGTTAACATGCCATATTAATATGTTGTTTAACATGGTTTAAATTAAATATATCATAAGTCGAATTATCATAGCATAACAATAGTATTGTGAATGTATGAATAACCAAAAGAACTATATCATGTTTTCCCAAGGTACTGACAGGCATGAATGTTGGCAGGGTTCGATTGCTGGGTCATTAATGTGATAAGATCATCGAGCTGTAATGGAGATTACCCTTCGAATCTGCATTGAAAGCTTTGATATGAAAGTCAGGTGACAAGGTTCGTTGTCAATCCACGTATGGTAATATCATTGTAATGGTGAACTTTGAGACCACCGTGTCATTGTTTTGAGCTAGCCTCCCTCCGAGTTGGACGTTCAGAACGATCCAGCGTGATCCATTGTGGCATTCCCATAAGTGTGAAGTGATAGTGTATTGAATGCATGAGTTGCTCGACCCAATGCAAAGTGTGTTGGCATAATCCTGATCGTTGATCAACATTGATATGGATCGTCGGATCAAACCCTAGCAAATGGATCGAAGTTTGTTTTAAGAGTTTAGTGAATGAGGGTTATTGTCTCCATTGTTTTCGGTATGTGGCCGACAGGCTGCCAAATTTTTAGCCTAAACTTTGTATGAGGTTCGACCTCAGGACCTCTGGTATGAGAGGGTTACAGTTGCTCTTCCTTCTGCAACAGCGTCGTTTGATAGACTGTAAAATTAGTTTTTATGGTTGATGGTTGGTAGTTCTGGAAACTCGTCGTTATAGTTTGAGTCCATGTTTTTCCTGGTGTAAAAGAGCCGAGGTTTCTCGTCACATTTTAGTGTGGGATCATACTGTAGCTGGTGAAAGTGGAATGCTTTGGTACTTACAGCAATGTAAGTTCTTCTGTAACGAATAGAAATTCTTTCAAAGTATTTTCATCTTTCAGTTTAAAAGAGGTAATAGTCATCTAAGCCATCGTTTTTGTGTCAGTTGCAGGTTATGAAGGTGTGTTTCGAGCGATGGTTTGGTAAAGTTGGCAAGCTTTCCAACGGTAAGCTCCGGGTCTTCCCATAAACCCTCGTAGGTGCTCTGTAACTGAGGTTGATGGGGTTTCAAGAATGGAGTTGCAAGTCCTGTCGTGACTCGTCGTGGTTGTTTATTCAAAGCTATGTTTTAAAAAACATATTTTGCTTGTTTCCGAGACTCTTGTTTGATTAAATGATACTTGGTTTCTATTCTTTGAAAATCGATGTTGCCGGCAGGAGTTGTAACTCGTCGATACTTAATGTTTTGGACTCATTTCACTGTTGAAAAGCTTGGGCAAACCCTGTATGATTTTGTTTGTGAAAAGTTGTAAATTATCGTTCTGAGAAACACGACTTCATTGGTTAAGTTATGAAAGAAGAATAGAGCCGAGGGCTCATCTTCTATGTAAACTATGTTTTTCCCTCTCGGCAACAAAAGAATGCATGCTGTAAACTATGTTTTTCCCTATGGAATACAAAGACCTAACTTAAGGTGTGATAAAATCCAAATTTTATTTGAATAATAAAACAATTCATAATGTAATTGTTTTGGCTAAAGTTTAAGTACTTTGTCGAAGATAGAAACTATAAAATGTATGCTGTTCTAAATAGTAGAGAATTCGATTGTAACGAAAACAAAAAGGTCAAACCCTAAGTTGTGTTAGTTTGATTAACTACTGAAAACAATAACTTATCAGCAATAGAATGTTTATATTATCTCTATTATCTATTTGAACTGTAAATTTATGAAAATGATAAAATAAGAAATGAAAACAGTGTGTGTGTGTATGTGTAATGTGAAGACTGGGAAATATAGAATGACTGTGTAATGCTTATGTTTACAACATGTAAATAATGATGATAAACTGTTTTAATTTGAAGCTATGGTATAAACATGGTTTGTTGATTTTTCATTTGAATACTTACACAATCTAATAGAATGAGCAAACTATAATATATATACACAGAGAAGAGAACAATACTTATATTTTATGAAACAATGCTGTAGTTTAGGACCATTTTATACAGTAAATTTTACTACTGGAAAAATATAGGGCAGAATAGTAAAACATAATTCGATCACTGTTCTATCTATTCGAATCAATGGCATTTGCCTATCCTCTAATCTATTTTTAATTTGCATATCTCTACTAAAGTACGATGCTTCAAAACAGCATGTGGAAAAATAGAGATATTGGTTTATCAATTCAATTTCAACATTAAACTTAAACATTCAGACTTAAAACAATTCTAGGATTAGATTCTTTTTCGAAAACAGAAAAACAGAAAATACTAGTTAAACAGAACATAATTATTTACTGGGAATAAGTTAGAAAATCTATAGAACCTGAGAAAATCTGTAGGGAAACAAACAACCCAAGAAAACTGTTCCACCCAACCAATTCCTGAAAACAGTCAAATACTGTCTTAGGACCCCCGAGCCTGTTCACTGAACCACCAGGAGGAAGAAACTCAGGAAATGGGACTTCTTCTTACTGTAGCAAATAACTTCAAAATCCTCAATAATTAGCAGTCCCATAGATCTGCATCAGCATCTCTGGTTCTTATGAGCAATGATGCAGACTTAAGATTACAGTCACCACTAACCTCCCTATTCGAATCTCTCTTGTGATCACCTGATTCACATGAGGAAAATATTCTGCAGAAATATTGATCAAGAGCTGCCTGCTCAATTCGAATTTTTCTTTATAGGCTGCCTAGGCCTTTTCAGTTGTTCCTGGGTCATTAAATGAGCTGCCTGCTCACTCCCTCCACCTGGGGGATAATGCCCTATTTTTATGGGTTGTTGTCCCATAACCAACAGCTAGTGGTAAAGTGAATTTGCTGCCATCTGTCCCATACCTTCCAACGGCTTCCATTCGTCCTAGTGGGTCGGTAAACACTCATTCAACAGTCCTCTTGGTTGTTTGTCTCTTAATTAATTTATTTAAATAATAATATTCAGTAATTACATTCATCCATGGTCAAAACTGATCATAATTACAAAACTTTGTAATTTAAATTAACATAAAGTATTTTGCAAATAAAATAATAATTCTCAGAAATTTGGGTAGGTGACATACACCCCCCTTAAGTCTCAGCATCATCCTCGATGCTGGCTAATCACTCCTTGAGTGTTCCTGAAACAGAGTTGGGTATACTGCCCACATACTACTCTCCAACTCCCAGGTTGCCTCTTCTGGGCTAACGTGCTTCCATTGCACCTTCACTTGCCCAATGCTGCGATTCCGGAGAATAGTTTCCCTCTTTCCGAGGATACAATCCGGTTCCAATGGAAAATCTCCATCTTGTTCCACCTGTACATCATTCCAGTTTACAACATGAGTAGTATCGTGCACATATTTCTTTAAAAACGATATATGAAAAACATTATGTATTTTCAGGTTAGGTGGAAAAGCCAGTTGGTATGCCACTGCTCCAACCTTAGATAATATCTCAAAAGGACCGCAATACCTAGGTGCCAACTTGGCACAGCTCCCCAATTTCAGTGAACTCTTTTTCGGTCTTACATTGAGAAACACATGTTCACCCACCTGGAACTCTTTATGAGTTCTTTTTGAATCTGCTTGATTTTTTTTCCTATCTTGGGTAGCTTTTAAATGTCCTTGCACTTGTTTCACAATTAGTTCTAACTCCTGCAATAATTCAGGTCCTAAAACAACTCTATTTACTGGATCATTCCACGAAACAGGTGTATTACATTTCCTACCATAAAGAATTTCAAAAGGACTAAGTTTGGCCGATGCATGATAGTGATTATTATAAGCAAATTCTGTTGAATGCAAGTAGTCTTCCCACTTACCAGGTTGATCCTTTATATACATTCTTAATAAATCTTCTAAAACTTGGTTTACTCTTTTTGTCTGACCATCCATCTGTGGATGAAATGCTGTACTAAAATTTAAAGTTGTGTTCAACCCTTTAAACAGTGACCTCCAGAAGTTACCTGTAAACTTCGAGTCACGATCTGAAATTATACCATGTAGTCTAAAAATATGTTTCATAAAGATCTCTGCAATATCTAGAGCTTTATGCATAGTCTTTACGGGTATGAAATGTGCCGCCCTACTGAGTTTGTCCACCACCACCATGATAGAATCATGTTGTTTCTAATTTTTAGGTAATCCAATAATAAAATCTATGTTGATCACTTCCCATTTCCAAATTGGTATTGGTAACGGTTGTAACAATCCAGCAGGATGCTGGTGTTCAACCTTCACTTTTTGACAATCCAAACATTTAGCTATGTACTCTGCTACTTCATCTTTCATTCTGGGCCAATAGTATTCTTTTCTTAGCATAGTAATGGTCTTTTGATGCCCTGGATGACCAGAATAGTGACTTTTATGCATCTCGTTTAATATCAGAAATTTTAGTTCTGGTATATCGGGTACATACAATCTGTTTTTAAACAATAATAAACCATTTTCCTTCATTCTGTAATCTGCCATACAATTTTCAGAATTGTTGTTGACTGTCTTTTCCTTAATTTTTTTGTATTCTTCATCCGTTTCACCTTTTTCCAGAATCTGATTTTTCAAATCAGTTGAATACGTACTGATTGCTGAAATGAAATTTAGTTTTGCTTTGCGACTCAAGGCATCTGCAACCTTGTTCTCCTTCCCTTTAATATGCTGAATTTCGAAAACATACTCACTTAAGAACGTCAACCATCTAGTTTGTCTAACATTCAGGTTTGTCTGATCCAATAAATATTTCAGACCCATGTTATCTATCAATAAGGTAAATTTCCTGCCAATAAGGTGGTGACGCCACATTTTTAAGACATGAATAACTGCCAGTAACTGTAAATCATAAATAGAGTAATTATTTTCATGTACTTTCAGCTTTCTAGATTCATATGCCACCGCATATCCTTCTTGTGTCAAGACTCCACTGAGTCCGTCATTGCATGCATCTGTACAAACTACAAAATCCTTGTTGGGGTCAGCTATCCTCAAGATAGGTGCTGTCGTCAATAGTTCCTTTAAGTTCTTAAAGCTGTCAGCACACTTCTGATCCCGGACAAATTTCTTCCCTTTCTTCTGCAAGGAAGTTATGGGGTTGGCAATTTTTGAAAAATTCTCTATAAACTTTATGTAATACCCCGTAATGCCCATAAATGATCTTACATCCGACACATTTTTAGGAACTGGCCAGTCGTTAATGGCCCTTATCTTGTCGGGGTCAACCGAGATTCCTTCTGCTGAAATTATGTGTCCTAGATACTGAATTTTGTCTTTGTAGAAATCACACTTACTAAATTTGGCGTATAGTTGATGATCTCTTAATACTTGTAAGATAACCCGTAAATGTTCATCATGCTCTTCTTTGCTTTTTGAGTACACTAAAATGTCGTCTATAAACACAACAAAAAACTTGTCTAAGTATTTATGCAAAATGTTATTCATCAGACACATAAATACAGCTGGGGCATTAGTCAAGACAAACAACATGACTACAAACTCGTAATGTCCATACCGAGTTCGGAAAGCTGTCTTGAAAATATCTTCATCCTTAACCCTTACTTGATGATACCCTGATCTTAGATATATCTTCGAAAATACTGTTGCTCCACGTAGTTGATCAAATAGATCATCTATGCGGGGCAACGGGTACCTATTTTTTATCGTCATCTTATTAAGCTGGCAATAATCTATGCACAGTCTTAGGGTTCCGTCTTTCTTCTTAACAAAGATGACAGGTGCTCCCCAAGGAGACACACTAGGTCTAATATACTTCTTGTCAATAAGCTCCTTCAACTGTGATTTTAATTTGTTTAAATCCAGTATGTTCATTCTGTACAGAGCTTTAGAGTTTGGTACTGCTCCTGGTATCAACTCTATGGTAAAATCTAAATCTCTTTTGGGTGGTAATCCTGGAATCTCCTCAGGAAATACATCTTTAAAATCCTTTAGGATATGTATGTCCTCTAATTTCAGTTTTTCCTCTTTATCCATAAACTCATCATTTACCACGTTTACTGCAAACATTTGGCATTCCTTCCTAACTACCCTCTTAACTTGCATTGCTGAAATCTGTCTAAGGGTTACCTTCCTTGGAATGCCTTTTATTTCTACAGTTTTCCCTTTGTCATTTAAGCATGTAAAACTTTTTCCATAACAGTCCAGGATGACATGATGGGCTTCTAACCAGTGCATCCCAACTATCATATCATAAGAACCGAAAGGTAGAATATTCAACTTCATTTGTGTTTGTAAATGATTCATGGACAACACACAATTTTCTATAAAATTTGATACTTTCGTCTTTGTTCCAGTTGCTAGTCTAACTAGACATGATTTACTAAAATTTTCAGTTTTCAGTTTAAGACTTTCCACGATATCTGTTGATATATAACTTAAACTAGCACCTGGGTCAATTAAAACAGTAACAGGATGGTCATGTATCATACCTTCAATCTCTACCATGGAGATTTGATGGTCTGCTTGCCTGTTGTCGAGTGCTGCATTAATTCTTGGCATCTCCCTTGCTATGTCTCCAGCAGTAGGTTCAATCTGTATAGAGTTGATATTGTTTGCTTTCTGCTTCCTTAAGGGACATTCTGATGCGTAATGGGGGCCTTGACATTCAAAACATTTAATATGTGTCTTTGGCTCACTGGTCTTGGCAGTATTAGGTGCATTTCTGGGTGCTGTAGAATTCTGCTATGAATTATTTTTGGAATTGTTTCCTTGATAATTCCGGTTCTGAGAATTCTTCCTTTGAAATCCGGAATTTCCACTGAATCTGAAATTTTTCTTTTTCTGCTCAAAATTGTTGGGCTTATGATTTTTCCAGTTTGAAATTCCTTCTCTTTTCCGATTGGTATCATAACAGAAAACGACCTTTCTCATAGCCTCCTCCAATGTTTTAGGACTGTCGTACTCAATTATATCTTTAATGCTGAAAGGTAAACAGCTTAAGTACCTTTGAATTTTTGGTTTCTCTTCTATGAGGTATGGTACATATCTCAATAAGTTCAGAAACTTACTGTTCATTTCCTTCATATTCATACCTCCCAACTTCAAATCGTATAACTCTTTAGATTTTTCTTCGTAGTACTGCTCAGATAGATACTTCTTTTTGAAATATGGTTTGAAAGCACTCCAGCTTACAGCTTTATCTTTGATGCCCTTTACCCTTTTGATGTCCTGCCACCAGATATACGCATTTCCGGTCAAGTTATATATAGCCATCTTTGCCTTTAAGAACTCTGAATAGTTGTAGATCTAGAAGTATTTCTTCATACCTGACAGCCAAGCTTCAGTTGTCTCACCTTTCTCAGTTTCTTCATTGAAAGTTGGAGGTCTTATCTTCTTGAATTCTCTATAAATATGCTCATATTCTTTATGATTTTTCCTTCTTGGTTTGGAGTCTCCTTCACTGCTGTCACTAGTATAGTTACGCTTCCTTTTGCGTACTTCAATAGCATCTCCTGATGAGGTTGAGCTGTCTTTTACTTTGCTGATTTTTATGTTCTGATTTTTATCAGTGTGAGGCATGTCCTCAACTTTGGAAATATCTTCATTGTTCCTCTCTTGTTTCTCTATTTAGCTGTGTTCAAACAACACTTGATTCCCCAAACAGAAAAACAGAAAATACTAGTTAAACAGAACATAATTATTTACTGGGAATAAGTTAGAAAATCTATAGAACCTGAGAAAATCTGTAGGGCAACAAACAACCCAAGAAAACTGTTCCACCCAACCAATTCCTGAAAACAGTCAAATACTGTCTTAGGACCCCCGAGCCTGTTCACTGAACCACTAGGAGGAAGAAACTCAGGAAATGGGACTTCTTCTTACTGTAGCAAATAACTTCAAAATCCTCAATAATTAGCAGTCCCATAGATCTGCATCAGCATCTCTGGTTCTTATGAGCAATGATGCAGACTTAAGATTACAGTCACCACTAACCTCCCTATTCGAATCTCTTTTGTGATCACCTGATTCACATGAGGAAAATATTCTGCAGAAATATTGATCAAGAGCTGCCTGCTCAATTCGAATTTTTCTTTATAGACTACCTAGGCCTTTTCAGTTGTTCCTGGATCATTAAATGAGCTGCCTGCTCACTCCCTCCACCTGGGGGATAATGCCCTATTTTTATGGGTTGTTGTCCCATAACCAACAACTAGTGGTAAAGTGAATTTGCTGCCATCTGTCCCATACCTTCCAACGACTTCCATTCCTCCTAGTGGGTCGGTAAACACTCATTCAACAGTCCTCTTGGGTGTTTGTCTCCTAATTAATTTATTTAAATAATAATATTCAGTAATTACATTCATCCATGATCAAAACTGATTATAATTACAAAACTTTGTAATTTAAATTAACAAAAAGTATTTTGCAAATAAAATAATAATTCTCAGAAATTTGGGTAGGTGGCATACACCCCCCCTTAAGTCTCAGCATCGTCCTCGATGTTGGTTAATCACTCCTTGAGTGTTCCTGAAACAGAGTTGGGTATGCTGCCCACATACTACTCTCCAACTCCCAGGTTGCCTCTTTTGGGCTAAGGTGCTTCCATTGCACCTTCACTTGCCCAATGCCGCAATTCCGGAGACTAGTTTCCCTCTTTCCGAGGATACAATCCGGTTCCACCGGAAAATCTCCATCTTGTTCCACCTGTACATCATTCCAGTTTACAACATGAGTAGTATCGTGCACATATTTCTTTAAAAACGATATATGAAAAATATTATGTATTTTCAGGTTAGGTGGAAAAGCCAGTTGGTATGCCACTGCTCCAACCTTATATAATATTTCAAAAGGACCGCAATACCTGGGTGCCAACTTGGCACAGCTCCCCAATTTCAGTGAACTCTTTTTCGGTCTTACCTTGAGAAACACATGTTCACCCACCTGGAACTCTTTATGAGTTCTTTTTGAATCTGCTTGACTTTTCTGCCTATCTTGGGCAGCTTTTAAATGTCCTTGCACCTGTTTCACAATTAGTTCTAACTCCTGCAATAATTCAGCTCCTAAAACAACTCTATTTACTGGATCATTCCACGAAACAGGTGTATTACATTTCCTACCATAAAGAATTTCAAAAGGACTAAGTCTGGCCGATGCATGATAGTGATTATTATAAGCAAATTTTTCTGAATGCAAGTAGTCTTCCCACTTACCAGGTTGATCCTTGATATACATTCTTAATAAATCTTCTAAAACTTGGTTTACTCTTTTTGTCTGACCATCCGTCTGTGGATGAAATACTGTACTAAAATTTAAAGTTGTGTTCAACCCTTTAAACAATGACCTCCAGAAGTTACCTATAAACTTCGAGTCACAATCTGAAATTATACCATGTAGTCTAAAAATCTGTTTCATAAAGATCTCTGCAATATCTGGAGCTTTATGCATAGTCTTTACGGGTATGAAATGTGCTGCCTTGCTGAGTTTGTCCACCACCACCATGATAGAATGATGTTGTTTCTAATTTTTAGGTAATCCAGTAATAAAATCTATGTTGATCACTTACCATTTCCAAATTGGTATTGGTAACAGTTGTAACAATCCAGCAGGATGCTGGTGTTCAACCTTCACTTTTTGACAATCCAAACATTTAGCTATGTACTCTGCTACTTCATCTTTCATTATGGTCCAATAGTATTCTTTTCTTAGCATAGTAATGGTCTTTTGATGCCCTGGATGACCAAAATAGTGACTTTTATGCATCTCGTTTAATATCAGAAATTTTATTTCTGGTATATCGGGTACATACAATCTGTTTTTAAACAATAATAAACCATTTTCCTTCATTCTGTAATTTGCCATACAATTTTCAGAATTGTTGTTGGTTTTCTTTTCCTTCATTTTTTTTGTATTCTTCATCCGTTTCACCTTTTTCCAGAATCTGATTTTCCAAATCAGTTGAATACGTACTGATTGCTGAAATGAAATTTAGTTTTGCCTTGCGACTCAAGGCATCTGCAACCTTGTTCTCCTTCCCTTTAATATGCTGAATTTCGAAATCATACTCACTTAAGAACGTCAACCATCTAGCTTGTATAGCATTCAGGTTTGTCTAATCCAATAAATATTCCAGACCCATGTTATATGTCAATAAGGTAAATTTCCTGCCAATAAGGTGGTGACGCCACATTTTTAAGACATGAATAACTGCCAGTAACTCTAAATCATAAATAGAGTAATTATTTTCATGTACTTTCAGCTTTCTAGATTCATATGCCACCGCATATCCTTCTTGTGTCAAGACTCCACCGAGTCCGTCATTGCATGCATCTGTACAAACTACAAAATCCTTGTTGGGGTCAGCTATCCTCAAGATAGGTGCTGTCATCAATAGTTCCTTTAATTTCTTAAAGCTGTCAGCACACTTCTGATCCCATACAAATTTCTTCCCTTTATTCTGCAAGGAAGTTATGGGGTTGGCAATTTTTGAAAAATTCTCTATAAACTTTCTATAATACCTCGTAATGCCCATAAATGATCTTACATCCGACAGATCTTTAGGAACTGGCCAGTAATTAATGACCCTTACCTTTTCGGGGTCAACCGAGATTTCTTCTGCTGAAATTATGTGTCCTAGATACTGAATTTTGTCTTTGTGGAAATCACACTTACTAAATTTGGCGTATAGTTGATGATCTCTTAATACTTGTAAGATAATCCGTAAATGTTCATCATGCTCTTCTTTGCTTTTTGAGTACACTAAAATGTCGTCTATAAACACAACAACAAACTTGTCTAAGTATTTATGCAAAATGTTATTCATCAGACACATAAATACAGCTGGGGCATTAGTCAAGACAAACGGCATGACTACGAACTCGTAATGTCCATACCGAGTTCGGAAAGCTGTCTTGAAAATATCTTCATCCTTAACCCTTACTTGATGATACCCTGATCTTAGATCAATCTTCGAAAATAATGTTGCTCCATGCAGCTGATCAAATAGATCATCTATGCGGGGCAACGGGTACCTATTTTTTATCGACATCTTATTAAGCTGGCGATAATCTATGCACAGTCTTAAGGTTCTGTCTTTCTTCTTAACAAAGATGACAGGTGCTCCCCAAGGAGACACACTGGGTCTAATATACTTCTTGTCAATAAGCTCCTTCAACTGTGATTTTAATTTGTTTAACTCGAGTATGTTCATTCTGTATAGAGCTTTAGAGTTTGGTACTGCTCCTGGTATCAACTCTATGGTAAAATCTAAATCTCTTTTGGGTGGTAATCCTGGAATCTCCTCAGGAAATACATCTTTAAAATCCTTTAGGACAGGTATGTCCTCTAATTTCATTTTGTCCTCTGTATCCGTAAACTCATCATTTACCACGTTTATTGCAAACATTTGGCATTCCCTCCTAACTACCCTCTTAACTTGCATTGCTGAAATCTGTCTAAGGGTTACCTTCCTTGGAATGCCTTTTGTTTCTACAGTTTTCCCTTCGTCATTTAAGCATGTAAGACTTTTTCCATAACAGTCCAGGATGACATGATGGGATTTTGACCAGTCCATCCCAACTATAATATCATAAGAACCTAAAGGTAGAATATTCAACTTGATTTGTGTTTGTAAATGATTAATGGACAACACACAATTTTCTATAAAATCTTATACTTTCCTCTTTGTTCCAGTTGCTAGTCTAACTAGCCATGATTTACTAAACTTTTCAGTTTCCAGTTTAAGACTTTCCACGATATCTGGTGATATATAACTTAAAATAGCACCTGGGTCAATTAAAACAGTAACAGGATGGTCATGTATCATACCTTCAATCTCTACCATGGAGATTTGATGGTCTGCTTGCCTGTTGTCGAGTGTTGCATTAATTATTGGCATCTCTCTTGCTATGTCTCCAACAGTAGGTTCAGTCTGTATAGAGTTGATGTTGTTTGCTTTCCGCTTCCTTAAGGGACATTCTGATGCGTAATGGGGGCCTTGACATTCAAAACATTTAATATGTGTCTTTGGCTCACTGGTCTTGGCAGTATTAGGTGCATTTCTGGGTGCTGTAGAATTCTGCTGTGAATTATTTCTGGAATTGTTCCCTTGATAATTCCCGTTCTGAGAATTCTTCCTTTGAAATCCGGAATTTCCACTGAATCTGAATTTTTTCTTTTTCTGCTCAAAATTGTTGGGCTTATGATTTTTCCAGTTTGACATTCCTTCTCTTTTCCGATTGGTATCATAACAGAAAATGACCTTTCTCATAGCCTCCTCCAATGTTTTAGGATTGTCTTATTCAATTCTGTCTTTAATGTTGAAAGGTAAATAGCTTAAGTACCTTTGAATTTTTGGTTTCTCTTCTATGAGGTATGGTACATATCTCAATAAGTTCAGAAACTTACTGTTCATTTCCTTCATATTCATACCTCCCAACTTCAAATCGTAGAACTCTTTAGATTTTTCTTCGTACTACTGCTCAGATAGATACTTCTTTTTGAAATATGGTTTGAAAGCACTCCAGCTTACATCTTTATCTTTGATGCCCTTTACCCTTTTGATGTCCTGCCACCAGATATACGCATTTCCGGTCAAGTTATTTATAGCCATCTTTGCCTTTAAGAACTCTGAATAGTTGTAGATCTGGAAGTATTTCTTCATCCCTGACAGCCAAACTTCAGCTGTCTCACCTTTCTCAGTTTCTCCATTGAAAGTTGGAGGTCTTATCTTCTTGAATTATCTAGAAATCTGCTCATATTCCTTATGATTTTTCATTTTTCCTTCCTGGTTTGGAGTCTCCTTCACTGTTGTCACTGGTATAGTTACGCTTCCTTTTGCGTACTTCAATAGCATCTCCTGATGAGGTTGAGCTGTCTTTTACTTTGTTGATTTTTATGTTCTGATTTTTATCAGTGTGAGGCATGTCCTCAACTTTGGAAATATCTTCATTGTTCCTCTCTTGTTTCTCTGTTTGGCTGTGTTCAAACAGCACTTGATTTAGTTGTTCTTGTGCTTGCAGAATCCTTTCATTTTCTTGTTTCAAAGATTTGAGTTCTGCTTTTAATTCTTGAAAGGCACGTAACAGTTCCGTTGAACTGTTATTTAATTCCCCATGACCTTGCTCTACATAGTGTTGTCCCGAACTGTGACTGTTTGGCTTAAATCTGTCACTTAAGTGTTCAGCTGAGTTCTCTATACCTGTAACTGAAAATAATTTTTGAATAACATAATAATCAAATTTTCAAGTTAGTACAATTTTCTATTGTATGAAAATTTTATGCTGCGTGTTTTGGACCTCATTCAGGCCTAGAGTTCGTATCTGTGCTCTGATACCACATGTAACATCTCGAAATTTCATAAAAATTTAAAATTTTTTATAACAACCTTAATTATGATAATAATAATTGCGGAAATAAATATTGTGATTATGACAGCATTAGTTGTGCAGGTCTTAGTACGAAACATGCTTTAATTTCTGTCTTAACAGCAGTAAGATAATGACAGTTGTTATCACATAACTAGTAACATGATTATGACGACAATGAAATAAACAGGTTGGAAAAACGATGCGACACTTTCTCTTTTGCAAAGATACTGACATTTTGACTTTGCTACATAAGGGTGTCCTACGAGGTATCCTGGAGCTTATTTAGATGCAATGCTAACGCTTATTGAATGTCCTATGTGCAGATGACAGGTAAGAATGAAGTACGTGTAGTTCAATTTCAGCATCATAAGTAAATAGAATATTATAAGTTCTGTTGCGACTCTTCAGAAGTGAGCAGGTATGGTTTCAATGCTACACTTACTGTTTTAAGCTATAGTCTGACAACTTCATGATGTTTAATTAATGTCATCTATATACATCATTCTATTGATGGTTTTGTTACTGTACTAGCTAGTTATAAAGTTGTCATTATCTTTCCATCATCGATGTATTACGTACTGCAAAGTCATTAAATGCTTGAATGAGAGAGTATGGTAAGCACACAAAGAACTTAGTTAACTTTTATGTTAGTCCTTGTCACTGTATTCATTGGAATGTCTATCTCAAGACTATTTAAATAATTTATATAAATGCCAACAGTATCACCAAGTTAGTGTTAAAGTCTAAAGTGTACGGACCTCTCCAATTATAGTTCTGTAATGTCGAGCAGAAAGAATACTTATAAGCTTTTATGACTTATTTGAAGTAATGTTTATTAAAATTCTAAATCAACTTGGTGCCTATTGCTATCCTAGCAACTATTATATAAACCCAATATTTAATAATTAAAAAGAGAATACAAAACTTACCTATGGAAAAAAAAACTTCTATGTATTTAAAAAGCGACCTAGACCTTTAATAAAATGGTGGTCCAACATAACATAGTAAGTTAACATGCCATATTAATATGTTGTTTAACATGGTTTAAATTATATATCATAAGTCGAATTATCGTAGCATAACAATAGTATTGTGAATGTATGAATAACCAAAAGAACTATATTGTGTTTTCCCAAGGTACTGACAGGCATGAATGTTGGTAGGGTTCAATTGCTGGGTCATTAATGTGATAAGATCGTCGAATGGAGATTACCCTTCGAATCTGCATTGAAAGCTTTGATATGAAATTCAGGTGACAAGGTTCGTTGTCAATCCACGTATGGTAATATCATTGTAATGGTGAACCTTGAGACCACCGTGTCATTGTTTTGAGTTAGCCTCCCTCCGAGTTGGACGTTCAGAATGATCCAGCGTGACCCACTATGGCATTCCCATAAGTGTGAAGTGATAGTGTATTGAATGCATGAGTTGCTCGACCCAATGCAAAGTGTGTTGGCATAAGCCTGATCAATGATCAACATTGATATGGATCGTCGGATCAAACCCTAGCAAATGGATCGAAGTTTGGTTTAAGATTTTGGTGAATGAGGGTTATTGTCTCGATTGTTTTCGGTCTGTGGCCGACAGGCTACCAAATTTTTAGCCTAAACTTTGTATGAGGTTTGACCTCGGGACCTCTGGTATGAGAGGGTTACAGTTGCTCTTCCTTCTGCAACAATGTCGTTTGATAGACTGTAAAATTAGTTTTTATGGTTGATGGTTGGTAGTTCTGGAAACTCGTCGTTATAGTTTGAGTCCACGTTTTGCCTGGTGTAAAAGAACCGAGGTTTCTCGTCTTGTTTTAGTGTGGGATCATCCTGTAGCTGGTGAAAGTGGAATGCTTTGGTACTTACAACAATGTAAATTCTTCTGTAATGAATAGCAATTCTTTCAAAGTATTTTCATCTTTCAGTTTAAAAGAGGTAATAGTCATCTAAGCCATCATTTTTGTGTCAGTTGCATTTTATGAAGGTGTGTTTCGAGCGATGGTTTGGTAAAGTTGGCAAGCTTTCCAATGGTAAGCTCCAGTTCTTCCCATACACCCTCGTAGGTGCTCTGTAATTGAGGTTGATTGGGTTTCAAGAATGGAGTTGCAGGTCCTGCCGTCACTCGTCGTGGTTGTTTATTCAAAGCTATGTTTTAAAAAACATATTTTGCTTGTTGTCGAGACTCTCGTTTGATTAAATGATACTTGGTTTCTATTCTTTGAAAATCGATGTTGCCGACTGGAGTTGTAACTCGTCGATACTTAATGTTTTGGAATCATTTCACTGTTGAAAAACTTGGGCAAACCCTGTATGATTTTGTTTGTGAAAAGTTGTAAATTATCGTTCTGAGAAACACGATTTCGTTGGTTAAGTTATGAAAGAAGAAGAGAGTCGAGGGCTCGTCTTCTATGTAAACAATGTTTTTCCCTCTCGGCAATAAAAGAATGCATGCTGTTTATTCTGTGTAATCGTCTATGTTAATCGACTTAATACTGTAGGTTATTAATGTGGCTTTCAAACTAGACTAGGGTTTAATAACTTTGTCGAAGTCGAGGAGTCTGTAGAATAAAGTGTCGAATGAATTTCAAACTGATAACTTCACCCATACTATGTGTCAAACGGGTCTTTATTGAACAATTTAAAACTGTAGAGTGAAATCGTAATGTTACGAGCTAGGGTTTGTGAACAATGTTGTAGGTGATAACTGTGTATAGTATAACCGTGAACTGATTTGTCTCTTTGTCTTCAGATATGACAACAGGTCATAATCTCGTTGGTGTTTGTGTAAATAGAGATCAAATTTTGGATAAACGAATTGTAAAAGGATTTTGGCTTGAATCGAAACCTGTGTAAAAAGTAATATTTCTATTTGTAGTACAATAATATGGAATACAAAGACCTAACTTAAGGTGTGATAGAATCCAAATTTTATTTGAATAATAAAACAATTCATAATGTAATTGTTTTGGCTAAAGTTTAAGTACTCTGTCGAAGATAGAAACTATAAAATGTATGTTGTTCTAAATAGTAGAGAATTCGATTGTAACGAAAACAAAAAGGTCAAACCCTAAGTTGTGTTAGTTTGATTAACTACTGAAAACAATAACTTATCAGCAATAGAATGTTTATATTATCTCTATTATCTGTTTGAACTGTAAATTTATGAAAATGATAAAATAAGAAATGAAAACAGTGTGTGTGTATGTGTAATGTGAAGACTGGGAAATATAGAATGACTGTGTAATGCTTATGTTTGCAGCATGTAAATAATGATGATAATACTGTTTTAATTTGAAGCTATGGTATAAACATGGTTTATCGATTTTTCATTTGAATACTTACACAAACTAATAGAATGAGCAAACTATAATATAAATACACAGAGAAGAGAACAATACTTATATTTTATGAAACAATGCTGTAGTTTAGGACCATTTTATATAGTGAATTTTACTACTGGAAAAATATAGGGCATAATAGTAAAACTTAATTCGATCACTGTTCTATCTATTCGAATCAATGGCATTTGCCTATCCTCTAATCTATTTTTAATTTGCATATCTCTACTAGAGTATGATGCTTCAAAACAACATGTGGAAAAATAGAGATATTGGTTTATCAATTCAATTTCAACATTAAACTTAAACATTCAGACTTAAAACAATTCTAGGATTAGATTCTTTTTCGAAAACAGAAAAACAGAAAATACTAGTTAAATAGAACAGAATTATTTACTAGGAATAAGTTAGAAAATTTGTAGAACCTGAGAAAATATGTAGGGCAACAAACAGCCCAAGAAGACTGTTCCACCCAACCAATTCCTGAAAACAGTCAAATACTGTCTTAGGACCCCCGAGCCTGTTCACTAAACCACCAGGAGGAAGAAACTCAGGAAATGGGACTTCTTCTTGCTGTAGCAAATAAATTCAAAATCCTCAATAGTTAGTAGTCCCATAGATCTGCACCAGCATCTCTGGTTCTTATCAGCAATGATGCAAACTTAAGATTACAGTCACCACTAACCTCCCTATTCGAATCTCTCTTGTGATCACCTGATTCACATGAGGAAAATATTCTGCAGAAATATTGATCAAGAGCTGCCTGCTCAATTCGAATTTGCCTTTATACGCTGTCTAGGCCTTTTCAGTTGTTATTGGGTCATTAAATGAGCTTCCTGCTCACTCCCTCCACCTGGGGGATAATGCCCTATTTTTATGGGTTGTTGTCCCATAACCAACAGCTAGTGGTGAAGTGAATTTGCTGCCATCTGTCCCATACCTTCCAACAGCTTCCATTCCTCCTAGTGGGTCAATGAACACGCATTCAACAGTCCTCTCGAGTGTTTGTCTCCTAATTAATTTATTTAAATAATCATATTTAGTAATTACATTCATCCATGATCAAAACTGATCATAATTACAAAACTTTGTAATTTAAATTAACATAAAGTATTTTGCAAATAAAATAATAATTCTCAAAAATTTGGGTAGGTGACATAATCTTGCCCTGGGAGATTTGCAGATACTCTTCCGAGGTTTTTCCTATGCAATATAATAGTTCCCTGGGAGATCTGGCAAATGCTCTTTCGAGGTTTTTCTCTTGGAGGACATATAATATTGCCCTGGGAGATCTGATAGGTTGAGCAGTACACTCGTAATCAGTCCTGGGATGCTCTTTCGAGGTTTTGTCCTATGGCATATAATGTTGCCCTGGGAGATCCGATAGGTTGAGCAATACGCTCATAATCAGTCCTGGGATGCTCTTTCGAGGTTTTGCCATGACCACTTGTAATCTTGCCCTGGGAGATCCGATAGGTTGAGCAGTACGCTCGTAATCGGTCCTGGGATGCTCTTTCGAGGTTTAGTGGTGACCACATGTAATATTGCCCTGGGAGATCCGATAGGTTGAGCAGTACACTCGTAATCAGTCCTGGGATGCTCTTTCGAGCTTTTGTGGTGGGGTCACATGTAATATTGCCCTGGAAGATCTTGTCGATCATGCTTAGGCACATAAAGGATCCTGGGATACTCTTTCGAGGTTTTGTGATGCACGTAACCAGTCCTGAGGATTCCACAGTATGGCCAGTGATGACGAAGACCTACAGGTGGTGGGCCTACATCTAGCATGAAAAATGGCTGGCTCTATAGAACTTCCTATGATGAGCAAAATTCAGAGATAACCCAGAGATCGAGATGTCGAGTACAGCAGCAGTGATGATGATTATGCTCAGTGATCCAGTGATGATGATCCAGCTCCAGAATTGAAAGACTTGCGCTAATATGTATTGATGACCTGTGTCCAGAATACCTTCCTAGTTAAGAGGGAGTGTTGATGTATTTGTAACTTCGGAAGATATTCTTCTATGTATTACATTTGTACTTTATTGTATATCCATTAGAGATGTTACATTCCTCTATTTGGAAGTGTCGTCATTTGTATTTGTAAGTGTCATCATGTGAATCGACGAGTGTCGTCATTTGTATTGATGGGTTATTAGACCACCAGTGTGGGGTCGGCCCTGGTTAGCACATGTGGTTGGGTTATTAGGTTTGATTAGCAAGTCAGCTCCAGTGGATTATTGGCAGGTCAAGTCAGTGTATAAATAGAGAGGTTGTGTCTCTCATTCATCTCATTCACTCACTTCTCAAGATCGCATAGCTAAGAGAGAAAGTGGCGCACTTGTGGAGGAGGAGGAGCATCTGCTAGAGACATCTTATTGGGTTTGATCATTGTGATTTTGGTTTGTGCCTTATCTTATCTCTGAGGAAGTTGCGGGGTTTTTCACCTTCTTGGTTTTCCCCGGTGAAACTCTATGTATCTTGTGTGATTGCTTTTGTGTCTATGATTGATATGCTGTAGAGATATGTTGTACATGTTATTCTCTTAGAGATCCTTATGATAATGGAATGAAATTATCAAAAAATTAACAAAGACAACATTCCTCAATGGTGTGATTGAGGAAGAGGTGTACATAGACCAACGTCAGGGCTTTGTGATACATGGGAAGGAGTCCCATGTTTGTATATTGAAGAAGGCCTTGTACGGACTCAAGCAGGAACCTAGGGCTTGGTATGTCAGGATTGACAGATACTTGATGAGCTTGAGCTTCACCAAGAGTGATGCGGATTCCAACCTTTACTAGAAGGTTTTTGATGGTCATCCTGTGATCTCGGTGCTATATGTTGATGATATGTTCCTTACGAGAGTAGAGAGGCTCATAGATGAGTACAAGAGGGATTTGGCCTCTGAGTTTGAGATGGAGGATCTTGGCCTAATGCATTACTTCTTGGGATTAGAGGTGTGGCAGAGACCAGATGATATCTTCCTCGGTCAGGGGAAGCACACGATCGATATCTTAAGGAGATTTGGTATGATGGACTGCAAGTCCATGACTACACCTATCGAGGCAAATATGAAGAAGTTGAGTGATTCTACTTTAGATTCATATTTGGTGGATCCCATGATGTACATGCAGCTGATTAGATCATTGATATACCTGGTTAACACCAGGCCTGATATTTGCTTTGTAGTGAACACCCTAAGCCAGTTTATGGTTGAGTCGAGGCATGTACATTGGGTTGCAACAAAGCATGTATTGAGATACCTGCGGGGTATAGTTGGATATGGCTTGAGATATGTCTTATGTGGTGAAGTGAGGTTGCAGGGTTATGCATATTTTGATTGGGCGGGGAGTGCAGTAGACAGAAAGAGCACCTCAAGATGATGCTTCAGCTTGGGATCATCCGTGATAACTTTGTTTAGTAGGAAGCAAACTTATGTCGCACTCAGTATAGCAGAAGCGGAGTATTATGCGGCCAATGTCGCAAGTCGTGAAGCAGTATGGATTTGGAAGCTTCTTGTAGGACAATTTGATCAAGAGCTGGAGATGACCTTGATACATTGTGATCATCAAAGCTATGTCAAGCTTTAGAAAAATCTAGTATTTCATGGCAGGTCGAAGCATATTGAGATCAAATATTACTTCGTCCAAGACATGGTACAGAGGGGAGCAGTGAAGCTTCAGTACATATCCACAGATGAACAAATAGCCAACATTCTCACCAAGCTTCTATCCAAGGCAAATTTTGTATACTTCAGGGACAAGCTTGGCGTGATGGAGAATGTCTCCCTCAGTGAAAGGGACTGTTGATGGATGAGTAGCATTGGGCAGTCATTCGCCCTCGAAGCCTGAGTCATATGGCTAGTGGTGAATTCCCCAGACACCATGATGGTCATATAGATGAGCGACAGACATTTAAATGAGGCGAATGAACAAGACACCGTGATGGTCCTATAGATGAGTAATAGAAATTTACGAGAGGTGAATGGCCCTGGAACAGTGTTTATTTAAATAGTCATGTGATTTGGCTAGGAATGAAAGACTCGAGATGCAGACGCAGTACATATCTGATATGGATTACGGACATTCTCGCCAAGTGTGATGCTTGGCAGTGATGCAGAATGTCTCCACGAACATTCTCACCAAGTGTGATGCTTGGCGTGATGTTGAATGTCTCCCTCCATGAGAGGGAGTGTTGATGTTTCTCTGGGTTGCAGCATCGAGCAAACATTTTGCAGACATTCTCCCAAAGGGGTCATCTGATTTGACTAATGGCTAGTGGAGAATGGCATTGGCGTAGCCTTGATTAGTCATGTGTGTTGGCTAAGAGTGAATAAGGATCGATGTGATTAGCCTTGATTAGTCATGTGTGTTGACTAAGAGTAAATAAGGCTAGAGATCACATTGCATACTCTATGAGGGATTGCTCCGTGATAGAGTGATCTATTCTATATTAGAGTGAGTTGACTTGTTTATTCAATAGGGGATTTCATCCTCTTGTGGAATATACAAAGTCTAATTTAATGTTGAATTTGACATCGGCTCTAAGAAGTGTATGGGACTTCTTAGTGTGCGTCAATTCAACATTAAAGCTCTATGGGTGAATAGATGTGCACGTGAGGAGATGGTCATCAGCAAGAACAACTTTTCTATGATGAAGAAGTAACCAAGAATACAAGTCATACCATGGAAGAAGTTCCAGAAAAGATTGAAGACAAGAAGACAAGTTGGCCCTGAAGATAAAATGAAAAGTGAAGATCAAAATGCAAATCGGCCCCAATAGAAAAGACAAGTTGACCCCAAGAAGAAAAATTTAAGTGAACTAAAGAATATAGATAAAGTGCTCAACATCTCATTTGATCATCCAATTTGTCCAAGTCATTGTGATATTCCAAAATGCTTATTTTGCTATTGTGTAGGGTTTGTGGAAATATTAGGTGTTTGTCTAGCAATTTGGTACCCAAAGCTTATAGATAATGTGTTTGCATGAACAAAAGTAACATCGCATGGTATTGCATGATGGTTTGATTATTCAAATGGCAATTGCATGACCCATATTTAATAAATGATTATCACAAATTCAATGATAACAAGCTTGGAAACACCAGCAAAATAGACTTGGTTGTTTATTCAATTCTGGAGATAAAGATTACTTCAAATCACCCAATAACAATCAGATCTCTGAGATGTAGTGAATATGACCTTAAGCAGTGATGACAGTGGACATTTGATGGCCATAACAACTGCAAGGGCACTCCATATTTATGTAGCGAGCTTATTGTTAATACACTGCCTTGAAATGATGTTGAACTCTTTCATAACAACAGTAAATAGTTTGATATGATCTCACAAGTTATCCTAGGTAGTTGGCAACTTCATTTGTATGTTCTGCCATATGGAGATGACAATTCAGTGGTGTATTGCGCCCAACTATGATCAATGATAAGATCTGAGATTTATTATGCCAATAGTATGCCTAGAAGTTTACCAATGCAGATCTGAGATGAGTGCTGCTCTAAGACACAAAATAATAATTTATTTCTTGTTGCGGATGACCATCAAAAAAGGTAATTCACTGCCCTAGAATAAGGGGTGAGATTCTCAGGATGAGAGGATATATCTAGACTTAATAAGGAAGCAATAGTTGATATAAAGAATCTTGTAAGTGATGGTGCTCTTGGACAATTTGTTCTTCAACAAGAGACGTTCCTCAATGCAATATACAGCAGTGAAAAACCTCCTTGAGTGACCACAACTCCTCTGCTTCCACAGTTTTTGCGATCTCTTCCCCTGAGTTGAGAGTGACTACACACTTGGTTTGGATGAATGAGATTGTCCCACGCCTTCTCTATTTCCCACGAAGCCCCAGTAAAAGAGGATATGCTCTCCCAATGGTTGAATGCGCCTATCCTCAAGAATAATGATGATCACGTCCTTAATAAGACCATGCAGAAGCTGATAGAGATTCGTTGCCTTGAATGCTTGATGAATGCGCCTTGGATTGTAAAGAGAAACACTGCTAATCACCAATCCCTATGATGATAATTTTCCCAGCTTTAAGGTAACTTGATCCCTATTCATAAACTCATTAAATTCTCCCTTGATGAAGCCCCCAATGATAGACATGAATGATCTATCCAAGAAATTGACTAGGACGGATAGATTTCACCATCAAAATCAATGTTGGCTAGGGTAATCACCCTCAACCCTAAACGACTCTCCGAGCTCTCAAAACCAATTCTCAATCAACAATAACTATAGGTCCTAGTAACTCACTTTATCCTTCTTTTATAACTTTGACATTGTATGCCCTAAATTTTGTATACCTAAGTTACTTTTCTCTTCTATTTTCCAGTTGAGTTGCGTGCATCTCACTTGTTGCATGGATGCATGTTTGCATGCATCTCACTTTTGCATGCATGCTTGCACGCTCTTGAGCTATGGCTCGCATGCTCTGCATGTCATTTGTTTTAGTTTATCAAAACGGAACATTACAGTCATCTTCTCCTCTCTTGTGCACAATTTTAGTTGGGTATACAAAGTTTTTAAGGAGCATCTTTGTGAAGGTTTTTTTCATCTCTTGGGATTCGTCTGTTAAATTTCATACATTCATAGCATAAAACATAAATGCATTACCAAGATCACTAGAAGTAATACAAAGCAAAAAACAACAACACAGAGTTTACCCTGGGAAACCCAAATGGGAGAAAACCCAGCAACCTTTGCAGAGAGATGATAATTCTGAGATCAGAGTACAAATAAAGAAAGAGAAAGAATGTGAAAGTATCTTTCACAAGTAGATGCCCCAAATAAGTTTCCTCCTTCAAGTGATGTGAAATTTTCCTCCTCCAAGTGATGCGCACTTCCTAAGTGAGTGAATGAGCTAATGAGGTGCACGAGCCTCTTATTTATACAAGTGCAAAATGGAAAATTCCCTAATGGGGCCGACTTCACTTGGGGGCAATAAATAATTTAAATTTAATATTTTTATTTGTTTCTTTTGCACCCCAAGGCTTACATTGATTCTTTCATGTGTTTACATAATTGATTACATAAAGTTCTTCTCCCCTTTGGAGGTATAAACAAGTACAATGAAAGTACAATAAAATATAATGAATAATATCTTCCGAAGTTGTACAAAATCCAACACTCCCTCTCAACAAGGAAGGTATTCTTCGGTCTTCATCTGCATCACGATCATATGGGTTTCATCTTGTACATCCATTCTATCTCCATCATCTTTCTGCATACTGAAGGTTGTCCACACAGTCTTTGTGCATCATCATCCCTAGTCCTTCGGTGAGTCTAGGAGAATCACTCAATCCTGGATATTTGAGATTATCAGCTATACCATCTCTGCTATACAATTTGCTACCTGTCTGTCTCATCTTCCAATGGGGTCCTCCCATACCTAGCTGAGATCTCAGACGAGCAAAAGGGCACGACCATCCACTGATTGTCCGACTCTTCTGCCTATGGGATTTCTCCCATATCTTGCTGAGCACCTCGACTGTAGAGGAACCTGTGCAACCACATGGCCAACTACTGACTGTCCTACTCATCTGCCTATGAGATTTCTCCCATATCTGGTTGAGTAACCAGACTGCAGAGGCACCTGTGTGAACCCGACCAACTGCTGACTGTCCTACTCATCTGCCTATGGGATTTCTCCCATATCTGGTTGAGTAACTGGACTACAGAAGGTACATGGGTGAGCCCGACCAACTGTTGACTATCCTACTCATCTTCCTATGGGATTTCTCCCATATCTGGCTGAGTAACTGGACTACAGAAGGCACCAGGGAAAAGCAGGGCAAGCATCTCAATGTCATATTTCCCTCTCAAGGAGGGATACGTTCTCTTCGACTCCAATTCTTCCGCGAAAGTATTCGAACTTCACCCTGGGAAGAGCCTTGGTGAGAACATCTGCAATCTGGTCATCTGTCGGCATGTACTGTAACTCAATCGCACCTTTCTGCACCATATCACAAATAAAATGATATCGAATCTTGATATGCTTCGACCTGTCGTGAAATACATGATTCACTGACATCTGCACACAACTCTGGTTATCACAGTGAATCACGGTCTCTGGAATCTGGCCGAACAATCCTGCCAGGATTTTAGGAAGCCAAACTGCTTCTCAAGCTGCTGTGCTAGCGGCCATGTCCTCGGCCTATGCAGTACTGAGTGCTACCGAGTTCTGCTTTCTGCTGCACCAGGAAATAACTGCAGAACCCAAACTGAAGCAACATCTAGAAGTACTCTTCCGATCTGCAACACATCCGGCCCAATCTAAGTCTGTTAACCCCTGTAATATCAGGTCACCATCTGAAGCATACTTCAATCCATATCCCACAGTGCCATGTAAGTATCTGATCACATGTTTTGCAAGAATCCAGTGAATCTGCCTCGGTTCGCACATGAACTGACTAAGGTCATTCACTGTGAAAATCCTCACAGCAGATCTAAGAGCTGATGTATACCTCACAAGAAAGAATTTAGGAATAAGATTAAGAGTGGTCAATGCAGTAAGATGAGCAACAGAATAATAATACAGTAGAACTCGGATAGAAGCAAAAATACTTCACACACACTAATTAATTAATCACAATATGGACAAATAAGTAGTACAATGCATGAGGATTCGAATGCCAAGGTGGCAATTCGAATTAGACTTCATGGAGTGATCAAAAGATCACTGGAGTGTCATCGGAGCACAACTAGAAGTCTATCTCATCATCAGTGGAGTCATCAATGCTCAAGTAACTGTCAACCATCAGTCAAACTAAGTCCAACTGAGGGTGGTAGGTGTAACTGAGTGTAACTGGAACTAACTGAATGAAGGAGGCTTAGTGGAGGGCGCATGAGGATCTAACTGAAGTCAGAATGAGCAGTCTAGTTACACTGGAGGTCCATCAGAGTGGTAAGGTCAGTTAAGAGTGAGTCAAGCCTAAAATCAAGGAGAGAACTCAGTTAACTGAAGACAACTGGACTGGTAGGTGAAGAAGGGAGCCTTTGTCAAGTGGATGGTGAGATGTGAGCGCATCACTGGCTAGGAGGGCTCAATCTGAGTGGAAATAAGCTCCCGAGTGCTGGAAGACTAGGGACTAGGTGCTGGAGGTATCAACCTGATCACTGGGCAGCATGCGGATGCATGCAAGACTTAAAATGCAAAGGATGAAAATGATGGTAGGACTAGGATGGAGTATAAGAATATCCTAACACCCCCCCTTAATCCATCATGGGCCTTGCTAACTAAGGCCAAAGGTCACCCAATACAATGAATAACAACAGTTAATAAACTGAGGAAATGGGGAAAACCTCATGGAAAAAATACCCCCCCTCAAAATAGACTGTAAGGCACACACAAAAATAAATGCTCCAAACTCAAGCAGGTGTGATGCTTGGTCATATGTATGGAGGTATCTTCTTCTTGGGAAGAAGTGGATCATGCTCAGAAAGCATGTGCTTGTACTTGCTCTTCAGATCGAATGTGATGAGAACAAATCCAAAAGTATGAGGATGATCCTTGAACCTATGATTCGAATCAGCTGAGGTAGGATCAAATCTATGAATGTGTAGATAGTCTTTTGTCTTCTCCTTCAAACCATCATGGGTGAGATTATGCCAAAAAGAACCATCACATGATTGCTTGAAATCCAAATCAGATTTAAGACTTGAAGAATAGTTTCTTGAAATCTCCTTTGAACCAGCAGGGGTGAGATCAAAACCATCATATGTATGAGAAATTATCCCAAGTAGTGATTGCTTGGAATCCAAATTAGATCCAAGACTTGAATCATGGTTTCTTGAGATCTCCTTTGAACCATTAGAGGTGAGATCAAAACCAGTAAATGCATGAGAAATTATCCCAAGCGAATGGCAATGGCCATAATCTTCAATAACCTTCTGAAAGCATGAAATAATGATCATATAGTAGTAAATAAGAGGTGATTGATCAGGGAGAGCGAATGCATTACCTCCAATGGTTGATTTTACATCCGAAACATTCATGTGATCATGATGCAAACCAACAAACTCTGGTGCAAGAGAGGATTTAGGACCTTCTGCAATTTATAGAGTGTGAGGTGACACATAATTCAAAATAGAAGAAATTTGGAGCATGAGTGTAGAATCTGCAAGTTCTTCTTCTTTGTGGCTAACTTCAATATGAGATATGTTTGATACTGATTCATGATCAATGAGATCATCAAGGAGGGCGAATGCATCACTTTGCTTTCTCTCGAAAGGGTTTGGATGAATCCCTTCATTCTGTCTGCCAAATCTTTCATCCAGGTGGGCCCATAGCTCTTTTGGAGATTTAACGTATTCAACATCAAGGGAGTATAATATCATGCTTCGAGACATAGCATACATCATGGCTGCAATAGCTCTTCCACCTTCATCTAACCAGCCATTCTCTTCTTCAGAGGATTCAAACTCTCTTTCAAAACAATAACCAAAGAGATCATGTCTCTTCAAATATGCTATCATTTTTTGTTTCCATTCAACATAGTTGAATAGATAAAGAGGAGGATCTTCTGAAAACATGGAAGCTATAGAAGACCTGCAAAAACAATAGAAAAGTCTGCAACTGCTACTGCTGCAAAAGATGCAGAAACTGTTGCAACTGCTGCACTCGAAATCTTGATAATAACCTGCAAAAAACTCTCAGGAATGGAGATAAACAATACTCTCAACATGCTCTGATACCATGTGAAAATCCTCACAGCAGATCTAAGAGCTGATGTATACCTCACAAGAAAGAATTTAGGAATAAGATTAAGAGTGGTCAATGCAGTAAGATGAGCAACAGAATAATAATACAGTAGAACTCAGATAGAAGCAAAAATACTTCACACACACTAATTAATTAATCACAATATGGACAAATAAGTATTACAATGCATGAGAATTCGAATGCCAAAGTGGCAATTCGAATTAGCCTTCATGGAGTGATCAAAAGATCACTTGAGTATCATCGGAGCACAACTAGAAGTCTATCTCATCATCAGTGGAGTCATCAATGCTCAAGTAACTGTCAACCATCAGTCAAACTGAGTCTAACTGAGTGTGGTAGGTGTAAGTGAGTGTAACTGGAACTAACTGAATGAAGGAGGATCAGTGGAGGGCGCATGAGGAGCTAACTGAAGTCAGAATGAGCAGTCTAGTTACACTGGAGGTCCATCGGAGTGGTAAGGTCAGTTAAGAGTGAGTCAAGCCTAAAATCAAGGAGAGAACTCAGTTAACTGAAGACACTTGGACTGGTAGGTGAAGAAGGGCACCTTTGTCAAGTGGATGGTGAGATGTGGGCGCATCACTGGATAGGAGGGCTCAATCTGAGTGGAAATAAGCTCCCGAGTGTTGGAATACTAGGGACTAGGTGCTGGAGGTATCAACCTGATGACTGGGCAGCATGCGGATGCATGCAAAATGCATGCTGCATGCAGGAATGCATGCAAGACTGAAAATGCAAAGGATGAAAATGATGGTAGGACTAGGATGGAGTATAGGAATATCCTAACATTCACAGCGAAACATATGTCTGGTCTGGTGTTGGTCAAATACATCAATGACCCAATCAACTGGCGATAAATGGTGGGATCAAACAAATCTGAATCTGAAGTAGAATCTCTCAACTTCTTCCAATTTGCATCCATCGGCGTAGCCATGGACTTGCATTCCAACATTCCGAATCTCTTCAATATATCAATGGTGCATTTTCCTTGTCCTAGGAAAATCTCTTTCTGCCTCTGCCATACTTCTAATCCCAAGAAGTAATGCATCAATCCAAGATCTTTCACTTCAAACTCAGAGGCGAGATTCTTCTGACACCATACAATGAGTTTCTCATTTCCTGTGAGAAACAAGTCATCAACATATAATACCAAAATCACTAGCTCACCATCTACAACCTTGTAGCAAAGGTTGGGGTTTGCATCATTCTGATGCACCTTCCATCTCATAATTGAAGCAATAGCAATGATCGATCTGATGGAAGCATCTCGAACCACATGAGCAATTGTATCATCATAATCGACTCCCTCTTTCTGAGAGAATCTTCTGGCAACAAATCTGGCCTTATATTTCCCATATGCTCCATGCTAAGTCTTGTTGTGCCCATCTAGGTCTTTTCCGACCTACTGCAACATTTCTGGGGATATCAACTGGATCAATGGAATCGATAGGTTCATCATTTTCTGCTAATTTCCTCTTGAACTAGAGGGGGAGATGATCTCATCTCCTTTGGTTCTATGATCTCCATGTCTGATCCTCTTCCTTTCCTGACAGCTAATTCTTCTTCAAAGGTCACATCCCTACTGACTTCAATCTATCTGGACCCTGGGATGTAGATTCTGTAAGTCTTTGAAGACTCACTGTATCCCACAAAGGTTCCCTTCTTGCCTGAAGGTTCCAACTTGGGCACATGTATAACGACTGGACAACCAAATATCTGAAGGTGGCTTACTTCAGGTTTCACTTCTGTGAAAGCTTCCTCCGAGGTCATCCTTCTACGCTGAGAGTCATATTCCAAGAAGCTTCTTGCTCAACATCAACGAGATTCATATGTCCATCGGAACAAGTCTTCTCTTGTAGGCCAAATCACATGGTCTTTTCCCTACAAGTCAAATCTCGACTGATGACCAGTGACATTTTATAATCAAATGAAAAACAAGTAGTTTACACAGGCATCTTAGCTAATACTTTATCACAACAATCATGAAAATGTCTATCAAACACTTTTGGGAAGTATCTAGATGTCTGTTATCTCCACTAAAACATGCCATCAAGAGTGTGCACTACCCTAAGCATGTAGGAGGGAGATATCATCTAGACTAACTTCATGAAATTTGTGTAGCTCATATGCATAATATAACAGGGTAAACTATATCAACTGCTCAACACATTAGATTTGCAAAAAACATATAAGACAAAAACAGATCTATGTAAGCAAGAAAACAAAATACTTATCTCTTATTGTTTTGGTGTGTGGTTCCCCACTGCCTTCTTGTGGGAACCATAAGAGATCTATGTTCTTTCATTCTGGATCTTCTAGAAGAGGAACTCCGAACGATCATCATCCCTTTGCTTCTTGCGATGATGATCCTCTTCTACATCAGCAGTTGAGGCTTCATGCTTCCTTTTACTTGAGCTTCAACAGCTATTTGTGTAGTGTCCATATTTTTTGCACCTATAGCATTGAACTTGAGATATGTCCTTCTTCTCCTTTTGATCTAGGCGAGGACTTGGTCTCCTATATTGGTGCTTGTGTTTATGGAACTTCTTACCTTTTCCCTTACCCTTCGTGGCATGAGAAACAAAAGCTTGGTTCTCTTCAGGTTCAGTGCCATGGCCATGGAGTCTTTGACGTGCTGCAATCCCGGTCTCTTCCTGAGTGCAATCTGCCCAAAGCTTATCAAACTTTGGTAGTTTGGTTCTACCACTTATGTTTTGGATAAAGGACTCCCATGATGGTGGAAGACCATTTAAAGTGTGGAGGACAAGCTCCTTATCGCCAATAGGATCTCCACCGGTGCTGAGCTTGTCTCTGAGTTCTACGATCCTCATAAAGTTTGAGGCAATGGATTCTGACTTTGCTATGTTCATATTTGAGAGTTGGTTTCTCAAAGTCATGGATACATTTAGGCTAGTGTGTTAAAACAACTTCATTATGGTATTGAACATTTTCCTAGCATTCTTCTTTCCTGAGATTTGAGGAACCAAATGGTCTCTCACTGAATCCACAAGAATCCTTCTTGCTTTAGCATCATTCTTCCTCGATCGAGATTTATCCTCTTCGGCTTCTGGTTCAGGGACCTTCTCATTTACATATAGCAAGAGATCATTTTCTTATAGGAGTAGAAAAACCCTAGACTTCCAGGAGATAAAGTTGGAGGCTCCTTCCAAACGATCTTCAACCTTCATCCCAATCATCTTGATTGCATATCTGGTTCAGAAACCCTAGCAGGAGCTAGGTCAAAAATCAAAGTTAATAATTTGAAAAATTGAACCCACGGATAAATTCGCCTTGCCAAGGAGAGTTGAATAGAGGGTGGGCTAGTCCAAGTTTGTGGAGAGAAATGAGTTAAAACTGAAACCCTAATCCTGCTGCAGCCACAGAGTTAGGTCAGAAATTGAAAGTTCTCGAAATTGAATTCCGTCTTCACCAATAGATTCGTCTTGCCAAAAACGAAATTCCCATGGCCCTTTTCTTCAAAATGATGGGTGAAGACTTCACAAGATGAAACCCTAATTCCAGTAGGGTTTCGACAATGCTTCGGCAATGGCTTCTTCTAGAACTGCTCTAATACCATGTTAAATTTCATACATTCATAGCATAAAACATAAATGCATTACCAATATCAGTAGAAGTAAGACAAAGCACAAAACAACAACACAGAGTTTACCTTGGGAAACCCAAATGGGAGAAAACCCAGCAACCTTCGCAAAGAGATGATAATTCTAAGATCAGAGTACAAATAAAGAAGAAAGAATGTGAAAGTATCTTTCACAAGTAGATGCCCCAAATAAGCTTCCTCCTTCAAGTGATGTGAAATTTGCCGCCTCCAAGTGATGCGCACTTCCTAAGTGAGTGAATGAGCTAATGAGGTGCACGAGCCTCTTATTTATACAAGTGCAAACTGGAAAATTCCCTAATGGGGCCGACTTCACTTGGGGGCAATAAATAATTTAAATTAAATCTTTTTATTTGTTTATTTTGCACCCCAAGGCTTACATTGATTCTTTCATGCGTTACATAATTGATTACATAAAGTTCTTCTCCCCTTTGGAGGTATAAACAAGTACAATAAAATATAGTGAATAATATCTTCCGAAGTTGTACAAAATCCAACATCGCCATCTTGCTAGGGTTTCTTGTGAAGAAGGGCGAACCTCTCATCTTGTTATGGTTTCTCTTCATGATTGGTATTGTACTTGAAATGCACTGATTTCTTCTAAGAAAAATTGGCTAGGTTTTCTCCCTTTTGGGTTTCCCAGGATAAAATTCTTGTGTCTCTTGTGCATGGCTATCTTTATATGATCATTTGTTTCCGCTGCAATTTAAGTTGAAATTTTTCAGTGTGCAATTTACTCAATGAAAACTATGGGATGAAATGAATGCTTGAAATCATTGTGAAATAATTGTCAAGATCTGGAAATAAATAAAATTCCAGCATCTCTAACTATATATGAATGCCATGGTTAATTATGTGTTGCATAATTTTTATTTATTGTTTTATTAATGTCTAAATGTATGAAATTGCATGGCATGGTGTGTGTTTCATGCTTATATTGCCTATAATATTTAGCAATTGAATATGTGTATTTGGGCGACCATAATGTTTGTATTATGTTGTGTAATTGCATGATATTCATGGTGTGAGTTAGATATAATTGACAAAATGGGTATCAAATGTGTAAATTGGGTGCCCTGTCACCTCAAACAGTATTGCAAGGGTGGTTGGGTACATTACAATGTCAAAGTAGCTTCAAAAATAACTTAAGGTGATAAGCATGGTGTTCTTGGGGAGGATTTGATTTGGTTAAATTAGACCTTGGGGAGACCACAAGAGATCAAACCAAGAGTTCAAAGGATGTGTTACAATGGAGTCTAATCCAATGCTCAATGTTGCATCTACAAGTACTCCATCAACAGAGTTGTATTTAATGTTGATGTATTTGTAACTTCGGAATGTATTTCACATATGTATATTGTACTCATATAGAGATGGTGTTATTCCTCTATATGGAAGTGTCATCATTTATATTGTAAGTGTCGTAACTTATACTTGATGGGTTATTAGACCACCTTGATAGGGTCAGCCCTGTATAAGTCATGTGGGTCAAAGGGTTATTAGAACACCCTATTGGGGGTCGGCCCTGTCAGCATTATGTTATGTTGTTAAGTTAAGGCCGACCTAGTAAAGGTTATTAGGCAAGTCAAGTCAAGTATGAATAGAGTGCGGGAGGCACTCTATTTGATCATTCACTTTCTCACCCATACTCTCATTGGAGAGTGGCGCACTTGTGGAGGAGGAGAAGCTGCTGCTAGGAGGACTATCTCTTGTACTTGGGTTGTATCATTGCTCTATCTATTTCTGAAGAAGTTGTGGGGTTTTTCACCTTTATGGTTTTCCCCATTGAAACTCTGTGTGTCTATTGTCTCTTGTGTGCTTGCATTATTATGTCCATTTTTGATATGCTGTAGATATGATGTACATGTTGTTCTCTCAGTTAAGATCCTAGATCAGATTGAAGTAAATTCTGAAAAACTAACATGGTATCAGAGCTAGCCTGAAAGAAGGCATAGTATGGCATTTATGACACTTGTTGCACTTGCGAAGCTAGGGCTTGATATAGCAAAAACCAGTCATCGTAGCACTTTCGCTATGAATACATTTCGGAGAGGTTTCAGGATTCGAAACCTTTACAAGTCGTAGATAACATCCCCCTGTACCTTGTGTCCGAAGCACAACTTCTAATTCCCTATACTTTGTGATTTATGATCAGTACAATCTAGGGTTTCTGCCTCTTCCAGATCTCAGTCACAAACAGGTGACCTCGGAAAAAAGGTCACAACTTGGGCTAGGAAGCTCCAAATGAAATTTCATAAAAAGTGACAGGTAGGGCACGGACTGTACTTTCTTGGATAAGTTTTTCAGAGGCCGAAACTGAACCAGTGACACGTGGCACGTCGTACAAGTTCGCTCTCCTGTTTTATCCCATAAACAGGTCACGTTGTGACACTTGGCATAACTCTCTCTCAGAGAATCCAATTGAGGTCAGATCTGTGGGGTTGGAAAGTTAACAGGTCAAGCTACCATAGGAAGAATTTTAAGGCCCTATAGATCTGAAATTTCGGAGTTACACCATAAACAATTAGGTGCATATTTCTGTCAAAACATAATTGGATTTTGAGCATCTTCATTCATGGCTCCGGGAATTTAGGGTTTTGGAGAATGTTGGAATTTTTTGTATCGGAGACCACAGCTAGATGCTTCTCATCAAAATCAAAATTTAGAGACCAAAATCGAATTTTTTGGTTGGATAGAAGACTGGGCTTGATCAAACCCTAGTTCGGGATTTTGATCGGAAAGGTGGAAAATTAGGGCTTCTGCAAAAGTTGAAATTTCTGAAGTCTGTGACCACGGCTGGAAGCTCCTCAGAAAAATCGAAGTTTAGAGCTTTGGATCGAACCTTTTGGTTGGGCAGAAGGGTGGTCTTTATCAAACCCTAGTTCGGGATCCTGTCTAGAAGATTTGGAAGTTTCAAAGGCAATTTTGAGGGGTGAAACTTTGCAGTTTTCAAATTCTGAGTATACCAGCTTGATCAGCTCATCTAGGCGCATTTTTCTATCTTTTCAGAAGTTTGAAATTCAAAGTTTGAATTTTTAGGGTTTCTCTGACAAACCCTAATCCAACTCCAGATCCAGTTTTTACAAATCAAGTGGATTGGGTTAATCCTAGAAGAGAATGGATTGGTCACTTGCATAAGTGAAGAAGTTCCAGTTTCAGAGGGAGATGAGGCTAAAGAAGATTACAAGCAAACTCGACAGGTATGACTTACGAGTATGTTTCGAAATCTGTTCATGATTAAGTTTATGATATGTTTGTCTTCATTAAGATTAGTACAATCTTGATTAGTTTTAGACTTGTCGTATCACCTTAATAAAAATATGAATGCAGATATTCATTTATTAGGGTTTTGACACTTATGATTGTACTAATGCATTGTGGTGTTGTATGAGGTTGATGTTGTCCACTAACATAAAAGGTACATCAAGAAAGACAAATCATGTTCTAGTTCAAGAACATATGACCATGGTGACATGAAGACAAAGATTCATCAATTGTCATGGATCACATAGAAGCTCTACTTACGAGGTATGTATAATTTAGTTCTACAATGCTTAACCTATGAGATATGCAGGTTACTAGCACAAGTCATTGAAGAGAACAAGAAGACATTGCTAGACATAACTAGCAAATATGATAACCAGGTATGTTTTTCCTATATCAAGTTAGAATCCTACCTTGTGTTAGGATCTTATACTGTTGTATGGTTGATAATGATTATTCATGAAGTAATCAAGGGTTTATGCATATTATGTCTCTTACATTGATTGATGATATGACTAACCAGAAAAGTCTTTTGGTCAAATAAAGAATATGCATGAGTAAAAGAAGTATTCCCTGAAACCTTGAATACTAATGTTTATTATATGTGTATGAAATGATCTTGACCATACATGTTTAAGATTACTTAGAATCATAATGTTTTTGATAGTATTAAGATTATATTAATGAATGTATGTATGAGACCTCGAGGATAACACAATGATGATACTAGTAAGTATGCATAGAGATCGAGGATGGATATAAGTTCAAAGATAGGTAATCCAGGAAGTAAAGATCAAAAGGGAGCACACTCCAGTAGTTCCTGCAAGGAAGCAAATATTGAGAGGGAGTCCACCCTACAACCAAACAAAGATAAGTATTTAAATTGTCATTTCTTGCAGACTTGTTTGTTTAAATAATATTGTTCAATGATGTTCCTAAACTTAGGGTGTGTATTATGCATATTAGAATAATTGCATTAATGAACAATATTCTACTAATATGCATGTGATGGGTGAGTGGCCTATGGCACTGTACAACATTCCAGTGCTACTTATCTAGAATGAAACCTCTTTGCTGACATGTTGGGAGTTGTGCACACTCTTAACAATGTTCTGGTAGAGATTGGAAGGCATCTAGAAAGTTACGGGATGTGGATAAATGTTGTATTGAAGCATTGGCTAACATAATTGCATGACTGTATGACATATTTCTTTATGTGTAAGAATTTGTTCTAAAAACTATGAAATGTTTCTAATCATGCAATTTAACTTGCTTTGTAGGAAAGATCGTATACCATCACCTACAAAAGGACTACAACATTTGTTCCAACAACGAAGTTAAAACAATCTATTAAAGATATTGAAGCATCTGAAGTTCCTAGGATACGGGATACAGTAAAAGGATGCCATGATCGAGAAGTACCAATCGAACATGTTTTGATGTGGTCCCAAGACCTGAAGGGAAGTTTGTTGTGACTTCCAAATGGATCTATAAGATCAAGCATGCTGCAGATGGTAGCATGGAGAAATACAAAGCGAGGTTTGTAGCTCGTGGCTTCTCCTAGAAAGAGGGATTGACTATGAAGAGACTTTTGCACCTGTAGCCAAGTACACTTCCACCAGATTAGTACTTGCTCTGGCTGCAGTAATGAAATGGAAGATACACCAGATGGATGTCAAGACAACTTTCTTGAATGGTGTAGTCGAGGAGGAAGTGTATGTGGAGCAACCACTTGGTTTTGAGACATATGACAGGGAGTCATATGTGTGCAGGTTGAAGAAATCCTTGTATGGCTTGAAGCAAGCTCCTAGGACTTGGTATGGTAGGATAGACATCTTTCTATCCAGTTTGGGTTTTACCAAGAGTAAAGCGGATTCCAACCTTTACTACAAGGTTGAGGAAGGAAATCCAGTGATACTACCTTTATGTGGATGACCTGTTTGTTACAGGTGAGGATAGATTGATTGCCGACACGAAGAGGAAGCTTGCTGCCGAGTTCGAGATGAAGGACTTGGGGATGATGCACTATTTCCTAGGCATGGAGGTGTGGCAGAGTGCAGATGGAGTCTTCCTTGGACAATGGAAGTATGCAGTAGAGATCCTGAAGAGGTTCGGGATGATGGACTGCAAGGCCATGGCCACACCTATGGCATCAAATCTGAAGCTTCTGTGTGATTCTTCATCTGAGTCGGTTGATGTCACTATGTATCATCAGATGATTGGGTCCTTGATATACCTCACGAACACGAGACCAGATATTTGCTTTGCAGTGAACACATTGAGCTAGTTCCTGATAGATCCCAGAGGTGTTCACATGGTCGCTGTAAAGCATATTTTGAGGTACCTGAAGGGTACAGTTGACTATGGGCTCAAGTATGATACGAATCAAAAGTTTAACCTGCAAGGTTATGTTGATTCAGATTGGGCAGGCAGTGCTGCAGATAGGAAGAGCACTTCTGAGTGCTGCTTCGGTATGGGATCAGGTGTGATCTCTTGGTTTAGTAGGAAGCAGTCCTGCATAGCACTGAGTATAGCCGAAGCAGAGTATGTTGCATCTTGTTCGGCTAGTTGTGAGGCAGTATGGCTTCGAACGCTACTGTCTGAGCTATTTGATCTTCCGTTGGAGGCTACTAGTATCTTTTGTGACAACCAGAGTTGTGTGAAGCTGTCTGAGAACGCGGTGTTCCACGATAGGTCGAACCACATTGAGATCAAATATCACTATATCAGGGATATGGTGCAGAGAGGAGCAATGAAGCTCCTATATGTTGCGACGGATGAGCAGGTTGCAAATGTGTTGACGAAACCACTAGCCAGAGTGAAGTTCGAGTACTTCAGAGAGAGGCTTGGTGTTCTTCAGATTGATGACACTTCGAGGAAGAAGTGATGGACACATTTGCAGGAGCCATTCTAAGTATGGTGAGAGGAGGATCCTTCCCATGGCTGTGGATATAAGCGATGTGTGATGAGCATCAGGACGATGCTCCAGTTACTGCTCTATATGCATCATATTGGATGCTTTGTATGATCAGGTGGATCATGTATTTATATATGTATCAGGTGGATACATTGTATGATCAGGTAAATCATGTATGATGATATGTATCAGGTAGATGCTTGGTATGCATCAGGTGGATGCATTGTATGATCATGATGATCATGGATGATGAGCTTCAGGATGTTGCTCCAAATGATATACATTCGGATGATGATATGATGATGATCAGGATGATCATATGTGATGAGTATCAGGACGATGCTCTGGATAACATGCATCAGGACGATGCAGTGACGGTGATCAGGATGATCATGTGTCTCAGGATGATACTCTGGATAATATGCATCAGGATGATGCTATGATGATGATCAGGATGATCATGTACATCAGGACGATGTATGGTGAGTATCAGGTTGATACTCTGTGGTCGTGGACAGGTTGTGCAGATGAGCATATAAGTAGACCTGAGAGATCCGATAGGTTGGGCTATGTGCCCATAATAAGTCATGGGATTCTCTTTCGAGGCATTGCTCTGGGAGGACATATAAGTAGACCTGGGAGATCCGATAGGTTGGGTTGTGTGCCCGTAGTAAATCCTGGGATGCTCTTTCGAGGCATTGTCCTATGGCATATAAATAGACCTGGGAGATCCGATAGGTTGGGCTATGTGCCCGTAATAAGTCCTGGGATTCTCTTTAGAGGCATTGCCATGACCACATGTAATACGTCCTGGAGATCCGGACAGGTTGTGCTAGTCATGTAAAAGGCCTCGGATGCTCTTTAGAGTTCTTGCTAGTCAAGACACTCTTTTAAGGTTTTGTGGTGGGGGTCACATGTAATACGTCCTGGAGATCCGGACAGGTTGTGCTAGTCACGTAAAAGGCCTCGGATGCTCTTTAGAGTTCTTGCTAGTCAAGACACTCTTTTTAAGGTTTTGTGACAGTCACATGTAAGTGGACCTAGGAGATCTTGTCGGTTGTGCTTCGGCACATAAAGGATCCTAGGATACTCTTTCGAGGCATTGTGACGCATGTAATAAGTCTTGAGGATTCCACAGTATGGCCAGTGATGATGAAGACCTGCAGGCGGCATCCCTACATCCAGTATGAAAAAAGATTGGCTCTGTAGAACTTCCTATGACGAGTAGATTGGAGATTGATTGAGATAGAGGCAGCAGTGACGATGATGATGATTCAATGACGATGATCCAGTGACGTTGATCCAGAGAAGAAGACTTGTGCTAGCAGATCTATGTCGAGAAATACCTTCCTAGTTAAGAGGGAGTGTTGATGTATTTGTAACTTCGGAATGTATTTCACATATGTATATTGTACTCCTATAGAGATTGTGTTATTTCTCTATACAGAAGTGTCATCATTTATATTGTAAGTGTCGTAACTTATACTTGATGGGTTATTAGACCACCTTGATGGGGTCGACCCTGTATAAATCATGTGAGTCAAAGGGTTATTAGAACACCCTATTGGGGGTCGGCCCTGTCGACATTATGTTATGTTGTTAAGTTAAGGCCGACCTAGTAAAGGTTATTAGGCAAGTCAAGTCAAGTAAAAATAGAGTGCGGGAGGCACTCTATTTGATCATTCACTTTCTCACTCATACTCTCATTGGAGAGTGGCGCACTTGTGGAGGAGGAGAAGCTGCTGCTAGGAGGACTATCTCTTGTACTTGGGTTGTATCATTGCTCTATCTATCTCTGAGGAAGTTGTGGGGTTTTTCTCCTTTATGGTTTTCCCCAGTGAAACTATGTGTGTCTATTGTCTCTTGTGTGCTTGCATTATTATGACCATATTTGATATGTTGTAGATATGCTGCACATGTTGTTCTCTCAGTTAAGATCCTAGATCAGATTGAAGTAAATTCTGAAAAACTAACATTTAATGATTTTGTAATTTTGACATTCAAATCGCACAGTTATAACTCGAAAATTCATTGCAATTTGTGGTATTTTTTTTGTAATATATAGTGTGTACATGCTCTATGGGCTTTCAACTTTTCGAACTGGTGAAAATTATAAAACATATGTTTTTAGTATTTAATGTTTTTTGTGTCTTTCTATGATATTTTTATTTTTAATGTTAATGATATACACATTATCTATCTATGCCTTATGGCTTATGAGAATTAATGAATGCATGTTTTCATGATCCATGTTGAAAATTTGTCAGTGATATACACATTATATATATACATTTTTTCCTGCGTTAGGATCTGAGTTTTTATGTTGAATCACTTGACTCGACAAGTGCAAATAAAAGCAGAGAAAGAGTAACTATAGTCTACATTTAGAAATTTAATGTATATGAAGAGACTCCATGGCTTGTGAAACTGAAATATTTTTTTTAATCAAATAATATGAATCACCTTTTCAAAACAACAATTATAAAGGCAAGAAAAAATTAAAACAAAAGCATATGTATAATTATGTCTTAGAATATATGTGAGCCCCATGTATAATTTTGCATTGGTATGTAGGTCATTTTTCCATGTTACAAGAATTGGATGTTCAACAAATAAAGATCTTGTTTTCTAATGCACTGTTCGCCACATTCAAATAGTTCACATCAAGTATTGCATCTCCAAAATCATCTGCGCACAAGCAAATGTTTAATTAAAAGAATGTACATTCAAACGCTCTACTACATTTGACTAAAATATAAAGCATCAGTAGCCCCTTGTGGTGCTACTAAACATGCCCAACTGTATCAAAAACATTGTAACATCTGTCATTACCTTCATAAATAGTCCTGACATCTTGAACCCATTCACCAACAAGATCTTCATATATTATTCCCCCAGGGTGAGCATCAAGGACCACCAAAGCACCTACATACAATTTAATCTTTAGAAATCAAATCAACTAATACAAAAAATAAATTAAATAAATAAAAACGTTGTTCAAACTCTTAGCTTTGTAACTCAATGATATTTTTTTTCTAATGCAGAATTGTTAAAATCAACATATTCCATTACATTTTCAATAAAAAGGTACAAAAATTTTTCTAGCCTTGAACTTTCTGAAGACATTGAATCTCCAAAGATAAAATAACACTTGACTTCAACCCCTATAATAGAGCTAATGGGCAAATCAATGGAACTTTTACTTCTTCACTTCTCCTTTTGGAGATGATCATAAATATAAGAAGTTAAAACCACATGAATTGAGATGGACTAAAGTCCAAATCCCTAAAGCAAAACTCTACATGATTTTCAAGAGTTTGACGGAAACATTCTAATACTGGGAAAAGTAAACAGTATGGCACTTAATTAAAATGTACAAATGAAATCCCTCAACCTACACATAGATAATGGTAGATACCATAGCACTACTAGCTATATATCATTGAAGTAGGATACACAGATACTTGTGTTAATGTCATTAGTGTTAATGAGACATTTTACTAAAATATAAGTCAAGTAGTTATAATTACAAATTAATTCTCTAGAATATAAATGTATTTAGAAGTATTAGAGGCATTGGCCTTGAGTATGTTATGTGTGGATATTCTCTCCTAGCAACCCTCACATTGTAATTTTACTCATATTTGCAATACAATCACCTAATCTTTGCAGTGTACTCTACTCTATCACTCGCTTCTCCCCTCTTCCTCCCTTTGCTTCCGATATAAGTAGATACAAAAGCTAGAAAACTTCAACTATAAGTCAATAGGCTTGCTTCGAAAACAAAGAATTTTATTAACTTGGAGAAAACTTGGCTAATCCTTTACAAGATAAGTGAGAGCCTTTGAATGGAGAAAGACCCTTTGCATGCTCTTGTCACCTTATGAAACTCCCCATTATCTCAAACAACATTACTTTGGTTCCTAGATGGGAGTACAAATCTATTGTACAACTAAAGGACAAGCATTACACTAAAGGACCTATGCAAGCAACATTTCCAAATATGTGTCTGTGATAGGTAAAACTCAAATCCCACCCCCATGTTTCTCCTTTAAAAATTCCCAAAGGGATAGCTCTAGTGGTTTGGCCATATCGTCAAGGCACAGTGCCAATGGGAGGTTGCATGATCCATTCATATCGAATCCTTTGGGGTTTACTAGCTGCCCATGCATGTTGACGGATAATACTGCCCTCTTTTGGGATTCCAGGTGTTGATGATGGTAGCGTCGTGAGGTTCCTCGTGACAAAGAAACCCCTAGAAAGTTCTAGAAAGCCCTAGAAAGTAGTGAAACCAAAGAAATCCCCTGAAAGTTCTAGAAAGCCCCAAAAAGTAGTGAAACCAAAGAAACCCCCAGAAAGTTCTAGAAAGCCTCGGAAAGCAGTGAAACCAAAGAAACCCCCAGAAAGTTCTAGAAACACCCGAAAAGCAGTGAAACCAAAGAAACCCCCGGAAAGTTCTAGAAATCCCTGGAAAGCATGGAAATAGAAAATGTACAATTCGGCCTAGTTGGAGGAAAAGGTATAAATAAGGACGCCAATCTCATTTGCACATCAAGCAAGCTTGCTCAAGCATAGATTTGATCTAGCGCACAAGGAGAGAGAAGACGAAGATAGAAGATGTATTTTTTGAGGTTCACTACCTTTGGAGAGACTCGATCTTGATCTCTTGTTGATGATGTTGCTCTTGTTATCTGGTTTGAGCATACTCTTTATATTTGGGTTACATATATCCGATGTACTTTGTATTTTGAACTATATTCTGAGTAAGAAAGGTTGTTGGGTTTTCTTCCCTTCTATAGAAGGGTTTCCCAGGATAAATCTCTGTGTCTCTTTGTTTTTGTGCATGGTTATTCTTTCAGTGATCCTTATTTGTTTTCCGCTGCATATAATAATTGAAATCATACTACTACATTAAAATCTAACATGGTATCAGAGCAGTGTTGAAAGAGGCCATTCTTAGGAACTAGGGCTTCCAGTTTTGAGCTGTTCAATTTTGGCCTAGCTCCTGCTAGGGTTTTAGGATCGGATTTCAGATTTCAACATTTGACAAGTTTGTGTCCAGTTTTAAAAAAGAAGACAAGTTGGATGGTGTATAGAAGGGGAAAGATCTTTCAAAAGATCAAATAAGTATCATACACTTGTCCACCTTGCTTATCAATGTCCTCAGAAGGGAAGGCAGAGTCAAGGCAGAAAAGATAAAGGTGGAAGATCCAGTCCAATTCTTTCACATATCCAGTGTTGAAGAAGAGAAAGCGACATGCATCAACAATCAATGTTGATGAGCCTCCATCGAAGAAAACAAAAGAAGATGACCTTGAGGAAAGTGCAGAAGATTGTCGAAAGGAGTACTTCTTCTAGTACACTCTATGAGTGCACCAATGAATGCAGTATCTAGATGATGTGATTGTCATTGGTGATGTATGAAGATCTAGGTTGCAAAAAGAAGATGAAGATCTGAGGACTCCAGTCAACCCTGCAAGGAGGCAGAGATCAAGAGGGAGCCAACAAAACACATGAAAGATAAGTATTTGTACTGTCATTTGAGTTATTCCTTAAATCTTTGAATGCTTGATTTAAAGGATAATGTTCATAACAGTTATATGTAGATCTGTGATACAATTTTCTTTTATGCATTTATGTATGATTGAGATTGACGAGCAGTAGGCTCATGTAGTGCATATATATATGTTGAGTAAGTAGCCTATAGTGTTGCACATCATCCCATGAGCCCTTGATGGAGCTAGTCTAGGATGAAACCTCTTTGCTAACATGCTGAGAGCAATGCATGCTCTTGATAGTGTGTTCTAGTGGAGATGGAAGGCATCGAAATAGTTACCAAGTATGTTGGGATATGGATGGGTGTTGTGTTGAAGCATTGGCTAAGATATTAAGCCTTCATGAGTGATTACATGACTGTGTGCACTATGTCATTATGATTGTCATTGCATTGAATTGATTGATTAGTATGCAATGTTGCTGACTATTTGACTGGATCGAACTTGTAGGAAAAGACCATATGCTATGGCCTACAAGAGAAGGATGATGAGACTTGTTCAGAAGGACAAGTGATGGATGAGAAGTCATCCAAATTACAGATCTCGTTGATATTCAGTGTTCGAGAGGGAGAAGGATGCTCAGAAGCGAGAGGATTCTAGGAGCATGGCCCTCAGCTCAGGTTCCAGATCAGATAGAAGAATGGCTTTCTTAATAGAGGGAGCAGCTACAGTGGATGTGATGATTGTTCAACAGTGATAACAGATATACGTGGACCTAGTACCCATAACCCACAAGTCCAAAGGATCTCATATGGAGATTGATGGTTGGAAGCAGGAGGATCCAACAAATGTTGGTCTCTCTCTACTATAGATGTTCATCCTTCCGATGATCATGAGGAACTGCAATTAGTAGTAGTTGATGAGTTCTATGAAGTTTACATTGAGCAACCAGGGGGATTCATGATCCATGGGAAGGAGTCGCATGTGTGCATACTAAAGAAGGCCTTGTACGGACTCAAGCAGGCACCACGTGCATGGTATGCTAGGATTGATGCATACTTGATGAGTTTGGGCTTCGCCAAGAGTGAAGCAGATTCCAACCTTTACTACAAGGTTGTGGATGGTGAGCCCATAATCCTAGTACTTTATGTTGATGATTTGTTCCTCACTGGAGCTAAGAAATGCACCAAGTGGTGTAAGAGGAAGTTAGCCTCTGAGTTCGAGATGAAGGACCTTGGTTTGATGCATTACTTTTTGGGATTAGAAGTGTGGCAGAAACATGATGAGATCTTCTTGAGTCAAGGAAAGTATATTATTGATATCCTGAAGAGATTTGGGATGATGGACTGTAAATCCATGGCCACACCGATGGAGACGAATCTGAAGAAGTTGAGTGACTTAGCTTCCGATTCAGATTTGGTAGATCCCACCATGTATAGACAGTTGATTGGTTCATTGATGTATCTGGTTAATACCAGACCAGACATATGTTTTGCAGTGAGTACCCTCAGTTATTTCATGAGTGAGCCGAGACAGATACATTAGGTTTGTTGCAAAACATGTAGAGGTACTTGCGCGGCACAGTGGGATATGGCGTAATATATGCTTCCAATGGTAACATGAGATTACAGGGCTATTCTGATGTTGATTGGGCCGGGAGTGCTATAGACAGGAAGAGCACCTCCGGGTGTTGCTTCAATTTGGGACCTTCCGTGATTTCCTGGTGTAACAAGAAGCAGGCCTCAGTGGCACTAAGTACAGCAGAGGTTGAGTACATTGCAGTGAGTGTTGCAGCTCGGGAAGCAGTATGGCTTCAGAAGCTCCTTGCTAGATTGTTTGGTCAGATGCTAGAGCCAACTTTGATTCACTGTGACAACACAAATTCTGTGAAGCTTTCAGTGAATCCAATATAGCATGACAGATCGAAGCATGTGGAGATCAAGTACCACTACATCAGAGATATGGTGAAGAGGGGAGCAGTACAACTCTAGTATATTCTGACAGATGATCAGATTGCAGACGTCCTCACCAAGCCTCTTTCTAGAGCGAAGTTTGTGTACTTTCGTGACGGGCTTGGAGTGGTGGAGAATGCCTCCCTCATTGAGAGGGAGTGTTGATGATTGCAACATTGATGAGACCTTCTCCCTGAGACAGGGAGAATGGTGTGACTCTCCCTTGAAAGGGAGAGAGAGGGAGCTGACAATTCTTTATGATCCTCCTCGACGGATTGAGTTGAGTTGATCTATTATGCTCCTCGAGGGACTGAGTTGAGCATGACACTTCTCAACGGACTGAGTTGTGTAGTTCCATGATCCTCCTCGACAGACCGAGTTGAGTTGATCTACTCTGCTCCTCGACGAACTAAGTTGAGCATGACACTTCTCGACGGACTGAGTTGTGTAGTTCCATGATCCTCCTCGATGGACTGAGTTGTGTAGTTCCATGATCCTCCTCGACAGACTGAGTTGAGTTCATCTATTGTGCTCCTCGATGGACTGAGTTGAGCATGACACTTCTCAACGGACTAAGTTGTGCAGTTCCATGTTCCTCCTCGATGGATTGAGTTGAGTTGATCCATGATGCTCCTAGACGAACTGAGATGAGCATGACACTTCTCGATGGACTAAGTTGTGTTGAAGACCTTTCTTATGATGACGAGATATTCAAAACAAGGCGTGATGTGCAGATGATATCCAGATGTGTTCCAGCATGATGATAACTCCCTAGCTAAGAGGGAGTGTTGATGATGGTAGCGTCGTGAGGTTCCTCATGACAAAGAAACCCCTAGAAAGTCCCAAAAAGCAGTGAAACCAAAGAAACCCCTAGAAAGTCCCAAAAAGCAGTGAAACCAAAGAAACCCCTGGAAAGTTCTAGAAAGCATCGAAAACCAGTGAAACCAAATAAACCCCCAAAAAGTTCTGGAAAGCCTCAAAAAGTAGTGAAACCAAAGAAACCCCCGGAAAGTTCTAGAAAGACTCGGAAAGCAGTGAAACCAAAGAAACCCCGAAAAGTTCTAGAAAGCCCCATAAAGCATGGAAATAGAAAAAGTACAAGTCGGCCCAGCTGGAGGAAAAAGTATAAATAAGGATGCCAATCTCATTTGCACATCAAGCAAGCTCGCTCAAGCATAGATCTGATTCAGCGCACAAGGAGAGAGAAAACGAAGATAGAAGAAGATGTATTTTCCAGGGTTCGCTACCTTTGGAGAGACTCGATCTTGATCTCCTGTTGATGATATTGCTCTTGTTATCTGGTCAGGGCATGCTCTTTATATCTGGGTTACATATATCTGATGTACTTTGTTTCTTGAACCATATTCTGATTAAGAAAGGTTGTTAGGTTTTCTTCCCTTGTGTAGAAGGGTTTCCCGAGATAAATCTCTGTCTCTTTGTTTTTGTGCATGGTTATTCTTTCAATGATCCTTATTTGTTTCCGTTGCATATAATAATTGAAATCATACTGCTACATTAAAATCTAACACCAGGGAAGAGGAGGGATTCTGCGAAGTTATTTCTTCAGAATATATGTGTGTGTGTGTGTGTGTGTGTGTGTGTGTGTGTGTGTGTGTGTGATAAGTAAAATATTTGTGTCATAGACCAAGGTGGTAACAATTCCCTTCTCCATCTCTAGATGGAACTCTATGTGCTTGTCATTAATCCTTGTAGTTATTTTGTTATGTATATAAAAATACATAGTCTAAGATAATACATAATAATAATAATACTAAGAGGAGAATCATAAATAAATATTATTAATAAATAATACATAATATTAATGATAGTAAATAAATAAATAAAAGACTATTATTATTAAACTAAAAGACATGCCTTTTCAAATGAAAAGGCATGAATAGACCTATTTAAGGGTCTCATTTGTACTTGTATTCATCATTCATTTTTTTCGACAATTCTTATTTCAAACAAAGTATATACACTTCTGCTACAGTGGTATTAGAGCTTGCTAATCTGCAAATTAGATTAAGGTCGTGAAGAGTTTGCACAGTTTGTACAGGTCCGTATGACCATATAGTCCATACAAGTCAGGACGGCCCTACAGTCTGTCCAACCATACAATCCGTACAGGCTGTATGATCATGCAGGTCCGTACAGTTACGTATGTCAGTGCAGTCTGTACACTGTAATCAGTACAGTCAGCTGCAAATTCAGAGATTTAAATGGAATCAAGAAAGAAGAAATTTGTAACCAATGATGATATAAATAAATAATTATTTAACCACAAGGAAGAAATAAGGGTGTTGAAGTCTCGTCTAGAAGGCATTGAAAGTAGCTTGAACACAAACAGGAGAATTAAAAGAATTTTGATCCAAACAGGGAAAAGAGCATACAATTGCATTGCAAGAAGTAAATGATTTGATACACAATATACATGCCTTGAGAGCGACAGAGAAGGGTGAAAGAGAGGTCACAAATGCTGCAATCGACAACAAGCTTAAAATATCATGGAAAAATTAGGTCAACACACACCTCAGATTTCTCCATTTCCAGAAAGAGAAGAACCAATGATATCTCTCTTAGGAAATACTAATAACTCAGTATTTCATGATAGAGATTACCACAAAATTAAAAAGAAATTATCAAAATATGATGGCAAAGATCATAGAGGGGCCATCACGTGGGTTAACAAAAAGAAGGGCATATTTGAATCAAACCCTTCATTTGGTGAACAAGAAAAAATATTGACAACTTCCAATAACTTAGAAGGTGAAAGTTATGATTGGTTCCTATGGTGGGCCAAAAAGTGTGACGCCGTTCATTCTATTGGCAAAAATTCACAACATTGTTAAAGAGATTTTTTGATGAACAAGAGAATGACCTTTATCACCAAAATTGTCCATCTCAGGCAAAAGGGGAATGTAAATGATTGCACTCATGAATGGGAGGTCTTGGCAACAAGACAGACTAGATTCTTAGATGAGCAATTACTAAAAAATGTACATCTATGGGTTGAAGGACTACATCCATAGTGAATTAAAATTGTGGAATCCTAGAACTATTGAAGACACTAGACATGCAACAAAGTTAGTTAAACAAAAAAATAAGGTGAACAAATCATTGTTCACAGGGTCCAATACATCTATGGGTTGAAGGACTACATCCATAGTGAATTAAAATTGTGGAATCCTAGAACTATCGAAGACACTAGACATGCAATAAAGTTAATTAAACAAAAAAATAAGGTGAACAAATCATTGTTAACAGGGTCCAATAGATCAAACAGGTATGCTAATGACAAATCGAATAAATATTCCACAGACAAAGTGGAAAGATACAAACCACCTCACTTAAGGGAGGGCAATAAACAACAAAATCAGGATACAGATAAAATGGGTAAATAAGTGTCGGTATTGTGTATACAAATGGCCGCCAGGGCATAAATGCAACAACCAGAAATTATATAATTGAGAGGCTGAGAAGGAAATAGACACGTCAAATAGTGACTACGAGAAGGAAGGGACTAATGGGAAAAGTAAGGACGTGAATACAAAGTTGGAGGCAATGCCCAAGATATATACCTAGCTGCAATAACAGGCATCCCTCAACCACAAACACAGTGCTGCTAGGAAAAGTAGATGTTGTTTTGGGAATCTAATGTCTACACACATTAGGCAACTACTTTGCAAATCATCAGGAGCAATTTACTAAAATCAAGTGGGAAGGAAGAAAATATAAATTGTATGGGTTCCAACCACCTCCTACCCAAATTATATCTTCGAAACAAATGGAAAAGCTAATCCGAAAAGGGGCACCTGCATATGTGGCCCAATCTCATCAAATGGAGATATCAACATCAAAAGTAATCTACTCACAACAACCTGATATCCAAGGGTTAATCCACAAATATGAGAAGGTATTTTTAGACCTAACAATGAAGATGCCTCCAAAAAGAAAAATTGAGGTAAAACCAGACTCAACACATGTTAACATTAAGCCTGACTGATATCCGCATCACCAGAAAACAGAAATAGAAAGGTTGATTCAGGATCTATTAGGATGTGGTATTATCACAAGAAGTAAAAGTCCATATGCAATTCTAGTAGTGCTATTACAACAGAAAGATGGATCTTTCGGACAATGTGTAGTAATTCAAGGTCTTAACAAAATAATGATCAAGGACAAGTTTCCTATTCCATTCATAGATGAAATGCTAGATGAACTTCATGTGGCCAAATATTATTCAAAGCTAGACTTCAGGCCAAGTTACTACCAAATCTGAGTGAGATTAGAAGAGGTAGCAAAGACCGCTTTTCAAATTCACGAAGGTCATTAGGAATTTAAAGTGATGCCATTCAGTTTAACAAATGCCCCTGCTACATTTCAAACAACTATGAATGAGCACTTCCATCCTTATTTAAGAAAGATTGTGTGCTTTTTTCAATGACATCCTGATATATAGTAAATCGTGGAAAGAGCATATGAAGAACCTAGAGCAAGTACTCTCCCTATTACAAGAAAATCAGTTTTAGGCGAAAATGTCAATGTACTTTTGGCAAGGAAAAAGTAGAATACCTCGGGCATGTAGATCCAAACAAGATCAAAGCAATCATGGAATGGAAAAAGCCGAATAACATATCCAAATTAAGAGGATTCTTGGGTTTAACAAGGTATTAAAAAAGGTTCATCAAGAACTACGCACACTTACCGACACCACTATCAAACTTACTCAAGAATAATTATTTTCAGTGGAATAACAAGGCAGAAGAATGTTTTGATACCTTGAAGAAGGTTACGTCATCAACACATGTGTTAGCAACTCTTGATTTCACAAAACCTTTTGTGGTGGAATGTGATGCTTCAGGTTTTGGAATAGACACAATGTTAATGAAAGGAGACCATTTAATAGCCATTGAAAGCCGAAAGCTCAATAAGAGGGAAAGTTTAAATTTTACATATGATAAGGAGATGCTTGCTATTATGCATGCATTAGCTAAATGGCGCCAAAATATCTTGGGCAGTAAATTCATGATACATACCAACCACAATAGTCTTCAATATCTATTTCAACAAAAAATATTGTCCAGGGAGCAACAAAAATGGATAGAGAAAATTTCCACCTTTGATATGGAGATACTACACAAAAACGGAAGGGCAATGTCGTTGTTGATGCATCATCACACAAGGATGAAGAGGTAACATCATATGCAACATCAACCGTAATTCCTAACTGGCTAGATGAAATACGAGTGGAATATGCCAAAGACCCCAAATCTTCTTCCATCATTAATAATTTGGGACAAAATCCAAAATTTGAATGGATAAATGACGTTCTGTGGTACAAAAGAAGAATCTATCTAACTTCAACATCAAAATTTAAATTAAAAGTCTTAAGGGAATCACATGACTCTCAAGTTGCAAGACATGTGGGATTCTTCAAAACCTACTACAATGTATGACAATGTTTCTATTGGAGGGGAATGTACATGGACATTCAAAAGTATGTAGCTTAATGTGGTACTTGTCAAAGAAATAAGAGTGAAAATGTTGTCACTGGGATTACTCCATCCTCTACACATTCCTAACCAAAAGTGGGAAGAAATTTTGATGGATTTCACTGAAGGATTACCAATGCCTGATGGAAAGGATAAAATTTTTGTCACGGTTGATAGGCTGACTAAGTATGCTCATTTTATGGGGGTAAGGAAAACAGATTTAGGTAAACAAATAGTTGAGGCATTTTGCAAGAATGTTTATAAATTGCATGGCTTTTCAAAGGTCGTTGTCAACGACAGGGATGCAAAATTCAGTTGGAACTTTTGGAAAAAAAATTGCAAACAAATAGGGATATCTCTTAATATGAGTTCAGCATATCACCCTCAAACATATGGACAAACAGAAATAGTAAATAAATGTTTGAAACTTACCTTCATTGTTTTGTAATAGATAAGCAAAACAAATGGTCTCAAAGGCTACATCTAACATAATGGTGGTACAATTCTAATTACCACACTTCAGCTAAAATGACTCCCTTCCAAGCCTTTTATGGACATGAACCACTAAAATGGAAGGACTTTGCATTGTTTATCTCTAAGGTGCCAGCAGTAAAAAGTCAATTAGGGGAAGATCAAAAGACCATTCAGTTGCTAAAAGAGAACCTAGCAAATGCTCGTAATTGAATAAAACAACAAGCAAATCAACATAGATCCGAAAGAAGGTTCAAAGAAGGTGATTGAGTGGTGTTTTTAAGACTTGAGCCCTACAAATAGTTGTCCCTCAAGCAACAAGGCAAGAACGATTTGGCTCCTAAATTTGATGGACCTGTTATCACCTAAACTGTAGTTACCCCTATGGATGGATCCAGTCATGGATGGCAATAGGGAAGGGCAACTTGAAAGGTGCAACCACGATCACCTCGACCTCCAATATGTATGGTTGTCACGCCAGTCGAGGCAACCTTCGCTTTATGTTATCTAGCCCAGACAACAAAGGGGGAGACCCGAACTACTCCCGACAGGAGAGATCAAAACCAAGACACCAAATCAGGGTATTTCTAAGTGAAGTTAGATGTATGGTTTATCCTAGACCTAAGGATGAAGTCACAAGCCAAGTGAGGGATTCAATAGGTATAGCTTTGGTTCATAGTTGAATGTAAGAGTGACTTATAATGTTCATAGTGAGATCTAGGGCTAGTGTACTAGTTCAATGTCGAAAGATCCACCGCCTTGGGAACCGTGTCCAATGCAGGGTAGTTAAGGGTTGTATTGGGGCTAACTAGTACAGATGACAAGCTTGACCATGATACATGATTGCTTCAAGGGTTTAGTTCACCATGCATAGGTCAATCCACAAGTCAATCCAACAATCTAGGAAGGTTGAACTACCTTGGAGAGAAACCAGTGCCTTGGGAATTGGGAAGTGGAGTCAAAGTAAGGTTGACTTGTGGTTTAAAATTCCTAGTACTTGGGACAAGTGGGCAATAGAGGTCTTGATGGATGAAATGGTCTAGATCTAGGTTTGACCCAAGTGGACCACAATCCCTTAAAACAAGGAATGCAATCCCCAAGGCAAGATTTGACAAAGTGATAGTCTAGACCTAGGTTTTGAATTATTCCGGTTTCAGATCTCCAAAAATATCAAGTACCCAGTTCCTCGAAGTGAGTGAACTCACTTCTCCAAGGTGGTGCGACTTTGCCCAAGGAGGCCTAAAAGTGGGGTTAGGTAGGTCAAATCAAGTCGGATGGCATCCAAATTTTAGATCCGGATAGATCAGTCAAGTAGGGGTATGGATCTATAATTTCGTGGCAATCCACCGGTTAGATCTTAGTAGATCTGAGTTTAAGTGTTCCAAGTGGTCCAAAATGGGGATTAAATCCCTTAAAATGTGGAGTAGGGCCCACAAGGTAAATTTCAGAAAAGTAACAACCTGGGTGTATGTTATTTGATGTGTAGATGACGAATCAAGTGGAATCTCAAACACCCATCGCTTAGATCTAGGTCAACCTGCTCAAACTAGGAAGTGCGCCTTGCTTGGGAGAGGCTAAGTTGGCCGGGGAAGGGGGTCAAATGGAAGCCAATCCTCACCAAACTATAGATCCGGGATGCCATGGATGCTATAGAGGTGGGTTCTTAATATTACGCCCAACAACCCAATAGATCTAAGTAGATCTGAGAAAATGCAAAATTGGGGTTTTAATTAATTAGGGTTTTAAATGTTTTTGACAATTGGATAGATCATGGAGATAGAACTTACCTTGAGATCATACCTGAATGATGTGGATGAGATGCCTTGATGTTGAGGAAGATTCCCGCAGAGATCAAATGAGAGATTGTTGATTTGCTTGCCAATTTGATGCCCTAGTCCACAAGTGCGCCTTCCTCTACCTGTCAAACCAAGGAATGAAGATTCAATCAGTAAGAGCAAGTATGGAAGAAATACAAGAGAAATGCAAATAGTAACATGAAATAGAAGGTCCTGGGACAGTAATACTCCCTGTTACCAACGAAGAGCTCCAAAGAAGAAGTAGGGAGAGTCTTCCCCTACCAATACCTCCTCCTCCAAGCAAATCGGCCTCCACCTGTAGATGCAAAATCGTGGTACAAAAGATATGGCAAACAAGATCTCCAATAACTCAGTGCAAAGGAAGAACCAACGAACGAACACCAAAAACATTCACCACAACATTGGAGATAGATGCAATAATAATTTTCTATTCCAATAATCCAGAGCCAAAAGTCCCTTTACAATGAGAGGCTCTCTCCTTTAAATAGGAAGGAGAGGCACCAAAACCCTAACCACTTTTTGAATGAGTGGCTAAGATTAAAAGATACAAATGTCTAATCAATGGTTGAGATGAGCTCAACAATGAAATACATGGATCACTAATAAAATATAACATAAGTGGACAAAGTCGCCCTATAAGAGGGGAATCCCACCAAATCATGATGACAAAATATCATAAGAGGCTCATGGTGGGTCCAAGGGGTAATTTTATCCCTCCTTGGTCAATCCCCATGGCACAATAACCAATAAATAATCATGAAAGTACCAAATCGTGCCTCCATAGTGAAGTCGTGGTCCTCGGAAGACCTCAAAAATCCACAGAAAGTGCCATAAGTGATGGATGCGGGCCCCGATGAAGCTGAAACTGCTGGAGGAGGTGTGGAAGGTCCCAATCTATCATCACTGATCATCCCATGACATAACTTTGCCTCAGTAGCCCAAATCGATTTCCTCAATAGCCATTTCTACCAATCCTGAAATGCCTCGGGAAGCGTGAAACTGCCCCAAACAGCCTCCTGGAGTGCTAGCGCTGTCAAGGTGAGGGCACCAATGTGTCCGGAAGGGGGGTAATATGGTAAAAACAAGTGGTTGGACCACCCCCTTCATCATCAGCGCCCTAGGTCATCCGGATAAAAGTCATCTCTGCTCCGACAGGGCCTCCAACAGACCAAAACTGCACTGGGACAGCCTACTGAGGCTCAATCATCACTGTAAGTGCCCGGAACTGAAAACAAACTGTCCCATTGGACTCAGAAGGTCCAAATCTATCCAAGATGTGTACTCATACACCATATGAGTCTCTGCATGATCAAAATAAATATCCAATATACCGGGACAAGGCCAATAATAATGCTCTGTAAATGATCAAACACTGCTGTAACCCCAGAATCATCATCATAACCCTGTAGCTGCTGCATAGAATCATCCTGTATGTGTACATAGACCATATATCATCTATCCATATCATCATAAGGTCTAACATCTCATGTCCCATGGTCCTCCATGGTCAAACTAGGTCCAACCAAGACCAAATATAACTCAGTCCATCATCCAAGGCTGCTGAAAAGTATCAAGGTTAATACATGCTTTACAATTTATTCAAATAGCAATTATAACACAGAGTGATCATGACTGGCGATCTAAATCCAAATATATAGTGTCGTTAATTATTATTATTACTCAGACTAGACTTTCAGGATCATATTCACTTCATAGTTGTGATCAATTTGCTAGTGAAGGGTGAAGGCTTAAATTAACTGGCTAGGCTAAGGGATGACTTAGCTGTCTTGACTTTGTGACACTTTGGCAAGGGAAAGGGAATACACCATAGTATATACTGAATGAGCAATAACACAGGGAATGGCGGTGTCTCACAAATGGATGAGTTGTTTAAAGAGGGTTTATTCACCTTCACAAATGCGCACAATCCATAATACAAATAAGGCCAGCAATTGTTTAGATATAGCATTTAAGTTCCATTGCTTTTTGGGCCTGAAGTTTCCATAGCCTTGATCTATGTGTGTTTACAAACACATTGCATAGATTTACATTTTTTCTTTTAGGCTTTCTGCTGCAGGTGTGTTTTTAAGGCACTTGTTTACCTGAACACTTCTAGGTGTGTCATGGACAGCTTGTTTACCTAGGTATTTATTTTCCACAAGATATAACATTTTATTTTTATGGCCATTTTCATTTGGCACGCCTTTCATTCATGTGTGTTCAAAAACACATTGCATGAATGGGCTTTTCATACAAGATATAGCATTTTATTTTCCAGATTTTGTATTGATGGCAGCACTAAAAGTTTCAGGTTTAGCCAACACAACTTTAGTGACTAGGGGGAATTCACCAGGAACTCCAACTCACCATAGGTAAGTTTTGTCACCAACTCAGAGCCGAGACACAATAAACAGGGAAGCTCATCCAATACAGAGGCTACAGTGGGGAAAAGTCCTCCATGCCACTAGTCAAGTAGTAAGTCAGGGTGATAATCTAAAAGGTAGGCCATGGATGGATGAAGACAATGAAATGATGGAGCCAACACTAGCAAGCCAAAGTATGGTGTAATGATCACCTCTATTCTCCCTAAGGAGGGTAAAACCAATGAGTATGAATAGTGAACTTCTAAGTCTGAGTAGGGACAATATGATATATATAATAGGTCAACCAAGTCCAAATATCTATATGATCGCCAGATCATGACACTAAGTGCTAAGACATGCTACAAGAATAAGTATAAAAGCAATCTAACCATAACACCATGATATACCTGCTGAGTCATATACCTGAAAGCTCATCAACCTGTACCATCATCTGTCCTCTGAGACTGCTGCTGTAACTCTGGGCACTACTGTCTGCTCTGTACCAATGGTATAATGGCTACATCGGTCACCTCTCTGAGTGTCCTGAAACTCAGTCATGGCATGGGGAATGCAACTGCTGTCCACAATCTGATAGTGATCCAATATAGATGTTCATCTCGGCATCTCAAATGCAAGGGAACTGGCTGAATAGTGTACTGGAATGAGAAAAATAATGTATGGTAGCCCGGCTACTATATATGTGATAACAGGACCATATTGAATTAACAAAAAAAATTAGCCAAGTAGCCTATGGGATAGAGTTACCGGACAATAGCCGCATCCACAATGTGTTCCATGTATCAAGCCTCAAGAGGGTGTTGGGACAACATCAAACAACACAAACCGAGCTTCCTGTGTTGGATGATGAAGAAAGAATTATCCTAGATCCTGAGGGTATACTCGCCATTAAAGAAAGAAAACTCTTCTCCAAAACTATGAAAGAATATTTTATTAAATGGAAGAACCTGACAGAAGAGGACTAATCTTGGGAAACAAAGAACTTTCTTCAACAACACACATCATTGCCCTTGCTTTGAGGACAAAGCAAGCGTGGGCAATGTTATGTATATAAAAATATATAGTCTAAGTTATTACATAATAATAATACTAAGAGGAGAATCATAAATAAATAATACATAATATTAATAATAGTAAATAAATAAATAAAAGACTATTATTATTAAACTAAAAGACATGCCTTTTCAAATGAAAAGGCACGAATAGACCTATTTAAGGGTCCTGTTTGTACTTATATTCAACAATTCTTATTTCAAACAGTGATATTTTTTATCAAACAATGATTATACTCTTCTGCTACATATTTCTCTCAACATTTGGCATGGAGAGCATTAATATATGAACCTATTTGCATATCAATGCATATACACCATAGGATATGAAATAGAAAATGTTTGCAATATTTTGGTATGGCCTTAATCTTTTGGAAGTCAAATGGTAGATAGTTTTGTACATCCATGGGATGCAAGAAAAACTAGCGCTCCAAATGACTCTGAATTTCTTACATGTATTCTAATATTAATACTAGCCCCAAAAGTTAGTTCAATTGATAGATGCTCTTATGCTAAGCCCACAGAGTCATCAGGATCAAATCTCAATAGGTATTTAGGGTTACCTAATTTTTGACATTTTTCCTAAAAGAAGATACGCCAATTTCCATTTTTTTCTAAATTGATTTGCCCAAATTCCATGTGATAAATTCTTTTTACTCTAAAAATTGCCAAAATTAGCCAGAAACTATATAAAACCCTTAGAAATTTGAATTGTTTTTTAAAAAATATATCGCCCAACATTTTATGCTTGGAAATTTAAGAATTAGTGAGATTCGCCAAGGTTTTTACACTTTAAGAAAATTATGGATCCTTAAAATTTTCCCTACTGCCTTTGCTGGTGGTGGTAGAATCCCCTTCCGTCTAGAAATTCATGGGAAAACAGTAGAGAGCTTCATGAGGACTGGCCCGGCCCGGTACCAGCACCCCCATTCTTCGATTCTGGGAAGGTAGGGTGAGATTATTTACTTGGAAAAAAATTTATTCTAATGTTAGTTAACTTTAAAAAACTCTTTAAAATCAACCAGCCATCCTCATAAGATTAAAAAAACAATTAATACTTCCTTACTTATAAAATGTTACCTGGGGCAAGCCATTGAGATGAACATTTTCTGCTAGAACAATCTGGCAATGGTGCCAACCATAGAATATTTCGTAGATTCATGCTGCAGTCATATGGCACAGAGGAACCTGAAAGGAAGTGAAATATCCAACTAATTACAAATGATACATCTTACCAAAGGAATAATACAAAATGCCATCCAAAAACAATGATAAATAAAAACAAGTAAAAGTAGCCCTTGCATTGACACTTTCGAAGTTCAAAATTAAGCGAGGTCTAGTTAACTATATACCATATTTTGGCAGAACAATTTTTAGCTGTAAAAATAAATATGAAACATAATCACTAAAGTAATTCATTCTATTTTCCAATCTTGCACAACTGGCATCTAAGCAAACCATATAATTATTCATCCAACTGTAACCACTTAAATAAGTTAAATTTAAGGTAAAAAGATCAAGTGTAAGCATTTTTCCTTCATGTAAATTTACTATACCTGTTTGGCAGTAGCCAAGATGAAATGGAAAAGTTTCTTTGTTGTATGCTGGGTATTCCTTGGCATGAAACCTAAATATAATGCAAATTGAAACTACATTAGAAATTAAGAAATGATAGTTAAGGGTGCTGAATTCAAGTGAAGTCGTAAAAAATATCAAAACATTCTTGTTGACTAGAATTATTATTCTGCAGAATTCATGAACTAAATACTATAAAACCACCTTAGTCTTATACAAATAAGCTTTTTCTACCTTATTTTAACACTTGGAATAGGTAATTTTATCAAAATTGGAGGGGTGTTAACTAATGTCTTTGGAGGATCCACTTTGAGATTCGAGGTAGAGGCAGGGATAGAGCCTAGAGGAGGGGGGTCAAAGGGTGCTATTGATGGATAGGATCCCATTATATGCAATGATTTGGATGATATGTACTTATTTGTTGTAGCATGATGGTTTTTGGACTCTAGAGGCCATTTAGAGCCTCTTTGTTTATGTGGCTTGGGTCAGATATGGATTGCACTCGGTGCTATTGTAATTATATGCACTCTTACTTGCTATATACATGAGAAAGCTTTGCATATTTGTGCTTAATGGTTTGTACTTTGAATTCACATGGATGTACATGAATATATATTTTTTTTATCAAAATTTGAATATTTTATGTATTTTTTGGTCAACCAGTTTTTTTTTTCTGGTCTGGTCTGGTTCTCACCAATTTCCAATTTTTGGGGTCCACAAGTTCGATGGCCAGTCCAGTTCTGATAACAATGATTGCAATGAAACCACTTACTTAAGTACATTTCATTTCTAAGTCTTGCGATTTAATGCTGCTATCTTTCTTTAACATTTGTTATTGCTAAATATTCATGATTTATTTCATTTTACAACTTTGAGCAAACCTCTTTCAAGTGTTTGATCTATTGGCTATTGCATATCTCAAATGCTTAAATACTTATTTGGGAAAATCAACTAAATGATACACATCACATATCATAACTAAGTTAATCTCCTTTCCCTTAGCCCTCTCAAATCCAAATCTAATCAACCCTAGGGAAGCCCCCCTTGGCCTTGAGAGTTGGTCAAAAGAGTGGGAAATTAGCACTAAGGTGACAGTGGTGCTTCTTTCCAAAGTTGATCTTGATAGCACAGTGGATTGGGACTTTTCCACTTAGGTGCTAAATCAAGCTCTAACAAGGCCCACATGGCCTAGCACTCAATTACCATGACCACATATACAATGTATCACATATTGCTTCGATAATTGCAAAGGTAGCAAGACAAGGTATTACAATGGAACAACACATGATACCTAGGTGAATGATACTCAAGATTGTGGGGCTTTTCCAAAAAATGATCATAGCATCATAGATCAACAAAGTATGGGATGTGATCATGAGCATCATAAGGATGAGAATGATTTGGCATCTAGAAACCTGAGAGAGGACCTCTCTACTAAGTTGCATAGATCAAAAGTGGACTAAGGATGAGATTAGAGTCCCTAGATCATCTTATGAGCAAGCGGAATGGGGAGCTTCATAGGGCACGAGAATAATCATATTGATGAATTGGTTCTCAAATCTATGATGGACAAGCTTTTCGTCTCTTGGTGATCACCCACTTTTGGACTAATCATATCCTTTGTAGGTAAATAAGCAACCTCCACCTTTTCCTTTCCCAATGTTGGGCCTCCAACAAAAAGATCCCTAAGCGATCTAGGGGTGATGTACCCCTAGCATGTCCACATGGATCACATCCTCCTTAGTGTTCAATGTCATGATTGCCCCAACACACACCCCTTCTCCTCCTTGTCCCTTTTATCCTACCCCCCTCTAGATTTCGACACACTTTACTCTTTGTTATGCACTAGAGCAGCTGCAACGTTCTAGATACGTTGGGCCTAGAGCAAGGGGCCAAATTTTTTTTATTGTATAGGGTAAAGTGTGATTTATTTTATGGATATTTGGAATGGGGGTTGTTTACCCCCTGGATTGGTCATGGCCAGCCCCCTTGGTTTCACTCTCAGAAGTACTTGGCTTTGTAGCTTTGCTGACTGCCCCTTCGGTGTGATGATATCTCCACCATGCAGGGCTTTTAGCCCATGGGTTGGTGCTCCAAGGCTTCTAGGGGTGATCCACTAGGGAACATGCCCATCCTGGTTTTTACTTATGCAGAGATGATTGTGCTTTGTAAAGGACTGTTATCTCCTCCTAGCACACCTTGCACCCAATGGGACCTTTTTCAACTTCCAGAAACCCCTTCTCTAGTGCTCCTATCCTATGATGTCACCCTCCAACAAATGAGCCTACAATGTCTTGGAGGGGGGGGCATTGAGGGACTAGCATCATTTTGGGGTTAGATGGGGCATGACATCCCCCCTTGGCTCACTACTTCATCCAGTGAATCCTTTCTCAGCTTATTTAGCTTATTTTTATCTATTTTGGGATAAAATTCCTAAATTGTGTAGAATTTACCCTAAAAATATTATTATTATATTTTTAGGACTTGTAGGCTCAAAATTAAATATTTGAGGATGAAATAGTATAAATAGGCATCTTCCTCTCATTGTAAAATCATAAGATAAGTGTTCTAATATGAAATTATTTCTTTTTCTCCTACTCTTTGAGTCTTCTTGGTGATGCGCACTTCTCTTGGGATGATCTTCTTTGCTTGATGGTGGATGGATGAATGATCCAGGGCTTTTTTCTTGCACATGCTATGGTTGATGTTAGACTTGTTGGAATAACACATGCACAAGTGTGACCTAAAGGTGGCTTCTTTGCTCATCTCTTGTTGAATGTTGGTGAATAATGTTACTATGTGGATCGAATGGTAGTTTTATGCTGCATTTTCTCTGAAAAGGGATTTTTACCAATATTCTATCAACTTTGTATGAAGGAAACGTCTTGCATAAGGGTTTCCTATTACTTTTGGGGACTTGGACTTCTCCATTTTCCTTGGCTAGGCTCACCTACCGAACCCTAGAGGTTGCTAGGTGATGCCCTAGCTTGCAAGTGCTGGAAGAACATCTTAAGAGAGCGACGTTAACCATAGATTTCTCAATGCCCTAAGGATTGAGACAATAATCATATTCCCTTCTCTTGTCATCTTTTTACTCTATTTTTCAATATTTATTGCATTATAATTGTGGCTGCAATTTTATGCATTAAAAGACCTAAAAATATGAAAAATTCCAAAATTCTTAAAAATTAGAAAATTCATAACTCCAAAAATAGCCATGTGTTTGTAATTCTGGTCCTCCCTACAAATTCTCCCTAGTGGATTTATCCACGAATCCTGAAGGGCGTCCTCATTTTATGTATAAATAACTCTAAAAATCATATATTGTCAAAAGGGCCCTAAAAATTTACATAAATTCAATAAACCTAAAAATATTTGGAATTTCAAAAATCTGGTCCACCCAACAATTTCGCCCTAGTGAATTTATCCACAGATCTTGAAGGGCGTCCTCATTCTTGGAGTTGCATCGGGAAACGTAAAACCCTATATCTCCCAAAACCTAGGCAGTGTTTTCCTTCTGAGGCCTCCTAGGGCTTCACCCTGCCTTGCTTGTCCATCTCCCCCTGAGGGAACACTTTTCTGAGATGTCCCTTGGGTTGTGTGAAATTCATTGGTAAACATGAAATTGTGCTGGAAATCTTTGATATTTGTTATTTTTGGCAAGTAGTTGTTTGCATTAACTCCTCAATAGATGAAGTTTTCTTTTTGATTCATTGATTGACTCCATATAAGGCATTGATCTCTGTCATAAAGGTTGTAGAAAGGTATCTGTTGGTGATTGCAGGTATCTTGTTAGGGCTCTCCCCTCGGTTTAGGAGTTACTGAAATAGTTGAGAGAATAAAATGAGGTGACACTGGGTTTAGATCTCTCCCATGCTTACCATTCACTAGCTTATTTCATCACATTGTGCTGCAAATCCGGGACTGCTAGTTTGAACGGTAACACTCTTGACCCCTATTTTTTCTTCATTGTGTTGTATGTGATTTGCCCAATTCCTCTCATTTGTCAAATCATGGAAACAATGGAAAGTGAAGATTCAGAGACTAAGGAGCATGAGATCAAGGAAATGCAAAGTGTTGGAAGTGATAGTGGACTCCAAATTTTACCGGTCAAATGAAACCATGGCAAGACAAGAGGTAAGAAAGCAATGTCTAGAGGGAGATTGTACAAACATTTCACCATTACCTGTAGGCACCCATATGAACCCTGAAATCAAAGAAGCAAGGAACCTATCAACAAATATAGGAGAGGTACCATGTATTCATCCTGTATCAAGGAACATAGGAAACTCTTAAAAAAATTTCACTCTAGTATGTTAGTGAAATGCACTCGGATGGTCTTCTACAACAACAGATCTAGGCACCTGTTCAGCGGCACTGTAGAAGCTAGAGAGGATCACCCTTTGCATTATAGAAGGAGAGGATGCATACATGCACACACCAGCCAGCTAGCCTTGGTTAAGGCATCCACCACCACCAGTTAATCTTAGAGGCAAGGATGCATGCATGCATGCACCTACCAGTTAAAGATTCAATTTGGGTTTAGTTTTAGTAAATTCTATTTCTGAGTTTGACCTAGAATAAAGCAAATTCTATTTCTAAGTTTGAGTCACATACAAGCCTATTTTGTAAACCCTAGTACGCCCTTCTCAAATATATGAGAGAGGGCGGAGGTATGTATTCATTAATTAAGTCTGGAGTCTAGCAGTTAACAGGTGAGGGATATTTTCCTATAGCGTATTTTTTGATGTTCAGAATTAATAAAAGCAGTAGCAGGTGCTGATAGTGACCTAATTGAGTTATCGTTATATTCTCTAATTGTAGGTGTTTACAGATTCTAGCATAATTTGCATATTGTTGTTTTGAGTAGTGTTTAATTCAAACTATTTTAGTTTGCTGTAAAAACCGTTTACAAAGTGCAAAATCTGTGCACTATGTGTTAGATAATTTCTACATGGTATCAAAACGGTTTACTGAAACCCTCTAGGAATCCTTGAATGGATAGTAGGACTGCAACAGGTGAGAGGGAGTTGTCAAAGAGGTTTCAAGGGTGAGATGCCCATTGTCCATGCTTGAAAAAGGCATAGTGGACCTATGATAAGATTGTTGTTTTTTTGTTTTTTTTGTTTTTCAAGTTGCTGGTCTGTTTTGTTTAGCAGAATATTCTAGTGCAGCAGTATAACTACATTTAATCTTAGGTACGAAAAATAGATTGGAAGGTCCCTCTAACTTTGTCCTGTGGAAGTGTTAGGTAAAGATGTTGTCAGAGGAGCATGATGTATGCAACTTTGTTGAGAAAGTAGCTGTAGAGCCTATCAATACTACATTGTTGGTAGATCATAATAAGAAAATGGCCAGCCAAGGCCAAGCGAGTCATCCTTAACTATGTGAAGGATCATTTGATCCCTCACATTTTCAAGAAGACCACAAGAAAGGATGTCTTGATGCTTTAGTCACTCTAATATCATCAATCATAAAATGTTGCTCAGGAAAAAGCTTAGAGCCAAATGGATGAGCAAGACAGAAACCATAGCTGCCTACTTTATGAAAATTATTGAACTCCGTGACCAGCTTGCAATAGTTGGAGAGAAGGTAGTAAGAGGTAGTACCCATTGCATTAAATGGGTTCTCTTCTTCTTGGAAACCTTTTTTCTGTGGGGTCTGTGCCCAGACAAAGTTTCTCACTTTCGAGCGCCTATGGGATGACTTCATGTAGGAGAAGACGAGACTGGAGACTGGCAAGTATCGAGGAGGAGCAGAATCTTTCCCTCATCAACAAGAAGAAGGGAAACAAGAAAGGAGGACTTGAGAAGGGTGAAAAAGGGAAGAAAGAGGATTCAAGCTCTTGTAACCGGGGAAAGAAGGACTTGAGCCACATATCAAGTGCTTCAAGTGTCAAAAGTTTGGGCACTTTGCTTCTTAGTGTCATGAGAAGAAGGAGAAGGGCAAGTAGCAGCAGTAGAAGTAGTTTGCAGGGAGTGCAGAAGCATCAACTTGGGTGTATGAGCTTTCATCCAAGCTTAAGACACACTTCTTCATCTAACAACATGTTTGTTGTGGACTGGTATGTGGATAGTGGTGCCTCCAAACATATGACCTCTAACAAGAGGGACTTCAGCAAACATTAGGAGCAAGAGGAAAGCATTCAAGTAGAACTTGGTGATGATGCCATGTATCCAGTTGCAGGAGTGGGATCCATGTCATTCCAAACACCATCAAGTGATATCCTTGAGCTTACTTGTATTTTGTATGTACCTAGTGTTGCCACCGGATACACACCTCGGGAAACGGCTAGCAGAGCAGAAATCGTCAAGCCATTGGGTGCGTCTTTGGGGGCAAGTCTCGAGTCAAGTGCTGTCACCTGATACTTGACTCCTCCGTCTAGGCCAACTCCTAGCGAAGCCAAGGGGGGTGGTCCCTATGAAAATAAAACTAAGGCATTTACACTAAGTTACAGAATGAGATTAGTTTTAAGAGTTTGAAGATAAATTAATACTGAACCAAAGATTGCAAACATGAATTAAATCGATAGCATAAAACAAGTTAATCCATCTAACATCTTGATTCACTTGATTGTAAAAAGTGCGATTGTTGCAGATTGTACCAATGCCAAATGGAGTCACAAAAATATTGGAGTGTTGATGTGTTGTAAAAGTGTTGTAGTTGTCTCGTTGGTCAGTTTTAATTGATTATTAGATGCGTGAATTAGGGAGTGAGTTAATTCTTGGTTTGGCCCAAAGGCAGTTTAATTCTCTGAACTGGGCGCTTATTGCAACAGTATCAAGTGTCCAACAGGGAAAGGCATAACTTGCTTAAAGCAGCCCCCTGACTCTATGATATGTTCAATGTGACCTCTCGAGTTCTTTGAAACAAACTACTTTCGGATTTCCCTATTAATCTAGTCACTTAGCTCCCTTTCTGACGTGATCAACTAGTCGGATGAACTGTAGAGATCCAGAGCATACGGGGAGGCTAATCCTTAGTTCATTTTAACAATTAGATTTATTAGAAGACTGAGAATCTCTTTTCATCTACTGAGGCCAAAGCCCTTTCAGTTTACTTCAGGAATGCACAGCCAAATTATGTTAAGATGAACAAAAATTGTAACAAGTAAATTTATTGACGGCTGAGAGTCTCTTTTCCCTTTCGGTACTTCGGGAATGCAGAGTCGGTTTTAATCTTTTAAGTTTGTTAATTATGAAAGTAAAGTACAAGATTGTAAAAGGAAAAAAAGTGGAAACCAAAGCTGTTTTCTAATTACTACACTGTGAGTCTCTTTTCCCTTGCGGTACTTTGAGAGAGCACAGTGGGTTAGTGTTATTTTATGATATGCCAAAAGATGAAAATAAAAGTAAAACAACTGAATCTACTGTAACAAGTTAGCAAAATAAAACTAAGCTAAAGAAATTCCAAACCACAAGACTGCTACGGGCTCTCCCTGGGGGGAATGGGGGTTTGTGGGCGCTATGTAGGCCACTTGCTTTATTTATTATAAACTCTACAAAAGAAGCACCACTTGGTCCTTATAGACTTGGATCCAAGGGTTTACAACACCAGAAATTGATAATATGATGGTAGGAGGTCTCTCGGGCCCTGAATGGCTTGATTTCAATGAAAATTTGCCAAAGTATCTCTCTACTCTTTCGCCAAACCTGCAAAACCAACAAACAAACTTTGTTAGAAAATGATGCTATGAACAAATAAAAGATTAAAAAAATTAGAATTTTGGTACTTGGAAAAATATTGCAAAATTTTCTAAGTAAAGTACCCACTTAACTAGCTTAGATCTAATATAAAAATAAAGCTTTTGAAGCACTATTATCACACAACTTGTAGTTGTATCTAAAGGTATCCCATCCAGGATGATAGAGGTGTAGACAACTAAAGAGGTGACCCAAGAGATGCCACGGTTCCCAATGCAAGATGGGTGTCATGTTAATCGAGGCACTCTTCACTTTAGATCAAGCCTAAGCAAGATCAAGGAGTAGACCCTAACTTAGCCAATGAAGGCTAGTGAATGCAATCAAGGCCTCCTAGGGAAATGTGATGATGAAAGATAAGGAGACCAAGATGAAACAAGATCTAGATCTAGGGTGAATAAGTGGACCCAAAGTGGTTAGGGCTTGGTTGAAGAGGCTTAGGAAGTGACAAGTGTTCAACCAAGTGTAAGATGAGGTCACTTATGGATTAAGGATAGCAAATCTAGAAAGATCTAATGCCAAAGAAACGTACCCAAGTGGGGCCCTGTAATACCCCAAATTTTGGACTTATAACCCCTTTTATATTTTGTTAAGTATTATTTCATTTTACTTAGGTGACATTAGAAATTTGAGAAGTTAATTTCTGATGACCATGTGGACAACACATTAATGAGATGGGGGTCACAGTTCCTATGGTTTGGAGGATAAATACCCAATAAAATAATAATGAGAAATTATTATGGAGACAATTGTAAACCCTAAAGAAAAGTTTAGGGAGAATAATGGAATTAAAGAAATAAAAATTAAGAGAACTCACACCAAGGAGAATAAAAAAAGAAAAGAGGAGTTCATTCACACATTATCATGATCATTATCACACAAGAGAGAAAGGAGAGCAGGGGATAAAATAATCAGGGCAAATGAAGACAATGAAATGGGGGCAGTTTGGAGCACAAACTGAACCAGAAAAAGAGAAATCATAGCAGCTGGGTATAGCTTGGAACACTAGCTGTGTTCTGGTAGGAGTACTACCACAAGCCTGCAGGAGCACTGCAATTACTCTTAATAGGCTATGACTGGTTGTTCTCTTAGGAGCAGAGACTTAAAAGTCCCTGGAGCATCCTGGAGCTCAAGAGCACTAGGTTGGATGTTGGGTTGTCTGCTGCCACAGCAAATTTTATAAATAACTTGGGGAACAAGTTAAGGGCAATTAAATATAAACTCTGAACCAGAGGGACTGTGAACTCAGCTCGGGGGTGACCAAAGAAGCAAGGAGAACTTGCTGGTCAAAGGTTGGAAGGTTTGTGGCTGGGTTCCACTAGTCATCAGAATACAGATAAGTTTATATGCTGTACTTATATGTTATTATTATGGAACATTTGCTAGGGTTTATTTATGTATATTATTGATTTTCTTTTGAAAGGTTTGTTTTACCAGATCTGAACAGGAATATATTGTTATACTGAACTCTGAGTATGGATCTTATATAGATTATTATGTCTCTATAATATTGTACAGATTGGTGATCTAATTGAGATACCTTCAGTATTTGTAGTATATGTTTGATTTAGGAATGAACATATTCTTTGTGCAGTAGGTAGACAAAGTTATAAAATAAATAATGATTTATAATCCCAAGATAGGCATTATAGAATGGTCATTGTTTATGTTATATCCTATAGATACATCGAATGTATTTAAATAGAATAAGTTTTTAATCAACAGATCCAATTGCTGACAGAGAATATGTTACACATAATTATGATAGAAATAAAGCAGACATGTAAACCGTAAGGTTTACATGTCAAGCCTTTGCAAGTTTGTAGTATATAAAACTATTATTCTATCTTTTTATAGATAAACAAAATTACTGTGAATAGAATAATTTATATTTGTAGTTAAAATAACTTACAATACTCGACAGAGTTATATTTCTCCTATCTACTAAGTATATGCATGCCATTTAATTTCAGTGGAACTCGAATTTGTTTCTATCAAATCTGTATACAACTACTATTTAGTTTCAGGATGAATTATTTCGATTTCGTTGTTATTCTTTGTTTATATTCATGCCAGTACTTTCGACATAGGAGCTCGAACTCCATGGTCGAGCTACATCCTCTATATTGTAACCAAATCGTTACACAGAGGATAGAATCAACTTTAACGCAACTTTCCAGATTTTAAACGTTGTAAGCACACATATACAGGCAAGGGTTTCGTTACCCTTGGTTTCACGATTTCACAGTAAATTTTAATTACATAAACGATTATGCAATTTATAAATGAATGCGAGTCTATCCAAACAGTTACCCTGTATATATATGTATATCTATGCTCGGGGAGAAACTGGAAATAGATTTCAAAAGAACAAGAAACGAATTATGTAAACGAATTTCATGCCATGCTTCACATTGTATATCTAATTACGAATATAAAGAATTTAAGCATAAACAGTTAATGGCGAATCAAAAGCTATTTCATTTCCATTCAAAAGTTTGGAGCCTTAACATTTAAACCCCGATAAGCATTTCTCAGACAAAGTTTTGAGTAACCAGCGAATGCTTATGCGTCGTCCTGGAAATTTATAATAAGTTTAACAACACATATCTATCTATACAAGTCTGACTTGGCTTTACGAGTTACATCTTCAGGTTGTGAAGACCCTGTTATCACCCAACTTGTAGTTGCCCCTAGAGATGGATCCAAGGTGGAAGGCAGAGGGGATGGGCAACCAAAGAGGTGCAACCAAGATAGCCTCGATTCCCAATGGATGGTTGTCATGCCAATCAAGGCAATCTTCACTTTATGTTATCTAGCCCAAGGCAACAAAGGGGGAGACCCAGATTTACTCTCAATAGGAGAGATCAAACCAAGACACCAGATCAAATCAAATATAGATGAAGTACGTAAGGTGTATGGTAAACCCTAGATCTATGGATGAAGTCACAAGATGAGTAATGGGTTGGATCAAGAGGTTTAAGCAATGTAGATTTGGTCCAACTTGGTTATGTGAGTGACTTATGAGATTTAAAACAAGATCTAGGATCAGGGTACTAGTCAAAGATGAGAAAATCCACTACCTTGGGAACCGTGTCCAATGCAGGGTAGTTAAGGACCAAATTGGGGCTAACCAGTACCAAAGATAGGCTTGATAAGTGGATATGACAATGTCTAGGTGTTCAAGCAGTAAGACAAAGATCAAACCACAAGCAGACTCAACAACCCAGAAAAGTCGTGAGGGCTTGGAGAAGTATCAGTGCCTTGGAAAGTGGGCCAAATGGAGTCGGATGTCCACCAAACTATAGATCAGGGGTGTTGAGGTGTAAAGCTAGGTGGGTCTTGGAAATTAGGATCATCCAATGGCTAGATCTCAGTAGATCTGAGATTGAAATGCATCACCAAGTGACCCAAGTGGGCCTCAACCCTCAAAATGAGGAATGGGGCCCACAAGGCAAAAACCAACAAGGTGAAACACTAGGGGTAGGGTATCAACTGTGGAGATTAAGGATCAAGTGGGATCTCACCTACCCAAGTGCTCGATCTAGCAAAACTCACCCATCCAAGAAGTGCGACCTCACTTGGAGAGGATAATTTGCCTTGGAAAATGGGTCAGATGAAGACCAATCCACACCAAACTATAGATCTGAATTGTCGTGGATGTTATAGAGGTGGGTTTTAAATATTTTACCCAAAAGCCAAGCAGATCTTAGTAGATCTGAGAAAATGTAAAATGAGGGTTTTAACAGTGAAGCAGCTATGTCAATGGATTGGAACCAAGACAAGAAGAACAAACCTGTGGATCTTACCTGGATAACCCTGTAGATGCCTTGATGATGATGATCTATGCAAACCTGATCAATTTGGAGCGATTTGAAGTAGTTTTCTATGAGATCGATTTAGTCCAAGGAAGCCAATGCACCCTCTCTCCTGCACAACAAACGTCAACCATATCAGATCTGCTGTAAACAAGAGATAATGCTAATGCCACAAGAGAAATAACAGAAAGATAGCATAGATCACAATGATACTAATGATAACCCCCTGATACAAGTGAATGCCAAGTGGAGCGAGTTGAAGAAGCTGTTATCACACCATAGTAGCAGGGCTACTATTCTTGTACAGCAGATATCTGCACATTCCAGAGCTTCATTTATTCCAGAGCATGGCTACATATATTGGATCACTCATGATCAGAGCAGTACATTATTCAGATTGTATGACCTTGTGTCAAGGCTGAGCCTTGAGAGTTCAAATTTGATGACTGATGTGACCACTTTTCCCATTACAGTTTCAGTTCAGTGCCTAGAGATTTACTTCAGCAGTGTTTCAGATGATGCATGATGATTGCTATTATGATGATGTTGTATGATCTATGGATATTGTTCTCACTGACTGTGGATTATTAGCTTGTTGATTTAATCATGATTATAGCATGTGCTTGGTATATTATTCCTGATGTGGCAAAATATTTAAAATGAACTGTAAACCTTAAAATGGACAATTGCTTGCACTCTTAGGTCATCTAACAAAACTTACTGGTATTTCACCTTACATAGACATGGTCTTTCCCGACACCTTTTGTCTGCTAGTGTAGGCTCCATATCCACTTGTCTCCATCCATACATGACCTTCCTGTTTGACTTTAAACCCTGACTTGTCTTATTTGACTTTCTGATGCTGAGGACTTCCCCATTTTTCTACCTCTGTGTTTGGACCGCATCCCTGTTTATTCAGTGTCTCGGCTCTGAGTTGGTGACAGAACTTGCCTTTGGTGAGTTGGATTGTAGGCCTTGGCTCGAACTCCCCCTAGTCACTTGAGATGTTGTTGGCTAAAACTGAAAGCTCATGTTCTACCTGTGGAAATTAAATAAATTCGCCCATGGAAACAAAAAGAGGGCAAGAGCAATGAAAAGCTAAAAAATACTCCTCGAAGAGTATAAAGAAAGGTCCAAAAAGCAATAGTTCTTAAAAGCTATATCTAAACAATTGCTGACCTTGTGAAAATATGAAAAACATGCCCTGGATGCAAGCTGCAACTAGTTGTGCTTCTCAGCACATCTGAAATCCGAAGGGTTATGTAGGCCAAAAAGGCCATGGAAATAAATTGAATGATCCTAATGAACTTGGATCAACTTGATGTAGACATGATGCCTAAGTTGAATAAGCACTCTCTAAACAACTTATCCATCTGTGAGGCACAGCCATTCCCCGTGTTCTTTTGTCCAACACAGAGTTTGTAGCTTCCCCCTCTCCCAGTCCAAAGTATTTTTGAGTTGAGTTAGACAAGTCACACCCTTGGCCCAACCTTGCTGCCTAGCCTTCATCCTTCACTAGCAGTTTGACCATGTCCAATGGGTGAGTTTGTCATTTGAACTATGGTGCAAGTGATTTATTATAACCACGGAATATGTTAATATAATTAATGCCACTGAATGGAATTTGTACTTTGAGCTTAGCTATGAAATGATTAAAAAAGCATTGTCTTAGTCTACTGATGTGATTTATCCTTGATTATATATATTCTTGGGATCCGTGATGATGTGGACCATGTATGGATGATTATTGATGATGATTTATGGTCCCACATGTTTGATGATGATATTATATGATGGACATATGATACAGATGATGTTTGATCCAGTTCAGCAGGTTATTATCATTACAGATCAGCAGATTATACATTGTCCATATATGGTGGACCCTACAGCTGGCCCATTAGGGCAACCCAGGGTGTATGAGTACTCATTCCTAGTGGATTTGGGTCTTCTGGATCCATTGAGACACTTATCTTTCAGATCCGGGCACTTCTGACAGTGATTGATGCAGTTTTACACTTGTTGACCAGATTTGGGGCTGATTTCCCAGCCTGAGCAGCAGGGGCCCCGAGAGGCCGGTTCACCTAGGGCGCTGATGATGGAGGGGGTGGTCCAGCCACTTGTTTTTACCATTTATCCCCCCTCCCGGAGAGCCTGGTGGGCTCAGTTTGACAGCGCTAGCACCCTAGGAGGCAGTTTTGGCACTTTCACAGTTCCCGAGGCAGTTAAAAAATGGGATAAAGTGGTCACTGAGGAAATCGATTTGGGCAATTGAGGCAAGGTTTTGGCATTTGGTTTTCACAGAGGTCTTCCAGGGTGATCTCACTATCTTCCAGTCAGTTTTCACCATGTGGGTATCTCCAGATTGATCACAGGAGGACATTTACTGCTTGACTGTCATGGATTCTGAGGACAGTTTTGGTCATTATCATTATATTGGGCATATTTTATTATTTTATTGTGCCTTGGGGTGAGCTAGCAAGGATTTATACCTCCTAGCCCCACCATGTGCTTATTTTATCTTGTCCTAGTCATCATGAGGTGGATTATTGTACTTTATACCCCTCTTATGGGATGACGTCACCCTCATTGTACCATTTAGTGAGGGCGCTATTGTTATGTTGAGTGATCCATGTGATATTATGTTATGGATTCATCCTAGCCATTGATTGTATGATGAGATCTTATAATCTCAACCACTCATTTGATGTAGTATTGTAGAGTGGTATAGGGTTTTGGTCTTTATTATCCTATATAAGGAGGAGACCCCCCATTGTAAAGCTCACCTTTGGAGCTCTGGAATATTGGAATAGAAGATTTTTTGTGGAGCACATCTCTCTTGGCTTGTGGATTCTCTTGCATATTGAATATAAAGTATCTCTTCTATGTATCATTGTGGATCTATGTGTTTTTTGCTAACCTTTTGACAGGAAAGTCGAATTGGAGAGAGGAGGGCGACTTTTGGAGGGTTATTGTTGGAGGGATCCACATATTCTCTCTTGGGTTGATCTTGTGACAGGGAGTATCATTATTGTATCTTTGTGACATAGTTGATGCTTTCTATTACATCTTTCTACCATTTTCATAATCATCTTGCTTGACTTGTTTCTTTGATCTTGTCTTGTAGGAGGAGGACGATTTGGCTATCTTGGAGAAGGGAGATTTGGTTGGAGCACTTGGATCTCACTCTTGAATATAAACATAGGAGAATGCTATCAACTTGCAAGGTGGCCATAAGCAAATTGAGGTAAGATCTACAAGGTATGTGCCTCTTTCATCCATTCTATCTCCATTGGTCATAAAACCCTAATTAAATCAAAACCCCAATTTTTGTATTTCTTAGATCTACTTAGATCTAGCCCTCATTTTGAAAAGATATTGAAAACCCACCTCTATAGCATCCACCCCTAGTTGGATCTATAGTTTGGTGGTGATTGGCTAAGAATTGACCCATTTTCTAAGACAAAAAGCTCTCCTTGACCTAAAGCGCACTTCCTTGAGGGAGGCTTGTTGGGCTAGATCTAGTACATGGGTATGTGAGATCCCGCTTGATTTGACAACTAGACACTTAATTACACATACCCATATCCTTACTTTGGTGAAAACTACCTTGTGGACATCTCTCCATGTTTTGAGGGGTTGAAACCCCCTTTTTGACCTCATTGGTAACTTAAAACTTAGATCTACTAAGATCTACCCATTTGATTCACTTGAAACTTTGAACATGCATAGATCGGGGTACTAGCATCCCGGATCTACTTTTTGGTGGCCATTGGACTTGGTTTGATCCACCAAACCCCTCTTTTGCCTCTCCTTGAGAAAGTCGCACCCCTTGGGAGTTTTGAGTTGGACCACTTCTAGGAAGTGGGTGTTGGATATTTTGGTGGATTTGGAATGCCCATGCCTTGAAACCTAGGTCTAGACTATTCTTTTGTCCCGATCCACCTTGGGGATTGCATTCCTTGTTTTAAGGAATTGTGGTCCACTTTTGGTTATCACCTAAAAACCTAGATCTAGCAAGATCCAACCATTGGATCTCATCCAAACCACTTGACTTGGCTTCTAGGTGTCCCGATCTACACTTTGACATCCTTCTTGACTCCATTAGCCCATCCAACAAGGCACTAGTCCTTCTCCAAGCAAGGCGCACTTCTTGGGATTAGTGTCAAACCCTAGATCTAGCACATGGGTAATCCTAGAACCAACTCTAACTTGTAGATCTAACCTAGATCTAGCCTATAGTACCATCTTCACACTTAACTTCACCTTGTGGGTCTTTCTAGAACCATTTCACACTTCCCAAGGCAACAAGACCCACTTGTGTAAACACACGGTACTATACTTAATAATCATACTCCATCAAGTGGCCTAAACCATACATAGGTTGAAACACTAACTATCCATTATACCACCTTCAACCATACCTTAAACATTAGGTCCACTTAGCCTTGCATTGGTTTCCGTAACTCATCATTTATTCACCCTTTGAAACCTTTGCTTGGGCCCAATCAACTGTGATTGGGGTATAGGGTCTCCCCCTTGGTCTAGTTATACCTTGACCTAAAGCGAAGAGTGCCTCGGTTGACGTGACTCCCGCATTGCATTGGGAACCATGGCATCTCTTAGGTCACCTCTTTAGTTGCCTAACTCCTCTACCGTCCCGGATGGGATACCTCTAGGGGCAACTACAAGTTGTGTGATAACATTTTTGGCGCCGTTGCCGGGGAGGTAGGGGCCTACCTTGGTTCAACACACCTTTGTGTCTCACTCTCTCCCTGCACTTTAAACGACATACATCTTGGTAGAAGAGTTTAAAAATCTACCTGGCGACTCCAATTCGTGACTCCGCTGAGGGTCGGCCCCATTCCCATCTTTCAATTTTATAATTTGTAAATCATAATGAATTCAGACATTTTCTTCCAAATGACAAGGTGTATGAATGAAATATATGAAAATCTATCTCGCTATAGAGGGCAGTTGGAAGAAAGTAATGAAAGTCAACCAACATATCAATATGGGAGTGATTATGTACATAATTCTTATGACTCTCATCATTCTTTTCATTCTTCAAGTAAAAATATTAACCCAATCAATTCAAACAAAATTCAATCTCAACCAAGGCCTTACAACCAAAGCATTCGGTCAAATGACTCTAGCATTCCAGTTAGGCATCCAAAACTAATCCCTAGTAGAATGGCCAAAGTTATTAGAAATCCAGCTAAGCCATCTCCTTTTGACTTTTCTGAAATTCATGGGGCACCTCATCTTATGCCAAATAATTACTCTGATTGGTTGCCTCGTTTCTATGGAAATTATTTTGAGTCAATTGAAAATCATTTACAAAGATTTTGGGATTATATGGAAGTTAGGGGTGCTGATGATGAAGATGTTTATATGCGGGCCCTGGGTGAGACTTTAGGTGGAAATGCCGGTTTATGGTTTGATAATTTAGCCCCGGGATCCATCACTGGATATGATATGTTTGTTGGGTTGTTAAAGAATAAATGGAGTAGTAATTTTGAAGAATCCTTAACAGAGACATCAAGCGATAACTGTGTTGTTGAGGATCAGTTTGATAAGGACCATGATAGTAATAATGACACTTCAAATCAGTCCTTGGGTAGCCCTACTTTTGATCTTGAAGAAATTTCTGATTTTGTGTTTGATGAGAACCCTTCAGAAAAAGATTCCCTTAATCATTCTATCATTAACAATCATTCATTTCCTTATCACCTTATTGAAGAAGAAGAAAGTGGAAACATTGACCAAGACCCTTTAGTAGTGCTTTCACATGATCATTGTGCGAATAATCAGGATGCTTTAAATGAACTTGTTGACTTTATCCCTGATCAATTAAATGAAAATGATCAAGTATCCTCTTGTGAATTTAATAATGAATCAATAGAAGGTCAATCTCAAGATGAGGATGAATTAGTGAATCACACTAGATGCTCTAATCTTTGTTCCACTTCTTATAATGAGTCTTTAAATTTTTCCATCCTTAGTCAAGATAGCTTCATCCATTTATTAGAGTCAGAATCTTGTCCTCAAATTAAATTTAATCAAAAGTTTGAAGTCATTCCTAGTGCTATTTTGAAAGGCCTTTCATTTTGTCAAATTTCAAGGCCAAATCTTTCTATCCATCTAGGAGACTGTTCATATCTGCAATCCACCCTCCCTTCCCAACTCTTTCAATCATCTTTGGGTTGGTGGTCTAGTCAGTATTTTGCTTTTAAACTCTTCAGTAAGAAGTATAAGCATGATTACATGTTTGGAGAAAATGAACTTCATTTCCCTTTTCAGTCACTTTGGAACCATAATACTTGTTGTCAATTTATCAATCATTCTAGGTGGCTAGAAAAGGTGTTTAAAGATCAATTCCATCTTTTCTCCATTTTTGAGCATCAAGAGGGTCTGACTTTGATTTTTCGTCTTCTAAGCTTTGAGTTGTCTCCACTTGGTTTCTATTTGATCATCAGTCCCAAGGAGAATCAAATTGAATATGTGAGAAAAGTAAATGAACAAGTTAATTTGTGTGAAAATGAATCGAATCACATGTCTTATGTCTTCCCTCCATCCATCCCTGAGTTTAACTGGCATAAATCTTATGATCCTATCAGTTCTTTGATGGAGGATGTTTGCATCAGACAGTCTTCTCCTTGGCATAATTTCATGTTGCACCACTCAAATCCTTCTTCAATTTCTGAACAAGTCAAGAAGATTGTGCTCTCAATTTCAATAATTTTTAATCCAATCTTGACTTGTTTCATCAACAAAAATCAAAGAAGAATCATTAATTTATTTGATGAATGGTTGCACTGGATTTATGATTTTACCTAACATTTGTGCTCATTGGTTAGAGTAGGGTAGGTAGGTATTAAATAAGCTCACTTGAGCAGTAGGATTTGTGTGATTTTTCTTTTTCTGTGTGCCGAGTATTGTCCATTTTTCTTGTTTCTGCCTGAGTTGAGTCTTGCTCCTTCCTAAGCTTGTCTCTTCTCCTGCATACATTTTTAAGAAATTATAGTTAGCATTTCTATTGTTGGCTGCCTGTGCAAGTTGAGATTGCCTGATCTAAGAAGTTACTCTTTTCCTCCTGCACAGTAAATAAGTGATAATAATATATGCCATGTTAGTTTAAATTTATATTTTTTGACGCATTTTTCAGTTTATGCTTTAGATTAGTTTTCAGTTTTGTTTTATTTTTATCCCATACATGCTCCATGATGGTATTCTAGTTTTTATGAGAGCAGGAACAGGTGCAAGATAAAAGCTGAAAGCAAGGATGGTGCAGTGCTGGATTGAAGATTGATGCAGAGCAGTTCGAGACCAGAGATTCTGAGGTTCTCAAGCGCTCTCTCCCTTAGAGCACTTGTCCCAGCTGGAGCCAGATGTTATCACACCATAGTAGCAGGGCTACTATTCTTGTACAGCAGATATCTGCACATTCCAGAGCTTCATTTATTCCAGAGCATGGCTACATATATTGGATCACTCATGATCAGAGCAGTACATTATTCAGATTGTATGACCTTGTGTCAAGGCTGAGCCTTGAGAGTTCAAATTTGATGACTGATGTGACCACTTTTCCCATTACAGTTTCAGTTCAGTGCCTAGAGATTTACTTCAGCAGTGTTTCAGATGATGCATGATGATTGCTATTATGATGATGTTGTATGATCTATGGATATTGTTCTCACTGACTGTGGATTATTAGCTTGTTGATTTAATCATGATTATAGCATGTGCTTGGTATATTATTCCTGATGTGGCAAAATATTTAAAATGAACTGTAAACCTTAAAATGGACAATTGCTTGCACTCTTAGGTCATCTAACAAAACTTACTGGTATTTCACCTTACATAGACATGGTCTTTCCCGACACCTTTTGTCTGCTAGTGTAGGCTCCATATCCACTTGTCTCCATCCATACATGACCTTCCTGTTTGACTTTAAACCCTGACTTGTCTTATTTGACTTTCTGATGCTGAGGACTTCCCCATTTTTCTACCTCTGTGTTTGGACCGCATCCCTGTTTATTCAGTGTCTCGGCTCTGAGTTGGTGACAGAACTTGCCTTTGGTGAGTTGGATTGTAGGCCTTGGCTCGAACTCCCCCTAGTCACTTGAGATGTTGTTGGCTAAAACTGAAAGCTCATGTTCTACCTGTGGAAATTAAATAAATTCGCCCATGGAAACAAAAAGAGGGCAAGAGCAATGAAAAGCTAAAAAATACTCCTCGAAGAGTATAAAGAAAGGTCCAAAAAGCAATAGTTCTTAAAAGCTATATCTAAACAATTGCTGACCTTGTGAAAATATGAAAAACATGCCCTGGATGCAAGCTGCAACTAGTTGTGCTTCTCAGCACATCTGAAATCCGAAGGGTTATGTAGGCCAAAAAGGCCATGGAAATAAATTGAATGATCCTAATGAACTTGGATCAACTTGATGTAGACATGATGCCTAAGTTGAATAAGCACTCTCTAAACAACTTATCCATCTGTGAGGCACAGCCATTCCCCGTGTTCTTTTGTCCAACACAGAGTTTGTAGCTTCCCCCTCTCCCAGTCCAAAGTATTTTTGAGTTGAGTTAGACAAGTCACACCCTTGGCCCAACCTTGCTGCCTAGCCTTCATCCTTCACTAGCAGTTTGACCATGTCCAATGGGTGAGTTTGTCATTTGAACTATGGTGCAAGTGATTTATTATAACCACGGAATATGTTAATATAATTAATGCCACTGAATGGAATTTGTACTTTGAGCTTAGCTATGAAATGATTAAAAAAGCATTGTCTTAGTCTACTGATGTGATTTATCCTTGATTATATATATTCTTGGGATCCGTGATGATGTGGACCATGTATGGATGATTATTGATGATGATTTATGGTCCCACATGTTTGATGATGATATTATATGATGGACATATGATACAGATGATGTTTGATCCAGTTCAGCAGGTTATTATCATTACAGATCAGCAGATTATACATTGTCCATATATGGTGGACCCTACAGCTGGCCCATTAGGGCAACCCAGGGTGTATGAGTACTCATTCCTAGTGGATTTGGGTCTTCTGGATCCATTGAGACACTTATCTTTCAGATCCGGGCACTTCTGACAGTGATTGATGCAGTTTTACACTTGTTGACCAGATTTGGGGCTGATTTCCCAGCCTGAGCAGCAGGGGCCCCGAGAGGCCGGTTCACCTAGGGCGCTGATGATGGAGGGGGTGGTCCAGCCACTTGTTTTTACCATTTATCCCCCCTCCCGGAGAGCCTGGTGGGCTCAGTTTGACAGCGCTAGCACCCTAGGAGGCAGTTTTGGCACTTTCACAGTTCCCGAGGCAGTTAAAAAATGGGATAAAGTGGTCACTGAGGAAATCGATTTGGGCAATTGAGGCAAGGTTTTGGCATTTGGTTTTCACAGAGGTCTTCCAGGGTGATCTCACTATCTTCCAGTCAGTTTTCACCATGTGGGTATCTCCAGATTGATCACAGGAGGACATTTACTGCTTGACTGTCATGGATTCTGAGGACAGTTTTGGTCATTATCATTATATTGGGCATATTTTATTATTTTATTGTGCCTTGGGGTGAGCTAGCAAGGATTTATACCTCCTAGCCCCACCATGTGCTTATTTTATCTTGTCCTAGTCATCATGAGGTGGATTATTGTACTTTATACCCCTCTTATGGGATGACGTCACCCTCATTGTACCATTTAGTGAGGGCGCTATTGTTATGTTGAGTGATCCATGTGATATTATGTTATGGATTCATCCTAGCCATTGATTGTATGATGAGATCTTATAATCTCAACCACTCATTTGATGTAGTATTGTAGAGTGGTATAGGGTTTTGGTCTTTATTATCCTATATAAGGAGGAGACCCCCCATTGTAAAGCTCACCTTTGGAGCTCTGGAATATTGGAATAGAAGATTTTTTGTGGAGCACATCTCTCTTGGCTTGTGGATTCTCTTGCATATTGAATATAAAGTATCTCTTCTATGTATCATTGTGGATCTATGTGTTTTTTGCTAACCTTTTGACAGGAAAGTCGAATTGGAGAGAGGAGGGCGACTTTTGGAGGGTTATTGTTGGAGGGATCCACATATTCTCTCTTGGGTTGATCTTGTGACAGGGAGTATCATTATTGTATCTTTGTGACATAGTTGATGCTTTCTATTACATCTTTCTACCATTTTCATAATCATCTTGCTTGACTTGTTTCTTTGATCTTGTCTTGTAGGAGGAGGACGATTTGGCTATCTTGGAGAAGGGAGATTTGGTTGGAGCACTTGGATCTCACTCTTGAATATAAACATAGGAGAATGCTATCAACTTGCAAGGTGGCCATAAGCAAATTGAGGTAAGATCTACAAGGTATGTGCCTCTTTCATCCATTCTATCTCCATTGGTCATAAAACCCTAATTAAATCAAAACCCCAATTTTTGTATTTCTTAGATCTACTTAGATCTAGCCCTCATTTTGAAAAGATATTGAAAACCCACCTCTATAGCATCCACCCCTAGTTGGATCTATAGTTTGGTGGTGATTGGCTAAGAATTGACCCATTTTCTAAGACAAAAAGCTCTCCTTGACCTAAAGCGCACTTCCTTGAGGGAGGCTTGTTGGGCTAGATCTAGTACATGGGTATGTGAGATCCCGCTTGATTTGACAACTAGACACTTAATTACACATACCCATATCCTTACTTTGGTGAAAACTACCTTGTGGACATCTCTCCATGTTTTGAGGGGTTGAAACCCCCTTTTTGACCTCATTGGTAACTTAAAACTTAGATCTACTAAGATCTACCCATTTGATTCACTTGAAACTTTGAACATGCATAGATCGGGGTACTAGCATCCCGGATCTACTTTTTGGTGGCCATTGGACTTGGTTTGATCCACCAAACCCCTCTTTTGCCTCTCCTTGAGAAAGTCGCACCCCTTGGGAGTTTTGAGTTGGACCACTTCTAGGAAGTGGGTGTTGGATATTTTGGTGGATTTGGAATGCCCATGCCTTGAAACCTAGGTCTAGACTATTCTTTTGTCCCGATCCACCTTGGGGATTGCATTCCTTGTTTTAAGGAATTGTGGTCCACTTTTGGTTATCACCTAAAAACCTAGATCTAGCAAGATCCAACCATTGGATCTCATCCAAACCACTTGACTTGGCTTCTAGGTGTCCCGATCTACACTTTGACATCCTTCTTGACTCCATTAGCCCATCCAACAAGGCACTAGTCCTTCTCCAAGCAAGGCGCACTTCTTGGGATTAGTGTCAAACCCTAGATCTAGCACATGGGTAATCCTAGAACCAACTCTAACTTGTAGATCTAACCTAGATCTAGCCTATAGTACCATCTTCACACTTAACTTCACCTTGTGGGTCTTTCTAGAACCATTTCACACTTCCCAAGGCAACAAGACCCACTTGTGTAAACACACGGTACTATACTTAATAATCATACTCCATCAAGTGGCCTAAACCATACATAGGTTGAAACACTAACTATCCATTATACCACCTTCAACCATACCTTAAACATTAGGTCCACTTAGCCTTGCATTGGTTTCCGTAACTCATCATTTATTCACCCTTTGAAACCTTTGCTTGGGCCCAATCAACTGTGATTGGGGTATAGGGTCTCCCCCTTGGTCTAGTTATACCTTGACCTAAAGCGAAGAGTGCCTCGGTTGACGTGACTCCCGCATTGCATTGGGAACCGTGGCATCTCTTAGGTCACCTCTTTAGTTGCCTAACTCCTCTACCGTCCCGGATGGGATACCTCTAGGGGCAACTACAAGTTGTGTGATAACATTTTTGGCGCCGTTGCCGGGGAGGTAGGGGCCTACCTTGGTTCAACACACCTTTGTGTCTCACTCTCTCCCTGCACTTTAAACGACATACATCTTGGTAGAAGAGTTTAAAAATCTACCTGGCGACTCCAATTCGTGACTCCGCTGAGGGTCGGCCCCATTCCCATCTTTCAATTTTATAATTTGTAAATCATAATGAATTCAGACATTTTCTTCCAAATGACAAGGTGTATGAATGAAATATATGAAAATCTATCTCGCTATAGAGGGCAGTTGGAAGAAAGTAATGAAAGTCAACCAACATATCAATATGGGAGTGATTATGTACATAATTCTTATGACTCTCATCATTCTTTTCATTCTTCAAGTAAAAATATTAACCCAATCAATTCAAACAAAATTCAATCTCAACCAAGGCCTTACAACCAAAGCATTCGGTCAAATGACTCTAGCATTCCAGTTAGGCATCCAAAACTAATCCCTAGTAGAATGGCCAAAGTTATTAGAAATCCAGCTAAGCCATCTCCTTTTGACTTTTCTGAAATTCATGGGGCACCTCATCTTATGCCAAATAATTACTCTGATTGGTTGCCTCGTTTCTATGGAAATTATTTTGAGTCAATTGAAAATCATTTACAAAGATTTTGGGATTATATGGAAGTTAGGGGTGCTGATGATGAAGATGTTTATATGCGGGCCCTGGGTGAGACTTTAGGTGGAAATGCCGGTTTATGGTTTGATAATTTAGCCCCGGGATCCATCACTGGATATGATATGTTTGTTGGGTTGTTAAAGAATAAATGGGGTAGTAATTTTGAAGAATCCTTAACAGAGACATCAAGCGATAACTGTGTTGTTGAGGATCAGTTTGATAAGGACCATGATAGTAATAATGACACTTCAAATCAGTCCTTGGGTAGCCCTACTTTTGATCTTGAAGAAATTTCTGATTTTGTGTTTGATGAGAACCCTTCAGAAAAAGATTCCCTTAATCATTCTATCATTAACAATCATTCATTTCCTTATCACCTTATTGAAGAAGAAGAAAGTGGAAACATTGACCAAGACCCTTTAGTAGTGCTTTCACATGATCATTGTGCGAATAATCAGGATGCTTTAAATGAACTTGTTGACTTTATCCCTGATCAATTAAATGAAAATGATCAAGTATCCTCTTGTGAATTTAATAATGAATCAATAGAAGGTCAATCTCAAGATGAGGATGAATTAGTGAATCACACTAGATGCTCTAATCTTTGTTCCACTTCTTATAATGAGTCTTTAAATTTTTCCATCCTTAGTCAAGATAGCTTCATCCATTTATTAGAGTCAGAATCTTGTCCTCAAATTAAATTTAATCAAAAGTTTGAAGTCATTCCTAGTGCTATTTTGAAAGGCCTTTCATTTTGTCAAATTTCAAGGCCAAATCTTTCTATCCATCTAGGAGACTGTTCATATCTGCAATCCACCCTCCCTTCCCAACTCTTTCAATCATCTTTGGGTTGGTGGTCTAGTCAGTATTTTGCTTTTAAACTCTTCAGTAAGAAGTATAAGCATGATTACATGTTTGGAGAAAATGAACTTCATTTCCCTTTTCAGTCACTTTGGAACCATAATACTTGTTGTCAATTTATCAATCATTCTAGGTGGCTAGAAAAGGTGTTTAAAGATCAATTCCATCTTTTCTCCATTTTTGAGCATCAAGAGGGTCTGACTTTGATTTTTCGTCTTCTAAGCTTTGAGTTGTCTCCACTTGGTTTCTATTTGATCATCAGTCCCAAGGAGAATCAAATTGAATATGTGAGAAAAGTAAATGAACAAGTTAATTTGTGTGAAAATGAATCGAATCACATGTCTTATGTCTTCCCTCCATCCATCCCTGAGTTTAACTGGCATAAATCTTATGATCCTATCAGTTCTTTGATGGAGGATGTTTGCATCAGACAGTCTTCTCCTTGGCATAATTTCATGTTGCACCACTCAAATCCTTCTTCAATTTCTGAACAAGTCAAGAAGATTGTGCTCTCAATTTCAATAATTTTTAATCCAATCTTGACTTGTTTCATCAACAAAAATCAAAGAAGAATCATTAATTTATTTGATGAATGGTTGCACTGGATTTATGATTTTACCTAACATTTGTGCTCATTGGTTAGAGTAGGGTAGGTAGGTATTAAATAAGCTCACTTGAGCAGTAGGATTTGTGTGATTTTTCTTTTTCTGTGTGCCGAGTATTGTCCATTTTTCTTGTTTCTGCCTGAGTTGAGTCTTGCTCCTTCCTAAGCTTGTCTCTTCTCCTGCATACATTTTTAAGAAATTATAGTTAGCATTTCTATTGTTGGCTGCCTGTGCAAGTTGAGATTGCCTGATCTAAGAAGTTACTCTTTTCCTCCTGCACAGTAAATAAGTGATAATAATATATGCCATGTTAGTTTAAATTTATATTTTTTGACGCATTTTTCAGTTTATGCTTTAGATTAGTTTTCAGTTTTGTTTTATTTTTATCCCATACATGCTCCATGATGGTATTCTAGTTTTTATGAGAGCAGGAACAGGTGCAAGATAAAAGCTGAAAGCAAGGATGGTGCAGTGCTGGATTGAAGATTGATGCAGAGCAGTTCGAGACCAGAGATTCTGAGGTTCTCAAGCGCTCTCTCCCTTAGAGCACTTGTCCCAGCTGGAGCCAGATGTTATCACACCATAGTAGCAGGGCTACTATTCTTGTACAGCAGATATCTGCACATTCCAGAGCTTCATTTATTCCAGAGCATGGCTACATATATTGGATCACTCATGATCAGAGCAGTACATTATTCAGATTATATGACCTTGTGTCAAGGCTGAGCCTTGAGAGTTCAAATTTGATGACTGATGTGACCACTTTTCCCATTACAGTTTCAGTTCAGTGCCTAGAGATTTACTTCAGCAGTGTTTCAGATGATGCATGATGATTGCTATTATGATGATGTTGTATGATCTATGGATATTGTTCTCACTGACTGTGGATTATTAGCTTGTTGATTTAATCATGATTATAGCATGTGCTTGGTATATTATTCCTGATGTGGCAAAATATTTAAAATGAACTGTAAACCTTAAAATGGACAATTGCTTGCACTCTTAGGTCATCTAACAAAACTTACTGGTATTTCACCTTACATAGACATGGTCTTTCCCGACACCTTTTGTCTGCTAGTGTAGGCTCCATATCCACTTGTCTCCATCCATACATGACCTTCCTGTTTGACTTTAAACCCTGACTTGTCTTATTTGACTTTCTGATGCTGAGGACTTCCCCATTTTTCTACCTCTGTGTTTGGACCGCATCCCTGTTTATTCAGTGTCTCGGCTCTGAGTTGGTGACAGAACTTGCCTTTGGTGAGTTGGATTGTAGGCCTTGGCTCGAACTCCCCCTAGTCACTTGAGATGTTGTTGGCTAAAACTGAAAGCTCATGTTCTACCTGTGGAAATTAAATAAATTCGCCCATGGAAACAAAAAGAGGGCAAGAGCAATGAAAAGCTAAAAAATACTCCTCGAAGAGTATAAAGAAAGGTCCAAAAAGCAATAGTTCTTAAAAGCTATATCTAAACAATTGCTGACCTTGTGAAAATATGAAAAACATGCCCTGGATGCAAGCTGCAACTAGTTGTGCTTCTCAGCACATCTGAAATCCGAAGGGTTATGTAGGCCAAAAAGGCCATGGAAATAAATTGAATGATCCTAATGAACTTGGATCAACTTGATGTAGACATGATGCCTAAGTTGAATAAGCACTCTCTAAACAACTTATCCATCTGTGAGGCACAGCCATTCCCCGTGTTCTTTTGTCCAACACAGAGTTTGTAGCTTCCCCCTCTCCCAGTCCAAAGTATTTTTGAGTTGAGTTAGACAAGTCACACCCTTGGCCCAACCTTGCTGCCTAGCCTTCATCCTTCACTAGCAGTTTGACCATGTCCAATGGGTGAGTTTGTCATTTGAACTATGGTGCAAGTGATTTATTATAACCACGGAATATGTTAATATAATTAATGCCACTGAATGGAATTTGTACTTTGAGCTTAGCTATGAAATGATTAAAAAAGCATTGTCTTAGTCTACTGATGTGATTTATCCTTGATTATATATATTCTTGGGATCCGTGATGATGTGGACCATGTATGGATGATTATTGATGATGATTTATGGTCCCACATGTTTGATGATGATATTATATGATGGACATATGATACAGATGATGTTTGATCCAGTTCAGCAGGTTATTATCATTACAGATCAGCAGATTATACATTGTCCATATATGGTGGACCCTACAGCTGGCCCATTAGGGCAACCCAGGGTGTATGAGTACTCATTCCTAGTGGATTTGGGTCTTCTGGATCCATTGAGACACTTATCTTTCAGATCCGGGCACTTCTGACAGTGATTGATGCAGTTTTACACTTGTTGACCAGATTTGGGGCTGATTTCCCAGCCTGAGCAGCAGGGGCCCCGAGAGGCCGGTTCACCTAGGGCGCTGATGATGGAGGGGGTGGTCCAGCCACTTGTTTTTACCATTTATCCCCCCTCCCGGAGAGCCTGGTGGGCTCAGTTTGACAGCGCTAGCACCCTAGGAGGCAGTTTTGGCACTTTCACAGTTCCCGAGGCAGTTAAAAAATGGGATAAAGTGGTCACTGAGGAAATCGATTTGGGCAATTGAGGCAAGGTTTTGGCATTTGGTTTTCACAGAGGTCTTCCAGGGTGATCTCACTATCTTCCAGTCAGTTTTCACCATGTGGGTATCTCCAGATTGATCACAGGAGGACATTTACTGCTTGACTGTCATGGATTCTGAGGACAGTTTTGGTCATTATCATTATATTGGGCATATTTTATTATTTTATTGTGCCTTGGGGTGAGCTAGCAAGGATTTATACCTCCTAGCCCCACCATGTGCTTATTTTATCTTGTCCTAGTCATCATGAGGTGGATTATTGTACTTTATACCCCTCTTATGGGATGACGTCACCCTCATTGTACCATTTAGTGAGGGCGCTATTGTTATGTTGAGTGATCCATGTGATATTATGTTATGGATTCATCCTAGCCATTGATTGTATGATGAGATCTTATAATCTCAACCACTCATTTGATGTAGTATTGTAGAGTGGTATAGGGTTTTGGTCTTTATTATCCTATATAAGGAGGAGACCCCCCATTGTAAAGCTCACCTTTGGAGCTCTGGAATATTGGAATAGAAGATTTTTTGTGGAGCACATCTCTCTTGGCTTGTGGATTCTCTTGCATATTGAATATAAAGTATCTCTTCTATGTATCATTGTGGATCTATGTGTTTTTTGCTAACCTTTTGACAGGAAAGTCGAATTGGAGAGAGGAGGGCGACTTTTGGAGGGTTATTGTTGGAGGGATCCACATATTCTCTCTTGGGTTGATCTTGTGACAGGGAGTATCATTATTGTATCTTTGTGACATAGTTGATGCTTTCTATTACATCTTTCTACCATTTTCATAATCATCTTGCTTGACTTGTTTCTTTGATCTTGTCTTGTAGGAGGAGGACGATTTGGCTATCTTGGAGAAGGGAGATTTGGTTGGAGCACTTGGATCTCACTCTTGAATATAAACATAGGAGAATGCTATCAACTTGCAAGGTGGCCATAAGCAAATTGAGGTAAGATCTACAAGGTATGTGCCTCTTTCATCCATTCTATCTCCATTGGTCATAAAACCCTAATTAAATCAAAACCCCAATTTTTGTATTTCTTAGATCTACTTAGATCTAGCCCTCATTTTGAAAAGATATTGAAAACCCACCTCTATAGCATCCACCCCTAGTTGGATCTATAGTTTGGTGGTGATTGGCTAAGAATTGACCCATTTTCTAAGACAAAAAGCTCTCCTTGACCTAAAGCGCACTTCCTTGAGGGAGGCTTGTTGGGCTAGATCTAGTACATGGGTATGTGAGATCCCGCTTGATTTGACAACTAGACACTTAATTACACATACCCATATCCTTACTTTGGTGAAAACTACCTTGTGGACATCTCTCCATGTTTTGAGGGGTTGAAACCCCCTTTTTGACCTCATTGGTAACTTAAAACTTAGATCTACTAAGATCTACCCATTTGATTCACTTGAAACTTTGAACATGCATAGATCGGGGTACTAGCATCCCGGATCTACTTTTTGGTGGCCATTGGACTTGGTTTGATCCACCAAACCCCTCTTTTGCCTCTCCTTGAGAAAGTCGCACCCCTTGGGAGTTTTGAGTTGGACCACTTCTAGGAAGTGGGTGTTGGATATTTTGGTGGATTTGGAATGCCCATGCCTTGAAACCTAGGTCTAGACTATTCTTTTGTCCCGATCCACCTTGGGGATTGCATTCCTTGTTTTAAGGAATTGTGGTCCACTTTTGGTTATCACCTAAAAACCTAGATCTAGCAAGATCCAACCATTGGATCTCATCCAAACCACTTGACTTGGCTTCTAGGTGTCCCGATCTACACTTTGACATCCTTCTTGACTCCATTAGCCCATCCAACAAGGCACTAGTCCTTCTCCAAGCAAGGCGCACTTCTTGGGATTAGTGTCAAACCCTAGATCTAGCACATGGGTAATCCTAGAACCAACTCTAACTTGTAGATCTAACCTAGATCTAGCCTATAGTACCATCTTCACACTTAACTTCACCTTGTGGGTCTTTCTAGAACCATTTCACACTTCCCAAGGCAACAAGACCCACTTGTGTAAACACACGGTACTATACTTAATAATCATACTCCATCAAGTGGCCTAAACCATACATAGGTTGAAACACTAACTATCCATTATACCACCTTCAACCATACCTTAAACATTAGGTCCACTTAGCCTTGCATTGGTTTCCGTAACTCATCATTTATTCACCCTTTGAAACCTTTGCTTGGGCCCAATCAACTGTGATTGGGGTATAGGGTCTCCCCCTTGGTCTAGTTATACCTTGACCTAAAGCGAAGAGTGCCTCGGTTGACGTGACTCCCGCATTGCATTGGGAACCGTGGCATCTCTTAGGTCACCTCTTTAGTTGCCTAACTCCTCTACCGTCCCGGATGGGATACCTCTAGGGGCAACTACAAGTTGTGTGATAACAGAAGCCTTGCAAAAACACCCAAGTGAAGTCGCCCTCCTGTAGACAAGATAAAAGTTTCCAAAAAATATAGATCTTACCACAAATGCCCAAATGCTAGGATACAATAGACTTTCCAATCACCATCTAAGAACACCAGATGCAAAGGAGACCACAAGAATTTCCACAGAAGAGTTTTTCTATATCAAGATTCCAAGAGCCAAAGACCCCTTTACAATGAGAAGCTCTCTCCTTTAAATATGATGGAGAGAGGCCATAATCCTAACCACTTTTTGAATGAGTGGCTAAGATGAAAAGATCAAATGATCTAATCAATGGTTGAGATGAGCTCAACAATACAATACATGGATCACTAATAAAATAATACATCAATGGACCAAACCGCCCTAGGAGAGGGGCTCCCACCAAAAGTGAATGATAAAACATAAGATCTAGCTCATGGTGGGTCCAAGGGGTAATTTCTAACACCCTTGGTCAGTCCCCATGGCACAATATCCAAAAATAAACAAGCTAGACACCAAATCGTGCCTCTCTAGGAAAGTCGTGAGCCTTTGGGGGCTCCAAAAAATCATATAAAATGCCAAATGTGATGGGTGTGGGTCCCACTTGTTGTCCTCCGAAATGGCATGCGTGTCGTTTGAAAGCCCAAAATGCAACACGCCAACCGAAATGACAACTCTCTCAGGAGAGAGGCCAATGTCACCACACTCCTCTCCTCTTCGCTTCAGGTTGGCTCTTCTCCAACACTAGGGGGGTATCCCTAAACTAGGATCGCTAAGGCAGGTACAGGAACGGGCAAGGTGAATGGAAGAGGCTGCCTTAGGGAAACGGAAGTAACAAAAGATAGTTTTTCAAAATGGGTGATGGAAAAAGAAGGGGAGATCAATCCTCAGGGAAAGACCAGTGCCAGTAGCAGAAGGGGAAATGGAGTCAAAAGAGGGCTCATGGAGGCTTTATGCTTCATAAAAAGTGAGACGAATCTAGAATGCATAAACAATCATATCTTAATCGGCATTTTGTACAACCGAATACTGATGTCCATTGAGAAAATAATTGTTCAAGCATAATTAACCAACTTAATCCTAAATGGCTAATCTATCTGCTTGATAAAGCCCTAAGCTAGATTCATTCTACACTTTGAAATACATCACACAAGCACATGAATAATACTCGATCTGTCCACAAAACCAGCTGATTTTTTTATTAAGATCGACAGGGAAAGAAAACCCAAAAAATTCCATCATTACAATGAAGGAGCTGGCTCCTTTTATAGGCCAAAAAGCTTTTTTCAAAACTGAGAAAGAAATAAGATAATAATAAAATATGAAGAAAAGGTAAGTGAGATCCACTTTTTTCTCTTGATCGGAAGCATGACCCCACTGATTTATTTAATAGAACACCTGTTCTAGCTGATTTTTCCTCGTTTCAAGGTGAAAAACCCATCATAAAATCGACTGCTCCAAAGCTGGCTGTCAATGAATATGACGCACGGGTCAACAGGTAGCTAAGCTGGCTGCTTCAAATCTCCACGTATCATTGAAAACAGAAAGCATGGCAATGCATAAACGCTCTGTAGCTTGGCGTTTGAACCCGGTGGACACACTCATTTCTCCAAATCTCACCTAACCGAAACTGTCGTAGATTGCTCAGTGACAGGAGTTCAGTTTAGGTATGCACCAAAAAATAACTGCATATGAAGCTGCGATTGCAATGTTCTAAACTCCACATAATCGGTTGCCAAAATGTATTGACGAGCAGTTGACCCGTGGCTCGATTTAATTGGCAGGGTTTAAGTCTAAACGGGTGTTCGAGTAGCCGCGAGGAGGTGATACACGACTTACTCACAAAATTCGTGGATCCTCCAGATAGCCGTAAATATTTAGTTGTTCCCGGCGTTAATCACGAACTAGAAGAAAAGAACTCATGCAAATCAGCGTGACGGCTGTCAGTGCTGCGACCCTTTCTTTGATTGCTGCGGTGGTGCTACCATATACTCGGAGCTGTGGGTGTTCAACGAAGATAAATGGTTGCTGATGAGGACGTGCAAGCTTGGCAATGGCGTGAACCCTGATGCGTGCCGATTCAACTCGTCGAACCTCCCGGTTACCCTGCTGTGCGTTGTTTGAAACCCGAGCACCATCAATTTAATCGACACTCTATTTCTGCATCAATCAATGCAGTCGGCGGCCAGGTGAAATAAACCGCGTGAGTTTCGGAGACGAATGCGTCGAACTAACTTGAGTCACGGGCATACAATTCGCAAGTAGATGAAAGGTCTGCCGCCATCGATACCACAACCCCCTCTATTTTTTTACTGCTGTTTGAATTGAAATGTTGAACACCGAGCTACATTTGTATCGAATAGTTGGCTGTCAACAAATGCGATCTGCTGATACCTTAAACAACAGAGCCCGATCTCTGACCGGCGGTGAAAGAGAACAGGTGCAGCCTTCAGAAAAACCCGCGGGCGTGATTACTTGCAAAAGAATAGATGGAAGCTTCGGCTCTCCGAGTATCAGATCACCTGCGTGCTCAAAAACTTCGTTCATAGTCTGAATGAACCAATGATTGCTTGGAGCAAAGCGTTCTGCAATTACTTCCTCATTGCTCGATTTTGTCATTTTACAAAGAAAATCCAATGTCTTCCGTTTCAGTGAATCATCTGGATCCTCTAAGCAATCGATCACTGCCAATTGATGTTCTTCCTGCAAAGTCAGGGTTGATCCTAATGACTCTAACTAGTGCATCAATACCCATATACTTCAAATTGTGGCTGTCACTCTTTTAAAAACCCGGATGTTACTTCAGCAGCGGTTTCCAGTATCTTGGGACTGGGATAAATAGATGTCACTGTGCATATACATTCATATAGAATAGCATTCCCAATATTGCTTTCCTTTCTGCAGCTGTTATTATCTCATTGAATTCCTGGCTTGTAAGTGCTGACATAGCCGAAGCTGAAAGAGCCCCCAGATTCTCTAAATCAGAGCTCAGATCTCTTCCTGATAAGTTTAAATTTTCAGGCCTTGAGAAAATTGATTGCATCTCCTTTTCGAAATACTGCATGCCTCCACTAAATGCACCATCAATTATGACATAAACAAGGACATCCCTTAGCCTTCGATCTGTATTTAAAGGGAAATCTTCATTAACATAGTGGACTAGAAGGGGCAACAATTTTGCCACTCTCTTTCCTGTGAGCTTCTGACCACCCTTTGCCATTAAATCCCCAAAAACTGCTCTACGCAGAATTTCAACATCCATGAGGTACTTAGGATGGAGACTATAAAACAATTCTTCTTCTGCTGCCAATGCTTTGCTCCCATATCTTTCACGTAGATTATTTAGATCTGCTGGAGTTCGAAGAGTATAACACGAAATTCCATGTGAAAATAAGGTCTCCAATGTTCGGTCTTCCAGCATGTTGCTGTGCATCTATATAGCGTTGAAGATAATGCATAGGTGCTTCTGAAGGCTCGAGATCAATGTCAAATCCCTGGACAACCCATGTCAGTGGTGGGAAGTCAAGTGTCTTTAACAGCAGAGAAGTGTCCATATCTATTGAAGAAGAATGCTCTTCTTCAAACTCAGCAGAGTGAAGCCAATTTTGGAGATTGAAGATTTGGGCCTGCTTTAACAAAACAGCTAAGGAGCTCACAGACTGTGCATCACCTTTTGCACACGGCACAGTTCCACCAGGATTTAATGCATTCCACTCTAATGAACCTGCAGAGCCTTCAGCTTTCCGAAAAAATAAAATTACCTGTGGACACCCCTGCCAAAAGGGGAGGTAACATCTGGCTCCATATGGGGACATGTGCTCGCCTCGGTGAGTGCATGAGATCCTCAGACCTCTTGGTTATTCGCAGACCATTTAAAAACCAAAGGACAGTGGGGGGATGGCTCAATTCACATCCCAGACCCACAGATTTATTACACAACAGAAAAAGCATAATTGAAAAATTTGAAATGCTCCTGTAGGAGCTTTATTTATCCTAACTACCTAACTAATCATGAGAAAACAACATGTTAAGTATAGGCCCATAACCAGTGGAGCCATTTTAGCATCTTATCTATGTCAGACTGCTTTTTTCTGCGTTTGTTTAGTGGCAATGATGAAGACATATCTACCCTCAAACAACGCTGTCCTGCAATCTGCTCATAAATAACTTTGAATTGCAACATGAGATTGTCAGAATATAAAAGATCACTGAAGCTTTGGAATGAGAACTCAGATTGTGCACAAAAGACCTCTATCCATTGACTGATAGGACTTAAATACAGACCTCCATCACAAATCTGCTCAGGCCGATATGCAAAACAAGTGTTGTTATCTTCAACAGAATGAACTTGAGGCAGATCTACCTCTTCATGATAAAACTGTTCATGAACTTGAGGCAAGTTCAGATCCTTATCATAAATCTGCTCACACTGATTTGTGAAACTGCTATCTCTAATAAAATGATTCTGAGGTAAATCTGGGGGCTGCTCAGGAATATTTTCAGTGACACAAATCTGAGGCAGAACAAAATTTTTATCATGAAACTGTTGAGAAATATGGGGCAGATTTGCATCTTCGATGTTTTCTTTTGTAGCAATATCAGTGATCTCTTCAGCAATGTCTTTGAACAACAACCCTTCCGATGCTTCTTCAATGGGGTTATCAATTTCATGCTGTTGTTCTTTCTTTTCACGGTGGATCCTAGGGATGAGAGCATCGTATTGTTCAGCAAGCTGTTCAATTTCATCCATAATTCCATCATGCCAGCGAAGTAGAAAAATCTCAAAAAACTTTGTCAATGAACCTATGGATTTCCTCGGAAGATTATAGAACCAATTGTCTGCATCCCCTTCCAAAGTTATAGCAAAAACGAACATAATATCATCTTCATGATGAACATTAAAATCAGACATTAATTTGCAGAGAGAGGCAACATGATGGGTGGCTGAAACCCCATCATTTCCACGGAATTCAGGAAGAATGTCATGCAGCTTCTCATGGTCGTAGCATTCATTGGGAAACCCACGGATATTTGAGAAATCTAATGCAGGGAAAGCTTCGCACAGAGTAGTTTCGTGCAGAAGATTACGCAGTTTCTCTTTATCATCATCCATAAATCAAATAATGAAGCACTAAATCTGAAACATAGTCATACCTTGTGCCAAACTGTGGAGTCGCCAAGGTGAGCTTGAAAGCTTTCCAATGAGTGTGCTCACCTCTACACCCAATAGGATCTTCAAATTTGTAAAAGGACAAGGGCTCTGTCCCTTTGTGGAGTCGCCATGTGAGAAAAAGAATCTGCAATAAAATCTCCCACAAATGTCGTTATTGAAGCATAGTCTTCAAATTTCGGGAACTGGACTTTATCCCCGGCAACGGCGCCAAAATGTTGTCCTCCGAAATGGCATGCGTGTCGTTTGAAAGCCCAAAATGCAACACGCCAACCGAAATGACAACTCTCTCAGGAGAGAGGCCAATGTCACCACACTCCTCTCCTCTTCGCTTCAGGTTGGCTCTTCTCCAACACTAGGGGGGTATCCCTAAACTAGGATCGCTAAGGCAGGTACAGGAACGGGCAAGGTGAATGGAAGAGGCTGCCTTAGGGAAACGGAAGTAACAAAAGATAGTTTTTCAAAATGGGTGATGGAAAAAGAAGGGGAGATCAATCCTCAGGGAAAGACCAGTGCCAGTAGCAGAAGGGGAAATGGAGTCAAAAGAGGGCTCATGGAGGCTTTATGCTTCATAAAAAGTGAGACGAATCTAGAATGCATAAACAATCATATCTTAATCGGCATTTTGTACAACCGAATACTGATGTCCATTGAGAAAATAATTGTTCAAGCATAATTAACCAACTTAATCCTAAATGGCTAATCTATCTGCTTGATAAAGCCCTAAGCTAGATTCATTCTACACTTTGAAATACATCACACAAGCACATGAATAATACTCGATCTGTCCACAAAACCAGCTGATTTTTTTATTAAGATCGACAGGGAAAGAAAACCCAAAAAATTCCATCATTACAATGAAGGAGCTGGCTCCTTTTATAGGCCAAAAAGCTTTTTTCAAAACTGAGAAAGAAATAAGATAATAATAAAATATGAAGAAAAGGTAAGTGAGATCCACTTTTTTCTCTTGATCGGAAGCATGACCCCACTGATTTATTTAATAGAACACCTGTTCTAGCTGATTTTTCCTCGTTTCAAGGTGAAAAACCCATCATAAAATCGACTGCTCCAAAGCTGGCTGTCAATGAATATGACGCACGGGTCAACAGGTAGCTAAGCTGGCTGCTTCAAATCTCCACGTATCATTGAAAACAGAAAGCATGGCAATGCATAAACGCTCTGTAGCTTGGCGTTTGAACCCGGTGGACACACTCATTTCTCCAAATCTCACCTAACCGAAACTGTCGTAGATTGCTCAGTGACAGGAGTTCAGTTTAGGTATGCACCAAAAAATAACTGCATATGAAGCTGCGATTGCAATGTTCTAAACTCCACATAATCGGTTGCCAAAATGTATTGACGAGCAGTTGACCCGTGGCTCGATTTAATTGGCAGGGTTTAAGTCTAAACGGGTGTTCGAGTAGCCGCGAGGAGGTGATACACGACTTACTCACAAAATTCGTGGATCCTCCAGATAGCCGTAAATATTTAGTTGTTCCCGGCGTTAATCACGAACTAGAAGAAAAGAACTCATGCAAATCAGCGTGACGGCTGTCAGTGCTGCGACCCTTTCTTTGATTGCTGCGGTGGTGCTACCATATACTCGGAGCTGTGGGTGTTCAACGAAGATAAATGGTTGCTGATGAGGACGTGCAAGCTTGGCAATGGCGTGAACCCTGATGCGTGCCGATTCAACTCGTCGAACCTCCCGGTTACCCTGCTGTGCGTTGTTTGAAACCCGAGCACCATCAATTTAATCGACACTCTATTTCTGCATCAATCAATGCAGTCGGCGGCCAGGTGAAATAAACCGCGTGAGTTTCGGAGACGAATGCGTCGAACTAACTTGAGTCACGGGCATACAATTCGCAAGTAGATGAAAGGTCTGCCGCCATCGATACCACAACCCCCTCTATTTTTTTACTGCTGTTTGAATTGAAATGTTGAACACCGAGCTACATTTGTATCGAATAGTTGGCTGTCAACAAATGCGATCTGCTGATACCTTAAACAACAGAGCCCGATCTCTGACCGGCGGTGAAAGAGAACAGGTGCAGCCTTCAGAAAAACCCGCGGGCGTGATTACTTGCAAAAGAATAGATGGAAGCTTCGGCTCTCCGAGTATCAGATCACCTGCGTGCTCAAAAACTTCGTTCATAGTTTGAATGAACCAATGATTGCTTGGAGCAAAGCGTTCTGCAATTACTTCCTCATTGCTCGATTTTGTCATTTTACAAAGAAAATCCAATGTCTTCCGTTTCAGTGAATCATCTGGATCCTCTAAGCAATCGATCACTGCCAATTGATGTTCTTCCTGCAAAGTCAGGGTTGATCCTAATGACTCTAACTAGTGCATCAATACCCATATACTTCAAATTGTGGCTGTCACTCTTTTAAAAACCCGGATGTTACTTCAGCAGCGGTTTCCAGTATCTTGGGACTGGGATAAATAGATGTCACTGTGCATATACATTCATATAGAATAGCATTCCCAATATTGCTTTCCTTTCTGCAGCTGTTATTATCTCATTGAATTCCTGGCTTGTAAGTGCTGACATAGCCGAAGCTGAAAGAGCCCCCAGATTCTCTAAATCAGAGCTCAGATCTCTTCCTGATAAGTTTAAATTTTCAGGCCTTGAGAAAATTGATTGCATCTCCTTTTCGAAATACTGCATGCCTCCACTAAATGCACCATCAATTATGACATAAACAAGGACATCCCTTAGCCTTCGATCTGTATTTAAAGGGAAATCTTCATTAACATAGTGGACTAGAAGGGGCAACAATTTTGCCACTCTCTTTCCTGTGAGCTTCTGACCACCCTTTGCCATTAAATCCCCAAAAACTGCTCTACGCAGAATTTCAACATCCATGAGGTACTTAGGATGGAGACTATAAAACAATTCTTCTTCTGCTGCCAATGCTTTGCTCCCATATCTTTCACGTAGATTATTTAGATCTGCTGGAGTTCGAAGAGTATAACACGAAATTCCATGTGAAAATAAGGTCTCCAATGTTCGGTCTTCCAGCATGTTGCTGTGCATCTATATAGCGTTGAAGATAATGCATAGGTGCTTCTGAAGGCTCGAGATCAATGTCAAATCCCTGGACAACCCATGTCAGTGGTGGGAAGTCAAGTGTCTTTAACAGCAGAGAAGTGTCCATATCTATTGAAGAAGAATGCTCTTCTTCAAACTCAGCAGAGTGAAGCCAATTTTGGAGATTGAAGATTTGGGCCTGCTTTAACAAAACAGCTAAGGAGCTCACAGACTGTGCATCACCTTTTGCACACGGCACAGTTCCACCAGGATTTAATGCATTCCACTCTAATGAACCTGCAGAGCCTTCAGCTTTCCGAAAAAATAAAATTACCTGTGGACACCCCTGCCAAAAGGGGAGGTAACACCACTGAAAGCAGAAACTGCTGGAGAAGGTGTGGAAGACATCTCACTCATCATCACAAGTCATCCCATGCCAATTCCTTGCCTCAGTAGCCCAAATCGAATCCTTCAGTAGCCATTTTTACCATTTTTTAACTTCCTCGGGCAATGTGAACATGCCCAAACTACCTCCTAGAGTGCCTGCGCTGTCAAGTTGAGGCCACCAGGCTCTCTGGGAGGGGGGGAATATGGTAATAACAAGTGGCTGGACCACCCCCTCCATGCACAATGCCCTAGGTGAACTCATCAACTCTCTGCTTTGCTCTGACCGGGCCTCTGATAGGCCAAAACTACACTAGGATAGCCAACCGAGGCTAATAATCACTGTAATTGCTCGGAACTAAAAACAGACTGTCGCATTGAACTCAAAAGGTCCAAATCCATCTAAGATGTGTACTCATACACCATATAGATCTCTGCATGGTAAAAAATAAATGCCCATCATATCCGGCAGACCAAATAATAATAATCTGTAAAAGTGCTGAAAAGCACAAATCATCATCATAAGCCTGAAACCACTACATAGAACCACCATAGTGACTTGTACCAGACCATATATCATATCTCTGTATCATCTGAGGTCTACCACCTCATGTCTTGTGGTTGACTTTTGGTCATAGTGGGTTTGACCAAGTCAACACTAACCCAAAATATAACTCAGGCTATCATCACAATGCTGCAAGGTGTCAAAGGTTAAGGCATGCTTTACAATCCATTCAAATAGCAATTATAACAAAAGGTAATCATTACTGGCGATCTAAATCCAAATATATAAGGTCATTAATTATTATTATTACTCAGACCAGACTTTCAAGACCATACTCACTTCATAGTTGTGATCAATTTGCTAGTGAAGGGTGAAGGCTAAAATAAAAATGGCTAGGCCAAGGGATGACTTACTGACTTAACACTGTGACACTTTGGATATGGAAAGGGAATACACACCATAGCATATACTGGACAAGCAATAACATAGGGACTGGCGATGTCTCACAAATGGGTAAGTTGTTCAAAGAGTGTTTATTCACCTTGGCAGATGCTCACAATCCATAATACAAATGAGGCCAACAATCTTTTTGATATAGAGTTTAAGTTCCATTGCGTTTTGGGCCTATAGTTTCCACGGCCTTTGATCTATGAGTGTTTATAAACACATTGCATAGATTTACATTTTACATAAGGCTTCTTGCTGCATGTGTGCTTTTAAGGCATTTGTTTACCTGAGCACTTCCAGGTGTGTTTTTTAGACATCTTGTTTACCTAGGTATTTACATTTCACAATAGATATAACATTTGATATTTCTTTTCCAGTTTCATTTGGCTTTTCACAATGGATATAACATTTCCTTTTTCATAATTTGTATTCATGGCAGCACTATCTGTTTCAGGTTTAGCCAACAACATCTTTAGTGACTAGGGGGACTTCGTGCCAGTGCCAAACATCGAGACAACCGACCAGAATGATTTAGGCCTACAATCCAACTCACCAAAGGTAAGTTTTGTCACCAACTCAGAGCCGAGACACAATAAACAAGGAAGCTTATCCAATACAGAGGCTACAGCAGGGAAAGGTCCTCCATGCCATTAGTCAAGTAGTAAGTCAAGGTAAATAACAAACTGGGTAGGTAATGGATGGATGAAGACAATGAATAATGAGACCAACACTAGCAAGCCAAAGTATGGTGGGAATGATCACCTCTAATCTCCCTAAGGAGGGTAAAACCGATGAGTATAGGTCAAGAACTTCTAAGTCTGAGTAGGGACAATATGATATATATATAAAAGTACAACCAGGTCCACATATCTATATGATCACCAGAGCATGATACTAAATGCTAAGACATGCTACATGAATGAATATAAAAGCAATATAACCATAACACCGAAATATACCTGCTGAGTCATATACCTAAATGCTCATCATCTGAACCAACATCTATCCTCTGAAACTGCTGCTGTAACTCTAGGCAATACTGACTACTCTGTATAAATGGCTAAATGGCTACATCAGTCATCTCTCTGAGTGTCCTGAAACTCAGTCATGGCATGGGGAATAAAACTGTTGTCCATAATCTGATAGTGATCCATAATAGATGCTCATCTCAGCATCTCAATGCAAAGGAACTGGTTGAATAGTGTAATGGAATCTGAAAAATAATGTATGGTAGCCTGGCTACTATATATGTGATAACATCTGGCTCCAGCTGGGACAAGTGCTCTGCTGAAAAAAGTGCTTGAGAACCTCAGAATATCTGGTCCTCGAACTCTGCTACTCGAATCCTCGATCCAGCACTCTATCTCTGCAACTGCTACCAGCATATCACCTACTATCTGCAAAATGGCCAGAGTTATACCTGACTCACAGACCGGATGTCAGAATGTCGCAAGTATATATATATAAATCAAAATAAATAACAATGCTGAAACTGAAATACATAAAACATAAGTGTAGAAAAGTAAAGCTAATCTACTAACATAACTTAAAAAGTTTGGTTTTATTGTGCAAGAAAACAAAATGACAAGTACTCGTTTAAACTAAGAGCTTCAAAAGGAGCTTAAGGAAAAGACAAAAAGGTGTCAGACTCAATGGCTGAAAAAAGACTAACTACTGCCCAAGCAAGCTTATTTAGTTCCTACCTACTCTCTTCTACCAGGCAAGGCACGGCAAGGCAAGCGGAGAAGTCCCAACTAGGTGGGATCAGGGATATGATCCCTTAAATCCCTCTGATTTACAGGATATAAAATACGTCGCCCACTACAAGTAGTCAAGAAGCACATGCCATCAATGCATCGATCTACTGTGAAAGGTCCAACCCACAAGTCATCAGCCTATCCTGATCTAATATGCAATAAATGGTTGGGAATGATGACTTGACTTCCTGTAGGAAACCTATTTCTATTGATAGATTCAGGAATAACTCCAATGTTGCGAATAGGCATAGGGTAGATTTCAGCAGGGTTTTGCGGTTGAGGCGTGATAATCCTTGAGTTCCTCCTAGAAGGAACTGCATTGACTTTGGGTGGACCACCATCTAATGAAATGGCAATCCTGCCAATAAGGACTTCTCTAATCTCTCTTCTCGTCTCTTGGGCTACTTCATTTGGCTTTTCCTCGTGAGGAGACAACATTTTTAACAACTTCACCTACAATCCAGAAATCTTTGTGTTCTTCCAAGGGAGGTGGCTCATGAGATATAATAGTATTACGACTAGAGCCTTCCCCTGAAGGAACTGGAATGACCATATTTTCTAACCCGGTAGAGACTAACTCAGGATGCGATGTAGAAGAACTAGGAATGTGAGAAGGATCATGAATATGATGATTAAATAACTCAGGTGGCAGAAGAAAATCAGGGATGCAAGCATATGCAAATAAAATATTGTTATGAGAATTTGGAGGAGTTTGAAAAATAGCAAGATTGTTTAAATTAAAATCTTCTTCAGGTGCATCATTAATTAGGGTGTCCTCTTCCCAACTTAGAGAATTATCATGAATTCGAACTAGATTATCATCTTCTAAAGATAAGTGAGATAAGGAATCATCTACATCAAAATAGTGGGAGACATCGGATTCATTGTTCACTCCAACTACAGCAGCTGCTACAGGACGGTTTTCCCAAGGATAAATAGGCGCAAGCCCTTGGCTTTCCCTTTCTCAATTATGATCGGTCAAGGGAAACCATTCCCTAATAGTAAAAGGAATTCTTTCTCCCCTCCTAATGTCATCAAACTCATCAACTTCAACCAGAGGGTTTTCATCAACTTGCTCCTGAATTACTTCATTAGTTTGTTCTTGGATTATTTGATTGTTGAGCTCTTGATCCTGAGGTTGATTCTCATTTCTTCTCAGTTCATCTATTTCTTCAGTAAATTCATTTCTAAGTAAGTCCAAATTAATCCTTCTAGCTAACTCAGCTATCTGTTCTTCTTCAAAAGAGGAATCAGAATCTTCCATTACCATGAACATATTTTCAACTTGATCATCTTCCCAAAGCTCATTTTCATCCTCAACAAAGTTGGTTTTTGCATTATTTAATAATTCATCCCCGTATGTGTTTTTAATCCCTTCATCAAATGATTCCAAATGTTCATTATAACAAGGTTCTCTGTTCACCCTAATCAAAGCTCCATCAGAGTTAGGAACAGATATATATGATAAGTCCATCATAAGGTATCCACCTAAGCCAGCTGCCCACTTCCTAGATAAAAAGCATTCCATATGCTGGGGGCAAATCAATCACTACTACATCCATCATGGTAGAAATGTCTGAACATGCAAAAAGATCAACTCTAAGGTTTTTTATTAATCCATAGGACTGCACTCGACGAGAATCTATACCACAGACATTTCCATAAGGTCTAGTCACTTCTAGTCCCATTTCCTTCATAACATGTAAGGGCATGACATTCATAGCAGCTCCAGAATCCAACATGCAGTTGTGGAGAAGCATATTCTGAATGTGCAAGGTGAGGTAAAGGGAGGGTGACCACCGTTCTTTCTTTCATAAATGGCAGAATGGATGTTTATTGGTGGATCCTTTTCAACTTTGCTAAGTTGTGTTCCACTAAGGTTTTGAATGTGACAGGATTCTAAGACAACCTCAGGATTCTTCTCTTGGCCAATGCCATCAAAGAACTCCTCTACGTAGCTTCTAACAGAGGGCACCTTCATTAACTCAGTGACAGGGATATTGCACATTATCTTGCTTAACTCTTTCTTCATATCAATTTTTAGATCATAATTCATAGCAAGATCTTCTTCTTCCTTTTTATCTTCATTAATCTTTTTGTGTTTGTCAAGGAAAGAAGGTTGAGAATTATTTCCTCATTTATAGATTTGATTCTTTGGTTGTTCCTTAGGTTCCGGGAGATCTATGGCACAACATGAGGAACTAGGTTCTTCTATTACTTCTTCTTCTTGTTCCCATGGTTCTTCCTCTAGAAGGATTCTTCCAAAATCTTGATCATAAGATAAGTCATTAATAAAGTTGATGTTTTCCGGTTGGTCATCAGGGTAGTTGGTGTCAGAAGGCTCTCCCTCTGTTTCATCACACCAATTAACATACTTTTTCTCAGAATTTTCTGGGTACTCAGGTCGTCGCCTATCTCTATCCCCCTCAGGCCTTCTATTGTTGTTCCAATAAGGTTTGGGGCCATAAGGGTTTCTATGTCTCTCAAGATCATTTAAACTAGCGACACTCTTAGTCAGGACAGTTAGTTGTCTTATCATCTCTTGCATAGTTTCTAACGTGTCCTTTGATTCCTTTGGCTCACTCAAAGGTTCTTTGGGCTTTCGGAGCTTAGGGTCAGATCTAGAAGTGGATGGAGTAAAGTGATCGAAAAAGTTTTGTATTCCCCATAGATGCTGCATTTTGCTCAGCCATCTTTGCAATAAATTGGGCAGTCTTTAAGTCATTTGGGTTCTTATCCTTTAAGTGATAACCAAGCCATCCTTCGAATGCATTCAAGTAATGAATAACAATCGCTTGATCTTTTGGTTTAATCTCTTCAAGGATATTGGCTACAGTCTTGTCAAATCTTATGTTAAACTCATGGACTGTTTCATTTTCTCTTTTCTTGATGTCAAACGATTGGTGTAAGAGAAATTTCCCATCTAACTTGCGGGACCACTCACTGTTAAGCTTGTTGACAAAATTGTCATACCCATCAATGGATGAGGCCGGCAACCTGTCAAACCACATCCGGACATCTCCTTCTAACGATGCCAAGAGACCCCTCATGAAAACATCTTCCTCAGATGCTCCATATGCTTCCATGTGTTCCCATACTTTATCAACATGATCTTCAATGGAGATAGTAGATATTCCATCAAACTTGGGAACCTTTTCAAAATACTTTTCAGGCATATCATGGGGTGCTCCCTGGATTTGAGAAAAATCTAAAGGAGATGGCTTAGCCTTCCTTCCGAAGATCCTAGGATTCTGTGGGGGAGGAGGAACATTTTCCACCAGAGTTTGTTCCGACCATTGGATTAGTTGAAATTGAAGGAGATCCCAAAGAGTGATTTGGAGAAGAAGAGTGATTATAGATCTTCCAAAGAAAATTGGATGATCCTTCTTTGATTTGTCTTCTATTCCGAATATAAGTTAAAGGGGATCCTTCAAGGTTAAGGCGTTCTAAGAACTTAGGATTTATGCGTTGGGTTCGGTCCTCAGTAGAGTCGCAGGGTGGAGTCGCCAGGTGAACTACACAAGTAATTCACCGAAATGAAAGTATGTTGTAGGAGAGGTCAGATGAGTGATTTAACTTGGTGATTGAAATAGTTATGGAATTAGAAATGCAATCACCAAGGTAAAATACCGGATGCAATAAGATAAGAGGTAACACACGGACACTCGCAGACACCGAAGGTGAGCCTCTACCTCCCCGGCAACAACGCCAAAATGTTATCACCCAACTTGTAGTTGCCCCTAGAGATGGATCCAAGGTGGATGGCAGAGGGGATGGGCAACCAAAGAGGTGCAACCAAGATAGCCTCGATTCCCAATGGATGGTTGTCACGCCAATCGAGGCAATCTTCACTTTATGTTATCTAGCCCAAGACAACAAAGGGGAAGACCCAGATCTACTCCCGATAGGAGAGATCAAACCAAGACACCAGATCAAATCAAATATAGATGAAGTACGTAAGGTGTATGGTAAACCCTAGATCTATGGATGAAGCCACAAGATGAGTAATGGGTTGGATCAAGAGGTTTAAGCAATGTAGATTTGGTCCAACTTGGTTATGTGAGTGACTTATGAGATTTAAAACAAGATCTAGGATCAAGGTACTAGTCAAAGATGAGAAAATCCACTACCTTGGGAACCGTGTCCAATGCAGGGTAGTTAAGGACCAAATTGGGGCTAACCAATACCAAAGATAGGCTTGATAAGTGGATACGACAATGTCTAGGTGTTCAAGCAGTAAGACAAAGATCAAACCACAAGCAGACTCAACAACTCAAAAAAGTCGCGAGGGCTTGGAGAAGGATCAGTGTCTTGGAAAGTGGGCCAAATGGAGTCGGATGTCCACCAAACTGTAGATCAAGGGTGTTGAGGTGTAAAGCTAGGTGGGTCTTAGAAATTAGGATCATCCAATGGCTAGATCTCAGTAGATCTGAGATTGAAATGCATCACCAAGTGACCCAAGTGGGGCTCAACCCTCAAAATGAGGAATGGGGCCCACAAGGCACAAACCAACAAGGTGAAGCACTAGGGGTAGGTTATCAACTATGGAGATTAAGTATCAAGTGGGATCTCACCTACCTAGGTGCTAGATCTAGCAAAACTCACCCATCCAAGAACTGCGACCTCACTTGGAGAGGATAATTTGCCTTGGGAAATGGGTCAATGACGGCCAATCCACACCAAACTATAGATCTGAATTGTCGAGGATGTTATAGAGGTGGGTTTTAAATATTTTACCCAAAAGCCAAGTAGATCTTAGTAAATCTGAGAAAATGTAAAATGAGGGTTTTAACAGTGAAGTAGCTATGTCAATGGATTGGAACCAAGACAAGAAGAACAAACCTATGGATCTTACCTGGATAACCTTGTAGATGCCTTGATGATGATGATCTATGCAAACCCGATCAATTTGGAGCGATTTGAAGTAGTTTTCTATGAGATCGATTTGGTCCAAGGAAGCCAATGCGCCGTCTCTCCTGCACAACAAACTTCAACCATATCAGATTTGCTGCAAACAAGAGATAATGCTAATGCCACAAGAGAAATAACAGAAAGATAGCATAGATCACAATGATACTAATGATAACCCCCTGATACAAGCGAATGCCAAGTGGAGCGAGTTGAAGAAGCCTTGCAAAAACGCCCAAGTGAAGTCGCCCTCCTGTAGACAAGACAAAAGTTTCCAAAAAATATAGATCTTACCACAAATGCCCAAATGCTAGGATACAATAGACTTTCCAATCACCATCTAAGAACACCAGATGCAAAGGAGACCACAAGAATTTCCACAGAAGAGTTTTTCTATATCAAGATTCCAAGAGCCAAAGACTCCTTTACAATGAGAAGCTCTCTCCTTTAAATAAGATGGAGAGAGACCATAATCCTAACCACTTTTTGAATGAGTGGCTAAGATGAAAAGATCAAATGATCTAATCAATGGTTGAGATGAGCTCAACAATACAATACATGGATCACTAATAAAATAATACATCAATGGACCAAATCACCCTAGGAGAGGGGGTCCCACCAAAAGTGAATGATAAAACATAAGATCTAGCTCATGGTGGGTCCAAGCGGTAATTTCTAACACCCTTGGTCAGTCCTCATGGCACAATATCCAAAAATAAACAAGCTAGACACCAAATCGTGCCTCTGGGAAAGTCATGAGCCTTTGGAGGCTCCAAAAACTCATATAAAATGCCAAATGTGATGGGTGTGGGTCCCACTGAAAGCTGAAACTGCTGAAGAAGGTGTGGAAGACATCCCACTCATCATCACAAGTCATCCCATGCCAATCCCTTGCCTCAGTAGCCCAAATCGAATCCTTCAGTAGCCATTTTTACCATTTTTTAACTTCCTCGGGAAATGTGAACATGCCCAAACTACCTCCTGGATTGCCTGCACTGTCAAGGTGAGGACACCAGGCTCTCTGGGAGGGGGGGAATATGGTAATAACAAGTGGCTGGACCACCCCCTCCATGCACAGCGCCCTAGGTGAACTCATCAACTCTCTGCTCTGCTCTGACAGGGCCTCTGATAGGCCAAAACTACACTAGGATAGCCAACTGAGGCTAATAATCACTGTAACTGCCCGAAACTGAAAACAGACTATCTCATTGGACTCAGAAGGTCCAAATCCATCTAAGATGTGTACTCATACACCATATAGATCTCTGCATGGTCAAAAATAAATGCCCATCATATCCAGCAGACCAAATAATAATAATCTGTAAAAGTGCTGAAAAGCACAAATCATCATCATAAGCCTGAAACCACTTCATAAAACCACCATAGTGACCTTTACCAGACCATATATCATATCTCTGTATCATCTGAGGTCTGCCACCTCATGTCCTGTGGTTGACTTTTGGTCAAACTGGGTTTGACCAAGTCAACACTAACCCAAAATATAACTCAGGCTATCATCACAATGTTGCAAGGTGTCAAAAGTTAAGGCATGCTTTACAATCCATTCAAATAGCAATTATAACAAAAAGTAATCATTACTGGCGATCTAAATCCAAATAGATAAGGTCATTAATTATTATTATTACTCAGACCAGACTTTCAAGACCATACTCACTTCATAGTTGTGATCAATTTGCTAGTGAAGGGTGAAGGCTAAAATAAAAATGGCTAGGCCAAGGGATGACTTACTGACTTAACACTGTGACACTTTGGATATGGAAAGGGAATACACACCATAGCATATACTGGACAAGCAATAACACAGGGAATGGCAGTGTCTCACAAATGGGTAAGTTGTTCAAAGAGTGTTTATTCACCTTGGCAGATGCTCACAATCCATAATACAAATGAGGCCAGCAATCTTTTTGATATAGAGTTTAAGTTCCATTGCTTTTTGGGCCTATAGTTTCCATAGCCTTTGATCTATGTGTGTTTATAAACACATTGCATAGATTTACATTTTACATAAGGCTTCTTGCTGCAGGTGTGTTTTTAAGGCACTTGTTTACCTGAGCACTTCCAGGTGTTTTTTTAGACATCTTGTTTACCTGGGTATTTACATTTCACAATAGATATAACATTTGATATTTCTTTGCCAATTTCATTTGGCTTTTCACAATAGATATAACATTTCCTTTTTCATAATTTGTATTCATGGCAACACTATCTGTTTCAGGTTTAGCCAACAACATCTTTAGTGACTAGGGGGACTTCGTGCCAGTGCCAAACATCGGGACAACCGACCAGAATGATTTAGGCCTACAATCCAACTCACCAAAGGTAAGTTTGACACCAACTCAGAGCCGAGACACAATAAACAAGGAAGCTTATTCAATACAGAGGCTACAGCGGAGAAAGGTCCTCCATGCCATTAGTCAAGTAGTAAGTCAAGGTAAATAACAAACTGGGTAGGTAATGGATGGACGAAGACAATGAATAATGAGACCAACACTAGCAAGTCAAAGTATGGTGGGAATGATCACCTCTAATCTCCCTAAGGAGGGTAAAACCGATGAGTATAGGTCAAGAACTTCTAAGTCTGAGTAGGGATAATATGATATATATATAAATGTACAACCAGGTCCACATATCTATATGATCGCCAGATCATGATACTAAATGCTAAGACATGCTACAAGAATGAATATAAAAGCAATATAACCATAACACCAAAATATACATGCTGAGTCATATACCTGAGTGCTCATCATCTGAACCAACAATTTATCCTCTGAAACTGCTGCTGTAACTGTGGGCAATACTGACTACTCTGTATAAATGGCTAAATGGCTACATCAGTCATCTCTTTGAGTGTCCTGAAACTCAGTCATGGCATGGGGAATAAAATTGTTGTCCATAATCTAATAGTGATCCATAATAGATGCTCATCTTAGCATCTCAATGCAAGGGAACTGGCTGAATAGTGTACTGGAATCTGAAAAATAATGTATGGTAGCCCGGCTACTATATATGTGATAACAGACCCTTCACAGAGTTTAGCATTGTGCTTTAGAAAACAAGGTCGGCGGCCACTTTCAGTTCGACCTAGATAGTAAGAAAAGCAAAAACCTTAGCTTAAGAACTCGTCCTAACGTTTTAAGTAACTCAGCCCCCACCAACGGGGTAAGCTACACCCGAGTCTTACGGGTTGGCGAGTTACCTGGCCAGCTGGAGAACCTTTCTTCCTCCTCGTTGTCGTGGCGTCGGTTATGGGAGTTACCCCGAGCGCTTCCAACCTTCTCCTTCTCACATGCACGGGCAAATTAAACTGAGTTAATCTTAGTAAAAACTTACATTGACATAATCTTTACCACAATATGCATATTTTAAAATGTCACCTTACCTGTGGTTGGAGCGAAGACATATCAGTGCTTCACCTATACAAGGAAAACCAATGATGAAGTTAGACATTGCAGAAGGATTAACAACTGGTTAAAGTAATGAAGTTAAGAGCAGAGTTGATAAGTTTCTCTTACCTTCGCGTGCATGGGTGATCCACTGCGCACCTTCCTTTTCTGTTCGCTGGCTCAGTGTAGAGTCAAGCCCTCCCACCTTCGCCCCAGGTGTGAACCGTTTGGACAGAGCAAAAGTGCTCTGTACAGACCCCGTCATAGCAACAATGAAAAGTCTCAAAGACCACAGAGTCCTTACCAAATACTACAATTACCGGGACTGAAAGGTAGATGTCACCTCTGAAACCGGTGATCACGAAATTAATGCCAAGTCAGGTAGGGTTGATGGGTGCGAAAACTGCCACGATTTCAACAACAAGATCAACAGCGTAGATGTCTCACGATTGGCCATAAACCAGTGTTGTATAGAAATCAATGGTAGGCAGCAGCTTGTGAATTTATTAAGTCTGAAGATGGTACGCAGTACACCACTTAATGTGGCATCACACTCTTCAGGGCTCGGCTGCGAGTAGGGTACTTAATGATGGCGTCGGCCAACTGGGACCACCTTGACTCAAGCAATAAACACACACCGATGTTGGGAACCTTAAGCGTTGTCGAGTGTATCGTCCACCTACCATAGTGGCACCCAATTCCAGGGTTTAAAACGTAGGATTTATAAAGGTCAAGCCTGCGTGGCACTAACTCATCACCATCGCAGTTACACTCGTAACCTTGGTCAACTAATCGTTTTCATTGCCATGCGAATTATATCATTATGGTATGTTTGTTTACGTAGTTCATAGTTCACTTTTCATGGTGCATGAGACCCTCGGTTAATACGTTGGGGAATCGTTTTATACATAAGTGTTCTAACTACGCGGTGATATTGTTAAACCATTAAATATGTTGGGGTTGACAACCTAGGTAGCGCTCAGTTATAATGTATATATATAATGCCTATATAATCTAAGGTCCATATTTACTTGGTCAACATGTGTATATATATATGGCATGTAAAGCCAAGACTTATAATGCTTGGTCAAATGTGTATGTTTTGCATTCACATCTTAGGTTAATAGTAAATACTAATGCCATTTTGTATTGCATATAAAGTATAGGTGTATCATATTTGCATTGCTTAGTTGGAAAACTAGTGTTCACATAACATTTGAGTAGATTATGTTATAATTTATGTTTTATAAAATGGGCATATTACTTGTGCTTATAGTCCTTAGGTTTATAACCCCTTATTAATTGATGACTATTATATTGGTGGGATTGTAATATGCATTCCATGTGAATGTTAGTAATACATGGGGGTAGTGTAGAATAATCACATTTATAATCTAGGAACTTTATTAGCGTTGGGATTATATTTGTATACCAATTATATAATCGGTATTATGTTTGTATTGTTTTTTGTTGCAGATGGTAAACAAGTATGTGCTTAAGTTACACATTCGTGTGCATAGTAACATAGGGATAAACATAGGGCATGTTTATAGTTGAAATCCACAATTATATCAACATAATCCTCAACTCAAGAGTATTACTCATTTAATTATGAGTTAAGCGAACTTTGAGTACATTAGTTTGAACGCCCCTGCGATTTTCAAATCTTATAGGCACCATCACAATAATTTAAAATAGTATTAAGGCAGTGGTTATGGTCATTGGACCTTTACCAAAAAAAAAAAATTGGTGAAGAAGAGACATGACAGGCCCACCCTTAAAAAGTGGAAAAATGGTCCAAATGGGGCCCCCACAAGGTCAAAATCAAGATGAGATGGCACTAGGGGGATACTATACCATCGATCTATGGAGTTGAGAAGGAATAAGCAAGTAGATCTAAGAAAAACCTAATGCATCACCTAATGACCCAAGTGGGGCTCAACCCTCAAAATGAGGAATGGGGCCCACAAGGTGAAAATCAATAGGGTGAAGCACTAGGGGTATGTTTTAGGGGCTGATCTATCGGGCTGATCTATCCAATGAAGCAAAAATCTCACCTACCCATGTGTGGGATCTAGCAAAAGACCACTAACCCAAGGAGAGTAACTTGCCTCAAGGAGGACTAGTGCCTTAGATGAAGGGGCAAATGGAGTCGGATGTCCACCAAATTAAAGATCGGGATAGTTAAGATGATTTTTAAGGTGGGTTTTAATTATTAAGCCTAAGTGATTGCTAGATCTCCATAGATCAGAAAAATAAAAAATGCAAGGGTTTTGATTTTAGGATTTTAATGACTAATGGAGAAAAGATGGATGGAACTAGATACATACCTTGTAGAACATACCTCAAAAGCTTGTGGCCACTTTGCAAATTGATAACCTTCCCCTTGTGTGTATATTCAAGAGTGAAATCCAGGAGCCCAAGTGAAATCGTCCTCCTCCTAAGGTGACCAATTTGCCCTCCTCCTACAAGACAAGATCGAAGAGAAACAAGTCAAGCAAAAGAATGATGAAAATGATGAAAAGATGAAAGAGAAAGCATCAACTATGTCACTAAGATACAATAACGATACTCCCTGAGATGAAAGGCCAATCCAAGGCAAGATATGCGGTTTCCCCACAATAGCTCTCCTCCAAATCGTCCTCCTCTTCACCAAATCGGCCTCCCTAAAGGAAAACGTCTTGGAACCCCAAGATCCACAATGATACACAAGAAAAAGATTGTATATTCAACTTGCAAAAGAATCCATCAAGACAAGAGAAGTAGATAAACAAAATAGTATTTTTATTCCAAGTTTGTAGAGCTCCAAAGGTGCCTTTAAAATAGGGGGGTCTCCTCCTTAAATAGGATGAGGAAGACCAAAACCCTAAACCACTTTTGAAAACTAGTGGTTGAGATCAAAAGATACAAAAATATAATCAATGGCTAAGATGAGCCAATACAATATAAGACAAGGATCACGCACTAAAGTGATGACATCATGGTCAAAAGACACTGGGAGGGGTGACGTCATGGCTAAAGGAGGCTAATGCAAGTGTCTCTCACACAAGATGACTAGGACAAGTGACTAGAAGCACGTGGTGGGGCTAGGAAGTATTATTCCCCTTCACTAGCATCACCCCATGGCACAATAATATAACATAAGACTCAGTGACATGTCCAAGTACACAAATGATCAAATCCTGTCCCCCTCAATCCAAGAGAAAAATACATCAAAAGACATCCTGTTGACTGTGTGGACCCCACTGACTGCTGCAAACTAATTTGGAAGGAGTGGGATACACCAGGGATGACCTCAGAGCAGACCTCATGCCAAAACCTTGCCTCAATTGCCCAAATCGAATTCCTCAGTGACCTTTTTATTCCATTTTTTAATCCTCCTGAAAACCCCGATACTGCCCATAACTGACAACCAGGTGCCTGTGCTGTCAAACTGAGTGTGCCATTATGTTCGAAAGGGGGGTAATATGGTAAAAACAAGTGGCTGGACCACCCCCTTCCCCTATAGTGCCCTAGGCAACGACTAGCCTCCAAGGCTCTGGCTAGACAGGCCACATCAGCATGGCCAATCTGGTCAACAAGTGGAAAACTGCCAATAACATGCCCGAGAGTGCCTGAAACGGATAGCTAAGTGTCTCAATGGATCCAGAAGACCCAAATCCACTAGAGATGAGTACTCATACACCTCATGATAACCTGTAGGGTCATCTGTAGGGTCCACCATACCCGGACAGTGTAAAAATATGATGATCTGGAAATAATAATAAACATGATAAACTACATCAATCATCATCTGAAGCATGTGTCCATCATATGGAATCATCAAGGTATATAGAAGACCATATATCATCATCATGCATAAAGTGGTCCATCTCATCACAGATCCCAAGGTTGACCTTGGTCAAGCTATGTTTGACCGGTCAAACTGATCAAAATATGACCCTAGCTAAGAAGCCAAGCTGCTGCAAGTGCAAATAGTTAAGACATGCTCTCTAGATCATTTTCATAGCTAGACTCTAAAGTATTAAGCATTATTTCACTGGCAGTTAATAAATAGTAAATAGGTTAGTTAAATAATCCACTTCCAAAGCGAATCTCAAGAATATACTTGTTTGTAAACATGATCAAATTGCTAGCAAAGGGTGAAGGCTGAAGACATAAGGCTAGGCTAGAAGGGATGACTTGACTGACTTGACATAGTGATACTTCGGATGGAGGACATGGTGCTACACACTTAAGCATGTGTTGGACAAGAGATACACAAGGAATGGCGGTGTCTCACAAATGGGTAAATTGTTTAGAGAAGTGCTTATTCAACCTTGGCAAAAATTGTCTACTACTAGAACCGTCGTGAACTAGGTGCCCGGCTAACCGTAACTTGAGGTTCTAGGGGACACTTAGAATTAGCTGTCCCTTGCTCCATCTCACATCATCACCCGCAGGTTGAATGAGGGAAGTTTCACTATAAGGTCAACAGTCTTTAGATTTAGCATACATTTAGCCACTGCTTTTCAGGACCTTTCATTTCATGGACAGCAATCTTTCGATTTAGCATACATTTATCCATTGCTTTTTAGCCCTAATATGACCCCTCTGGGATTTCACATGCGCTGATAAGCACAACTAATCGCAGCTTACATCTGGGGTGCATTTACATTTCACATTTCAATTTCATAGCCCTTTTCATTGGGCTGCACAACATATACAATAATTTCCATATGTAGTACAATTTTGCTTCAGGTTTTAGCCAACACAACTCAAGTAACTAGGGGGACTTCCGCAATCTAAACCAAACATCGGGGCAACCGACTAGAATGATAAAGCCATAAAATCCAACTCACCAAAGGACAAATTTTGTTTCCAACTCAGAGCCGAGACACAATATAAACATGGATGCAAGTCCAACGCAGAGGCAGAAGCGGGGAGATCCTCAATATCACAATTCAAGGTGTAAGTCAAGGTGAAGACCAATATATGGGGAGATGACAAATGGATGGGTTGAGACAAGTGAAGGTGGTGCCTAAGCTAGCAGGCCAAGAAGATACTAAATGATCATGTTCACATTCATATGAAGGTAAAGACCAACAAGTATAAGACAAGAGTTTCCAAATGTCAGTAGTACAACCAATACATATAATCCATAACCAATTTCATTTCAATTTTAATACACTGCCAGATCATAATTACTTTATACCAAGTCAATGCTAATAAAAATGGCCTAAACAACAAGGTAATAACATCAATGCACATCACATATATACTGGGTCATCAATCAATACCTATAATCTGAACCAGTTGTAACCACAGAGAACACTGTATCTGAAATACTGAAGAACTGCACTGCAACTATATGGAATAAAAGGCCACATTGGTCATCAAATCTAAGGTCTCAAGGCTCAGCCTTGGCATAAGGTCTACTAACTGTCTGACACAAGGATGCTTTAATGTCTGAGTGATCACAAATAATGTTGCTCATCATAGTTGATCTCACTGAACAAGTGTAAAGGAAAAGCTCAAAAATGTGCAGATATCTGCTCTGACAACATGGTAGCCCAGCTACTATGTATGTGATAACATGGTAGTCGAGTGCTTGAGAACCTCAGAATCTCTAGTCCTCACCACTAACTGCATCAGTCTTCAATCCAGCACTCGACTTTCTTTGCTTTCAATTTTATTTGCACCTGTTCCTGTACTCATGGAAAGCAAAATACCATGTGAAGCAGGTATGGGATAAAAATATAAACCAAAATAAACTGCATAAATAAAATTCTACTCTAGAGCAAAAATAAAGTGCATAAAATGAAACTAATAACTCATGAAATTTTTAACATTTTCATATGTTATTAATGCGGATGCAGGAGATGAGAAAGGCTTAGGAAAGAGCATGACTCAACTCACTCACACAACTCAACAAGAAAAAGCACTCAGAAGAAAACTCAAAAAGGCTCATCAAAGGAAAAGCAAAAGACTTGCAATACTCAACACTCAGAAAAAGCAAAAGGCACACAAATCCTACTACTCAAGGGAGCTTATTCGAAGACATACCTACCCTACTCTAACCAGTCAGCACAAATGCTAGGTGAAATCATAAATCCAATGCAACCATTCATCAAACAGGTTAATGATTCTTCTTCGATTTTTGTTAATAAAACAAGCCAGGATTGGGTTAATGATTAAGGAATTTGATAGAAACATTATTATGGATCCTCAGCTGGACTCTGGAGAACATTATTATGGATAGAAACATAATGACAGAACACATTTTTTATCACTGTGGCACTGACCCCCCCAGGATGAACCGACCTCACCAAACACCCTCACTGTCAAGGAGCCAATACTACAAAAAGCAACCATCCTCTAGAACCTCCAGAACCTAGTCAGGAGCACTTCTATCAGGCCAGTTGATTTACCAGATGAAGATCAAAGGCAGGTTACATCCTTTTCCTCCCTCTGTTACAACCTTGGAAAGAAATGTTAATGTATTTGTAACTTCGGAAGATATTCACTTGTATATTTTATATTGTATTTGTATTTTATTATTGTACCTTCGACGGAGATGTTTATTCCTCCGATCGGGAGAGTCATTATTGTACTTGAGTCATGTAAAGTCAGTGAGGTTAACCCTCCGTTGTATGTCGAGGCATTAGACCCCAAAGTCGGGTCTTTCATGGGTTATTAGACTCTCCTAGAGAAGTCGGCCCTGTCAGTTACACTTAGGGGCCGACCTGTTTGGGGTTAAGGCTAAGTGAAAGGTAAAGTATAAATAGAGAGCGTGCTCCTCTCCATTTGCACATTCACTCACTCACTCATTGCGCATTAGTGAGAGAGAGAGAGAATTTCGCACAAGTGGAGGAGGAGGAAGCTGCTGAAGACCATCTCTTTGTTTTGGGGTTTTGTATTCTTTGCTCATTCTATCTCTAAGGAAGTTGCGAGGTTTTCTCCTTTATGGTTTCCCCAATGAAACTCTTTGTGTCTCTTGTCTATTGTGTTTGATTTGTTGTGCATGCTATTCTCTCAGATAAGATCCTAGATCATATTGAATTAAATGATGAAAATCTAACATGGTATCAGAGCTAACCTGAGAAGAAGACACTGTGCAGCTACGGAAGCTAGGGCTTCTTAATTTTTGGGTTTCTCTCCACAGATCATCAGCAAAAAGAGGCTAGGCTAACTCGCCTAAGGAAGGCGCATCTTTCTGTCAAAGCAGAATTGGATTTTGAGCATTTTCATTTTTTGGCCTGTCACTACTGCGGGAAATTAGGGCTTTTCACAGAAGTGGAATTTTGGAGTGCTTTCAGCACGGGATTGTTCTCCTCAAAATTTAGAGACCAAGATCAAACTTTTTGGTTGGGTGAAACTTCGGGAAAGTCAAACCCTAATTTGACTTTGGACCAGAAAAACCAGAAAGGACCAGAAACTGCAGGTCCTAAATTCGCAAGTCACTTTTGAGGGGTCGATTTTGGAATTTTCAAAATCCAAGTGCACCAACATACTCGCCTCATCCAGGAGAATCTTCTCGTGAAAGCAAAATTCAATTCCGAGAATTTCATTTTTCAGCCCGTCACTACTGCCGGAGGAAAACTAGGGCATCAGATACTTTGGGTTTATGTTCACAAATTTAGGGAAGTGAGTACGTTGGACAACTCTCCTTGAGGAGGCACATCTATCTGTCCAACCAGAAGTTCCAAATTCCAACTTTGGAAAACTAGGGTTTCTTTGACAAACCCTAGGCCAACCAGCTCCAGATCCAGCCCGAGTATCTCAGATTGGTAAGATCTAAATCTTTTGTATTTCCATTTGAGGTTCTCATTAAATATGTCTCACCACACCAAGCTTGAGGATAAGTTTGAAGGGGCTGATAACTTCTGAGCATGGAAGTATAGGATTACACTAACCCTTGAAGAGAATGAATTGGACACCTATATATGTAAATGAAGAGGTTCCAGTTCCAGAGGGAGATGAGGCTAAAGCCTTACACAAGAAGAACCTGGTTAAGGCTAAGAGAATCATTGCAGATTCTATCAAGGACCATCTCATACCACATGTGTCATCTCTAAAGACACCTAAAGAGATGTTTGATGCCTTGACCACCTTATTTTGAAGGGAGGAATATAAATAGGAAGATGACATTGAGGAACCAATGAAGCATGTCAAAATACAAATTGCAGAGACCATGTAGTCCTACTTTACAAGGGTTTCTCAAATAAAAGAACAACTTGAAGCTGTGGGAGAAGATATAGAGAATGGAGAAATAGTAATGACCACCTTGAATGGTCTTCCTAGGTCATGGGATTCCTTCATTCAAGGAATCTGTGCAAGAAGAAATTTGATCACCTTCAGTAGGTTGTGGGAGGAGTGCTCACAGGAAGAAGCTCGAATTGTAGCTCGAGAAGAAAAGATGGGTAATGAAGACTAGGCTCTCACAGCACACACCAAGAAGAACAACAACAAGAGGGAGCATCCTCATCACAAGAAGGGTAAACACCACCACCAAAATCGGAGGGAGAACCTTGAAGGATCCAGGAGAGATCTTTCTCACATTCGATGTTATACTTGTAATGAGAAGGGACACTATTCCAAAGATTGTCCCAGGAACAAAAGCAGCTCCCACAAGAAGAAGAACAACAAGAAAAGACACCATGCTCACACTGCAGAGGATGATGAACCTCCAAGGAAGAGAACCAGAGAAGACAATGAAGATTCTTCAAATGATGAAGAATATGTATTGTAATGAAGGTAACCAACTACAAGGTTTTATTTAGAAGGTTCCACCTCATAAGGTGAAGCTAGAGATGACTTTCAGTATTACATGAAAGGAGTAGAAGAAGCTACTGCAGAGTTGGATTCCGGAAAACAAATAAAGATCAATAATCTATGGAAGAACCTCTCATCCATTTTCAACATTGGTTAAGGTGCACACTATCAGAGACTCCAATAGTTCTTGCAAGGAAGCAAAGATCAAGAGGGAGCACACTCTAGTAGTTCCTGCAAGGAAGCAAAGATTGAGAGGGAGTCCACCCAACAACCAAACAAAGATAAGTATTTGAATTGTCATTTCTTGTATATATGATTACTTAAATGATGTTGTTCAGTCATGTACATACTTATGTTCCTAGATTTAGGATGTATATTATGCATGTTAGAAAAGTTGCATTAATGAACAAGATACTACTAATATGCAAGTAATGGGTAAGTGGCCTATGGTACTGTACAACACTCCATTGCTACTTAATTAGATTGAAACCTCTTTGCTGACATGTTGGGAGTAGTGCACACTCTTAACAATGTTCTGGTAGAGATGGAAGGCATCTAGAAAGTTACGGGATATGGATAAATGTTGTATTGAAGCATTGGCTAAGATAATTGCATGACTGTATGACCTATGTCTTTATGCGTAAGAATTTGTTCTGAAAACTATGAGATGTTTCTAATCATGCAATTGAACTTGACTGGTAGGAAATATCGTACACCATCACCTACAAGAGAGACTTGTTTCGAAGAACAAGCGACGAAGACTCAACATACATCAGAAAGCTACCTGTTGAAGACAACGAAGAATCAGAGGCACCCAGGATCCGAGATACAACAATGAATGAAGTAAATCCAGAAGATTATGGAGAACACGAGATGGAAGACCCACAGGAACCTATAGATCCACCACGTGAGAAGAATTCTCACAAGAGGAAACCAGCATGGGTACGAGAAGCAATTCAAGATGCAGAGAGATATGGTGCTCCAGAAGGAATGCATAGAGAAAGCAAGAGACCGAGACCATTCTCCAATTATGTAGCCCTTCTATGCGACATCATTGACAAGGAACCTGCCAACTATGAAGAAGCGACAGAAAGGAAGGAATGGAAGGATGCCATGATCGAGGAGTACCAGTCGATTACGAAGAATAATGTCTAGGATATGGTCCCGAGACCAGTAGGGAAGTCTGTTGTGACTTCCAAGTGGATCTACAAGATCAAGCATGCTACAGATGGCAGCATAGAGAAACACAAGGCGCGATTTGTGGCATGTGGCTTCTCCCAGAAGGAAGGGATAGACTACAAGGAGACATTTGCACCTATAGCCAGATACACTTCCATCAGATCAGTACTTGCTCTGGCTACAATGATGAAATGGAAAGTACACCAGATGGATGTCAAGACAACGTTCTTGAATGGTGTAGTAGAGGAGGAAGTGTATGTGGAGCAGCCACTCGGATTTGAGACACATTACAGGGAGACTCATGTGTGCAAATTAAAGAAAGCCTTGTATGGATTGAAACAGGCACCCAGGACGTGGTACGGCAAGATTGATAGCTTCCTAACTAGTTTGGGATTTACCAAGAGTAAAGCGGATTCCAACCATTACTACAAGGTTGAGGAAGGAAACCCAGTGATACTTCTACTTTATGTAGATGACCTGTTTGTGATAGGTGAGGATGGGTTGATTGCTGACACGAAGAGGAAGCTTGCTGCTGAGTTCGAGATGAAGGACTTGGGTATGATGCACTATTTTCTAGGCATGGAGGTGTGGCAAAGTGCGGATGGAATCTTCCTTGGATAAGGGAAGTATGCAGTAGAGATCCTGAAGAGGTTCGGGATGATGGACTGCAAGGCCATGACAACACCTATGGCATCGAACCTGAAGCTATTGAGTGATGCTTCATCAGAGTCGGTTGATGCCACGATGTATCGTCAGATGATTGGATCCTTGATGTACCTGACCAATACGAGACCAGATATTTGCTTTGCTGTGAACACATTGAGCCAGTTCCTGACGGATCCGAGACATGTTCACTTGATTGCTGCAAAGCATATTCTGAGGTACCTGAAGGGTACGGTGGATTATGGGCTCAAGTATGATGCGAATCAGAAGATTAACCTGGAGGGTTATGTTGATTCGGATTGGGCAGGCAGTTCCATTGATAGGAAGAGCACTTCGGGGTGCTACTTCAGTATGGTATCAGGTGTGATCTCTTGGTTTAGCAAGAAGCAGTCCTGCGTGGCACTGAGTACAGCCGAAGCAGAGTGTGTCGCAGCTTGTTCGGCTAGTTGTGAGGTAGTATGGCTAAGGAAGCTACTGTCTGATTTATTTGATCTCCAATTGGATGCTGCTTGTATACATTGCGACAACCAGAGTTGTGTGAAGTTGTCTGAGAACCCAGTGTTCCATGACAAGTCGAAGCACATCGAGATCAAGTATCACTATATCAGGGATATGGTGCAGAGAGGAGCAGTGAAGCTCCAGTATGTTGCGACAGACGAGCAGATAGGCGATGTGTTGACCAAGCCGCTGACCAGAGTGAAGTTCGAGTACTTCAGAGAGAAGCTTGGTGTACTTCAGATCGAGGTTCCTTCCAAGGGGAAGTGATGAGTCTGGAAGACGCAGATGCACATGGGCCATTCTTGCATAGTGGTAGGAAAGTCCTCCTATGTTGGTAGATGTAAGGGCCAAGCCATTCTCACATAGTGGTAGGAAAGTCCTCCTATGGTGTAGATGTAAGGGCTGAGCCATTCTCACATGGTGGTAGGAAAGTCCTCCCATGGTGCAGATGTAAGGGTTGGGGCCAGTCCGGCATGGTGGTAGGAAAGTCCTCCCATGGCCGTTGACATAAGTGTCGGAGCCTTTCCCGAATGGTGGTAGGAAATTCCTCCCATGTCGGTTGATGTAAGTGTTGTGTCTCACATGCTGGTAGGAAAGTCCTCGCATGTTTGTAGACTGGGTCTTGTATGGTGGTAGGAAAGTCCTCCCATACTGGAGACATTGTGATGTGCATCTGGGTTGTGCTCCGTGTGACGATGAGATGATCTGAAGATGATGAGGTGACAGTAGGGTACACAGGTTTTGCAGTAGCATATAATCAGTCCTAGGAGATCTTGCGGGTTTTGCAGAGGCATATAATAAGTCCTGAGATGTACCTACTTGATGGCTTGCTCGCAGAGATGATGAAGACCTACATGGAGGCTAGGCCTACATCCAGCATGAAAAAGGGTTGGCTCTGTAGAAATTCCTATGACAAGTAGATTGGAGATTGATGATCGAGATAGCAACAACAGTGACAATGATGATCCAGCTTTGATGATCATCCAGTGACGAAGACTTGTGCTGATGAACTATGTCAAGAGAATACCTTCCTAGTTAAGAGGGAGTGTTAATGTATTTGTAACTTCGGAAGATATTCACTTGTATATTTTATATTGTATTTGTATTTTATTATTGTACCTCCGACGGAGATGTTTATTCCTCCGAGCGGGAGAGTCATTATTGTACTTGAGTCATGTAAAGTCAGTGAGGTTAACCCTCCCTTGTATGTCGAGGCATTAGACCCCAGAGTCAGGTCTTTCATGGGTTATTAGAATCTACTAGAGAAGTCGGCCCAGTCAGTTACACTTGGGGGCCGACCTGTTTGGGGTTAAGGCTAAGTGAAAGGTAAAGTATAAATAGAGAGGGTGCTCCTCTCTATTTGCACAGTCACTCACTCACTCATTGCGTATTAGTGAGAGAGAGAGAGAAGTTCGCACAAGTGGAGGAGGAGGAAGCTGCTGAAGACCATCTCTTTGTTTTGGGGTTTTGTATTCTTTGCTCATTCTATCTCTGAGGAAGTTGCAGGGTTTTCTCCTTTATGGTTTCCCCGATGAAACTCTTTGTGTCTCTTGTCTATTGTGTTTGATTTGTTGTGCATGTTATTATCTTATAGATAAGATCCTGGATCATATTGAATTAAATGATGAAAATCTAACAAGAAACAATATTGATTTTTGTTAAGCAGTGTCGTGTTTTTTTAGTTTCTTTAGACTATATAAACTTACTAGGTAGAAGTGGATCGGTTCCTCCACTATGGCAAACTATTTTTAGTACCTATGTTGTTTATGATAAGAAGGCAGTTAAAATCTGTAGAGTTTATCCTGGGACAGCTTTGGACATAAGTGTGTACTATAGATGTATCTTGCAGTGGCCTGATCAAGTAGGCAAAGTAAGATCCTTTTTTAACACATGGGACCCAAGAACAAAATTAAAGGGCCCAAATGACCAGCATATCTCAGCTATTGTAAAATTAGTTATTTTGACTGTAAAACAAAGGCTTTTTATTTACTAACAAAAAGGGAAGTAGTTCACCCCAAGCTCTAAAGGATACAGCATTCTCCATCAAGTAGAGAAGCCAACAATCAACATAAAACTGTAACTTTTGGCTGAAGTACCATGGCTCCGAGATGACATGCTTTGATTTGCAAATTCAGGGGAGCATGACCATTCCACCAAACGATCCTCAGCTGGATGTGAAGGTAACACCGTAACACTACATACTACATAGTACTAACTAAAGGTAATTTTTTTCAGTTGAACAAGTTAGATCTGATTTTTGAGGTGGAAGTTGGGAACTGTGGTTCATCAACAGACAATAAGATTCTAGGAATCCATTCAAACAGCCCAAATATGGGTGAGATTACCAAAGTTGCCTCTGGAATTCTGGCAAAAATCAATTTTTGAAATCATTTGTAATACCTTTGGGAAATTTCTAAAAATCTGAAAAGCCACTTGGGGAACAAGGAACTTTACAAGAAATTACCTAAATAGTAAAAACCCTAGAAATGAGAGATTCCAAAGCCAACTAAATCAAAAGGTTGGAAAACAATTTAAAACAAAAGAGGCAAACAGAAAGGACAATAAGCTTTTAACTAAAAGGAAAAAGCACAAGACAGAAAAACCCATTTGAAATTCTATAAGCGGAATGAGAAAAGAATCTGTCAAAGGATAGCAAGCTAAGTGAACTGCCATGAACAGAAAAAGAATAGCAAAAGCTACATAAAAGAAATGTAAAATGAATCAATGCTGGAAGAGCAGCTTCGAGTGGCAATGCATAAGGAATCAATTGCTCCCTTAGAAGAGTCCATGGAAGCATAAGAAGAGCAGGGATTAGAAGAACAAGAGATACATATGGAAGGCCCTTCAGAAGGTGAAGACAAAGATCCCATGAATGGAATAAGTGAGGTGGAGGAGAGTTTTGAAGAGCCTCCAATCCTTTTGTTAATGGACATTATCACCATCATTGACAATGAAAATTGCATCAAGGAAAAGGGAAGGAGAACAAGAACCCAAGCTTTAAAGGAGCATGGGCAGAATCTTTTGAGCTTGGTACCTGTTGTCCGCCAAACTGCACACCAGCAGCAGAAATCTTTCGAAAGCTGTCTCCCCCACTGGAAAGTGGGGAGAGGTGTGGCCTTGGGGGCAAGCAATGAGCCAGGTACTGTCACCTGAATCTCAACTCCTCCGTTTAGGCTAACTCCTAACGCAGCCAAGGGGGGTAGTCCCTAAAAAGAGTTTCACTAAGGCTCTTGTTTTTAAAGTGTTTTTTGGTGAAATGATGCGGATGGGTGTTGTTTAGGAGTTTATTATGATGAGACCAATTAAAAGATGAGATAAGCACTAGATAACAAAGCAATCCACGTTGCTAAAATGAAATAACGAGATTAACAATATATTTCAAGACTTATGATCAAAATAAAGCATTCACAACATGAAGATTGACACAAGGACAAATGGTCCTGATTAAGATAAAAATTGTAAATACCAGTGCCTTATGGAGTCACAGAAAAGATGATTGTGATGCTGAATGTGTGGGTCTTGAAAAGATGTTGTTTGTGAGATCGTTATGAAAATTATCTTGGTAAATTGAATATTTTAATGGTCTTTGATTATTAAGGCTAAAACCAAGGATATCAAAAGAGTAGAACCTTAACCATGAACAAATACTGGCAACCTCTTAGATGATATGTCGGGAGCACCCAGATTGCAAAGAGGACAAGTGTACTTACGGCTTGACCGCCCTCGAGTCTGATAGTGGATTCCCAGCACCACCTGTTTCAGGAAGCAACCTCAGTGATTTGATGTTGGTTTTGGTTTTGGGTAAAGTTTTAATTATGTTATCACTTTTAAGTTTAGCAAGTCCTTCACCTTTCTGAGTACTAGCCCAACCTATGCAGGTTGGCAGAGCATACGGGTGTTGGACAATCGACCAAAGTAAATTAATTAAGGGGGAAAATGAGTTGAAGTATTTTAATTATTAAGAGCACTTGTTCAACCCTCCGACAGAGAGCGCTCTTGACTTAGTTTTAAGACCACAGTTCAAGAGACTTTCTACTCTAAAATGCCTAATGCAAGGGAAAATGCAAATCTATAATGCTCTCCGACAGAGAGTGCTCTTGACTTGGATTTGGCCAAGTTCAAGAGGCTTTGTTTATTTTATTGCAAGAAATAAAGCAGTTGTGAAACTTAAAAAAGAAAACTTAAAGTGACTGAAAGTAAAAGATAACAACTACAAGATATATAAGATGCTTGAAGATAACAGAAAGCAAAATTTAGTGTTCTACCAACAGTTTTACTCTAAGGTGGGATCAACCTCTGAACAAGGTCAACCACTAGAACCGCTAGCACTTGAGAACTTCCAGCTAGTTGAAAGCTCTGCCAAGGAAACTAACGGGGAGAGAGGAGTAACCACAAAATTATGTGGTCCTACCCTTGAGATGAAATCTCAAAGATACTACCTCAAGTCAAAACTTGGAAGAGAGTATGAAAAATAGAGATTACTCTAAAACGGAAAATGAGAGATCTAATCTAACCAATCACAACACTCTTCCCCAAATGGGGAAGAAAGCCAAAAAAGTGGAGGCCTCCTCCACTTGAAAATTTTATTAACCTTGTACAATTGCCTTGGGTTTTAAAACCTTGAAGGACTTTGGAATGAAAATAAAACTTGAAAAATTTAATTTAGCTCTTGATAGCTATTACAAAGGATAGTGAGTGACAGATTTGTATATTGGATCCTCCTTGTATTTGGTTTGAGTTCTTGCTACTTTAGCTTGTATCTCTTTACTTCAAATTTTTCGAATCTTTTGCACTTCCAAAGTACCTACAAGAAAGCCAAAACTCAATGCACTCTTTACTGTTAGAAAAATAAAACTAACTTTGAATCTAAGTCTATATTTGCAAAATGAGATCTAAAACATGGAAATACATAATAAAAAAATGGCTCAAAAAAAGTTAAGATGGGAAAACGGACCAGCGAACAAAAGTGGCTTAAAAGTGCTAGAAATGAGATCTAAGACTTAAAATATTTTAAGGAATTTTTATGAAAAATATTCTATCTTTCAAAATGGAAACTATAGTTAAGCAATGCAAGCTATACTAGTGTAAAAAGGTGATCTATAATGCTTCTAAAGCTACCTTTCCAATGCATGAAATTTGTATGAGATGCAAAAAACTTTGAGATCTAAATCTAACAAGATACTTTTGCAAAACTAAGAAAGAAATTACAACTAACTCTAACAATTCGTTTTTTGAGTTTTTGTGTGTTTTAGGGCTATTTTGAAATGAGGACGAGAGGAGAAAATGCAAAAAAAACGAAAGCAAGGATGGATGAGAGGATAAAGGCTAAAACGAAAGGGTGGAGATGGTAAATCTAGGGCAAAACGAAAGGGCAAGTGAGAGAAAGGGCAAGATGAATGGATGAATGAGGCTAATCTAATGGGGATGGGCTTGAAGAGGTAAGCTAGGTAACCAAGAAAGCTTTGAGAAGTTTGTTGATGGAGGAAAAGGCTAGGGCTCTTTAGAAATGTTTCTTTCCTTTGAACAATGAATCTTTTGGAAACCTGCAAGACAAAAACCTTGATTAGGAGCTAATAACCATTTGAATACAAAAAGCAACTTGATCTCCAAGTCATTTTCCGCCCTAATGAATCCTGCAAAACCCTTAAGGCTTAAACCAAACAAGTTTAAACCGAATAATATACTTCTATGATTTATAGAACATACATTAAATATTGCAAAAACTTGATATGAGAGATAGGGTGAGAAGAATATCACCAAGAAATGTGAAAGCAATCCCCAAAGCACTTGTGTAGACCTCCAAAGTCAATGTATTATTCAAAAGCTAAACAAATATTACAATTGTATTTTGGCATAGTGTTCATGCTCAAAATCTCCATGAAGAAAAGAGCCCAAATGGCTTCTTTAAATAACAAAAAACTAGCCTAAAACCCTAATTCGAATTTGGCACAAGGAGAGCCAAAAACTCCATCAAAAACCAATCAAATCCATGTCAACACCAACCAAATCGAGCTTGGAGTCTTAACTCATCTTTAAACTTGAGTTTGGAGCCCATAATTTGAGGAAAGAGCCCCACATGTATTGATTTCAAAATCCAACAACCCATTAATTAATTGTCAAATCACAAAAACGAATTTGCATGAAGGTGGGCGAATTTCTCAACTGTAGATCACTCCTAGTGCTCCGAAACTGATTTGAATCAGGTGGGTGAAGATTCCAATCATCATAAATGCTTTTTGCCATGTCATTTTGACTTTTACTTTATTCAATTTGGCCTTTTTTGGAGAGATTTAAATTATCTCCAATTTATTTTTTTTGAAAAATTTAATTAATATTTCTCATTTTTTTTATTTTTTGAGAAAATATTAATTATGAGGCCAAATAATTGTCTGAAACTTAGGGTTAGCTGGTCCATAGGTCATGTGTGATTTTTGGCTTATGAAACGAGCCATCAATCACTAAATTCGGACCCCGGACGACTAACATATTACAAATTAATATTTCTCTATTTAAACTATAAAGAAATTTATTAAATTTAAAAAATAATTAAAAATCCAAATTTCAACGGACCCGGTAAAAAATTTTCTGAGGGTCCTAGAGACTTGGGACATGACCAGAACCTATTCTAATAGTGTCTAGTAGGCTTATATACATTAGTTGGACTCTAATAACCCCCCATGGCTAAAATTTTCAAAATCAGGCATTCCAGCTTTGGAGGAAGCGGGAGAAAACCTCATCGATTATAGCTCGGCTATAGGTAAAGTATAATTGACAAGGGAAAAAACTCCCTAGAATACCTTAGTTGCTTAATCAAGTCATGGGGAACCGGGACACTCAGATCCTACTAGCACACTTTATTACAAACCCCATGCGGCCATGGTCATGTCAACTGAAAAACAAAACTGGCTAGTCACAAATGCTGGATCATCTGATACACTGGAGTACAAACATTCATCATGTTTGTCAAATGGCGGCTCCTCAGATAATCCAACTGTGGTACAAAATAGGTGATAACAGTACCCAATATTATTTAAAACAGAGAGTCAAGACTTCATCCAAGGAAAAAACTATAAAAATTAGGCAGATAAGATTTGTGTAACGGTATACCTATTATTTTTTATATAGTGAAAGTTTTAACTTTCAATTTAAATAAACAAAATAAGTGGATGTCAAAACTAGGTGCTAGATATTTAGTATTTCATTGCAAATGAGAGATTTCAATGTAGTGTTATTGATCAAATCAGTTTCCAAAGTCGTTGGTTGTTTTGATTTAAGCTGTGATCTTGCAATATGATTCCAGATTCAAGTGGTATATGAAGACGAAAAAGCATTAGTAATCACAATAAAGACAAATATCTACAAAAAAGTTCCACAATGTGTCCACTTTCAAAGACACGCTGTACACAAAGAGGATAGATTCCACAAAGGCATAAGTTTGCATACGCATAAAAATGAACATAAATACTATGAAGTATGAAGTAAGAAGACAACGGTCTAGATTGTTCTCAGAAAGAAGCCAAGTATTGTACAGGGTTGACAATTTGCAGAGACAATCTTTTGTCTTCTATATTGTTCAGTTTGTACTTTATGATCTATAAAGGAGTTAAGAGTTGCCTATTTCTATTATAAACAAAAAGATTGTTATCAATTATAAAATATGAAGCTTTCACACATCTGAAAAAGGCATCAGTCTGCAACCTTCTTTGGAATTAGAAACAGAGATGGGAGAAAATGGGTGGATAGAATAATAAGAAGTTCCAAATGACCCAGCTAAACAAACCATGGCAAGAATAGCAGGTAGAAGCTCCAGATGACCTGGGGAAACAAAGCATGGAAAGAGTACCAAGTCAGATAATCTAGTTATAATCCCTAGTAGAACAATGGTAATCACTTACAGTGATGTAACATTGTTATATAATTATTTAACACTTAAGAAAACAGATACATGTGGAGAGATCCAGGATAATATCAGACAAAAGCAACAAATTGCATGTGGAATGGGGATTAATTAAGTACAATGATGAAGCAACGATGGCACAGTGAGATCGGTAAAAATGTAAGAGATGAAAAGCAATAAAAATCCATATGGTAGAGTCGGATCAGGAATAAAAGAAAAGGATGAATGCTTCTTTTGCTAACAAGAAATGCACACTCCAATCCAGCTGTTGTGTCCCTGAAAATGATGAGAAGGCTAGAGAAACATAACAAAACCCGATTGGTCTGAAGAATGAGATAAATTGGCCTTGTATATAGCTACTCATGACCTGTTTATTTATGAGTATCCTGGCCAGTCAAAAGGCTCATTACAATCATTTCAGCAATATCGTTATAAGCTTGTTACAATGATCTTAATCTTATATGTGAGTTTAAATTGCTGCCACAAAGTTCACAATGGAATGTCATCTTATATAAAACCTCAAATTCAGATTTAAACTTATGATGCATGAAAATTCTAAATCCTGCAGAACTATGAGTTAGTTTAGAATTGGCAAATATTCCAGATGCTTGAAGCCTTGATGCACACAGACAGTACAGATGATCTGGATCAGTAGGTTATGGCCTTTCATATGTATCAATACAGTGTTTGTATTTGAATACAGCACAGCTTTCAAATAGTTTCCTAAAGTTTTGGAGTTATTTGTGCAGTTTGTAACATATCTGACACATGAAAAGGATCACAACTTACAAGATCCCAAGTCTCCCAGTGTTAGTAGCGAGAAACAGATGTCCATGGAATAAGTCATAGCGGTTCAAGGATACATTAAATCCAGCTGAGGGTGCAAGGGAAGAAATAGTCTCAAATAGAAAGGCCATGTACAGGTTTAATTCCTGCATCCAGAGAGCCAAGCTAAACAGTTTAGAGTTTAGAACCAATACAACCAAGGGAACACAATCGCAAAATCCTAGATTGACCCCATCTTTGGTAGAAGTCACTAAAGATGATAAGAAAATGGTATCGCTTTCCTACCTCATTTACAAAGCGTCGCCCAAAAGTGTTTCTGGTCAGTTGACACTTATGCTCTATACATTGTTCAACATCCGGCACCTGTTATCAGTAACAGCAAGTCTTTCATTGTTTAATTCCCACTGAAGCATCATAATCATATCTGACCAGTAATGCAAACTGAGATATCTAATACATTATGGAGAACGCATGAACATTTGCCAAATACAAGGGAAAGAAAGGGCAGGGACAATGTCATGATGTTTGAGGAGTAAAAATTTGATCTTTCCTGAGCTAAATTTGTTTCCTACTCAAATATGCTTTAATAATGAAAACAGAGATTCATGGCCTCATAAAGGTAGTGAAATTTCTTAAGTGCTTTGAGATTAAGAATAGCAAACTTTAATCACACGGAACTTTTGCATTTTATTTGAATCAATGAATTTGACTTCAACTCATTTGTTAAGGAATATTGCTGAATCTTTTTAAAAAGGCTGGAAAAAAAGCTAAGTTACATCAAATTCCAGACGAAATCTAATGGCATGGTACCTCTCTCACATACACCAGAGATGATTTTCAAAGTAACTTTGGTTGAGGCTACCCCTGTGCTAGATGGGTACACTATGTCAAGTCCTTAAATTTAAAAAATTCCGTATCAAAACTGTGTAACAAGGTGTTTTCGTTGTGTCAATGCAACAGTTTAAGACAAATAAACTAAAATGTTATTAGTATGATGAATATAAAGATCTTTTCCTTTTCAAATAATCCCTTGGCATTCAAACTTCAAAGTAGTAGGCAACTCCTACATGCTAAACAATTTGTTATAATCATCTGTTCAATTTGTTGATCGTTGAAAACTTTAACTCATTGGTCTCCTATATTACAATTTACAGCTAGATTCCCATATGTGGAAGAGTTCATTAGTACAGGATCCTTTACTAATGATTCTCTACTTGCGACACATTTCCATCATGTAACTGCACTCCATGTGATCTTTCCTGTTACCCCTCATTTGTCATGATTGTCCACATGTGATTTTCATCACACATTCAGCGGGGGTCACTGGTTGATGGGTGAATGGATGGCCTAGTGTTGATAACTGATTTTTTGATGATGCCCTACTTGATTAGTTGGTGGTTCTTCATGTTGTATTAGCTGTGGGATGTGCTTTCTGCATGATGTCTTCATATTGATGTGCTCTCATATGGACAATTATTGATGAGGTTATATGATGATTTGCATGATGTGATGGCACTTGGAGGCTCTTCTATGACAGTGCTCTAGTCTAAGTGGCATGGTTTACACTTGAGGATGTATTATTGGTGATTTTCCATACAGCGCCCCCCATTCCAGCACATGTATGAGGGTATAGCACACATTCCATATGGAGTGCTGTAGCTTTTGGGGTGCCTTTACACTTATGGATGAAATGGATGGGTATCCCTTGGAGCACCTTTGTTCCTAAACACATGGTTGACATCATCACATGATCGGTTACCAGTTTTATTGGAGCACCCTTGGTTCTTAGCATGTGGATGGCATCTTGGCACTATTGTCTATCATTATTGTGGAATGCTCCATTTGTTTCTTTATCTTGGCACGCATGGAGGCATGCTATTGGATAATAGAAGGGGCAGCCCCCTTCCTCATATCTTGCATTTTCAACCAATTTCAACAAGATTGTTGCTAATCTCTTCTACATGTTCTGCAGGTGATTGGTTCCAAAAGAGAAACTTCCATTTGGAGATGTTGTCAAAGGGTTTAAGTATGTTATACCCATTTTAAGAAACCCTCTTAAAAACTGAATATATACACTGTTCTGCACATAGTCTAGCATGTTTTATGATTGAATTCAGCAGAAATGAAATTAGATGTTTTATGAGAAAACTTGCATTTTATAAGCCCTAGATGGCCCATTCTAGGGTTGCAACTAGGTGACACAATACAAAATTGGAACTCAGGTTGAATGCAGTGTTTATGTGTCATATGGGCTAAATAGCTCATGTTGTTTCTTGTGTCTCTCCTCCAAATGTGAGTGTAAGGCCTTGTGTATTAAACGTCCAAACACTCCTTATGATACTTTATTCATTGAAGTATCCATGCGAATTGCATGGACATATGCATACGCATGTTTTACAGTGGTATTTTCATACATGTTTTAAGCATGGTTCTCCCTCACTTTAGTACTAACATTGCTTAGATGCACATGGCTTTGTGGGTCTCCTTCCTTGTGATTCTAGTCGTTGCAATGCCCTCTTATTTGCAGGCCTTGTAAATTTTCCTAGCCTAGATGACTGCTGTCCTTATGTTCTCATTTAATTGCAGAATTTCATTAATGCAGAAATGTAAATTCTGAACATAGCATCAATCACACAATAGCTGGAAACAGTAATAGCAGAAAGCGTAAATCAAATACACACATACACAGGAAATTTCTCCTTCGAATCAGGTTACCATTCCAATAATCAAAACTTACAAGACGAACTCCACGGACTGCTTAAAACCAGCAGATGTATCATTGATAAATCCACCCCAAACTCATGTGTATGGCCCTGCTGAAGAGAGTACAACCTGCAGAAAGTGAGACATCAGTTGTATGGCCCTATTGTATGACTGTTGCATGGCATCTGGTTTGCTCCTCTGTGATCTACAGCAGCTGGTCTGCTCCTCTGTCATATACTCTGCTTTCTCTCCTCCAATCACTGTCCCTGTCAGACAATCACTGTGTCCGAATCTTTCTATCTTGTATGTATTTATTCTTTGTCCAAAACCTAATCTATCAAAACCCTAATTTCATCTTGAGATTTACGGTTGAGATTAAATCCCTAGTCTAAATCATTGATGTATTAATACACTTTATTAGACTCAACTACAAAACATAAGACTTTTCACTTTCTCTTAAAGTGCATTACAAAATAGAATTATTACCCACTTCTCCTAAGTGGTTACTTTTGAAATGTCTCGAACCACTTCCTACACGTTTACACTAAATCTGTGCAAGAAGTGACTATCTGAGTTACATTTCTCAACACTCCCTCTTAGCAAGGAAGGAATTTTGCACCAATCCAAGTTTGTCTCTGAATGTTTCAAACTTCCCTTTTGCTAAGGGCTTGGTCAGATTATCAACAACCTATTAATATGTGCACATACTAGAGCCTTAGTACTCCCTTATGAATCCTGTCTCATATGAAGTGATATATGATCTCTGTGTTTGGACCTATCATGAAACACTGGATTCTCAGAGAGTTTGATACAACTCCAATTATCACAGTAAATCACCATGGGTCCAACTTCTAATCAAAAAACCCTGCAAGCAACTTGCGAAGCCAAATGCCCTCACAACTAGCAATAGTAGCTGCCATGTATTCCGCTTCTGATGAACTGAATGCCACAGAATTCTACTTCCTGCTGAACTAGGATATCATCATTGATCCCAAGCTAAATCAACATCCTGTGGTGCTCTTCATGTCTATTGCACTACCTGCCCATCCCCCTACAACTTCACTTCACCATCTCCAAGATATCTCGTACCTTACTCCACTATGTGAGCATATTTTTGTTGCTACCCAATGCTCCTACCTTAGCTCCACCATGAACTGGTTCAAGGTGTTCACTACAAAACGTAAATCCATTTTAGTGTTTACCAGATACATCAAGGAACCTATCAACTACCTGTACAACGTAAGGTCCACCATCTCTAAATCTGATGTTGTTACCTTCTTCAGAGTGATCATGGGAGTGGCCATAGGTTAGCAATACTCCATTCGAACCCTCTTCAAAATCTCAACTGCATACTTACCCTGCCTATAGAACATCTTCCCTGGTCTCCACCAAACCTTCAAACCCAAGAAGTAAGGCATCATGTCAATGTCCTTCATCTCGGACTTGACTGCTATATCTGCATTGCACCCTGAAATGAGCTTCTCTGCTTAGATGAGGACCCCTACCAAGATCTTTATGCCTACATGTTTCAGTATTTAGCTTCGAGGGATGCCATTCCCTGGGGGATTTCAATGCTCGCACTAAATCCCATCAGATTCTTCTTCATGATAGATATAAAGGCACTCTTTGCCTCCACGAGATTGAACCCGATTCAGTTGATCTCCGCAAAACTTCAAATGATGCATTAGGACCCCTCACAGGTTACGACAAGCATCTCCTACTCCTTGGCAAGTCTCATGAGTTACCGATCTTGAATGGCCTCTCTCGATATTAGGATTCTAGCAGGTTCACTTACTTTCCTCATAGCAAAGGGTCTAATGTGGTTGATTATGTCCTAGCCAACCAAAACCTGCTCCCTTTCATCCACCAATTTTCTATCACCCCCACTCCTCTTGTTGACCATGCCCCCTTATCCTTCTTCCTTAGTGTTGAATTCCCACCCAGTATCATTTTTTCATTTATTGATGGGGATCCAGATGCATTCTCCTCCTGTCTTCGTTAGTTACTTCGTCCCCTTTCCAGCTTCTTGTCTCTTGATTCAGTCTCCTCCAAAAATAACCACTTATCTTCAACTATTTGGGAAGCAGCCCTCAATTCCTTCCCCTATGTCACTAGTCAACCCTCCCGCCCCTAGAGTTATGGTTCCTTCCCTATGAACTGGTGGTACGATGATGAGTGCAAGGTACATCACAAACAACTTCGTCACGCCCTTCTCCATATTCCCACTTCCCACCCTCTCCTATGGAATTCTTATCATTCTTTGCTTCACCTCAAGAAACACCTCATCATCTCCCAGAGGAGATGTGAATTGCACACAGCCCTCTGCTATTCCCCCAAAGCATTTTGGTGTACTACTTTTCCCCCACTCTAGCCTCCCTACTGACCTTAACCCCCATTCCATGTTCACCCATATGACTGCACTCTATGATGTTCCAGGGCAAACCCTTGTCTTAGTCTTCACCCCCCCAAGTACCATACTACCTATTTTACTACATTAATATCCAATAGGCCATTTGGGAGATAAATACCAGTCAAGCGATAGATGAGGAGGGGTTTCAAGCCGATATTTTTAAACGCGGTAGACCAGCTCTTCTGAATTACATCACGAATTTGTTTAACCGTGTGGTTTTCTTTGGGTTACCTCCATCCTAGTCCCACCACACAATTCACCCAATTCACAAATTGGGGGCTAGTGCTGACCCAAATAATTACAAAACAATCATGGTTGGCCACACTTTCTCCAAGCTCTACGCTATCACCCTTCATTTACAGTTATCAGGAGAGCTCGACAGGAGACATCTTCGAGCTAGAGGTTAGGCAAGCTTCAGGTTGGAGCACCACACAACTGATAAATATTTACACTCAGGACCATTATCAAGGAAGCAAAGCATCACTCCTCGGAAGTTTTATGTTGCTTCGTTGACTTTCAAAACCCGTTTTACTCTGTTCTGGGGGGGCCTAAATTCAGAGACTCAAAGACATTAGTATTTCAAAGATCTTTATCATAGTGATTATGCGTCTCTATTAGTTGGTTTTGGGTAGACTTTGCACAACTCATGGGGTGTTAGATTTCATTCAAAGCACAATAGGGGTGAAGGTAGTCAAGGTATGGGTGCCTCCTCCACCAGATCCTAATATCCATCCTTCTTTTTGTTGATGATGTGGTTCTCCTATCCTCCACTCCAAAGGGTTTACAAAGATAGCTTGATTCCCTATCTAGTTTTTATGATCTTCGTCAATTAACCATCTATCTTGGCAAAACCAATATTATGATCTTCAACGGGCTGAAGAATATCCTTTCTGAGTTTCATTTCTTCTTTTGAGGGATGGAAATTGAAATTACCATTGCTTATACCTACTTGGGAGTTCAATTCTCAGCACCTAGATTTAGCCTGAGGAAAGCTCTCTAACCTCGAATCAACAAGGGTTATGGCTCCCTTGCTCTCTTTGAGTGTCAGTGTTTTCAGAAGCATTTCCAGGATATCCCGTCCAAAATGGACCTCATGGACAACATTATCAAACCCACGGTCCTTTATGTCTCAGATATTTGGGGACCGAGCTTACTAAAGTATGATTGGGTTGCGATAGAGAGGGTCAAGTCCTCATGTTGCACTGCACCATCAAATGCAAGAGCGCAATCTCATTGGCAATTATGTAGGCATAGTTTGTGGCCCACCCCTTCAAGATTGAAATCAACCTAGTTTCCCTTTCGAGTTCGTCACTTCGTTTACACATTCCCCGAAAGAGAGCACTAACCTTATCTTGCTTATTATTCTTTGAAGCCCATTGCCACTCGCAGCTTCCCTTGACGAGCTCATTGTTGGCTTGCGGAGGTATCCCGACTTCTTCATTATGTCGGCATCTCGATGGATCGTCTCCCCTCGTTCACTTATTCTCTTGATGCCCCAGTGATCCGTAAACTGTCGTGGCTATTCCACTTGAATAGTTCATCACAACGGATTTTACAACTTAGTCATTTTTATTAGCTTATTTCCACTAAATGCTAAATAAAATAGGAACTGTAAGAAGAATAACTAGACCAAAGAAATACACAATCCACACAAATAGCACAACATATACCCTAGGAAATCCCACTATGGGGAAAAACCCAACCAACAATGAGGACTATGCCATGCTCTTTTATATAAAATGCAAATACAAAGGAAATGATACTCTTTATGGAGTTACCTATGACTCTATGGCCAAAATGGCTACTATAGGATCTCCTATCTCCTCTGTTCTGTTCTAATATCCACTCCTATGTTATTGCTCAACTATGGAACAATTCAATAACATTATAAGAATGGAACGGTCCCGGTATTTAACATAGCCTGATAGCCATCTAGGGTTATTTCTAGGGTTTTTGCATGCCACAACTCTCGATTAGGGTTTGGGTTTTGGACCTTCTAGAATGTTCTTGAAAGTCCACATGTGTGAGAAACAAGAGCTGCGTGGAATCCACTTGACACCATGGTGGTCAACTAGATAGGGCAACTTGCAAGAGGCATAACTTCCTCATATGGACTTCATTTGAGGAGATTCTTTGACCGTTGGAAAGGTCTCGGCGTGTATAATCACATCAAGGGGCTTGGCACAAGTGATGAACTTTTGACCACCAAAAAAGCATTTTTTAGACACTCAAACAAGCCCCGAAAGGTTCTGACCCCAAATCTACATAGTGAGACCTGCCCCTAAAATGGGCCCTACAAACCAATTACTCCAATCTCTCCACCTAGTAAGCACCAAAATAGATGACAAATTATATATTGATCCATTTCAGATCACACCTCCCCATTTCGAGAGGCTTTTGGTCCCCAAAAGATTTTACTAAATGAGGTGAGAAAATTTTTCCTCTACCTTTTCCTTGGAGTATCATTTAGCCTTGCTTGGAAGTTGTCATCTCAACCCCACCTACTAAAGTTCATATTGTCCTCACCTAGTTGCTCTGGACTTCTTCTGCAAAACTATGTCCTCTGCTAACTATACCTGAGCTTCTAGTGCTAAGACCTCTATAGAAGGTAAGACCTGTTAGGTTCCTGGTCCAACATGGAAGGTTCATAGAGTTTTAGATTTTCTACATTACTACTGAGTAAATGTGCATATAAGGGAGTAGACTGGGTCTGTAGGCACTATCTCCTACCTTCTCCAACACTTCAAAAGGACCATACTGCAATGCCTTGATCTTCTTACCAGAACCTTTGTAGTATTTCCTTATTCAAGTTCAACCAAACTCTGTCTCCCACCTTGAATGTTTTCTCAACCCCGTGCTGGTCATGTCTTGCCTTGTACTTTTCCTATGACTTCTTCAATGTCTCCTTTACTTGTAAATGGATTTGCCTAATCTTATCAAAGAATTTTTCAAACCCTAATGCTTCATCGATGGTGTCTTCCCTCACTCCCCCTTGTTGACCATGAACAACATCTAGAGGTGAAGGTTGCAAATACCGAAAACAAGTTTAAAAAGGGGACTTTCCAATGGAAGTGTAGACTACTTTGTTATAAGAGTGCCAAATGTAGATCACAATTTCATCCTACGCCTTCAGATGCTTTTGATTATAACCCCTCAAAAGCTGCACCAAAGTCCTGTTGACTACTTCTATCTTCCCATCTGTCTGTGGATGGATTGTTGTAGATCTCTTCAACTTAGTGTCCATCTTTTCCCAAAGAGTAGTCCAAAATGGACTGAAAATTTTGATATCTCAATCTGAGATAATGCTCCTTGGAACCCCAAAGTGCACCCAAACTTGCTCAAACAACATGTTTGCTACTTCTTGTCCTTTGATGGTCTTTTTACAAGGCATAAGAATGCACATCTTGTTGAATCTATCAACTACCACAAATAAATAGCCATGTCCCTTTCTAGTGTTTGTAGACCACCCACAAAATCCATGGAGATGCTCTCCCATGGTCTCGTAGGAACAGGTAAGGTATGGTATAGAGTCTAGACCTTGCTTCCTATTACTGGGCTTGCTTGTACAGCAAAGTATGCATCCTCTAATATACCGAGCTACATCTTCTTGCATTCTAGGCCAATAATCATACCTTTGTACATTGGATACTATCTTCCCAACTGCAAAATGCCCTGCAACTTTGGAGGTGCGAGCCTCTCTCATGAGTTGCAATCTCTCATTTTTCAGAACACAGAGTTTGTCCAACTTGTAGAGTCACACATCCTGGAGATGATGGTCAACCTTGTCATCACCTTCTACATGGAATTGGCCTTATAGCTGCTGAAATAACTCCTTGAAGTCCTCATCTTTTGTGTATTCCTCCTTGTATGCATCATGGGTGAAAGGCTCCATATGCATAAGAGTACCCAAAGTAGTGATCTTGGTTGTAGGTGGCCTTGAGAGCATGTCTTCCAGCTTGTTTGTACTACCCTTCTTATATTTGATGATTAGATGGAATTGTTGTAAAAATCTCATCCACTTGTTTCATGTTTGTTGTAGCTTACTCTAGGCCTGCAAATACTACAACAACTGGTGATCAATGTGACTGATGGTCTCCTTGCCCATCAGATAGTGCTTCCAGTTCTTAACAACTTGAACCAAGGCATAGAGTTCCTTCTATGTAGGGTAGTTCAGGACGTTGCCATGGAACATTTCAGAATGATAGCATATTAGTCTCCCTCCTTATATCAAAACCGCTCCCATAGCATACCACTTGCATCCGTCTTCAATTCGAAAGGCTTCGGCAAATTAGGCAATGAGAGAACTAGTGCTCGACTGATCTTTCGCTTGAGCTCTTCAATGGCTTTTTGCTAATTCTTTCCCCACTAGAACCCCTTGTTGTTGGCTATTATGGAATGGAGAGGTGCAGCCACAACTGAAAAGGAAGCTATAAACTTTCGAAGGTATTGTGCTACCCCAAAAAGATCCTAACTTTAGTGACAGTTGTAGGAGTAGGCCACTTAGTGATGGCCTCCAACTTTACAGGATCAATCTTAAGTTCTCCACCAATCACATACCCTAAATACACCAAAGATTGTTGAGCTAATTCACATTTCTTAATGTTTGCCAACAATTGATGTTTTTTCAAGGTCTCCAACACCTGCTTGAGATGTGAGATATGCTCTTCCCAGGTAACACCATAAACCAATATATCATCTAAATACACAATCACAAATGAATCTATAAAATGACACAATACATCATTCATCACACGCATAAATGTAGCTAGTGCATTACACAAACCAAAAGGCATTACTAACCATTCATATAAACCTTGCCTAGTCTTGAAGGCGATCTTCCAAGTGTCCTCTTCTTTCATTCGTACCTAGTGATATAACGATTTGAGATCCAACTTAGTGAAGTACTTGGCATGCTGTAACTGATCTAGCAAATCATTGATCCTGGGCAGAGAGTATCGATTCTTGAGGTTGTCTTATTCAGAGCTTTGTAGTCAATACGCATCCTCCAAGTCCCATCCTTCTTGGGTACTATGATAATAGGTGACTCACAAGGTGAGGTGCTTAGTTGGATTACTCCCTGCTCCAACAGTTGCTACAACTGCTTCTTCACTTCTTCTGCTTCCAAAACAAACTATCAGTACAATCCAATGTTCAACAATAGTGAATCTAGCATTAGATGTATCTCATGCTCCACTTCCCCCATAGGAGGTATCCTTCTAGGTTCCTGGAACACTTCTTTGTATTCCTACAAAAGGTTCTCCAAATGGTGTTTCCTCTCTTTGGTACATCCCTCCAGAAATGCCTTCTCATTTACCGATTCACCTTCATGTTGATTATGTCTTAAGAAAAGCAACACAAACTTTCTACTTGAATTGATTGGCTTTTTCACTCGGTTGGCACTTTCCAGAGAGATCTTTGATTTACCTTTGTGTGTGTTGATGATGAAAGATTTCCAATCCTTGATCAAACAGTATTGGTTTGCTCTCCTCATGAAGATCGCATCCCTCTAATACATGTAGGGACTTCCAAGAATCCAAACACTACACCACAAACATCAAGGGGTACCATGTCTACCTCCACTTGTCAATATAATTTGCACTTATGGCAAGTTTAATCTTGCATTCTTTTGTGTCCCTAAGTTTTGTATCCTTGTTAACCCATCCCAATGGATAGGGGCTAGGATGATCATGTACTTCCAATACAAGCTTACTACCAGATCTTTTGCTATGAGATTAGCATGTGAACTGGAATCAAATAGAGCATCTAACTTGGTCTTCTTGATATGAAAGAGTTTTGTCATCTCCTTCACTTCCTTGTGATGAAGGCTACTTAGATTCACCTGCTTTTGCGCTAAAGTGCTAACAATCTTCTTATCCAAATTTGAGTTGCTTTCTACCTATTTGCTTGAATCTATGGCTAGCAGTTTCTTCTTCTTAGCATCCTTCTTGTGGTACTTAGGGTTCAGCTTTGGATGTAGCTTCCAACACTTGTCTTTAGTGTGACTATGGATGTTACAAAGGTTACAATTGTTTTTCAGATCCTTGCACTGATGAGCCGTGGTGGTTTTTTTTTTATCTTTTCCTTTTCGCTTCTTCTTCCCCTCCTTGGAATTGTATTGGCTCTCTTTTTGTTTAGAACCGCTTGCATGTCCTTTCTTATGGCCTGTATTTTCCAGGTACTATGCTTGCACACGAGCCTCATCAATTATCCTGGGCTCGAAGAGCATCACTTGCTTTCGTAAATGACTATGCAGACCCACTAGATACTTGAGAAGTACATCTGGATTCTTGGGTGAGATACCCAACATGATAGCCATCTTCCTAAAATTGATGGTGTACTCTTGCACACTCTACCCTTGCCTTTGCTTGAAATCATGCCAACGGATCCATCGGTCCTCTAGATACCCGATAGGGTAAAACTGGGACTTAATGAAGGTTTTGAAATCCTCCCACTTAGTTACTAGTGGATCACCCTCCAGCCTAAGTGCCTCCATGTGGCTTTCCCACCAAGTTAATGCATGGTCGTCTAATTTCAATCGAGCAAATGAAATTTTCTATGCCTCATTTATTTGGTGGATACTAAGATAGACCTCTAATTGTTGCAACCAATGATTCAACTTTAAAGCATCGATCTCACCTTGGTATTGCTTGATATCCACTTTCGCTTCCATTTTAACCAGAGGCTAGGAAGGAATGTTGGTATTGGAACTTGGCTGCTCTTTCTCGAACTCCCTCGACTCCTTTTTGAGTCGCCTTTATCTTTGATTTCCCCTTTGATGCGATCTCTGAGTTAGAGCCTGCAAAATCACCGAAAGGTCCAAACTTGCTTTCCAGCGCCGGCATAAGGATTGACATGTCGCGTGAGATGTCGACGACTTGTATTTCCAGCTTTGTAAATCATTGCTCATAATCACCCACTGCTTCTTCACCAAACTCGTCTACCATGGCTAGGGTTGGAAGACGTTTTTTTTACCAACTACTGGATCCTACAATTTGCCACAAAACCCCAAAGAAACTGCTCTAATACCAATATAATTCGTAAACTATCATGGATATTCCACTGGAACAGTTCATCATAATGGATCTTACAACTTAGTTCTTTTTATTAGCTTATTTCCACTAAATGCTAAATAAAACTGGAACTGTAAGAAGAATAACTAGAGCAAAGAAATACACAATCCACACAAATAACACAAGATATACCTTAGGAAAACCCACCACTAGGAAAATCCACTATGGTTTAAAACCCAGCCAACATTGAGGACTATACCTTGCTCTTTTATATAAAATGCAAATACAAAGGAAATGGTAGTCTCTATGGAGTTACCTATGATTGCGGCCAGAATAGCTACTACAAAATATCATATCTCCTCTGTTCTACTCTAATATCCACTCCCCGTGTTGTTACTCAACTATGGAAACATACAATAACATCAAAAGAATGGATCCCCTTCTTTTCCTTGCAACATAGTATTTAACATAGCCCAATAGCCATCTAGGTTTAGTTCTAGGGTTTTTGCATGCCACAACTCCCAATTAGGGTTTGGGTTTTGGATCTTCTACAATGTTCTTGAAAGTCCACACGTGACTAGCTCCACGTGTGTGAGAAACGAGAGCTGGCGTGGAATCCACTCTATACCATGGTGGTCAACTAGATAGGTCAACTTGCGGGAGGAATAACTTCCTCATACGAACTTCATCTGAGGCGATTCTTGGACCGTTAGAAAGGTCTCGACCGTTGGAAAGGTCTCGGAGTGTAGAATCGCATCAAGGGGCATAGCACAAGCAATGAACTTTTGACCTTGTTGCTGCCTGACACGCACCTAGATTCAAGTTGCTCGGTGTGTCCTTAGGGGCAAGTCTCGAGTCAAGTACTGTCACTTGATCTTGACTCCTTTGTTTAGGCAAAACTCCTAACGAAGCCAAGCGAGGTAATTCCTAAAGGTTACTAAGGTTGTTTAAGCTTTTAGTTATAAATGTGAAAGTTGTTTAGGAGTTAAAGTTATTTACTGAACCAGATACTACAAGGTATGATTTAATTAACGAGCATAAAATAATCAAGCATTCACGACATGCGATAACTTAAGCAAATAATATTGTAGACCAGTGCCAAAAAATGTAAAAAATGTGCTGTTGAAATGGTAGTTATTTTGCAATTGTATCTTGGTCACTTTTAGAATTATTATGAGATGAGTTGATTAAAAGGGAGGGGGAATTCCCTTGCCCATGGGGGGCATCTCAAGTGGTAAAGATGAGAAGTTACAATCAGTTGTAAATGGAAGGTCACGTGTTCAAATCCCCCCAATCTTACCCATACGCCATGGTTCGGGCCCTGTGGATGCACCTAGGGGTATAGTGTTAGTGAGATTGGATCCCTGGACCTCGTGTCACGCGAGTACCAACCCAATTCCAATTGTCGATTCCCCTAGTTAAAAAAAGGGGAGGGGAGGGGGAATTCCCAATATACCACTAAGGTAAGGGGAATATGTCCGGATTTTTCCCAATGTGGTTTTACACAAGAAAATGTGGGCTAGATGGTGTCGCAGGGGTGTGTCCAACACTACACCAAACAAGGGTGTTGCTGACGGGGCCCTCTGGTCGCTCTCTAGTTGTTCCCACTTTCTTTGCAAACTTTGCCCACAAGAGGTAAAGACCGGAGATGCCAGATTTTCGTCCTTCGGGGAATGTAAATTACAAGAATGTGAGACTAATTATTGCTGACAAAGAAACTCTTTTCCGATCATCCATCACGTACTCAAGCAAGCCCTTGATGTGATGGCGAGAGCATACTTCGGGTATACAAAGTCGGGTTCGTTACTCAAAAAATAAATCAAAGACTAAAATCAAAAGTGAGTTAATTACTAGACTACGAATATCTTTTCCCTTTCGGTACTTCAATAGAGTGTAGTGGGTTAGTGTTCTTTATTTTTGCAAATGAAAGATAAAGTTAAATTGAAACTAATGCTACTTAGAGGAAAAAATATACTGCCTGAAACAAAAGAGCAAATTAGTTCCTACGTCCTGAGTGAGTTTGAAGACCGATATTTGGATTGAAGACTTCACAAAACGGTGCAAAACCCCCGGGGGGGTGGGGTGCAGGCACTGTGTAGCCCACTTGCTTTCTCTTTTTTATTATGATTTACAATGCTCTAAAGAAGTCCTCTTTATCCTTATAATTTGGATGAAAGAGGTTACAATGATGTCAAGAAGATAGAAGAAGCTTATGGAACCTTGGATTGCTCGGATTTGTCAAAATTTCGCCATAACCTCTCTCTACCTGGTCAACAAAAGACTAAAAATAGCAAACAATTAGTTCCTAAAAGTGCCCAAAAACACTTTAAAAGTGTCTTTGGACAACCCCCATAAATTACCGAAAAATACTAAGTTAAAGCAAATAACTCAAGAGGAAAAGTCCTCTTGAGGATCTTAGCTAGCTTTTGAGGGCAGCCAATAGAAAGCACTTGATTTGCTAAATAAAACCTTAAAATTGAAAGAAACTAGCTTCTACCTCAAGCCTTTAGATTTTTCAATAAAACAACTTGCAAGAAGTGAGCTAGAAATGCTAGATCTAAATTGATAAATAAACTTTTATAAGATGAGATCTAAGAATTAACAAAAGTCACATCTGAGTAGAATGATGCTTGCATAAACGAGATCTTAAAGTAAAAAGAACTAGTAACTCAAAGAAATTTGCTTTAAGAAGGAGAGAGAGTAGGAGAAGCAGCTTGATGTTGGAAAGATTTACTGTAGAGGTTTCCGATGGAATACTATTGGACTATGCCGTATGAATGTTTGGAGAGAATAGAGAACAAACTTGTTCAAGATCTTCTCCACGGTAACATGTAGCTAATCAGAAACACTTGCAAAGGGTTTGTGAGATCCAGTGACACATATATAAAAGACTAGAGCAGCATGATAATAAACTTATTAAAAATTCCAGATCTAAGACTTTAAACATACATGAACAAGAAGAATCCTATAATAAACTTATTAAAAGACTCTTTCCTATCGATTGAGAACAATCCTTTCAAGGCAAGATCCACAACACAAGCAAGCAAAACCTATAATAGATACAGATTACCTCAAGCATGAACAACAATGGTCATCCAATAAAGAGCATTACACCTTCTAGCCTCTAAAGCTTTTCTCTTTTATTCCAACAATGAAGAAATGAAACAATATTACAATAGCAAGCCCTCCTCTATGCAACTCTAACTAGTTTTCAAAGGAGGTAGGAGCCTTTCTTTTATAGACTTCTCAGAGAGAGGGGGGCGCATTAGTTATTCCAGAGAGAGGGCACATTAGCATGAGGAGATCAAGGGATTGATTACACCTTGATTGAGAATTGAGTGTGAGTTTGTCTCATGAGGTGGGTGCTACCTCAACAAGAGGTGTGCCCCCCCTCTTTGGATGCATCTCCTATCAAACAGGAAGTTGCCACATGAGCCCATGCGCCCCTCTCATGAGGGAGGGCGCATTTCCTAACTCAAGACAACTCGCCCTATTGTGATTTGACGCTAATCAACTTCGATTTTCCTTCAATCATCCCCCAATTTGATCCTCATTTGAACTGGATCATGTCTGGGACAAAATTCCTTTGATTTAGGAATTTGATTTTCTCTCATATTCTTTATTTTTTAATTTTTTATTCATTTTTTAGAGAATTTTTATTTAAGTGATAAATAATCACTCAAATACTTAGGAAAGTGGGTTTAGGGGTAATATGGGTGCTCCAGGATAGAAAACAAGCACCCTTATGGTGAATTTCACCTCCTAACCACTTTTTCACAAGATTTTCAATTTTTACATTAAAAACATTAAAAAATAGTCTCGTTTGCGGGAAAAAAAAATATGTTTGAAAACAAAAATAAAACCTAGGGGGACCTAGTACATGTCCATGTGACTCACTATTAGTGCCTAGCATGGTAATATACATTGCACCTAGACTTTAATAACCTCCTATGGCTCAAGGACCAAGACGAGCATTCCAACTTTGGAGGAGTAGGTGAAAAACTCGAAAATTATACCTCCCTGAAAAGCAAAGTATAATTAACAAGGGAAAAAACACCTTGGAATACCCGAATTGATTCCTAAGTCTAGGGAAGCAAAGTCTTTTACAAAAAATCATCATGCTACAACACTTTATTACAATTCCCCGCAGGGCATGGACATGCAATTTTATTGAAAAAAGGGCCCAGGTGGCCTGCTAGGACTTATGATCTTCTAAACTTGAACAAGTGAACTTGTTCCATCTTTGCAGGCTCACTTGAAACCAACTATGTACAACTTAATCGGTAACAGACCCCAAAAAACATCATTTATACCCTCAGACAGGCCCAGAAAGTTCTAGACCAAATCTGCAAAGTGAGACTTGCCCCTCAAATGGGCCCTGCAAGCCAATTCCTCCAATCTCTCCACCCAGTAAGCATCAAAATAGATGAAAAATTATATAGTGATCTATTTCAAATCACCCTGGTAGTCTCCTACCAACCAAATAAGAATTGAACAAGTTTAACAAAGAGGACATCTACAGGTAGTACATTGGAGTTACTTGGGTAGACCCTCCAAGCAAGTTAAAACCCAATATGGCCTTCTATTTTGAGCATTTACTGGAGTTGAAAGACAACCTTATTGTTGGGCCTACATACACTCTTCAACGCTAGATGCGTGCCTTTAGGATTCCTCTAGGGCAATTTCGAGTTGGTTCACATCAACTTGGGGTCAAAACCAATGGCCACATCACACAAGAGGATAGGATCCACCAACTTTGCCATCTTCTGGAGACCGAGACAACAAAGCATTTCATTTTTTGCTTCCCCATCTATTACGAGATCAAAGGACATTTCTACTATCTTTTCAGGGAGTCTCATAATTCCCTCTCCACTTTCTTCCAATTCCAGGAATAGAGATGTCTGGCCATATGTATGAGGGAGGCCACCTCGAACTTAGATCCCACTTGCTCTAATTACCTCCGCACAGATTGGATGCCTCTAGACTGATTACCTCTTACTTCCCAGTACTTCCAGCAGATAGAAGCACCAAGAGGCAAACAGACAATAGCACTACATCAATAGTTAGATCCGTGAGACCTAGTGAGGCGACTCGCGAGTAGCCGACGAGATAGTCAAGTAGTTGTAGCCTCAGATCCTAGGATAGTTCACCAGCAAACAATCCAATAGATCAAGGACCTCCTCCAAGCCTTGGTAGCATCTTACATCATTCAGACGGCAAGATATACCTCAAACCCATGTTTCCAACACTACCAAATCCTCTGATCAATCTCATGTCCGACACTTCCTCCTATTGGCCTATGATGTTAAGAGAGATCTGGGACCTTTGTCTTGGGAGAGGGAAGTTGCCCCTTCCCCATTCCTCATCATCAGTAGGCTACTTCAAGAGGCCTTGATCTGAGTCCCTTTGGTGAGACATCCTCTTCCACAAAGATTGGGAGTTCTCTTGATCTTGGTTCTCAACAGCTTCATCCGTGGTCCTACTTTGCTTTATGCTACTCAATTTTTAGATTTAAGATATTATTTCGCATAGATTAGATTAGATTCAATATGCTTTCTAGGAACATCTTTGGCACTCCCACTTTGTACTATGCATTGTTGTACTTAGCAGTCCCATTGGCCTTTTTTGCTGTCATTCGTTGGACATTAATAATATTATCTTATCTTATCTTATCTGAACCTGTAAGAAACAAGTCATCTACATACCACACCAAAACAAGCAGATTAATCCCAACAAATATATAATAAAAGTTAAGATTTGCTTCACTTTTGGTGAAGCCCATACTTTGCAAATATCCAACAATCTTGGAATACCATGCTCTCGGTGCCTACTTGAGTCCATACAAGGACTTTTTAAGACTACAAACATAGGATTGTTTCCCACTTACCTCAAAGCCTTGAAGTTGCTCTATGTGCACTTCCCCATCAAGGAAAGTTGTCTTCGCATCCATCTAATGTATCCTCCATCCCATAACTGAAAATAATGACAAAACTACTCTAATGGAAGTGTACCTGGCAACTGGAGAAAAACTCTCCCAATAGTCCACTCCCTCTTTCTAGGAGAACCTTCTAGCCACAAACCTCACTTTGAATTTCTCGATGCCGCCATTTTCCACATGCTTAATCTTATAGAGCAACCTGGAACTCACTATTGACTTCCCCTATGATCTTGGCACTATGTCTCATACATCATTTTGCATGATGGAGGTGTACGCCTCCACCATGGCACCCCTCCAAACATGTTGGTCTATTGCCTCCTGAAAATTGGAAGGCTTGGAATCTATGATGATGCTCATCAATGCCATGTAGTTTGGAAACTTATTCAGAGGTCTGCTCTCCCTAAATGTGCTCCTAGGAACCTAAACTAACTCATGAGCATCTCTCAATGTCTAAGTGAACCATCGAGGTCTCTTGACAGAACTCAAAGGAGTTATTTGCTCCTCCTCTTCACCTGAAGGCTATTTCCCTTAACTGGAAGTCACTAGAGATCTTGGCACAACCTTTGAAGCTCCCTACTCCTCATCCCCTGTCACTGGAATAAGCTCATGAGACTTCCTGAATGCAAAGTCTTCCTCAAACTTTACATCCCTACTTACTATTGTCTTTCTTTGCTCTAGAATAGAGACCTTGTAGGCCTTTGAAGTGTCACTATAACCTACAAATAAACCCTTCCTATTAGAGGGCTTTAACTTGGTGCTCTTCTCTACACATCCATGGATATAAACTGGACAACAAAAGGTACCAAAATGACTTACCTCTGGCTCCACACCTGTGAATTCCTCTTCTAGTGTCTTGTCCTCCAAGATCTTGTGAAGACACATGTTCTGAATGTAGACTATTGTGTTGCATGTTTCTATCCATAAAAACATTGGTGAATCCTGGTCATGAATCATGGCCTTAGCATCCCATATGATGGATCAATTATTTCGCTCTGCAACTCCATTCTATTGTGCGTTCTATGGAATAGTTAGCTCCCTCTTTATTCCTACCTCCTTGCAGATACCCCCGAACTCCTTGGAGGTATACTCATCCCAATTGTCTAATATAAAGATTTTGATCTGCTTCCCTTCTTATTTTCAACTAGATCTTTGAACTCCTGAAACTTGCTAAAGACCTCATCCTTGGTCTTCAAGAAGTAGATTCAAGTCTTTCAAGAAAAATCAGTAAAGGAAAAATAGTACATGCTTCCTAATGTTGATGTTGCTAGCATCAATCGAAATACATCCGAATGTACTATGTCTAGAATCTTTTTAGACCTATGCTCGTCGCTAAGGAGAGCATCCTCGGCATACCAACCAAGTGTGCACCCTCTGTATACTCCCTATCACTCAATGTTGAACTCCGGAAGACCTGTGACTATATCCATCAAAATAGGCAATGACTTATGATGCAGGTGCCCCATCCTCTTGAGACACAACTCGCACAAGTGGTCACTGTTATGAACTAGGGCTCGAACAGGTTCATCCTGTAACCTATATAAATTGCCTTCCCTAACCCCAGTCACCTATGTTGATTCTAGGCTAGAATCCTTCAGTCTAATAAGGCCTTGTTGGTTTCTTAAACTCCACTACAAAGCCCTTATCTTCCATAAATGAAATTGAAAGTAATTTTTTCTTGAATCCTAGAACCTAAGTTGCTGGAAACACCTAACACTGTGACATACCCATCTTAGAAACACAAAAACGAGTACAAAACGCCTTGGAAATGTCATTGGCCATAGAGTATGGTGTTTTCAAATTTGGAAACGTTGTAAGGTACGGCTAACGACATTTCGGCCATTTTCAGTGACACTTCGGGCACCTTTTTGGAAGTTCCCGAACCCACCCAAGCGCCCATGAGGGATGTTGCATTCGTAGGAAAATATCACCTTATCCATCCCAATGACTCTTTAAGACAAAACAAAGATAGGGATTGAGCTCTAAGGAGTCTATCGCCTTGTAATAAATGGTAATATAAATTCTTAAAGTAAAAGTGGCATTCTCCTTTATTTACCTTTTATATCCTTTTACTTAAATTTTTAACAATACCATTAATTGTTTCAGGATGTTTGAGAGTGGTTCCAACCTCATCAAACTTCATATGGGAAAAGTAGAATTTCATATTCCATTCAAAATTCAGCGAACTTAACAATTTTCAAGATTTCAAGGTTAGCGTGATTGTAGCATTTCCACTAGATTATATCATGTACAAGGGTACAAGATTAGCATTAGTCAAGTCCAAGCTATAGGATTTTCCATCATGTAATCATCTATGAGAGTTAATATTGACATGGGTTTCCTTCTAAATGTCATTTATATGTATCATTATTATTTTCTTCCAATATAATGTGTTATTTTCTTGTATTTGTTATATACAGTCCCCGCATACCCATTTTGAGGAGGTTAAGTTTCCAAGCGTTCTCGTTTCTGAAACTTGTACACATTTCGTGCAACTTAGCCTAGAACAAACAAAACATCGTTAAAATCTAAAGGGTTACCTCACTAAAGTTGGAAGGGAATAATACCAACTCCTCCTACTGGATACTTGGCATCATCACCAAACTCAACCTAAACTCTTGAGTTGTACTCTTTTGGACTTGAAAGCAACTACCTAGTTGATATCATATGCCAAGAAGCTCCATTGTCTACAAACCATGCATCCCTTAGTATTGTGTTGGGAGAAAGGTAAGATACCATCAAGAAGTCCTTCTTGAACTTGGAGGCAAACTCGTTCATCTAAGTTTTAGTAGAGGCTGCTACTTGATTTTGTCGTTGCCTCCCTTTACCGTTCTTGTCTAGACACTCTGATGCATAATGTCTATGCTTATGACATATGAAGCACTTGATCTTACTCAAGTCCTTCTTCCCTAGCTATGAGGTTGACTCCTCATTGCTTCCCTTGCCCTTGCTGCTTCCTTTACCTTTGCCTTTCTTTGTTTAACCAAATAGGGCAAAGTCACCATCACCACCCTTCTTACTGGCCTTTGATTCCATTTGATTCTCCTCCTGGATACACTCATCCCACGATCTTTCAAAGGAGGGAAGATGCTCACCAGCACTGATGACTTGGACAAATGATTCCCGTGAAGCTAAGAATACATTCAATGCCATGTTTACTAACTTTGCATCTACAATCTTCTCTCCAACTACCGCAAGTTGATCACAAATCTACGTGACCTTCATCAAGTAACTAGTAACTATGTCTGATCTAGTCATCTCTATAGCTTTGAGCCTGTTTCACAATATCATCTTTCTATTTATGTTCTCACTCTAATAAAGGCTAACCAGGGCATCGAACATGTCCTTAGTCATAAACCCTTGAGAATCTCAATCTGAACCTGTAGCTCTGATACCATGTAAATTTTCCTAGACTACGTGATTGATGTCATTATGTTCTCACTAAAATCAATTAATTGTATAATTTAATTAATGCAAAAATTTAAATTATGAACATAGCACCAATCACACAATAGCTAGAAATAATAAATAGCGGAAGCATAAATCAAAAACACTCATACATAGGAAATTTCTCCTTCAAATCAACTTATCATTCCAATAATCAAAGCTTACAAGGAAACCTCCATAGACTACTTAAAACCAATAGCTATACGATTGATAAATCCACCCCAAACTAAGGTGTACGACCCTGTTGAAGAGAGTACAACCTACAAAAAGTGAGACAACAGTTGTATGGCCTATATGGAAGCTCGCCTACTCCTCTCTGATCTGCTCTACTTTCTCTTCTCCAGTCGTTGTCCTTGTCAAACCATAACTATGTCTGAATCTTTCTATCTTGTCTGTATTTATGCTTTGTCTGAAAACCTAATCTACCAAAACCTGAATCACACCTTGAGATTGATGGTTGAGATCAAATCCTAGTTTAAGTCATTAATGTATTAAATGCACTTGATTAGACTCAACTGCATAACATAAGACTTTTAACTTTTTCCTAAAGCGAATTACAAAATAGAATCATTACCCACTTTTCCTAAGTGGTTACTTTTGAAATGCCTTGAACCACTTCGTGCATGTTCACACTAAACCTGTGCAAGAAGTTCCTATCTAAGCTATATTTCTCAACAGGTTTACTAAAAAATCGACAAGGGGTATCCCCAGTTGACAATTTTGTTCCGCATTAATATTGTAGAATTTCTTGCACTTTACTGTTTGCTGGTTTATGTCAACATTTTGTGGTTTTCACTTACATCCGGTTATGCATTGGCTGTAAGTTACTTAAAAAAATTACTGTAACAATTAAACACACAGTAAAATGCATTTAACAGGCTGAAAGACACATTTCAACATTCACACATGAAAGTAATAGACTCAGAGATTTTTGGCCAAAATCAAGCCCTGGAAAAACCCCCACGGGGAAAACCAGTTAGAGAGAGAGCGATTTATTATTTCTTCAGCAAATATTTCTGCACAAATTATTACAGTCAAACATGTACTTATCTGACCAACCAAAGTCACCCTGGGTGTTGCCTTGATTTCTGTGCCTCACTGTGCCTCGATTTCTGCACCACTATCTCGATTTCTGTCACTGTCTGTCTCGATTTCTGTGCCAGCTCTGTCTCAATTTCTGTGCAGAAAAATCACCTCGATAATAGTGCCAACCTTCTCGAAAACTGTGCAACAGAAAGTGCCTCGAAAACTGTGCAAAAGACAGACTGTACGGACTGTACGGATTAAAAAAAAATCATTCTGTAATTTTTAGAAATGCGTGCCCAGAATTCTGCATAGAAACTCGTGCCTATCTTTCTCGGGAAATGTGCCCATATTTTTGCATAGAAACTCGTGCCTATCTTCCTCGGGAAATGTGCCTAGATTTATCCTCAAAAATCGTGTTGTACGAACTGCATTAAATGCAGCAGTACGATCCCTCGATTTCTGTGCAAGCTGGGACTGCCTCGGAATCTGTGCAATACTGAAGTAAACCTGTTGATAATAAATGCCAAGTCTGTGCCTCGATTTCAATGCCCAAATGACTGCCTTGAAAATCGTGCCAAGCAAAAATGCCCTCAGCTCTTCTTCAGCTCTTCTCTCTTCTCAAAAAAATCAAAAGTGAGCTCTCTTGCCTCCCTCAAGCTTTTTGTTCTAACCCTAAGTGAGTTTTTAATCCAACGGTGAATATTGAATCTAATCCGATGGATGAGATTCAATGTGAGTGAAAATCCCTTTTATTTAATTCACATAAATAAAATCACTCACCCACTTAAGTTAAATCAAAAAGTGACTTTAACTTTATAAAGTCTCATTAAGTGACATTTAATGTTGAGGGTCACCTTTTTCCCCCTTCTAGGTGACTTAGGCAAAAGTCACTAGGGGAACACTTCCCTAGGTACAAAACTAACAAATATGACTATTCTAAAATGTACATATACTTGAGGAGGCATAAATCACAAATGTTTGCATGGGTATATAGTATAACTCCAACTAGGAGTGGAGGAAGGGCCCTAGTACTAACATCACAATTCTCATAGCATTATGATAAGGGAGGGCTCAAGGCTTTAGGGATAGCCATCATGTCATCGGTGTTTATGATGTTGTGTTGAATCACTTACAATCCACTATGATTTACGGACTAGTGAAGATCATAAGTACCACTGACCATAACATTATGTCCCTTATGGGAGGTTTCAAGGGGTAACAATTCCTTCACTAGTGGTGTAGGAATAAGGAAACCCAATGCAAAGGCCTATACCTCTAAATGAAGGGCTAGTCCCACACCAATGTTACCCAAGCTCACACATTTCACCCTGTTTAAAACTTCAACCCCTTCTATAAGGTCTTGCATAAACCATTGGTCCTATGAAAGTTTTATTTGGTCACGAAAGGTCTTGAGCTAAGGGTAATAAAGTCAACACAATAAAACCTTGGTCAAACAAAAGGTCAACCCTTCCGAAGCAAGTAAAGCCAATGCAATAAACTCATGGTCAAACAAAAGGTCAACCCTTCCAAGCAAATAAAGCAACCCATAAAAGTCCTGATCAAATGAAATGTCTACCTTTCGAATACAAGTCATTCCATTAAAGTCCAAATCAATAGGTCAACCCTTCCAAGCCAACTAAAGTCAACCCAATAACACCTAGGGAAAACAAAAGGTCAACCCTTCCCATCCAACTAAAGTCAACCCAATAACATCTTGGTCAAGTAAAAGGTCAACCCTTGCATGGAATAAAGTCAAGTCAATAAAGCCTTGGTCAAACAAAAGGTCAACCCTTTCAAGGAACTAAAGTCGACCCAATAAAGTCTTGGTCAAACGAAAGGTCAATCTTTCACGTAAAGTCACCCCGATCCCCAATAAAGTCTTAGTCAGACAAAAGGTCAATCCTTCCAAGGCAAATAAAATGAACCATGTAAATTCCTGGCCAAACAAAAGGTCAACTATTCCAAGGCAAGTAAAGTTAACCTGAAGTAGTCTAAATAAAACATTATACGATTTGGACTTTCTCTGACCATCATCACCAAAATTCAGCTATACAATCTTTGGTCAAATTGTAATTTTTCATTGTAGAAACTGCATTTATAGATGCATAAATGAATTCAACACCCTCAAATACCCCTATTGCACCTGGATTATGCAGTCTCGACAACTTATATTTATAATTCCATCAATTCTTTTCAATTTTTTTACTTGCTTTCAAGCAAAAAATGGTCAGAAAAATATGACCATATGTGACCATAAAAATTCCAAATTATAGTATATTTAAACTACTGCAATAAACCCCCACCGCGGGTGCTGAACGTGGGCCATCCCATGGAGATCAATGCCAACACTGAGATGGGACAAGCACCCACCACTGTCAACCACGAGGCCAGGCACGTGGTCGCCCAAGCCGCCCACGCGTCCAGGTCACAACATTAAGGTTCTCATGCGAAGTAACAGCCTCCCAAACTCGCATCATTTATCAGTCATGGCACTAGGTTGTCTGATGGCTCCTGCGTGCATTCAATCTTGTCTCTGTATACCTGCTCGAGCCCGAGTTAATGCCATCATTCAATGAAACCCTACAAGAGGATTAATGGGCGCATCAATAGGAATTGGGTGCAAGGTTTACATGGTAGCAGAAATCGCAGCAGAAGCTTGGACACTGCTTGGCGACTCACCCTCTGCAACACTTGGGTAAGCACATTCTTCAGTTTGAGTTATGCCATCGCTAAGATGTTGCCCGAGAAGAGACCTTACATTCATCGCAAAACAAAGCCGATTGGCCCCTCGCCTGGCATGCCGTTGAGATTTATGAGGGGAGTTGTGGGAAAAGCCCACCGGTTTAAAAATGAAATTCCGCAGAAGGCTCAAGCAGAAATTCACGATGTGGAGGAAGATGCACAGGTGACCAGAGGGTGTCTATCAGACACTAAAATCAGGAATGAATTTGAAGCTTTCGTCCTGGACCCCGGGAATACCAGAGGCCGAACCACTCTGTATCAGAAGACCTTGGACTACCACTGGCAGCAGAAGGCAGTTCTCGGAAAGGCCTTGGAGGAGAGAGGTGAAGCACACGTGGAAATTCTCCTTCAACAAGATGAAATGGTTCTCCTCCTCACGCAGATCATCCAGAATCAGAAGCAGATAGCTCAGCGCCTTGGCATCGAGCTCGCCGGTTCCCACGCTGGCATGACTGGTTTGAACATATAGTCTGGTTTATAGACTCGGTCTTTTTTTTAGGCTCATAGCTAGCATTACAGACTCTATTGCTGTTAGCGTTAGTTTCTGGTAAAACTGATAGTAGCTCTCTCAACTCGTAGTTGCAGCATTAATTTTGGATTTGGGTTTGTTTACTCTGTTAAGGGAGGGGGCCCTGTAAACTTCTAAATTTTGGTCCAGGTCTGTTTTTTGGTCCAGGTCTGTTTTTTGGTCCAGGTCTGTTTTCTCAGTCATGAGAAGGCCCTGTAAACTTCTGTTTATTTTGATGAAAGCAATATAAGGATCTATACTTGCTTATATAAAGAAAACTACTGCAATAAAATTCCCATGAAACTAAGAGCAGAGAGGTCGATACCCATGTTCCACCACAAATACAGTCAACCCAGTACATTCCTGGCCAAATAAAGGCCAACCCTTCCAAGAGTGGTAAGCAGGTTCGATAAATATGTTTTTCTAAAAGGACCAACCAATTTTTCCCAGGAGCGGGATCAAAACTCCTGCGAGAAGTCATTTCGGGAGTTCTCAACTGGAGCCCATACAGAGATATGCTGAGAATATACAAAAGGAAACGTATTTTTGGTACACGTGGAAATTTATGCACGAGTATAAATTCATGACAAGAAACTAAAAAGTAGATATTACAATATTATTTATAAAAATTATGAGACCAAAAATTCACAAATCTTTCAAAAAGAAGAGCGTAAAATAAGAAAAGCAGAAGACTGACCGGATAGTGAGTTGAATTTAAAGCTCGTTCAACTATCGAATGATCGCCTCCCCATTCAACCGCGCTCCTCGCAAGTTCCATCACGGACGTCGGAGGCCACCAGATAAGCTTGTTCACCCTCTCATCTTGCACTGTCGTCATCCACTTCCGGGATTCGAACCCTCGCCGGGTCTCCGCAATTCCATAGCTAATTTCCCCTTCACGGGATTCGAACCCTGGCCGAGATACAACTCTTGGTACGAGGAACCGGAGACAGCTTAGCAGCTCCTTGGCCAAATCCGGATCCACTGAACGAGCCTCCTCCTCGCTTCCCAGGAGAGCTACCAAATTGGCGGCAATTTTAGCGGGATCGACGTCTTTAGCGGTCGAACCGGAGACCTTGGCGCTAAATCCCACTATATTTAGCGGGGCTCTATGCGTTGGGCGAAGTAGGAATCGTGGACTGTGAGAGACGAGAGATTTTCCGGCAATTGACGAAAAAAATGGATGGAAATGCAAGACAGAAAGCATTATTAAAGCACCACAAGTGACCGTGAATCTGGCCATCCGATTGATTTCCTGTGCAAAATACTTTCAACGGTACTCAAATCTTTCTCATCTTTAAATCCCCAGTTTACTCCTTTTCTCCGATCTCTCCACATTACTTATCGTGTGGTATACTTTCTAATTAAATTATTCAATTGTTACTTGCTTCTTGTCTATCGTCATATTTTTAAACTTATTGCATTGCGATGTGATAGAACGTAACGTGAAAATAAAAAGTAAAATAAAAACATAGTTTCTTAAAAAAATTATATATGTTTTAGTGAAAATTAATTAAAAAAAAATTATGTAACTCATATAATTAAATTAAATTAAAATCATCAATTTTTAATGAAGAGGGATGAAATTTATTGAGGTGCAATTTTTTTTAAGATAATAAATAAATAAACATTACATCTCAAGAAATTGGATCCTTGGATGCTTTATAAATCCATGTTTATGTTAGGAATAACTCACACTCATGTATGAGTTGAACTAAGGAACTCTACAAGGGTTTGTGCTTGAGATTAAAGTGTATGTGTTTTTCATGTGGTTATTATGATTTTATTTAGCTAGTATGTGTTGGTCTTTATCCACTTGCATTTAGTCTGGAATTTGGCATTCTAAAAAAAGTTTTTTGAATTTTAGAACGTATTTGACAAGTGAATGTAAAATTAACACGTCAAAGATGACGGGTATGAAAATATTTAAACCATCAAATCAACGTCTAGCAATTTATATCGTCCCTTATAAATTGTAATGTCTTTGTGAATGTATAGTATAAGTAATTAGGCATGGACAAGGCCACCCTCTGCTCATTGACCTTTGCTACTCTATTTTCTTGGAACTTAGATCTAATTCTACACAATAAAAAATCCTATGCTTGATGAAAGTAATCATTTTGAAAACCATGACATGTCATGTTCCCTGATTTGTTGAAATAATGTAACTTTGAAGAATATTCTACTTGTATTATTCCTCCTTCAGGAGATGTCTTTAATGTAAAAGGTCATGTAAAAGTCATGAGGTAAAACCTCCATCGTAAGTCGGGTCATTAGTACCCAAAAGAATGTAATATAAATATTATTTGAGTCTCCCTAGAGAGGTCGACCCAGTTAAGTTAGTGAAGCCGACCTAGTTAGGTTAAATGTCAAGTAAAAGGTAAAGTATAAATAGAGAGTGTTTCCTCTCATTTGTACCATTCACTCACTCAAGCATTGTGCATTAGAGGAGAGGAAGATCGTGAAGGAGGAGGAGGATTACTCTTGGCTCTAGAGTTTGTTTTTGTCCCTATTCTTTATGAGACTTATTTCTTTGGGCATTGTACTTTGGTAATCTATATTGAGGAAGTTCTTGTTGGGTTTTCTTTCCCTTGAGGGTTTCCCAGGATAAATTTTTGTGTACCTTGTGATTGTGTGTCTTTCACAGATCATATTTATGTTGCTGTTAATGTGAAAATGTATTATATGCTAATGAAGTAGGAATCTAAGTTATTGCAGCATATAAACTTAACATGGTATCAGAGCTATACTGAAAAGAGCAACTTTCACTAGGGTAAATCTCTCTTTCTTTCTCTGGAAACTAGTTGTCTTGGAATTTTTGCTATAAATCACTTTTGGCGAAGGTTTGGGATCTGAAACTTGGACAGGCCGATATGAAAGGTTCATGTACCTTGTGTAAGAGTTTCAGCCTCATATTCGTTGTACTTAAGGAGATATGATCCATGAAAATCAGGGTTCCAACCTCCTCTAGAATTCAGTTTTAAACAGGTGACCTAAGGAGAAATGCTATATCTCAAGCTAGGAAGATCCAAATCGAATTTCGTAAGATTTTCCAGAAAGTGCACGGACTATAGTTTCTCTGGTATGAGTTTTAGAACCCGAAGATGAAACAATGACCCGTGGCAGTCCGTAAAAAAATTATATACTAAAACAATCCATAAACCGGTCATCTTGGAAAACTTAGCATGAGTTCCACTTGGTAAATCCAATTCTATTCTAACCTATCGGATTGGATAGAGGGAACATCATAATATCACAAAACGAAGTTTCAGACCTTGAGGAGCAGAATTAAGAGCCGACAAATCTCTAGTAGAAATTAAAGAAACTAGGGCATCAAGTATTTTGTAGTCGCGTCCACAAATTTGGGGAAAGGAGTAATTTGCCTAACTCGCCATGGGGAGGCGTCTCTTTTCCTCCAATAAGTTTCTCAAGATATCAAAATTAAAAAATTAGGGTTTCTCTGTCAAACTAGGTCAAGCCAGAAGCAATTCTTGGAGAAGCAGTTTCACAAGGTCATGCTCATTCTTGAAAAACATGACCTAGAAGGCTTCATAAAAGAAGAATAACAAAACACATCATGCTCATTTTTCCAAAGAAGAAGAAGAAGAACCTCCCAGGAAGTTACCAAAGGAAGAAATTGAAAAATATGTCTTATAATAGTGGTGCTTCAAAGCACTCTCTCCAATCTTGAAGAAAATGACTCCCCTCAGAAAGTTTCAGTAGGAGAATAGGACAAGCCACATACAAGATTGATTCAGGAACCCCGATGAAGATGAAGGATAAGACTTAATCAGCATTATACATCTAAAGCAAGAAAGGAACATGACCTCATAATCAGATGATGGAGTAGAGCTCACCATCAAACATTCCAGTAATCTCTGCAAGGAGACTAGGATCAAAAGAGATCCTACCAAACAAACTAAGATAAGTATTTCAATTTTCATTTTATCAAATTGTTTAAATGATATTGTTCAGTTGTGTACATATCTATATTCCTAGATTTAGGAAGTGTAGTATGCATAGTTGCATTAATGAACAGTTTACTACTAATATGCATGTGACGGGTAAGTGGCCTATGGTATTATACAACATTCCATGGTTACTTATCTAGAGTGAAACCTCTTTGCTGACATATTGGGAGTAGTGCACTCTCTTAATAATGTTCTAGTAGAGATGGAAGGCATCTAGAAAGTTACCGTATGAATACAGGATATGGATGAATGTTGTGTTGAAGCATTGGCTAAGATATTTGCATGACTGTGAAACCTATATCTTTATACACAAGAATTGATTTTATGAAATGTTTCTGATAATGAAACTAAATTTGATTTGTAGGAAATATTGTGTAGAATCTCCTATAAGAGAATAATGATGAGATTTGTTCCAAAGAACGATGACATTCAAGAAGACTTACAAAATCAAGCATACTGCAGATGAACAAAGTGAGAGTTAGTCGACTATAACAAGATGTTTCCTTAGTGGCAAATGATGTATATTACATTAGACAGATGGTGAAATTAAAGTAGAAGTAACCTCCAGAATTCAGAACTCTCTACAAAGAACCTCATGTGCTAGCTTGAAGAAGTATATGAAGAAGATGTAGCTCCCAAAGTTGCAGAACCGATGAAAGAAGAAGCTCGCTGCAGAATTTGAGATGAAAAACCTTGGCTTGATGCATTATTTTCTAGGTCTTGAAGTATGGCAGATCCCAGAAGGAATCTTCCTTAACCAAGGGAAGTATGCAGTATAAATCTTTGATATGTCGGAGTGTAAAGCCATGGTCATAACCATGGATACAAATTTGAAGTTGCTTATTGATGCTTCGTCAGAGTTAGTGGATGTGACACTATAGAGACAGATTATTGGGTCATTGATGTATATGCTTTGTTGTGAACACCTTGAGTCAATATTTGGTTGAGCCCAGACGTGTTCACCTTGTAGCTGCAAAGCTTGTGATGAGGTACCTAAAAGGTACGGTAGACTATGATCTTTGATCATGAATTCAGACTGTACAGTTATATAGATCCGAGATATGGTGCAAAAGGGAGTTGTAAAGCTCCAATATGTGAGCACATATGAGCAAGTTGCATATATGTTGACTAAACCTCTGTCTCATGTGAAGTTTGAGCACTTCCGTGACAAGCTTGGTATAGTCCATAAGGACTTCCCTCAAAAGGGGGAGTAGTGTTGATGATACTATGGCGACGCAGTTGGGATTGATCATCCTTAGACAATGATCCCGTAATTCCGAAAGGAAGGATAGTCTTAAATGTTGATCCTTAGACTAAAATCCCGTAATTCCGAAAGGAAGGATTGTCTAAGATGTAAGTGGTGGACAATGATCCCGTAATTCCGAAAGGAAGGATCGTCAAGTGTGCTGTAGTGGTAGCTCCGTAAAGACTGGGTCCCGTAATTCAAAAAGGAAGGATTGTTTGAGCACCACTAGTGTTGATGGACTAAAATACCTAGTTCTAAAAGGGAGGATTGTCTAAGATCCCGTAATTTCGAAAGGAAGGATCACCAGAGTTGTTGGACTAGAATCTCGTAATTCCGAAAGGAAGGATTGTCCAAGATCCTGTAATTCCAAAAGGAAGGATCACCAGATTTGTTGGACTAGAATCCCATAATTCTGAAAGAAAGGATTGTCCAAGATCCTATAATTCCGAAAGGAAGGATCACCAGAGTTTTTGGACTAGAATCCCGTAATTCCGAAAGGAAGGATTGTCCAAGATCTTGTAATTCTAAAAGGAAGGATCACCAGAGTTGTTGGACTAGAACCTCGTAATTCCGAAAGGAAGGATTGTCCAAGATCCCATAATTCCGAAAGGAAGGATCACCAGAGTTGTTAGACTAGAATCCCGTAATTTCGAAAGGAAGGATTGTCCAAGGTCCCATACTTCCAAAAGGAAGGATCACTAGAGTTGTTGGACTGAAGCCCTAGTTCCGAAAGGAAGGATTGTCCATGATCCCTAGTTCTGAAAGGAAGGATCACCATATGTTGTTGGACTGAATTCCTAGTTCTAAAAGGAAGGATTGTCCATGATCCCTAGTTCTAAAAGGAAGGATCACCAGTGTTGTTGAACTTGATCCCGTAATTCCAAAAGGAAGGATCATGTTGGTTGTTGATTGATGTTGTTGTTTCAGTATTTACTTATTGTTGATTGATGTTGTTGTTTCAGTATTCACTTACTGATGATTGGTGATGTTGTTCCAGTATTCATATATTGATGATGATAATACTTCAGCTCTGTATTGAAGATGATGATGATAATACTCCAGCTCTGTACTGAAGATGATGATGATGATACTTCAGCTCTGTATTGAAGATGATGATGATGATACTCCAGCTCTGTACTAAAGATGATGATGATGATACTTCAGCTTTGTACTAAAGATGATGATACTGATGATGATGATGTTCCAGCTTCGTGTTGCAGTTGATGATGTTACAGCAAGCCATTCAGTTGCAGATATTGATGTTGTTGGAGAACTTCCAATGATTTATAGATGTACCAACCAATGTTCCAGATGATGTTGTTGATGATTCCTCCTCCTCCCTCCTTCCGATGATGTTGTGTAGGCCAAACTTGTTGTTATTGATGTCAGTAGAATACCCTTCTTGTTAAGGGGGAGTGTTGAAATAATGTAACTTCGAAGAATATTCTACTTGTATTATTCCTCCTTCAGGAGATGTCTTTAATGTAAAAGGTCATGAGGTAAAACCTCCATTGTAATTCGGGTCATTAGTACCCAAAAGAATGTAATATAAGTATTATTTGAGTCTCCCTAGAGAGGTTAGCCCAGTTAAGTTAGTGAGGCCAACCTAGTTAGGTTAAATGTCAAGTAAAAGGTAAAGTATAAATAGAGAGTGTTTCTGTAGTGCCCCTAGACTACTATAGATATTGAGGGCACCTGCTGAGTCACCTGACTGTTTTAAACATTAATAAAATAACCCTATGATTTTATTTTGAGTATATTTATGATTACGATTGATTGATATATGTGCATTTGGGTAGTTATTGTGAATGGACAATTTCATGTTGTTTAACGATTAACTTTGATATGAAAACTATACATATGAATGATGCTTAATGACTAGCTGTGCAATTGATTATGTGATTAGACGAATGAGTAATGATTAAGTAAATTATAGATGCTTAATGAAGCAACAGATTTATAAACCAATTTGTGATTATTGAGGACAGTGCTACTAATTTACGTTTGTGAGAAATGTGTGTAGCAACAGGTGAAACGGTTCACCAATGGACACACAAAGGAATATGAAGGGTCGTAGAGTACGAGTAAATCACACACAGGGAGAGCGACGACGATGTCGACTTCCGACGGAATACCACGCTTGAGCAGATAAGCACTGATCCGCTTGCTCAAGAGGAAAGCGTGAGGGCGTACGAGGTGGGCCACGACGGAGCTGGTCACGTACGAGTTGGGGGGCGCGCAGTGAGAACGGACTCACTCCTCAACGCCATTAGTCCCTAATAGCATGTAGACGGAGGATGGAAGGTAACGGCTCCTGAAATCCCTACATGAAGTTCCCGCAAGTCAAAACGGAAGGATGACGGCAGGAGGGCCCGACGGTGCGGTACCTTGCCGAGAATGGAAAGAGTGAATGCAAGGACCCAACGATGTGGTTCCTTGCCGAGGAATGGAAACTATGGATGACTGGACTCGACGAAGTGGTGCCATGTCAGAGAAATTAAATTAAGGAACAAGGAGGTCCAACGGCATGACACCGGGTCCCTAGTAAAAGTTGATTGCTAAACTTAACTGCGTTGAAACGTATAATTTTGCACCTAGAACTTTACTTAGAAATGCATTTGAGTACTTTAGGCATTTGCACATAAATGATTACTTTGGCATTTAAATAATATTAAGTGTTATTTAGGCATTGCACATGAAAGGATATTCCCGATTACTTAAAAATGTTATAAATATTTATTTATGAGCAAAATGGAATCCTAGGCATGGACACCTAGTCAAATCCACCTACACCACAAATATAGGAGTTAAGTGAAATATCTAGGGGACAAACATGAGCAAACTTAGGGATGTTGGTGCATCTCCTAGAGGAACTGACACTTGGATGGGTGAGTTGTTTTTCATTAAAGAATTAATTAAATAATTATTTATGCATGAAGCGACATGTGTCGCAAGGGATTTTCCTTTAAAAGGGAGACTTTGGGGATGGGTAAAGGGCCAGACCCTGGATGACTATCGTAATATTGAGTTACCTCATGACTTGCTGCTATTGAGGGTTTGGCTGGAAATCTTGGTGGGGGGGAAACCCAAGCTGGGTTTCTTGAGAATTGTGTGTGAACTTTAAGACCCAAAGCTCGAGGGAGGCCATGCGACTGAAAGCATGAGCCTATGGTTGGGTGGCGAAGCTAACGGTTGCTTCGCTAATGGTTAAACGAGCTTTGCTGGAGGGATCCTACGGAAGAAGAAGGCGACAATGGACCAGCTGGATCGGGTTGACAGGTTAAGTTTTTGCTTATTTTTGTTAAGTTATTCACTATTTTATTTTATTTTTTTCAATAACTATAATGGCTAATTTGTTTGTATGAAGTTGTTAAAGTTTCAGGTTCAGTACAAGGGGACCCTAAAGGAGGGGTCCTACAGTTTCCTCTCATTTGTACCATTCACTCACTCAAGCATTGTGCATTAGAGGAGAGAGGAAGATTGTAAAGGAGAAGAAAGATTACTCTTGGCTCTAGAGTTTGTTTTTGTATCTATTCTTTATGAGACTTATGTCTTTGGGCATTGTACTTTGGTAATCTGTATTAAGGAATTTCCTGCTGGGTTTTCTTCCCCTTGAGGGTTTCCTAGGATAAATTGTTGTGTACCTTGTGATTGTGTGTCTTTCAGAGATCCTATTTATGTTGTTGTTATTGTGAAAATGTATTAAATGCTAATGAAGTAGGAATCTAAGTTATTGCAACATATAAACTTCACATGATCATCGATTGGTCACCCATTGTCCATCTTTTTAAATGCATGCCCTATAATGTTAGTGGGACTCTAGTCTCATATGCTTCTCAATTACTCTGCAAGTCAACTGTGTTGTAGAACAAACATAGAGATTTGAAGTTCAATCTTTTGGGTGTGATTTCTCAACATTTAGAATTGTTTCTAAGGGGAGCATTTTATTAATATGGATGTCTTTGGACATATTTTCTTTGATTGTTTTTTCTACAAAGTAAAATTGCATTTTTAGAATTTAAATAAAATTTTAAAAATGTGTAGTTAAATTTACATATGAAAAAATTGACACTATGAATTTGTCTAAAAATGTAAAATGTTAGGCAATCAAAAATTGTAACCATCATCAAACTTTCATTGACAGACAAAGAGGATTTGAAATTCCAAACCTACTTGCATTTATGTGTTGTAAGGTTTTTGAAAGTCCTGATGACTCGATGAAGGTTAAAAGACAAATCATTGAACTGGAATTCAACGTCGATTGTTATAATCTTAATGGTGATAAGCATGATGATGTACAAAACAAATAAACTTCATAAAAATTTCCTCATATATTACAAGCTAATTATGATTACTATTATCAAGAACCCATAGTTGAAATTTTTACTTTTTGATATATATATTTTATCTATGAAACTTAGAAAAATAGATGTTATTGATATTTTTTTTTATGTCCTATAACTTTAAAAATTATGATATAGACTTGGATGAAGAAGGTATGGAAGCCACATGATTGGCATTGCCAAAGTAAATGTATCCTAATAACGTGACTTTTTATTTTTTTGTTTCTTGTTGAATCTCATTATGTTGCCATAGATGCTCAAGATCTTTGGGTTTATCCTAACAATCTTATGTGTAAGGGCATGACAAAACATCTTTTTTGTTTTTTAGATGGTTCGAGGACTTATTGGTTGAGCAAAATGCTTAGCTGGATCTCCTTGTGTAGCTAGAATTTATTGGCCTCCCCGAGAAATTGTAACCCTTCCTTAAAAGTCTTTCTAAGTTGTCAAGTGACTTCATTTGTCATGAACTTAGTATGTTCATTAACCTTTGTATCTAGAAGAGAGTTTTTCTCAAAGTTAAATTGTCTAGGGACCTAAAAGGGTTTTTCCAAATCTATGTGGAGGGTAAAATGATTCAGTTATTAGTCTAGTATATCAATTATCCAACACCCAGTACTACAATATAGGGCCATGGTGTTGAAATTAGTGTCACTTAATAGTGTATTTTTTTAACCTTCTTTTGGTTTTCACTATGCAACTTGAAACGCATTTGGGGTATTGCACTTGGTGTCATGTTATTGTCATCTTGCAAGGTGATTTGTGCCACAAATATCAATGCAGCATTAAAAAGTGTCACCTTTTGCATCATCAACATCATGTTGTGTTGTTATTCACGTCATACATTTCAATGCAACAAGAAAATGCATGACCTTTACATCATGTTTACATTAGAAGTTTTACTTTATGTCATCAATGTTATCTCGTATCGTTATTTGTGTCATACCGTTAAGCACAACATAAGGGAGTAAGCTAAAAGGTAGACGATTTGCACCTTTCCAACATTTTTTGTGGAATCCGGTGATGCGATTTTTGTTGAAATAGCAATTTTCATTGTCCCAATTGCAATTTTGATTGTAGAAATGGATTCAGTGCCCTTGATTACCCTTGGGACACCTTGATTATACAATTCCAACAAACTAAAACTGCCATTTCAACAATTTTAGTTAGAATTTGACAAGAAAAATCATCAAATAGTGGATACAAATCGTCGATCTTTTAGCTCACTTGCAACATAAATATGCCTTGCCTTTATGTTTATTTTGTGTCAAACATTTTAGATTCTAACATTATCATTATTGTGTGTTTTTTATTTTTGTCACACGTATCAATGCTACATTAAAATGCAACATGTTTGAGTCATTGTTTGTGTATGTGGTATTATGTTGTATTTTTAATATGCATCTGTAAAATTCTCATTCCATCTTATTTTGTGTCACCTTTATATAAGTTATTAACAACTAATAATTAATTATATATGTTAGTTCAATTTTGAGTTTTGGAAAGTCTAGCTTGTCTCTAATGTAAGTCCAATGGGACAATCATAACTTTGTACGGTCTCAAACAAAAGTTTGTATGGTCTCAAACCAGGTGCTTTTAGCACTATTCAGTTCATTGATGTAGCTACCATTACGTTCAAAAAAATTGCATAATTGTTTGCTTACTATAACGTAGCGCAAACCTTCATCGATTGTGATCATAGTGCTTTATACTGTCCACAGTGTTCCAACACTTGTTTACTTTTCAAAAAAAGTTTGAAAATGTAGCATGAGAAAATCGGACTTCACATAAAAACCAGAATTCACTTTTCGTTTATGACATAATCTTTTGAAAATTGTGTATCTATTGCTTGTTGTTTGCCAATAGAGCATTCGTTGAGCCTTAAAATGTTTTCACTATTTTATCACTTGTTTTGTATTCATTGAGGTTTAAAGAGTTATTCTAAAAGGCCACACACGCAGCTTAGGAATAACAAAGCTTAGATTACATACTATTTGATATTAGATAATTAAAAATTACACCGTAGGTGTTCTTTCTACGAGATCCTCTCACAGGACAATGTTGCAAGATTCCTCACTTATGTCTCCAATAGATTAACGCCACGTGTTTGATGTTTGCCCACTAGTTTTCATGTTGCTCTGGTGTTCTGTCCTCTGGTTTGCTATCCTCCTTGCTACTTCCATCTCTGCCCACTCCCGTCTCTGGGCAGAGCGAGACCCACTCTTTCGTCCTTGGCGAGGTTTAGCATACCCTCGATCTCATGTATATGAGATGAGTTGGGGACTACATCCAATAGAGGATATGAGTTTCATTCGGCTATGCTATGCAACAATTGGATTTCGTAACACAATGCCACCATGGTATTGGCACACCCATTCGTCATGGATTCATGACATTCACAAAATGCAGTTTATTCCCACAGAGCTCAAAATACTGCATCACAGTGAGAAAGCTAGGTTCTCCGCTCTTTCTCTCAACTCACAACTACTAGACACGATTAACACAAAAGCTTCCAATGGCATATGTGAGGAGGTATTGCATTATGCAGGCAAGGGCAGCTGAAGAAGGCCCTAGATTCTTTGTATCTTACAAATCCCAAACGCTTTCGGTCAGACTCGTATACGTATTCCTCTCTACTGCAAGAGTGTCTCCACAAAATGGCACTCTCAGAAGCCAAAAGAGTACATACTCACATGAGTGGATCTGGATATAACCTAGACATTTTCTTGGACAACAAGCTCATGGTTTTGTATGCCAAGTGTGGGACCCTGGTGGATTCCCGCTAAGTTTTGGATGAGATGCCTATGTGAAATGTGGCCTCATGGATCGCCATGATTCAAGCTTATTCCAAGCAAGGGTCATGACGAGGAAGCCTTGGAGTTGTTTTTCCAAATGCAAAGGAATGACACTCAACCAGATCAATTCATGTTTTTTACTATTCTCCCTGCCTCTGCCAACTTAGCGGTTATGGAACACGGCAAGAAGATCCATGAAGATATAATTAGAAGGGGTTTGTATGTAGGGAGTGCTCTAGTAGATATGTATGTGAAATGTGGGTATATAGAAGATGCACGTAAAGTGTTTGACAAAATGTCTGAAAAAATGTGGTTTCTTGGACTGTTATGGTTACAGGATATATGCACATTAGGGATGTTAGTCGAGCTACAGAGCTCTTCGATTAAATACCTGAACGAATTTTTTTCTTGTGGACTACAATGGTTACTAGATATACCTAGGATGGATGCCTTTATGAAGCATTGAGGCTCTTTTAGAAAATTCCAGAGCGGAATGTGTTTTCGTGGAATGCCATGAAAGCAAGGTATGCATAGAATGGGAATTTTGATGAGGCCTTGAGGCTTTTTCGAGAAATGCAGTTGATAGGCATGAAGACGAACTCAGTAATTGTTGTAAGTATTCTCCCTGCATGTTCTAATTTAGCAGCTCTTCGCAAGTATGTAGATCCATGATAGCATAATTAGGAGGGCATTTCAATTTAATATTTCCATTTGGAATGCCCTTGTAGACATGTATGCTAAATGTGGAAGCATAGAGGAAGCACGCCAAGTGTTTTACAAAATGCCCAAGCGTAATGTTGTTTCATGGACTACCATGATTGTGGGGTATGTTGCACATGGTTTTGGGAAGGAAGCACTTCACCTCTTTGAACAGTGGCATCTCTCTGGCACAAAACCAAACAATATAACTTTTGTTGGTGTTTTATGTGCATGTCGCCATGAAGGGCTAGTGGATGATGGCTGGCAGTATTACAATTCCATGGTTCAAGATTAACAACTTTCTCCTTCAATGGAGCACTATTGTTTCATGGTGGACCTTCTTGGTTGTGTGGGGCACCTTGAAGAAGCATAACACTAGTATATTTGAACCCAAAATCCGACGAGCAAATCCGACGACCTCCAACGAAATGGACTGTGTCGTCAGATTTTTCTTTGAAATTTTTTTTTGTTTGTTTTTTTTTTATAAATTTTGAGAGGTGCCCGTCGGATATCCGACGTATTTTTGAATATCCGACGAGTTTGGCTGGCTATCCGACGGCTCTGCTAATATCCGACGCCTATTCGGATATCCGACGCTTTAGATGTCGGATAACCGACTTCATTTTGAACCCGAAGATGTCAGATAACCGACGGATTTTTCCCAACGGTCACTAGATTAGTGTCATCGAATATCCGACGTAGGTTTGAATTTGACTTTTACAATTTATAAATATCAAACCATTCCGACATGTTTGCCATATCGGTGACGGTTTGCGGATGTTTTTTTTGTTCGGCGGACTGTTTTTCGTTGTTTTTGTTATTCAAGTGAGCAAAATACTCTGGAGCTTCATTTTCTAAGATCGATAATCTTCATTTAAGCTCTTTACGAGAAAATGTCAACTACGAATATTCCTGATCCAGACAAACAAAATCGACAATTGCTTGCTAGATTGTGGGAAGGAGTTGAAAGAAGGGGTGATGGTAAATGCTATTGTCCATGTAATCAATGCAGAGGCTTTACGAGGAGAAGAATTTTTATCACAACAACCACAAAACATTGTAGGGAGCATGGGCACGCCGAGGGGGGACATGAATACCATCCATTTGTAAGTTTGCATTATATATGTTTTTATTTTGATTGCTTTTGTAAATTTATGTATTATTATAATATTTCTTATTTTTGACCAACAGTACAATTGGTCGTTGTTCTTTGTAACTTTTATCTATTGATTTTTTCATGTAATTATAAAGGAAAGACATCCTACGGCATATCGTCCGGATCAACAAGTGCTTCCAGGACAAGTACAGGAGGAACATGGAGCTATTAATATTAATGGAGAACAAGTTAATGATCACATTGAAGAAGATGATCATACTGATAACATAGTTGAAGATGATGTTACAAATACTTTGATCCATGATTCATTTAATGTTGGAATGGGTGATGATGTTATCATGAAAATGATGAACATTTTGATGATATTCATGATATACCTCTTCTTAACAAGGCATACGAACCCCTTTATGACGGCTCCAAGACAAATCTTCTCTCTGTTATATTGTTGGTAATGAACTTGAAGGTTATGAATGGTCTTTCAAACATATCAGTCACACGGATGTTAATGTATGTAATATATTCCATCACAATATATATATGATTGTCATGTATTTTATTGTTAATTCATATATAAGTCAAATTACTACGGATGAAATTTGTTTCATTAATATTATTTCTATATTATATTAACTAGATTTTTATTTTAATTTGTTGTAGCATGATAGGTGAATATTTGTTACCACCTTCAAATATTTTACCTCACACATATCGAGATTTATCTGCCATCATGAAAGAAATTGGAATGCAGTATGAAGCAATTCATGCATGCCCCGATGATCATGTTCTTTATTACAACCAGCATGAATTTGTAATAGAATGTCCTGAATTTCATATCAGTAGATATCGCACAGATCAGGTAACTAAAAAGGTGTCTCGCAAGGTTCTACGTTATATTCCCATTATTCCTCGTTTGCAACGACTTTTCAAGTGCAAAAACATAGCGCAGTTTATGGATTACCATGCATGGAACAGAAGTCAAGACGACATTATTCGGATGCTTGCAGATGGGCCTGCATTTAGAGATATGGAGGAAAAATGGCCTCACTTTAAAGACGAACCTCATAATCTTAGGATTTCTTTGGCAGCAGATGGTGTCAATCCTTTTGTAGAGATGAGATCTGTTTACTCGGTGTGGCTTATTTTTGTTATCAACAACAACATTCCTCCATGGTTGACAATAAAGAGGGAGCACATAATGTTGTCGATGATTATTCCAGGTACGAACACTGCAGTTTTTTTATTGCAGTGGTATATTCTCATTTGTCGTTTTTTGTCTCATAATGTTATATATATATTTAAAGTTTTTCTATTGTGAAATATGGTTTATATATCTAAACGGCATGTCTCATAATCAGAATATTTATTTTATATGTTCAAATCAATCAGGTAAGTACCAAGTCAAAGATATGAATGTATATATCGAACCTCTTATTGACGAGCTACTGAAGTTATGGAATGGCATCACTATGTATGACTTATCTAAACCAATATGACAAAGACAATTCCAATTCCATGCAATGCTTGTATGGACAATACATGATGCCCCAGGGTTAACCCATTTCTGTGGTATGTAATTATAAGTTCCACTTTAGTTGCATTTAATTTTACGAACTACTAGCTAATATAATACGCATGCATGTTTTTTTAAATAATTCAGTCATTTTTTATATAATTACAATAGACATTAATATTGATATTCCATCTTTTTATTTAGGTCTTCAGACAAAGGGGAAATTTGCATGTCCAGTTTGTGGTCCTAAGATCAAATCTCGTCGTTCAAAAAGCTTAGGAAAGGAGGTGTTAGATGAGTATAGGCACTTCCTCTCCAAGAATCACAGGTATCGAACTACCGAAAAACATCTTTTCAATGGCAAGCAAGAGACTGCATTAAAACCAAAGAGAATGACACCTCAACTATGGAAGTTGCAATATAATAGAAATCGTCAAGGTATGTATAATCAATCATTAATGTATATGATCATATTGTATTTTATTATATTGTGTGTTGTTTAATGTAATTGACATTGATTTAATATTTAATTTCATCATTGTCGTTCATGTGATCATCATGAAGGCATTAATGGGCTTCCACGAGGAATGAAAAGTTATCCTAGACAATTTAGTAGGTTGCCCTATTATGAGCACCTACAAATTGCTCATCTATTTGATACAATGCATATCGGAAAGAATGTGACTGAAACATTATGGCAAATATTGGATGGAAGGAGTGACAAAGAAAAAATTGTCAAAATTTGCAAAGACAATCAAGATAACAACCATGCAATGAAAGACGTCATTCAATTTCATAGCAACGGAGAGCAAATTAATATAGACTCACTTCCATGGATGTTAACGGACCAACAAAGTAATGTTGTAAAAGAAGTCATTCGAAAAATTAAATTTTCCACCGGATTTTGTGCAAACATGAAGAATATCATAACAAAGAAAGGTGATTTCACGGGGGTGAAAACGCACGATTGGCGTGTCTTCATGAAGGTAATAATTAATATGGTATGCATTTAATAATTATTTTTTTTCTTTTTCTAGTACTCTTTTTCGATATACTGAAACTATTTGGATATTATTGTTACGGTATGTTCTACCTCTCTCTATCCCGGACAACTTTGACAACAATGTCAAGCAAATAATATATAGTCTCGGGAAATACATGAGGTAAGTGGTGATTTTTCCATGTGCTTACTGTTTGTTTAATTCAACATAGAACTTATTCTTAATTTGATTTTCATTCTCTACTTCATCATCATCGTCATCATCCTCGTCATCATCGATCGTCATCATCGATCGTCATCATCGTCATCATTGATCGTCGTCATCATCATCATCATCATCATCATCGTCAACATCGATCGTCTTCATCATCATCGTCATCATCATCGTCATCATCGATCGTCTTCATCATCATAATCATATTCATCATTGTCATCATCATCATGATGATCTTCATCATTCTCATCATCATCATCATCAGCAGCATCATGTTTATCGTCGTCGTCACGGCCACCATCATCATCATCATCATTGTGATCAGCATCATCATCATCATCCTCACTGTCATCATCATCATCATCTTCTTCATCATCAACAGCAATATCTTCATCATCATCGTCATCATTGATCGTCATCATCGATCGTCTTCATCGTCATCATCATCATCATCGTCGTCATCATCATCATCGTCATCATCATCGTCATCATCATCATCGTCATCATCATCATCATCATCGGTCGTTTTCATCATCATCGTCATCTTCATCATCGATATCCGGCGCAGCTATTACCTAGAAAAACCAACGGTGTTTGTCGTCGGTGATTTAGCGATCTCGTCGGATTCTTTTGAAGTTAGAAGTCTAATATTAGACGCATGCATTGACGGTGTGGGAGGGTTTCAAGACTCGAATGAATTACACTCACCATTGCAGCATCAGAAACCATACTTATAAATTAAATAATGTGATACATGGGGCCAATGTTGAAATTTTTTAAATATGTGTTGGCTTGGACTGAAATTTGGCATGGTTAGACTAGATGCATGCATTTACGGTGTGGGAGGGTTTCTAGACTCAAAAATGACTGACACCAACCATTAATGGAGCATTAAAAACCATGTAATGATACTCAACAAGGAGTAATTTGATCATCATGGTTTCACTCTGAAATAACTTATTCTTTCGTGGACTCGGTAGTACCATTGCTTATGGACCCTCACAAGGAAATCCTCTTAGGTCGTTGATTGTGTTGGGATAAATCATCACTAACTTGTTTGATGGACCTAATGGTCCCATTATAAACACTCATAACATGTAAACTATAGAGGACATACAAAAAAACATTGATTCTCTCACCCAATTAGTTAGCAAAATGGAAACCAAGAATCACTTCTCATTTTCCGACCCTTCCAATAGTATGACGCCTCATTTTTCTGAAGTAATTCTAAACAAGTTTGGCGGGTTAGATCCGATTCGTTAGTTCGATCGATCAAATGAAGCACTAACTTTTCCTTAATGTAATATTTTATTACCTAATGAAATTCTTTATAGGAGTCATCAAAGTTCATTTGTTTTTTCATAAAAATTAATTGATTATTTTTTAAGCAATTCCTTATTAGTGCTCTTAAAGAGGAAATTAAATCCCACTTAGAGGTGAACCACCCTACTACTTGGTTGGAGGACAATAATATTTATTGTCATGCCTGTGTTATATCCTATGCTCAATCCAAAATCCCCAACTTTATTTCATTTCCTTTCCCCAACTATGGTGGCTCTTCAACAACCTCTTCCACCTTTCAAGGTCCATAAGTTGGCATAGGACAAAATGGAGGAACATCAACTTAAGGTTCTATGTTACAATTGTAATGAAAAATATTCTCTTGAGCATAGATGTAAGGAACATCAATTATTTGTGGACATATTTGAGGACATTTATGATGATGAACTTGATGGAAGAACTCAAAAGGAATCCCCTCCCATCATTGAGGAAGTTTTTCTTCCTAACCCTGTGAAGAACCCTATATCTCCCTTAATTATTTGACTAGTATTTATTTCTCTTCATTAATGTTCAAATGGGTGATTACTCCGGGAAAACTAACATGTTTTCCATTGAAACGGGTGGGCGTGATATTGTTCTCGGTGTGAATGGATAATAAGATTATGTCATATCACCATGGATTTATTGGAATTACAAATGAGAGAGCATGATCATAGCATCTCATTGCTTCATCGACATATCCCCCTATCCAATGTGTGATCATATTGTCATACTTTTGAACAAAATAATATATGAAATTAAAAATATTGTATCGTTGTTTTTAAGCCCCTTATATATAACAATTAAAAAAAAACATTATATATATAAAAAAAAACAATTAAAATTAAAAAAAATGAATATATAATAAGTAGAATTAAAACATTAATAAAAAAAATTACAAAATAAATATATAACAATGGTTTTTTAATTTGTTATTAATTAAATATATATATAACATTATATATAACAATTAAATTTTAATTGTTATATATAATGTTATATATATATTTAATTAAAAAAAATTAAAAAAACCAAAACACAAACATTACATAACATATTATATATTGAACAAATATAAAAGCTGGCGGCCGTATGCATTTCACAAACCTGTGATTTGGATTTGGAGTGACCTCGACTGGACTGACCTCGATTTGGAGTGACCTCGATTTGGAGTGCCCCTTGACTTGGAGCTGCGCCTCTGCGATTTGGACCCGCGCCTCTGCGATTTGGACCTACTATCGATTGGCCATATGCATTTCACAAACCTGCGATTTGGATTTGGAGTGACCTCGACTGGACTGACCTCGATTTGGAGTGACATACGATTTGGAGTGACCCTCGATTGGGAGCTACGCCTTTGCGATTTGGACCCGCGCCTCTGCGATTTGGACCTGCTATCGATTTGGATTGGACTGTTCGTTTGTGGCCGGAGAGGCGGTTTGTGATTGTGGCAGGGGAGAGGGAGTGGCCCAACGACCAAGCAGTGGGAGTGACCCAACGAGCAAGCATTGGGAGAGGCGGTTTGAAGTCCAAGCAAATAAACTATAAGAGCTGGAAATGCCTCCCACGTCCGTGAGTACCAAGCCCTAAATTGTTTTGATTTGACAAATTTATAAATTTGGTAGCAAATCACTGTGGTTTCATTGCTAATACAATCTACATTGGGGTATTTTTATCTTATTGCATCTACTATTTTTTTTTAGTTTGATGGGTGAATGGGGGGGCGGGGGCTATTACTAATGACCCCGATAAAGCAGAGTTACCAAGCTCATCAATTTCATCTACATGCGCATCCAAATCAGTTGTGACACTGCTGGAAACATTGCCATCATCTTTCTTTAGCAGCGCCTTTGAATCCTCAGTTATACATTTCTGCTCCACACCTACACTAGTTCTACACATGGATAACTCTATCTCAATATTGGCAACGATAAGAACAATGATTAGTACAACAATTTCTGGAATACAACAAATGACGCTCTATTTGTTGGTGGCTTCTATCAGTAGTTTGATTCTTCTTCCATTCGTATTCTTAGTAGTTACGGATCCAAAACACTGGTGCTATTCAAACTAGTTTGTATAGAGGGCTAAGTGCTATTTGCAAATTTGGAAGAAAAATAATACCAAAAATAAGATTCCCATCATTTTCAGACATAGCTTCAAAATCCTTAATTGTCCCAATCATCACTAAGATGAAACCCAGAGGTGAATTGAATGCATCCTTGATTACTTCTGCCCTAGTTTACAATTGTTGATGTTGTTGCACTTATAGCAATATTGAAAGTATCATGTTGAAGTGCCTTTGATGAAGTACCCAACCATTCTGCAAGAATCCTAAAGAGAGTTTTCGATTGGAAGTATTGTTCAAAGGAGATATTCAAAGTTGTCAATAAATGTCTAATAAAAGCACCATTGCAATGAATCCTCCATATGATAAAACAAGGCAATTAATGACTCCTTCAATCTTGAAAATGTGCTTCTCAATAATGTTATTTCCAACCATGCTCCCATTTAATATTAGTGTGCTCATATATAAATAATGCAAGAAGTGCAGTTTGTTTACACCTTCAATCCAATTTTTGTTCTGAGATATGGAAGCACAATGATTGAATAAACCTTTAACAGAGCTAAGGATGGACTTTTTCTAGCTATTAGAAATACCGCCAAATATCCTTTTGAATCTTTGTGTTAAATGATATCTCATTGAATACTAGTGGAAAGAGTTGTCATAAGACCAAAATTGTAATGAGGTCAATTATGATTTTAAGGCTTCCATTGATGTGGATGGCGTTAACAAAAAGATCAAAGTACACTGTTGCTTATAATGAAAAAAATTCCAATCAAGGATTGTGATCTGTTAGGTCTGTCCTAATTTTAAATATTCTCAAATTTTGTATTTGAATCACTTCCAACTATTGCTTATCTATAAGAGTTATACATTTATGCTCCAAACCTTAACCAAACCCAATTTTCAACTCATATAACAAGTTGTAGCCTCTCCTGAGCAGACCTCAGTCCCAAAACAGTCCCCAAGTAGTAATTTTTGTAAACTAAAATCACCATACTTTGAAATTTCCTCAAGTCTCGGCATGGAAGCAGCCTCCATCTCCGATTTTGAAATGAATGCCTCAGCCTCCACCAAATTAAATGAATGCCACAAAAATTTGTTGTGAATTGGAGGGATGTTAAGTCAACCAACCAAACTGTGAATGCAAAAAGCAAGACTTAAGGCCACCCACATTGTAGTTTTGAAGGTTCCCTGTGTTATTAGTGAAGTAGCAGTGAATCCAGATATGACTTGGATTTTTTTTCATGGGGCCTGTCAAGGCTCCATAGAGTAGTGCAAGATCAGGTTTTCTCTATATATCTCTGATAGCCATTTCTTCATAGATAAATCCTACTTGGGGGCTAGGAAAAACAGTATGGGTGAGTTCAATTTGCTCTTCTATCTTTTGAAATTTGTTGCAGAATTGGGTCTCACCCAGATTCAAGTCATACGGTCTGCGTGTTAAATAACTCAACAACAAATTAAAGATCAATCTGGTATGGATGTCAACCAAATCATCACCCTCTTTAAATTGCCCTGTCAATAAATTAGATTGCCCTGTCTTTATAAATTAGATTGCCCTGATATTCGAAGGATTAGGTTGATAACTATACTACGGCTAAAAATTGCCCTGTCTATAAATTGACATATCCTTCCATGTAGATTATAAAAATTCAATTAGGTCAAGTTCTCCTTACATGGTTTGGATAAAATTGAAAGCTTCAATTTTCATACAATTAGAAAAGTTTGGGCAGTGTAGAATGTGAGGAATGAGAATGTATCAATCATTGCCACCATATGAGTTTTGAAAGTAAGATTAATTGGCCCCATCCCATTATAAAGTAGAACCATGTGAGATAGATCATATAACACCATTAGCATCATGATAGAAGCAAAATCGAAGTTCCATTTTCCGTCGAGGCTGCTTGAAGATGATAATTTCCAGAAAGTGGCCCCAGGGTACAAAGTAACGAAACATTTGACGGATTGGAAATGTATATATATAAAAGGAACAAAATTATATAGGCCTAAAATTGTGGTTGGTGCCATTGCGGTCAAATTTAAATCAATTTGTAAGCCACCTCGATGGAAATCGAAACTTCGATTTTGCTTACCCATTTTTGTTGTTCTGGTTTAGGAAGTATTTCAGGCTATTATGGTTTGTTTTAAAGTCTTCATCTTCTTAAAATTGGCTTTCATTGTATCATTGATCAGGGTTAGTAAATTCATAAAAGGTAAGCATGCATCATCATACTTTAGACTTCAATCAAACCATCATGATTTGGATTGTGGCAATTTTAGTCTTTGACTAGGGTAGTACTGTAGCAGCTTTAACACTTAGAATATAGTAGCTTGGGGGAATTCATGTCAAGGTACTCAAAGCAAGTTAAAGGGGAAATGATTAGTATTGCTCATGATGTAAAAGTAAAGGATGTATTGCTCATGATTAGGATACTCTTGTATTTATAGTCATAAAAAAACAAGTTGTGGTATAGCTTCCCCAGTTGTGGTTACTGCTTTTTTATTAAGCTCATGAAGATTTATATGCAGTTTATTGTTTCTACTATCCCTATGTTTTTGTGAAGAATGATTGAATAATGTTATAAGTGTTCCTAGAGAATTATGAACATGGATATGTACAATTCCTTATATTTATTATCACTTTGTTTTATGTGATGAATTCATTTGCATGACTTGAGTATATCTGAAGCTCTCCTTGAGGTCCCATGAATGAACTTGAACACTTGTTGCATTCATTTAATTTGAAAGAGTAGTTATAGTTTAAAAGAACTCTCTCCTTACCTTAGCTAGCATTCATTGAAAGGAAAGGCTTATTTTATACATATGCATTTGCATGGTTTGAATCAGTCATCACACCACGAGTTTCACTTCCATCACCCGATTGAGTAATACAACCACTAAAACTTACACCCCCTAACTAAACACACCATAACCTCACTTGAGGAAATCAAAAGAATTTGGTAGTTAGGTAGGACACCGGGGATAGGCATCCAAATAATTCCCCCTTGTCATTATCATCTGAGACATAGTTGTTGTCCTCTAGGGAACCAAAATCCTCTAGTATTTGTTGACACGGTCATACACCAGTTTGTGGAGGGGCCTCCTGTTGTTTCAGGGGTTAAACCGCCGCGAGATCGAGAACCGGACAGACTATGTGGAATGTCGCACTCCACTTAGCCCTAAGGCAACATCAATCATTGTCTTCCTTGTATTCTCCGGCCACCATACTGGTGATACAAGGGTGATAAGGCAGAAGTGTCGAAAACCTTTTCCTACGTATCATGAACGAGGTAGCTTAGTGACTTTTCTACTAGGGCTCTTTTACCCAGGATCCCTTTCGGTAGAGGGATATCCTTCAAATTCGGTCTCTCACTTCGTATTGTTCAACTTGGATTTCATCACCTTGCGAAGGATACGATTTGTCGAGGTCTCCAGCTCCTAGTTAGGAAGTTTGCTTGCATTTTCACCTTTTTAGAGGATCTTTTTCTTTTTAGTGCTACTTGTTGGCATTCTAGCCACTTTTGTTTCAGCTCGCTTACTGTGACATCGGTCCCAGTATAGTTTTTTGAGCTTTTTTTTTGGCCTGTGAGCCTTGTCTTTTCATAGCTCCCCTTCTGCACGCTCGGTTGCTTTAGGGTTTTTGAGTTCATACACGGTAGTTACCAATACTTATTTGATGATGTGTGATGTCCTCTTCTCCTAGGTCTTCGAGATGGTTGAGTTAGATGGTCTTTTGAAGGGACTGAACACCCCTTCATGGAGCCACTAACGCTTGACCGTAGGAGTAGTCTAGAGGACCACGTGATCACATCACCCGTGTGGACTTTTCCGTTTACTGTGATGATGGTATTTCAAGTTATATGGAACAATGGTACATTTGAGAGAGAGATGAATGGTTGTACCCCACCTTGGTCGATTGTCTTATGGTCATTTCATTTTGTCGATAATATTTTTGTGGTACCTTGCTTTTTACCTTTTGGGTGTTTTACTGATATTGGGATATCATTTGATTTGTACCACCTTTTATGTTTTAGGTCTTGTGGGTACTATGGTAGTTTGTCCACATTTGAGGTACACCCACTTTCTCCAAATTGTTATGTGTGTCTTTATACCCACTTCGTACCACCCTCCTGACCTTAGTTTGGAAGATTGCATGCTATCATACCTTTTGGTGGTACTATTTGAGTTTCAAGAGGTAGTTACAAGGAGCTATTGCATATATGAGGTAGTTACAAGGAGATATTGCATATATTGATTTGGACCGCCTTTTATGTTTTTGGTCTTGTGGTTATAACTATGGTAGTTTGTCCACGTTTGAGGTAGTGTACACCCCCTTAGTCCCAAGGGTTGTGAGTCTTTATACCCATTCTTTTTTTTTTTACTTGTACCTTACTGGATACCACCCTCTTGACCTTAGTTTGGAAGATTGCATGCTATCATACCTTTTGGTGGTACTATTTGAGTTTCAAGAGGTAGTTATAAGGAGCTATTGCATATATGAGGTAGTTACAAGGAGATATTGCATATATTGATTTGGACCGCCTTTTATGTTTTTGGTCTTGTGGTTATAACTATGGTAGTTTGTCCACGTTTGAGGTAGTGTACACCCCCTTAGCCCAAGGGTTGTGAGTGTTTATACCCATTCTTTTTTTTTTACTTGACCTTACTGGTTGGACTTTGTACTAAGCCTTTTTACTGTCACTAAATTTCTTTGATTGACCGTACCATAGCCCAGTCATCTCTCTTTGTCTGGTTTGTACTAGCCCTATCATAGGGTCACTTGGTTCCTAGAGTTGACTGGCCTCTAAGAGGTACAGTCATTTCTTAAAGTAACTCTTCTGAGTATATTACAGGAAACGTCTACACTAAGGTAATCAAATATGTGGTAAATAGTTTTCATTAAGTAGCCAGGACTTTTAGCATTAGAGGAGATCCTATAACATGTATGTGTAGTGTTTCATGTGTGCTACATGTGTGTTACATGTGTGATGTAGCGTTAAATCAAATAGTAAAAAACAACTCATAAATATTGCATGACTTTCTACTCTTAAGAAAGATAAATTGGTCGTCTTCCGATCATCACTTGAATGCCTACATGTTGACAAAGGGAATGAGGATCAAGTAAAATTATAAAAGGCGATACACGTCAACTTTTAAGAGGCGCTATGCCTTGCGGTCGAATCTAAACTTTTTTCCAATGGTGCAGGTAGAACCAAACATGTATTTGTCTGATCTGTCTTCCTCGAGCGAGGGGAGTTTAGGAAGGCTAGAGGAAACTGAGACATCCAGTAGGTCTAGTATAATTGTATCAACTAAATGTCAAAAAACCAAAAGAAGATTCCATAGACGCAATGAATTTTTTCACGGTCAAGGGGGGGCATGTTCCTATGGTGATGAGACAAAAGACGACGAAGAGGTGCCCTTGAGGTATAGACATTTAGTGAAACAATGGGTACTAAAGGATCTTCCTCCACCGAACACTGATTTTTGTGTGAACGAGAGGAGATATCGAATTGCACCGTTGTCGATACATGGTTTCAGGTTGTTTTCCATGGATTGCATCTTGGTTGGTTACGGGACATGTACAGAATTTATGGAGTATGTTGGACCCATATACAACTACAACGATTGGATGCGCCTTGTCCGATATACCAACAATATGCGTAACTATGGATTGTCAACAAACTATTTACAATTGAAAGACAAAAATCAAAATAAAGGAGGAACGTTGTACATGGACGGAAGGCCAAAGGCCATAGGGAATATTGCAAGGTTTATAAACAATACACAACTGGGGTCTACAATTAAGCAACCAAACTGCGAATTTGAGGGGCGTGAAGGAAACCCTGTTTTTGTAGTTGCTATTAAAACAATATCTGTAGGGGACAAGTTGCTTATTAATTACCCTGTCAACCGAGTATATACAAACAAGGTTACTATATAACATTTTACCCAACCTTTTAGTAATAAATTAAACATCATAAGGCTTTTTTGTTAGTTTATTTCATTTAAATTTCCCATATTTACTTCGCAGGCCAGTGATTGGGATAAATCCCTGCCAACAAATGGTCGGAGGAGAACTTCTTCCTTGACGGAGCAGGTACACATCTTTCTAATAGTACAGATATAATAAGAGAAAAGAGTTTTTATTTGCTTTGTTTTTCCATTATTAATAACTTGGTTTGTTTTATATAATGAAATTTATATTTGATACAGAACGTTGATCGGGAAATACACCCATCGAATGTTGATAAGACGACAACACCCTCGGGGCAACAGGTAGACCTGATTTGAGTTGTAGAATTAAAATATGTCAAAATGTTTTAGCATTATATTAATGTTTCAATGAATATTTTGGTTTCATTTACGTAATTTTCTAGTCTATGTTTTTGATGCAGGCCGGTTCCGTAAGGTCAGCCACACCAGGGTCCGCACAACGGGTATACATCTTTGTAATATTAAAAATATAATATGAACAATAATTTTTTTGATGTGTTTTCTCATGAATAGTTTTGGAATCATTTAGGTGACTTTCACTATGTTTTTTTATTAGGGTGTTGTTAGGGGCAACTCCCAGATATTAGTAGATCGGGGAAAGTCGCCTATGACCATTGATCCAATGAGTGGATCGCGATCCTCGAGGTCGTAGGTATAATTCATTTCAATTGTACCAATATAATACGTAGCATAATGCTAATTTTGTTATGTATTTTTTGTGTGATATATTGGTTTTGTTATGATAATGTAAACTGTGTTGTAATTTTACGAATCTATCATGATAGATGTGTTATATACGTTAATATAAAATTTAGAATCTATCAGTAAAGAACTCAGTAGTGCTTTATATATGTTTGTTGCAGCCCACTAGTGAATCGCAGTATGAATCGGTATCGCAAGATTTTTCGTTAGACCCTGAAGTGGCAGAGGTGCTTCACGATTGCGAAAAAATTGGTGAAGCCGCACACCCGCTAAAGATGGCAGAGATATTGTTGAATAGATATACTACGGAAATCCTTTCTCTAGTAATCCAGGTTCCGTAGACAAGCGCAATTAAAGAAAGGATTGCATTGTTGGAACATAAATATAATAACTTGTGAGTAGGTTGAGGAATCTTGAATCATAGAATAATTCATTTAAATCTTTATAATGCTCTCTTATATATGATAGTATTGAACGTATAAGACGTGGTGTGTATTTACAGAATTATAAGGGACCACACAATATTGGTGAAGGTGGTGTTGGCCCCAGCGAGGCTCATGGAGAGACTTCGCATCACGACCAAACGACTCCACGTAGTTCGAATCCTTTGCCATTGTTGTCGACCGAACAGTCGGCAACACGTTTCGAAACACCACGGACCCTCACTGTGAGCGCAAAGGCCGTTACTGACCAACACACAACGGATCCTCCACAAGAAGGGGTCGACACCGAGTCCCCTATCAATTTTGATGTCGAACAAGCTACATTTCCAGGATCTTCCCATGTCAAAAGCACGGGAACACTAGAGACAACATTTTTGGTGGACGAAGATCTCGTCCCAATAAAGATACCAACGATCCCAGGTAATTAATCATAGTTGATCAGGTTAATTAATGTTTATAATTTCATTGTAATATACCGATAAAACATTTTTTATCAACTAATTATGATCATGGCATGATCGTTGTGCAGGAAACAATGTTTTCTATAAACATATGAATGACTTTTGCTTGGAGATCTTCAGGCCCACCATCTGATCAAGGTGGGATAGACAACCGAAACATTTAAAAGATGAACTCACTAATCGGTTGGTTGGACTGTTCGGGGAGAAAACCTTCAGTCATGCCAATTTCTTGAAAAAGGCTTGTCAACATGTGAAGGTTGTCCGAGACCATATAGGACACACCTTGAAAGAAACCATAAGTATGAGCGCCCACCAATGATTCCAGCAATGGAGTGGAGAGCTCTAGTGGAAGATGGAAAGGAGAAGGCTCTGAGAAGAGAAGGCAAGCTAACACCAGGCACAGGGAGGTATATAATACTTTCCGCAATGTAATTCTAAATCTTATTATCCTTGATTTCTATATCGAACTTGGAACATCTAACGTATTTCAACACTTGCATAGGCTATCAGACACATCAAAGGCCACAAAGGAAAGACTAGAAAAAGTAGGTCAGCACAAGCTTGGCCCTGGTGGTTATTCGAATTTGGAGGCACAGTTTGTAAGTTTCGAGAAACCAACAATGAATACAAATAATAAATTGAAAATTATTTTTCGTTTTATTGCACCGTAAAATGTTAATTAACGACGATAAGCAAATATGCAGGCCGATCGATTCAATGAAGTACCCATAGAGGAAGACATGAAGCTTGGCTTCCAGGAAGGCTTTGGAGCTGTTGTTGAACGTAGAAGAAGCTTATCTGGGAAGACACAGTCTTGTGGTACCAATCCATCCGGTGCACAGGTATATAGAATCTATATAGTTTAATGAAGATTTGTCGCTTGTGGAATATTTTCGTTCCAAATACTTGATGTAAAATATTGACTCTGTTTTTAATAGGAAAGTAATGATCCCATTAGTGTCGAGGAGGGACAACAACAAATCGATGATCAAATTTCAAATCCTGGTAATGAATTTATTCATATGCTACAATTTTATGTATAACATTGCAAATGGTGACCATTAATTGTAGTTCACCGTATTTCAACTGCAGAGCATGTAGAGAGTGAAACTGTACAGGTTGAGACTGGACAAGAACATCAACAACATGATTTGGTCACACCTGGTAAAAAAACACCTTCGTAATGAATTTTTTTAAATGAAAAACTTGTCATTACAATAGCAAAATATAACAATGTAACATTTTCACAGCGTTGCAGCAAATCCGAACCCCTTGCCGCAAAATGCAGGTCTAGAACAACAATCAGCTAGGATATTACAAACATCACCAAAAGCGCCTGCTAAAGAACCAAGAACTAGAAGAAAAAGTCTAGATGATGTAGATGGTCCTCTCATAGATTATATATCACTGAAGAGAAGAAAAACTTATAAAAAGAAGGACGGGAAAAACAACGTCTAAATATTTTTGATAACAATATATCGTCCACTATTTTTGGTCTAATGAATGAAAGAATGGTTTAATGAATGTTCCAATGTTTTAATGATTCAGTGTAGTAAACTGTTACCTTCATTGAATTTCAACTTTTATTGAATGAATGTGTTGACGGAATGATTAATGAATGGTGTATTGAATGTTATCTTTTATTGAATGAATGTGTTGATCGACTGAAACGATGGTTTAGTGAATGTTAGCATTTATTGAATGAATAATGGATGAAAGTTCATGATGAAATATGGATGAATTTGCACATATTTGTTTTTTTCGAGTACATGCATTGGGTATGGGGAATTGAGAGTGATGTGAGAGGGGGGGGGCATAAGAGCTTCCACCTTCACGTGGTTGGCCCTGTTCAGTAGAGAATATGAAATTATTCTCGAAACAGAGAGGAGCTCAATGAATATTCTGACAACGGTGACGATTCATTCTATATTTACGTTTCCCTTAAGCTGCAATATGGCAAACTCATAGTTCACTATCAAGATTTCTTTGACCGTCAGCTTTGTCAGACAAACCTTAATAGTGAACTATGAGTTTGTCATTTGCAGTCGAAGGGAAACGTAACACCATGAATCATCAACCATTGCCAGGCTGAAACTGAAGACCGTGGAAACTCATTGGATGGCGGAAATTCATTGAATGGTTTAATGAATTTTCTAATGTTTTAATGATTCAGTGTAGTAAACTGTTACCTTTATTGAATTTCAACTTTTATTGAATGAATGTGTTGACTGAATGATTAATGAATGGTTTATTGAATGTTATCTTTTATTGAATGAATGTGTGTATCGATAGAAACAATGGATTAGTGAATGTTAGCATTTATTGAATGAATAATGGATGAAAGTTCATGATAAAATATGGATGAATTTGCACATATTTGTTTTTTTCGAGTGCATGCATTGGGTATGGGGAATTGAGAGTGATGTGAGGGGGGGTTGGGGCCATACGAGCTTCCACCTTCACGTGGTTGGCCCTGTTCAGTAGAAAATATGAAATTATTCTCGAAACAGAGAGGAGCTCAATGAATGGCTACGATGCTGGCTTTCTACAACCCACATGCGCATTGTTTAAATTTTGACAATTTCTTGGAGCTTGTTGTGATTTTTTGTTGCTCCTCATAACCAATTTTGAGTTTCCATGACTTCAAAGGCTGAGTAGATGATGCAATGGAATCAATATCCTTAACCTTCTCTTTAATTTCCTTGGAATCAATATCCAGCTTAACCTCAAATAAATATAAGTGAACAAAAGAAAATGCAAGAAAGAGATTAAACTTGCAAAATATAACACTTGTATTAATAAATTAAAAAAGAGAGAGTAATGTTCATGGGCCTCTTGGAGAGGATGAGCTCCTTTGAGCAAAGCTTCAATACAATACCAATCTTTGACAAAACAATATACATCCTTCTAGCGCTATAAATAGTTTCTTAATAACTACCAAAACCCTAACTATATGCAATCTCAAAATTAATGACTACCAACCACCTACTGGTTCTTATTTAATAAAAATGAGTCTTTTACATTAAGTAACTACCCATTAACTATCTAATGAGCCTTATTCAAAGAATATGATCTCATACATGAATATACAAACTCCTCAGTATACCAAATTAGAGAAGTTAGGTAAGAGTACCTTGACACAATGGAAGCACACTATCATATCTTTGTGACAAATATGCCACCATGTTACATAACTTCCCAGTCCTTTTATTCTGCTACGTGGAAAGCCTGTAGTCCATAAAGTAAGTTCCATAGACACTAGCACTTGAGACTTAGAGTACAGTCTTTTGTACCACCTTAATAGGCACCCACTAGCCTATAGGTCTTCTTGAATAATGATTGATTCCGCCGCTTAATACAATGACTTTAATACAATGGCTTTATTACAACGACTCTATTCCCTTAGGCTACTCCGCTGCTAATACAATGGGAAGAGCATAATGGGGTTCTCAGTTATATATATATGTAATTATTCTACATATTTCCACAATAGAGATAGAATATATTGATTTCCTGCAGTATGAAGAATTTTATTTGAAAAATGCTATTTTTTTATAAATGTAATGGGTAGTTGCCTAACCGACGACCTAATCCGACGAAAGTATGGTAATATCCAACAGTTTTGCAATACTACCAATGGCTCGGAACATCGGATTCCTTTTTTTTTGTATGGCATACACGTCGCTTAACCGACGACCCAATCCGATGACCATATGGTAATATCTGACGGTTTTGCAATACGACTGACAGGTCGGAACGTCGGATTCCATTTTTTTGTATGGCATACACGTCGCTTAACCGACAACATAATCCGACATTTTTATGGCAAACACGTCGCTTAACCGATGACTAAACCGACGCATAATCGATGGCGAAAGGATGGTAATCCGACTACCTGTGAAGCTGGAGGAAGTCGGTTAACCGACGTGTTTTCTAGTCGAATATCCGATGTCTTGGACTATGTTAGATTTTAGCCGATATCCCACCGACGATAAAAAAAGACTGGAATTGTCGGATAGTCGACCATAGGTTGTAGCAAATTCGACTTTTTCGCTGTTGGATTTTGGGTCAAAAAAACTTACTGTAAGAATTTATCAACAAAATTCCAGTAAAGCCTAACATTATTGTTTGGGGATCCTTGCTTGGTGCTTGTAGAATTCATGCCAATATAGAGTTAGGGGAATGTGTGGCCAATCACCTTTTTGAGTTGGACCCTAAAAATGATGTGTACTATGTGCAACTCTCAAACATCTATGCAGCAACTGGCCTGTGGAATAATGTAGCAAAGGTGCTAAAATTGATGAAAGACAGAAACATTACAAAGTTTAACACCATCTCAAGGTAAATTCACTCGTTGTAGATCTATTTTTGGGTTTAACACTATCTCAAGGTATGGTGATTGCCATAGTTGAAAGTAAGATCTCTTTGACAGGCCTTGTGTTTCTCATTATATGTGAGTTGATGCATGTATAGGCAAGGCTTTCCCTCTTCTCCATGCATGCAGAGGTGAACTAAAGAGTTTTAATTATTAAGCATTCATCTGACCATAGGAGAAAGACTTGGGGCATAGTTCGAGTCAATATAACCATTCCTTGTTATACTCTCCATCACTACAAACTTCCCAAGTTATCCAAATAACTTGGGCATGTAATAAATGTAGAGTGAGATTTACCAACTCAACATAAAAAATAACATGTATCCTTGATATCTTTTCCCAAAACTAAGTGTGTAATATCCATGGAGTGAGATTTACCAACTCAACATCCAAAATATATGCATATGATTCCTTGATATATCATCTACAAAACGCAGGTTACGTTATTGATTCATTGGATAGATACCCACTATTTTTCACTTGTTTCAAAATAGGGGTTGGCTGACAGTTGACCCAAAAGTAGGAAAGAATTTATTGGATAATAAACAAGGGATAAATATGTTGAGCATGCCTCACGGGTTGCTTGAGCCTGCTTTGTGCCTCATTGGTTCAATTAAAATTTAATTTCATAAGCAATGGTTATCAATTCAAAAGCACCAGCCTCTTTGCAATTTTTTATTTCCATTGATTTGGTCATATATTATTGTAATACAAATCTTCTAAATTTATAAAGCCTTCAAATAATCCCACAATTCCTTTAAAGCACAAAAACCCACAAATATTAACATCTTGTAGGGAAATGGATGATTGGAAAATGACCACCCATGTACAAAGAAAAAATTATTAGTAAACCTCAAAGAGATCTAGTTGCAGACAAGATTCAAGCATCGAATACAACTTAGCATTTATAAACAAAGGGAAATGATCCTATCAAGCTAGCTGATTAAACACATTAGAGATCCTATCAAGCCAGTTAATTAAACACATTAGAGATATTTTTATCTCTATAGAATAAAAATGTTGGGGATGTGTGTACCCTTACATATAGGGAAAGAAGGAAATGGGAATCCAGTTTCTCCTTACAACTATTTATAATGGATAATCAAGGGACGAAGGGTTCAACTGCACCCTGTAACTAGTGCAAAATGTTTATAATGCACCGTTGGCTGAAAATTGGTTAGCGAAAGTAATCACTTTGTTGGCTCACAACCAAGAAGACACTCGAGATGGTGTTAGACAACATAGCTCTGGGAACATCAACTCTATAGCTCCCAACTTTTGGAAAAACTCCCATCTTTGTTAATAAATTTCCAACATTCTTTTATTACAATGATCAACTTAGACCTTTGTTGTAAATTATAAAATTACTGGGGAAGTGACAAGTTAAATTTTTGGTGTAAAAGTGTTTTGTTTCAACTAGAATGACAATTAAAATTGTTAATGGCATGAATATTCAATTTGGGATCTTACAAGAACATTTAAAGCATAACCTGATGAGACTTGGTCTAGTAAATATTTTTAAACATGTATTACATGTGTTTTCGTTAAAATACTTTTGTACTATATCTCTTTGGGTGGTTGTTCAGAGTTTAGCAACTATATGAGTTATGCTTAGAAGTTAATGATGAGATTAGATGACTAAGTACAATTTGATTTGCATATATATGTTTTTTTCATGTACTTTCTCCTTTTTTATTTGCATATATTTTTTATTTGTAATTTGATTTGGAGAAAGTGCATATATTACAAATATATGTACTTTCATGTAATTAGCCATTTGCAAACCAAATTACAAATATATGTACTTTCATGTACTTTCTCTTTTTTAGTAATTTGATGTGTGTGTGTGTTGTTTATTTGTGGATTATTCCCCTTCTCCTACTCTTTCCTATTCCTTCTCCTTTCTCATTTTATAGCAAGTTGTTCATTTACGAATTGAAGAAAATGTGCTTCTTGTAGTTTATGGTTCCATTTTTTATTCTCATGGTGTTGGCGGGGAATAGGCATGAGAGGGAAGAAGAGGGCATTGGTCATTCTCATAGTGATCCATTATATGAAGATGACGAAGGTTTGGAAGGGGATGAAGGTGGCAAAACTTCATTTACACCCTTGTGCAAGTTTGTGACAAAACTTGAGGGAGTAAGGGGGGAGGGGTCAAACCACTAAATTCATATACATGTGTGAGGAGGCATCTTTGTGTGGTAATGGAGAGTGGTGATAATAAGAGGTCCATTGGGATCTGAATTTTCCTAGGGTATCGAAGGAATATAGACAAAAATACATCAAGAAAGAGGAAGCAACACAAAGAATGCATGGTTAAAACAGAAGGTTCAAACTAATGCATCATCTATATTTGGTACCAATACATCTACATTCCCTCATGCTAATGGAACCTCATGGCATATAAGGGGTGAATCTAAAAGAGGTGGACACAAAAGTGATGTGGTTTCTCTATGCATGCGATGTATAAGGGCCCAAGGTGGGAGAAATATAGAATTGTGTTACTAGATATGGAAAGAGAAAAAATCCATAGAGGAGTGGGCATATTTTGGGGTATCGATTGTAGTTGATGATTGGACAAATGTTAGAAACCACCATTTGATAAATGTTCTTATTGGATTGGCTAGAGGTGCAACATTTCTTGCAGTACATGACTCCTTGTCAATCACTTCATCCGCTCAAAACATTTCAAAATTCCTACTAAAAACCACCAACAATGTTGCTCCTTCTAATGTGATTTAGGTAATCATTGATGATGTGGAGAATTATAAGGGAGTAGAAAAAATCATTGAGCGGGTTCATTCTCAGATATGCTAGTTTGGGTGGTTGGTGTACACATTAAACCTTTTGATGCATGATATTATCAAGCATAAAAACCATGGATGAATTAATGACTTGTACAAAAAATGGAATAAACTTATTAAATTTGTTATCAGGCATACAAGGGTTCATTGCTTTTATGGCACTCACTCTAGGTTGCAGCTACTTAAAAATACTATATTTGATAGCTATTTCCTTACCTGCAAGTGCCTATTGAGAGTAAGACAAGGTTTGGGTGCTATGGTGATGAGTGATAACTAGGATGCCTTGAGCATTGACAGAGATGGTGCTAATGTAGTGAAGGAGTCTATTCTTGATAGTGATTTTTTTCCGCATGTTAGGTATGTTTTACAATTCTCCAATCCAATTTATAACATGATTTGGTTTGTAGATTTAAATCAACCAGTCACTAGGGAGGTGTATGATGTTAGAATATCAAGTAATATTGAGAGGGGGGGTGAATCAGTATTAGGCTATCTATTAAAATTTTTATCACTTAAAAACAAAATCAACAATGAAGATAGAACACACAATATTATCGTGGAATCAAAACCACCAATACTTTCTATTGCTGCAAAATTATATTTACAAATAGTTTGCAAGCACCAACACCCAAATTTTTCAGCAATGACTGAAGGATGCACCAACAACAACTAGAAGGAGACTACAACCCCCTATAGGATTGCATCATGTCCTTACACCTCCCAACCACCCTAATTTGATTTTATCAGATTTCCAGATCTTCTTATTTCTTCAATTTTGTCACTGGTTATTCTTCATTTTCTTGGTCTCTGTCTTTTCTTGCTGCTACTTTGATGTGGACTGCAGATACATCTTTCTTCCAATTCAAGTATTTGTTTATATATTTTTAACATCATGTATCTCATCCTTTTACAATCGCATCTCTTCATTCCGAAACTTGTGTCTTTTCACAATCACGTCTTTCCAAAAAGATTAAATCTCTGTTTATTTATATCTCTATTTATTAAATCTCTGTTTAATTGACTTATAGCTTCTGATAGTTAGTTTTATTTATTTAATGACATATTAATTATTTCTGTAACTTATCATATCATGTCATCCTTCATCGTGAGCAACTTCTCTGTAGAAACACCCAGAAACTCCATTGCTTCCTTTCTGCAGGCATATTGTAAGCCTTGTGAGGGCATTTCATAAACCTTGTGAGCAGATATTATTTATCCTTGTGTAGGCATATTATTAATGCCTTTGCGGGAATATATTAATGCCTTTGCGAGCATATATGAACCCTTGTGCGGGCATACCCAAGCTTTGTGCGGGCATTTTCCATACACTATGCAGACATGATTTTTCTTCAACTTGGCAGGTCCATTTCTCACACGTGTGACCACCAGAGGGAAAATTGAGAACATGACTAGATGGAAAATTCAACAAAGAACATATATGTATCATTTGTTGAATTTATTGACACAAAGAGAGCATCTGGAGTGCATTTGCAAATGGCCTCTTAAATCCCTGATTTAACACTTAGACAATTTTATCAAACCCTAAGTCAACATGAGGTGATTTTTATTTTCACCAATATTGGAAATATGAAGCATCCACGGCATGGGGGAAATCATGCATATTCCATCCTCTCCAACCTCATCCTCTCTCCTTGGCGGGCATTTTACTAGGATAGTGTAAATCATGCCAGAGGGCATTTTTGGTAAGCCAATATCTTCACCCTCAATGATTGTTTTGGAAAAATAATCGTATGGTTAGATGAACAAACCAACCATCTATTAAGATTCAATATGCTAAGATAGATAACATCAATATTCAATTCAATTTCACAACAATAGCATATACAGGATCACTGAAAGAAACACAATCACAAGATACACACATATTTATCTTGGGAAACCCTCTAGGGGAAGAAAACCCAACAAAAATTCCTCAATATAGATGATCAAAAGTACAAAGAAAAAACCCCAAACAAGTGCTCCTTCTCCTTGCAGATATATATCTCTCTCTCTCCCTCCTATGCGAATTACACAATTGAGTGTGTGTGTCCAAATGAGGAGCACATCACTCCTATTTATACTTTATCTTCCACTTGACTTTTTCACTAACTAGGTCGGCCCCAACAAACTTAACTGGACTGACTTACCTAGGAAGACTCAAAACAATATAATATTACTTTCTGGAGGGTTCTATCGACCCTACTTACAAGGGAGGTTTTACCTCATGACTCTATGATGACCAAATACAATAATAACATCCCGACAAAGGAATAAAACATCTCTGAATAAATTACAATAATAAAATACAATAGAATATTCTTCGAAGTTACAATGTTTCAACACTCCCCCTTAACGAGAAGGGTATTCTACTGACAACATCAACATCAATTGTAGGAGCAAGGAGAGAGAGAATCATCAACAACATCAAAGGTGATACATCTATAAATCATCGGAAGTTTTCTTCAACAACATCAGCAACTGGAACATCTTCAACATTTTCAGTACTGGAGCATCATCTTCTATAGCACTGAGTCTTCATATTTGATCTTCATCTTCTGCAGCACTCGATCACTTGATCATCTACAACAACACTTTATCTCTCGATCGTCTACAACAACACTTGATCTCTCGATCATCTACAACAACTATTGATCTTTCGATCAACAACAACTCTTGATCTTTCGATCAGTAGCAACATCATCTGCAGCAACATAACCTGCAACACACATGATCCAATTACGGGATGATCAATCCCTCTCACTTTAGGACATAAGTCCAAGGATGATGCAATCCTAACCACATCATTGAGACAAAAGTCTGAGGATCACTTTGGGACTAATGTCCAAGGATGATACAATCTCAACCACATCACGGAGACAAAATTTTGTGGATCACTTTAGGAATACTGTCCAGGGATGATACAATCCCAACCACATCACGGAGACAAAAGTCTGCGGATCACTTTAAGACTAATGTCCAGAGATGATACAATCCCAACCACATCAAGGAGACGAAAGTCTGTGGATCACTTTAGGACTAATGTCCAGGGATGATACAATCCCAACTACATCATAGAGACAAAAGCCTGCGGATCACTTTAGGACTAATGTACAGGGATTATACAATCCCAACCACATCACAGAGACAAAAGTATGCGGATCACTTTAGGACTAATTTCCAGGGATGATATAATCCCACTGCAACATCATCATCACTGCTCCCCCTTTCGAGGAAGGTCCTTTTGAACCACACCAATCTTGTCACGAAAGTACTCAAACTTCAATCGAGACTGGGGCTTAGTCAACACATCAACAACTTGCTCATTAGTGCTCACATACTGGAGATTTATAGCTCCCTTCTGTACCATATCCCGTATGTAAAATTACTGGATTTCTATGTGCTTTGATCTCTCATGGAACACAGGATTCTTTGTCATTTTTATACAACTATGGTTATCACATAGAATCATTGTGGTATCCAAATCTAGATCAAATAGACCTGATAACAACTTCCGAAGCCATATGGCTTCACAACTCGTATAACAAGCTACAATATACTCTGCCTCTGTAGTGTTGAGAGCCATATTGGACTACTTCCTGCATAGCCATGAGATTATGGTTGACCCCAGACTGTAACATCCACCTGAAGTGCTCTTCCTGTCTGAGACACTTCCAGCCCAATCGGAATCTGTATGACCATACAGTCTAAACGCATGGTCTCGAGTATAATTGAGACCATAGTCTATTGTACCTTTTAGGTACCTCATCACATGCTTTGTAGATAAAATGTGCACCCGTCTGGGCTCAACCAGATACTGACTCAAGGTGTTCATAGCAAAGCATATATCTGGCCTCGTGTTCGTTAGATACATCAGCTACCCAATACTCTGCCTGTATAGAGTCACATCCACTAATTCTGACGAAGTATTGGATAATAACTTCAAGTTGGTATCCATGGGTGTGGCCATGGCTTTGCACTACAACATATCAAATATTTTCAAGATTTCCACTGCATACTTCCCTTGGTTAAGGAAGATTCCCTCTGGGCTCTGTCATACCCCGAGACCTATAAAATAATGCATTAATCCAAGGTCTTTCATCTCGAATTCTGCAGCGAGCTTGTCTTTGCACTCTGAGATTCTCTTCTCATTACCTGTCAGGAACAAGTCATCCACATATAGCAATAATATGATTGGTTCATCATCCATAACGTTGAAGTAAAGGTTAGGATTAGATTTACTCTTAGTAAATCCCAAGCTTGTCAGAAAAATGTCAATCCTTCCATACCAAGCTCTTGGAGCTTGCTTCAACCCATATAGAGACATCTTCAATTTGAAGACACGCGTCTCTTTGTTTTCAACCTCAAAACCTTGTGGTTGTTCTATGTACACTTCCTCCTTAAGAACACCATTCAGAAAAGTTGTTTTCACATCCATCTGGTGCCGTGATGGTTCTAATTGAAGTGTACCTTGCTAGGAGCAATTGTTTCCTCATAATCGATTCCTTCCTTTTGAGAGAATCCTCGAGCCACAAACCTAGCTTTGTATTTCTCAATACTTCCATCCGCTGCATGCTTTATATTGTAGATCCACTTGGAAGATACCACACTTTTTCCTTTTGGTTTGGGAACTATATCCCAAACATCATTCTTCATTATTGATTGGTATTCTTCCGTCATTGCTTCTACTCATTCTTTCTTCTGTATAGCTTCTTCATAACTGGTAGGTTCTTGATCTACAAGATCACACATCAAAGCCACATAACTGGAAAATGGCTTTGGCTTCTTGCTTACTCTTGTGGAGACTTCTGGAGCTCCATACTTCTCTGCTTCTTGTATAATTTCTCTTGCCCAAGCAGGATTTCTTTTTTATGACATGATCTTCTGGAGTCTCATCACTGGGAGATAGTGCAACCTATACAACTCTAGGAGGTACATCTTCTTCATATACTTCAATCACACCATGAGTCTATCTATCTCGTCATAGTCGAATTCCTCTACTTGATTTCACAAGTCTTGTTTATATTTGAACCATTGTCACTTGTTCTACGGAACAAGTCTCGTCATTCTTCATTTGTAGGTGATCGTTGTACGATAATTCCTATAAGTCGCATTCAATAGCATGGTTAGAAACATTTCATAGTTTCCAGAAACATATGCATAAAGCATAAGTCACACTGTCATAATGCTATCAATAACACAACATTTATTCATACCCCACATTCATATGGTAACTTTCTAGATGCCTTCCATCTCTACCAGGACATTATTAAGAGTGTGCACTACTCCCAATATGTCAGCAAAGAGGTTTCACTCTAGATAAGTAGCAATGGAATGTTGTATAGCACCATAAGCTACTTACCCATCACATGCATATCAATGCAAACATGTATAATATATCCCCTAAATAAATGTGTATACAACTGGACACTATCAATTAAACATAAATGGCAATTCAAATACTCATCTTTGTTTGTTTGGTAGGATCTCTGTTGATCGTAGTCTTCTTGTCTGATGGTGAGCTCTATTTCATCTTCAGAGTTCCTGAACCAATATTGTATGTTGCTTCTCTTATTCTCCTAGAGAAACTTTCTTAGGGGAGTCCTTTTCTTCAAGATTGGAGAGAGTGCTTTGAAGCACCACTATTACAAAACATATTCTTTGACTTCTTCCTTTGCTTGCTTCCTGGGAGGTTCTTCATATTCATCTTCTTTTTCTTCATCTTCGACAAAATGAGCATGATGTCTTTTGTTGCTCTTCTTCTTACATTCTTCTTTTCTTTCTTGACAATCTCTGGCAATATGTCCCATCTTATCATAGCAGAAACATAGATAAGAAGAGTAGTTTCTTCGCTAGTAGTTTCCCTTCTTATACTTTTGAAACTTCTTAGGAGGATGGAACTCCTTGTGGCTTTCCTTCTTGAAGTTAGATTGACTTCTTCCTCTCTTGGTATGGGTGGCTAGGGCTTGGTCATCTTCTTTAAGTAGAGCTTCTCTATTGGATACTCTAGCCTCCTCTTGGATGCAATCTTCCCATACAATGTCGAATTTGATGCTTTCCTTTCTGGCACACATAGTCTGGATGAATGAATCCCAAGGTCTAGTGAGACCATTGAGAGTAGTCATAACTAGCTCATATTCATCAAGGGAGTCTCCAATGGCTTCTAGTTGCTCCTTGAACTGGGAGACCCTTGTGAAGTAGTCTTGGATGGATTCTCCTTGGCACATCTTGGTACTCTTTAATTGAGCTCTCAAATTCATCTTCATATTGATGTTCCTTCCTTCATACAGTATGGCTAGGGCATCACACATCTACTTTGAGGTCTACTTGAGGAATCAAGTGGTCTTTGATAGAATCAACAATGAGCCTCTTTTCCCTAATCAGGTCCTTCTTGTGCTTCTCCTTAGCTTCATCCTCTTCAGGTTTTGCAACTTATTTCTCGATATATTTGGAAAGATCATTCTCTTCAAGAATAAGGCCAATCCTATATTTCCATGCTCGTAAATTCTCTATGCCTTCTAGCTTATCCTCAAGCTTACTACTTGGGGCCATCTTATCCAAGAGGTCACCAAAAAAAGAAATTTCTCAAAATTCAAAATTGACCTTACCAGAATATGTGCTTGACTGAGGTGAATTGACTGGTACACTTAGTTTCTGTAGATTTCAAATTTTCACCTCTCAAAATTGACTTGCGAAATTCTGATCTATAGTTTTTTGGTTTTATGGTTTTTCTGGTCCAAAGTCAAACTAGGGTTTGACTTTCCCGAATATCTACCCACTCAAAAATTTCGATCTAGGGCTCAAAATTTTGCTTTTGGAGAGGTGCACCTTTCTATGCAATTAGATTTCAAAAATTCCAACTTTGACAGAAACCCTAATTTCTTGTCGGAGGGAGAAGAGAGAGAGTTTCACCTTGTGAAAGCTATCATATTCAAGTTAGCTCTGATACCATGTTAAGATTCAATATGCTAAGATAGATAACATCAATATTCAATTCAATTTCACAACAATAGCATATACATGATCATTGAAAGAAACACAATCACAAGATAGACACAGATTTATCCTGGGAAACCCTCTAGGGGAAGAAAACCTAGCAAAAATTACTCAATATAGATGGTCAAAAGTACAAAGACAAAACCCCAAACAAGTGCTCCTTCTCCTTGCAGATCTCTCTCTCTCTCTCTCTCTCTCTCTTCTATGTGAATTACACAAGTGAGTGTGTGTGTCCAAATGAGGAGCACATCACTCCTATTTATACTTTATCTTCCACTTGACTTTTTCACTAACTAGGTCGGCCCCAACAAACTTAACTGGCCGACTTACTGAGGAAGACTCAAAACAATATAATATTACTTTCTGGAGGGTTCTATTGACCTGACTTACAAGGGAGGTTTTACCTCATGCTTCTATGATGACCAAATACAATAATAACATCCCGACAGAGGAATAAAACATCTATGAATACATTACAATAATAAAATACAATAGAATATTCTTCGAAGTTACAATATTTCAACACCATCTACATTCCTATATCCTCAGAATTAATTAATCAATCAAATACAGAAGGTGGCGGGCATTTTCCCGAGGCTACATAGGCAGCTTTACTAGAAGAGTTTATACTTGGTCAAATCCTTCAATTTTCAAGGTGAATTTTTCTTTCACCAAAACACGGATAGTATGATACCAGACAATAGTATCCATCTAACTGAGCTCATCTCAATTGGTTTCCCCTTCAGATTCATCATCCTTTGACCTGGGCGGGCATTTTATTGAACTGGATTCCCAACCAGTAAAACAACATGAACCCTTGTTTTGGCAAACCTATATCTTTCTCCTTAAACACTCTTAAAGAAAACTGAGACCATGGTCAGATGCACAATTCAACAATATACAGCTTGACACTCTTAGATAATTTTTATCATTAACCTATGAGATATGACAGGCATTTTCCTAGAGCAACTTAGACTAATTTTCCAATACTTAGTCAATTTCCAGAGTTTCACCAAACTGTCAAACCTTTATATAATGATGTCAAATTGTAACAATGACATCATGAAGGTACTAGAACACCATCAGATCGATTTGCACACTCATCACACATGCCACATCATCATATATTCCATATCATCATATCCTTTGTCAGTAATGAATACTTTTGGCATCAATGACAATTATACTCAACATTCTCCCCCTTTGTCATTGATGACAACAACTTCAAATTTTTCTCCCCCTTTTTGACATTAATGACAAAGATTCATAAATCTCCCCATGTCACCATTTCTCCCCCTGTCAACTATGTCCCTTTTGTGACAGGGTTACAATCTTCATTTTATCTTAATGAAGAGAGATAATTCCCATTTTTTTCCTAAGATAGGAAAATGACTCTGTACACAATGGTTTAGTGAAAATATCAGCTATATTTTCCTTTGTATCAACATACTCCAGTGAATACCAATCCATTGGTGCTTGCTTTAATCCATAAAGAGCCTTTTTTAATTTGCAAACATAATCCCTGTTTCATGAGAGAGAGAAATCTTAGGGATGTTCTATATACACTTCTTCTTCTAGTTCTCCATTTAGAAATGTTGATTTCACATCCATTTGATATACTGTGATGTTCTTGGAGCAAGTGTAATCCAAAATCATTATGATTGCTTCTATTCGTGTGATATGAGAAAGTGTTTCTTCAAAATCTATTCCTTCAACCTATGCATATCCCTTGCACACCAACCTTGCCTTATTTCTAACTACCCATCCATCCTAATTTAGTTGTTACTAAAAACCCACTTAGTGCCAATAACATTTTTATCCTCGAGTCTTGGAATGCGCTCCCAAGTTTGATTCTTCTCAATTTGATTTAATTCTTCTTTCATGGCTTTAATCCAGTGTTGATCAGTCTTGGCTTCATTAAAGCTATTTGGTTCTATTTTTGATGGTAATGAAAAACGTACTTCTTTTGGATTTTTTTTAAGGAATTTCCTTCTTGTTTCTACACCTACATTTTCATCACTGATAATTAGATCTTAAGAATGATTCTTTTGAACATATCTGGAAGGAGTTTTTGTTTATGGTATTCTTTCTTCTTCTAGTTCTTATTGATATGTTTGTTGTTCATTTGACTCCTCCTCTTCCAGTAGATCTTCTAATGGTTGTTCAAATGCTGACTGGACATCATCATCCTCTAGTCTTTTATGTGTTATTGTTTCATCTACCCTTACATATAGACTTCCCACCATCTTCTTCAGTCTTATATTTTAACATTTATATGCCTTGATTTGTGTCTCATATACAAGAAAGATTCCTTCATCAGACTTGGAATCAAAATTTCCCAAGTTTTCATTGTTTCTCTTGATATAGCACTTGCTTCCAAATACTCTGAAATGCTTGACAGTGGTCAACATACCTTTCCAAAGTTCATATGGAGTCTCGTTGTTGTGTGTTCTTATTTGACACCTATTAAGAATGTCATGTATAGTTGTATGAATGGCCCGAGTCCAGTAAATTTTAGATAGTTTGGAATCATTTAGCATTGTTTTGGTCATTTCCTGCACAATTTTGTTTTTCCTTTCTACTACCCCATTCTGTTGTGGAGTTCTGGCAGCTGAAAAGTGTCTTCTAATACCAGTTCCTCACAAACATATTTAAATTCATTTGAAGTGTACTCACCTCCATTGTCCGATCTTAAACACTTAATTCTTAATTCAGTTTCATTCTCAACTTCTTCCTTAAAAATTATGAAACATTCAAATGTATATGATTTTCTGTTAAGGAAAAATACCCATGTAATTCTAGTATAATCATCAATGAAGAGTAGAAAATAGGACTCATTGTTTAGCCCCTTGGTTCTCATTGGACCACAGATATCAGTGTGCACCAGCTCCAACAATTTTGTCGTAGAGTATTCTTTTGTCTCAAAACTTACTCTTGTTTGATTTTCGTGCATGTAGTGTTCGCAAAGAGAATTCAAGGGAGTTGTGATTCTTGGAATGTCTCTTACTGCTTGTATTTTGTTGATTCTAACCAGATCATCAAATTGTATATATCACATTCTTCTGTACCATAGCCAATTTTCATCCACTTGTCTCATGCAACTTTTTTCTTATCTTTTATATAATATATATACATTGTTTGGGGTTCTGGATGTTGTTCCTACTAGTCTTCCAGTGTCCTTTCTCCTTATTTTACATTTCTTGGAGTCAAATTTAAGTACATGCCACTGATCACACATTTGGATTACACTAAGAATATTTTGCTTCATGTTTTCAACAAGTAAGACATTTTCAGCCTTGGTTTCTTTGTCCCTGAGACTAGACAAGCCTTTTCCAATAATTCCAGCAGACCCATCGTCTTCGAAACAAACATTGCCTCCCTTTTCTTCCTTAAATTTTAGTTGTTTGGTTATGTTTGATAACTATTCCTGTAAAAAAAATTTCCCTTGATTTCTTCAGTTCTTCTAGAGCACTAATGAGTTCTCCTTCAAAATCTATTTCCGCATCTTCATATTCTGAGTCTTATGTAATCACCATGAAGAGCGTTTCTTGATCACTTTCATCAAATGAACTATTGTCCTCTCTTGAATACAAACTCTTCTTCTTTTTATATTCATCCCTGGATTGTTGATGTGACTTTCTTATTTCTCTATAGTTAATATCCTCTTCACTGTCACTATCCTTGGAGTCCTTGTAGGGACACTTAGAAGCAAAGTGACCTACTCTACCACATTTAAAAATTTTGAAGGGTAACTTACCTTTGTATTTGCACTGGCCTCTTTTGAGATTCTTCACAAAATTGTCTTCCTCATCATCTGATGCATCATAGAGACTTTTGCTGGACTCTTCCCTACTTTCTCTTGTCTTCGTGGACACCTTGAATGCAACTTATTTTCTTGTAGGATTTTCGTTTTCAGTCTTCATCTCATATCCTATAAGAATTCCATGAAGCTCGTCCATCTTTAATTTGTCCAAATCACTTATTTCCTCCAAAACTAATACCTTGGGATCAAATCTTGTTGGCAAAGACCTTAACACCTTTTGCACAACTTCCTCTTCATCAATTTGTGCCCCAAGTCCTCTGATTGCATTGACAATCTCATCCACTCGAAGGAGATAAGCTACGATGTTTTCTTCATCCTTCATTTTGAGGGTTTCAAACTGTTGTGAGAAAGTTTGCAGTTTTTATTTCTTGAATTTCTCATCTCCTTCATAGATGTTCTTGATATTGTCCCATACCTCCTTTGTTGATGTACACTGCATAACCTTGGTGAATTTTGAGTCTGTTAATCCGCACAATATTGCATTTTTGGCCCTTGCATTGCACTCATACTACCTCTTGCCAGCTGCATCCACTAGAGGACTATTGGGAACTCTGTAACAACTTAGGACAAATTTCCTTACATCAGCTCCAAGTGATTGTAAATACAACTCCATTCTTATGCTCCAAAAGGTGTAGTTAGACCCATCGAACCTTGGTGCTCTATTTGTGGAAATCCCCTCATGCCTATCCATATTTGTGGAAATCCCCTCATGCCTATCCATTTCTACGCAGTGATCTTTATCTTCCAGCTGTTAAACTGTTACTGAAGCAACCTGCTCTGATACCAATTATTGGAATTATTAATGATAATGAGAGGGGGGTGAATCAGTATCATGCACAGATTTACAAATTATTCACTCTAAAAAACACACACCAATATCAATTTAACATCACATCAATAAAAAAAATGTGTGCATATATTTGAAGAAACTATATATATATATATTTAAAAATATTGGTGAAAATAAAAATCACCTCATGTTGACTTAGGGTTTGATATAATTGTCCAAGTGTTAAATCAGGGGTTTAAGAGGCCATTTGCAAATGCACGCCAGATGCTCTCTTTGTGTCAATAAATTCAAAAAATGATATGGATTTGTTCTTTGTTGAATTGCCCATCCAGTCATGTTCTCAGTTTTCCCTCTAGTGGTCACACGTGTGAGAAATGGACCTGCCAAGTTGAAGAAAAATCATGTTTGCACAGTGTATGGAAAATTCCCACACAAAGCTTGAGTATGCCCGCACAAGGGTTCATATATGCCCACAAATGCATTAATATATGCCCGCAAAGGCATTAATAATATGCCTGCACAAGGCTAAATAATATATGCTCACAAGGTTTATGAAATGCCCGCACAAGGCTTACAATATGCCTGCAGAAAGGAAGCAATGGAGTTTTTGCGTGTTTCTACAAAGAAGTTGCTCACGATGAAGGATGACATGATACGATAAGTTACAGGGATAAGCTATAGGAATAAATAATATGTCATGAAATAAATAAAACTAACTATCGGAAGCTATAAGTCAATTAAACAGAGATTTAATAATAGAGATATAAATAAACAGAGATTTAATCTTTTTGGAAAGACACGATTGTGAAAAGAGACAAGTTTCAGAATGAAGAGATGCGACTGTAAAAGGATGAGATACATGATGTTAAAAATATATAAACAGATACTTGAATTGGAAGAAAGATGTCTTTGCATTCCAGATCGAAGTAGCAGCAAGAAAAGACAGAGACCGAGAAAATGAAGAATAACCAGTGACAGAATTGAAGAAGTAAGAAGATCTGAAAATCTAATAAAAACAAATGAGGGTGGTTGCGAGGTGCAAGGACAGGATGCAATCCTGTAGGGGGTCGTAGCCTCCTTCTAGTAGTTGTTGTTGAACAGGGTGTTGGTGCATCCTTCAGTCGTTGCTGAAACATTTGGGTGTTGGTGCATCTAGCAAGTTGGTGCTTGCAAACTATTTGTAAATATAATTTTTCAGTAATAGAAAGTATTGGTGGTTTTCCCAATTGGTCTTCCACGGTAATATTGTGTGTTCTGTCTTCAATGTTGATTTTGTTTTTAAGTGATACAAATTTAAGTAGATAGCCTAATATTGATTCACCCCCCTCTCAATATTACTTGATATTCTAACAATTGGTATCAGAGCGAGCTCTTCACTAAAAGTTTAAAACACTTGAAGAGAAATGTTTTTTATCACTATGGATCAACAAGTAAAAATGTCCTCCAAGGTTCCAATATTCAATGGAGAAGATTATGTGTTTTGGAACATCAGGATGAGAAGCTATATAATGTCTCTTGGATTAGATGTTTGGATGTCTATAGAAACAGGGTACACATATCCCAAAACTCCTCCCACAGATCTTGAAGGAATAAAAAAAATGCAAGCAATGCCAAAGCTGTTAATGCAATCTTGGCTGGATTAGCTAGAACAGTCTTTGCCAAAGTTATGCATTGCAAAACAACAAAGGAGATCTGGTACAAAATGCAGACTATCTATGAAGGAGACACCAAGGTAAAAAGGGCAAAACTCTAGACTTTTAAAACCCAATTTGAAAGTCTAAAAATGAAGGAAGAAGAAAACATTTCAGAATACTTTGAGAGAATTGATGAAATTGTGAATGCAATTCAGGGGCTAGGAAAAGAATTGGAACAAAAATAAATAGTTGAAAAAGTATTAAGATCACTTCCAATGATTTACAATCCTAATATTTCCACATTCACCATGGAATAACTATATGGAATTCTCATATAGTTATTCCATATAGTAGAGAAAATCTTGACAAACTCACCATGGAATAACTATATGGAATTCTCATAGCTTATGAAATGAGGATTGGGAAAGACAATTCTCAAAAGAAGGAAGCAGCTTTTAAAGCATCAAAAGCAGATAAGAAATCTAAAATGAAGTTTCAATCAGAAGACTCCGATGATGAAGAAGCACTTCTTGTTAAAAATATTAAGAGTGGTACTAGAAGGTTCAAAGGGAAATTTCCCTTAAAATGTTTTAACTGTGGGGGAATTGGTCACTTTGCTTCCAAATTCCCTTATCCCAAACAAGAAGACAATGATGAATGCCCTAACAACTTCAAGAAGAACAAAAAGTTTTTTAAGAAAAACAAAAAGAAGACCTTCTATTCCATGGATGATAGTTGCTCAAATGAGCCTAGTGAAGATGAAGAAGTAGGAGTTCTATTCATGGGAATAGAAAATAAAATCTCTAAAGAAGAGGTAGAAGGTGTGATAGATCTTGAAGAAGAACTTGTAAGTGCTCTTGAATAATTAGGAAAGTATAAAAAGATGTACAAAAAACTAAAAAGTCATATGACATAATTTTAGGAGAAAACAATGATGCAGAAAGAATTATTGCTTACTTAAAAAATCAGCTTCAAGAAGCCAAAAAGGTTGAAACCAATCTAGAACAACAGCTCAAGAAACGACAGGAAGAATTAGAAAAGTTCGAAACTGAATGATCTTGCTTAGAAAGAAGGCTGATGAAGAATCATTTCAATCAAAATTTAAGAGCAGCTCAAAAAATCTAGATGACATCCTAAGTTGTCAAAGATCATTCGGTAATAAAACTGGACTAGGCTATGACATAGGAAAAAAGTCAGAACAATCCTCTTTCATAAATAAAGAAGGAAATAAAAGTAGTTATGCAGATGCACTTATGAAATCAGTTGTAAAGGAATATAATAAAAAATTAGCTCACTCTCAAAATGAAAGCAGGACAGATAATGTGCCAAGCAGACATCAACAACTCTTTTTGGGAAATTTTTATGCCTATAACAATTTTGGACATATAGCTAGAAATTGTAAACTAAATGCTCCTATTGGGAAAGGCATTACATCACAATCTCTGTTGTATAAGAAGAATGTCACTAGAAGCAATCCAAACGGGAGAAGTTATAACCCCTTTGCTCCTTTACAAAATTATAGTATAGAATGTTACAAATGTGGTAACCTAGGACACATAGCTAGAAATTGTAAACTAGTAATTCCTATGAAGAATGACACCACAAAATCTCAAGGCAATGAAGAAAAGAAGGTTTGGAAGAAGAAGGAGGATATGGAATGTTCAATAGCTCTAGGTGCAGTAGAAAACAAAATATATGGCATGTGGACAGTGGATGCTCAAAACATATGACAGGAGACCCACACAAATTTATAAACATAAAAAGAAATAAAAAAGGAAAAGTCACTTTTGGAGATAATCTATCCTCTAAAATAATTGGGAAGGGTACAGTGGCTCTTAGAGACAAGATGAAAGCTGGAATTTTTTTGCGTGTAAAGAACTTGAAACCTAATCTTTTAAGTGTGAGCCAAACATGTGATCAAGGACACATATGTATATTCGATTCCAAGAAGTGTGAAATCAGAAGAAAAGATTCAGGTAAACTTGTTGGGACTGCTGTGAGAATTCCAAACAATGTGTATATTCTAGAAAATGAAGAACAATGTTATATAAGTCAAATTGATGAAAGTTTACAAGAAGAAGATATTCTTGAAGAAGAAGAAGAAGAGAAAGTAGAGAATGAAGACTCCCCCAGATCATACACAAAAATACCATCCAGACGGATTCAAAATAATCATCCTGAAAGTCAAATAATTGGTAACAAAAATTTAGGAGTTCAAACAAGGAGAAAACTGTTTTATGACGAAGAATAAGCATTACTTTCGATAGTAGAACCCAAAACCTTTAAATAACCTTGCAAAAGTGAGGATTGGATCAGAGCTACGACTGATGAACTTGATCAAATAGAGAAGATCCAAACTTGGGAACTTCTCCCAAGACCTAAGGACATGAATGCTATTAGAACCAAATGGATCTTTAAAAACAAGTTCAATAAGGATGGTCATGTGATAAGGAACAAGGCCATATTAGTATGCAAGGGATATGCTCAAGTATAAGGTGTTGATTTTGAAAAAACTTTTGCACCTGTGGCGAGACTTGAAGCCATTAGGATGATTTTAGCTTTTGCGTGCTACAAGAACTTTAAAGTGTATCAACTGGATGTAAAATCTGCATTTCTTAATGGAGAACTTGAAGAAGAAGTATATGTTGAACAACCTGAAGGTTTTCTCCTATCGAAAAATAGAGATTATGTTTGCAAACTTAAGAAGGCACTCTATGGTCTTAAACAAGCTCCAAGAGCATGGTTCTCAAGACTTGACAAGTATTTAAAATAGCAAGGATATAAAAGAGGAACCACTGGTAGTAATATATACATAAAGTTTGAAAACAAAAATATGATCATTGTTGTAGTCTACGTAGACGATATCATATTTGGAAGTGATCTACAAATTCTGAGTGTAAACTTTGCTTCAGAAATGAAGAAGGAATTTGAAATGTCAATGTTGGGGAAACTAACATTCTTTCTTGGTTTACAAGTATCTCAATCAGAAAAAGGGATCTTCATCTCTCAAACTAAGTATATCAAAGAGATAATGAAAAAGTTCAAAATGGAAGAATCCAAACATGTTAGCACTCTTATGGTCATTGGGTGTAATTGAGCAAGGATGATGAATCCTTAGAAGTAGATCGTACTATGTATAGGTCAATGATTGGTAGTTTGTTATATGTACAGCTACAAGACCAGATGTAATGCAGGCTGTAGGTTTGGTTGCCAGATTCCAATCAGCCCCAAAAGAAACACATGTGGCTGCAGTAAAAAGAATTCTTAGATATCTAAAAGGTACTATGGATTATGGATTAAGGTATCCAAAAAGCAATAACTTCACTCTAAGGGAATTTACTGATGCAGATTGGGCAGGAAGTATTGATGACAGAAAAAGCACTAGTAGAGCAACATTTTACTTAGGAGATTGCTTGGTGTCATGGTTAAGCAAAAATCAGTCTTCCATCTCACTATCTACATCAGAAGCCAAGTATATTGCTGCCGCATCATGTTGTACACAAGTCATTTGGATGAAGCAAACATTGGAATATTTACTTGTAAAATATGAGGATCCCATTGCTATACATTGTGACAATACAAGTGCTATAAACATATCCAAAAATATTGTTATGCACTCTAAGACAAAACACATTCCAATCAAATATCATTTTTTAAGAGAGAAAGTGTCACAAAAGGTTGTCAAGATTGGATAAGTATCTACAACAACAAGGTTTTAGAAAAGGAAATCCAGACATCAATTTGTATGTAAAGATTGAGCATGAAAATATGATTGTTGTAGAAGTATATGTGGATGATATCATTTTTGGAAGCAACGATGACAACCTAAGCCAAGAATTTGCTAAGAACATGCATAAGGAATTTGAAATATCAATGCTCAAAGAATCATTATTCTTCCCAGGACTCCAAATTTCTCAACTAGATGATGGTATATTTATTTCTCAAACTAAGTATGTAAAAGAAATGTTGAAAATATTTAACATGGAAGAGTGCAAGCCCGCATGGATTCCCATGGTTACAGGATGCAAATTAAAAAAGGAAGATGAAGCAAAGGAAGTTGATCAAAAATTTTATAGATCAATGATCATAAGTTTGTTGTAACATCCTCAAGACCAGACATAATGTAAGTTGTAGGGTTGGTTGCAAGATTTCAAGCAACACCTAAGGAAACACATGTTCAAGCTGTAAACATAATTTTCAGATATTTGAAAGGGACTTTAGATTCTGGTCTATGGTATCCACGAAGCAATGACTTAACCCTAGTTGCATACACATATGTGGATTGGGAAGGAAACATCGATGACAGGAGAAGTACAAGTGGAGCAACGTTTTACTTGGGTAACTGCTTAGTGTCCTAGTTGAGCAAGAAAGAATCCATTGTTTTGTTATCTACAACAAAAGCAAAATACATTGCAGCAGCAACGTATTGTGTGTAGGTTCTATGGATGAAACAAACTCTGAAGGATTTTCAAGTAGAATTTGATCAACCTATATCAATATTATGTGACAACACAAGTGCAATCAACATTTCTAAGAATCATGTAATGCACTCCAAAACTAAGAAAATTCCAATCAAATATCACTTTGTGAGAGAACGGGTCACTGAAAACACAATCAAACTTGACTATGTGGACACCAAGGAATAGATTGCATACATATTCATAAATCCACTCCCAAGAAATACTTTCGAATATCTCAGGAAGAAACTAGGTGTCATTCCCAGTCCACAACACAATGAGAGTAACAAGATAGGGGGAGTATCCATTTTCCATTGATGTTAAAGGGGGAGAGATATCATGAAGCATGTTTTAGTGATAGAGAAATGCGTAGGAAGCAAGAAGAAATGAAAAATAGTAGGGAGGTACTAATCAAAGGTTGTGCAACAAAGAAAAAGATCAAACTAGGATGAACATAGGGGGAGCACTGTATTCTGTGCAAGCAGAACAAAGGAATTCATGATCAGGACTAGCACAACTTCATAAGGTGTTGACATCAATGCCAAAGGGGGAGATTGTTTAACTTGGTTGGCATTGATGTCAAAGTGGACTTAGTGCCTATATGCCAGTTTGAAGAAATACATAAGATCTAAGTGCACAAGACCTAAATCCCACCTAGTCGTGGTACTCCAAAGTTGATGTCAAAAGAAGATTCAGTGTCTTTGGGCTAGTTTGAAGAAGTATATAAAAATGTGTGTGCAAGTCTCGGAAGTGCGCAAGACCCACCAAGTAATGGTACTCCAGTAAGAAATACTCACCGAGTGATGATCCTCGGGTACGCAAGACTCACCAAGCCAATAAACTAGAGTTCCCAGGACCCACACAGTCATGGTACTCCATTTGTGTGAGTGAAGACAAGTGGCAGATGCATGGGTAAGCCGTTCGAAAAAGAAAGGAAGAAGAGGTGTTACCGTTTAGAGAATCCTCAACTTGTTGAAGCATTGTTTGAACAAGTGGACTATAAATAAGAAGTGAAGACGAGGAGTGAAAAATCAAGCTTGGAAGAACGCATGGAATAATATTCTAAATTGACAAGATTTGGTGGAATGAAATACTCAAGGGAATCAGAAGAAAGATGATTTGATGAAGTGCACAATGAAACAAGAAATGTAGAAACACAAGAAGCAGACGCGCATACCTAAGCATTTGTGAAAAGGAGCAAGAAGCATGTGGATATATGCACGTGTGTGTGTGTGGAATCTATGTGGATTAGTGTTGTAATATAGTGTAAGAGAAACAACAGTTTGAGTTGAACCAGTGGAAGAGCACGTAGTCAGTATAACAAAGTGCAAATATTTATGCGCGCAAACCTGAAGACATAAATATGTATTATCTTCTTCTCAGGGAGGTTGGACGGGGCAAGGAAAGGAGGTCGGTGTCTCCACTCAGGTTGGTTCCTGAACAATGTAAGTTGGTGATTGCGCAGAGGATTGGTGTCCTCATAGGTTGGAGCCTGGTTCAACAAGTTGGTGCTTGCGGGGAGGATGGGTGTCCTCAAAGATTGAAGCCTGCAATATATAAGTTGGTGCTTTATGTTAGGATATTTCAATACTCCATCCTTGTTCTACCTAGCATTATTTATTTTTCCTAGTTGTTAATGATGTCATTTTCCCCCTAGTGGTGTGTAGATGTCATCCAGGATCCATATACCACCTTCTAATCCCTGCATGCATCATTTTAGGACCACTTCATTCAGTTCCCTATTTTATAGGAACCTACTGAGTGTTCCAGTGCAATCCACCTGAGTTATCTGATTCTTGTGGGGGGCTAGAGCTTCGGATGCCACTGATTGTGGCCTCATGCGCCCTTTTCTGACTGGCATGCATGACAGACTCACTATTGTGCCATCCTTAGTTAGTTAACTGATTGTGACTTCAGTTAGCTGAGATTAGGTTCAATTCAGTTGACTTTGCGTCTTCCAGAGCACTCCAGTGGTGATAATCCCTATGCTAGACCAAATGAGGTTCGAATTATCTCCATTGTAACATAATTTTTTATTATACTGATTATCGGAACATGTGACATTATTCTGCTCCTATCTTAGTTATGTTGCATTATTATTCTTCTGCTCTTTTTACTGCAGTTTTCACTCTTATTCAAATTTTCTACTCATTCTTTCTTTGTGAGGTATCCTCAGCTCTTTAGATCTGTTGTGAATTAGAATTTCACATGGTATCAGAGCCATAGTGTAATGCCTGCCTCAATACTTCCGACAAATTTAGACTATTGAGGGCACTAGTTGAAGTGACCCGGCTAATTAAAATAGAAACCTTAGAATTTTCTTGAATGTTATTTTATGAAAGTGATTGGATGATATATATTGTATTGAGAAGTATGAAATAGAAATAATTAAATGAAATATATGCTCGAATGACTGAGAAACTAGGAAATGAAAGTGATTGGATGATATACATTGTATTGAGAAGTATGAAATGGAAATGATTAAAAGTAATGTATGCTCGACTGACTGAGATATATATATGACAAGGAATGATGAAATGATCTTTTAGTGCAGTGCTATTTAATGTGTGCTCTGAGTGTATGTGTGTGCAGTGGCGGGTAAAACGATTTACCGACTGACCCACAATGGAACTATAGGGGTCGTAAGAACAGAAAGAACACATAGGGGTATGACGACAGACTGTCGACCCTGAATTAGCAATCGATGCACAGGTCGGAAGCTTGTGAGCTGGCCCGAGGAAGTGTGTGTCGTATGGGCGAGGCCATACTAACTTGGTCGCGTACGAGAGTTGAGGGGTGCGAGATAAGGAAAGCCTTATCCCTTAGCAGCCCTTAGTCTCAAAGAAGTGTAGTCGATAGATCGCGGTAATGATTCCCCGATCGCTACACAGTTCTCCCCACAAAGAAGAAAGAAAATAAATTGTCGGAAGGGCTCGCCGAAGAGGTATCTAGATAAGAACAAGAAGAAAGAAAATGAATTGTCGAAAGGGCCCGCCGAAGAGGTACCTAGACAAGAACGAGAGGAAGAAATTAATCAATTGTATGAATGGAAAATTCACCTAAGATTTAATAAATACTTTAATCCATTTTATTTTATTTTATTAATTTGAATAATTTTATTCAAGATTTTATTTTAATTAATTTCATTGATTTGAATTATTCATTTTAATTGATTTTATTAGTTTGAAAAAGAATTGAAGAGATTGATTTTATTCAATTTTAAATTTGATTGATTTTGTTTTATTGAAAAAGATTAATAATAAAAGAATTATTTGTATTCAAAGATTTTAATTTAAATGGATTTTATTATAATGAATTATTCTATACGAGATTCTATTCTTGATTTCATTAATTTAAATTACTTATTTTAATTGTTTTATTATTATGAAAATGGGTTAAAAAGATTGATTTTATTCATATTAAAAATTGATTAATTTTGCTATTGAGAAAGGTTATTATTTATTCAAATATTTTAATTGGATGGATTTTATTATTTTAAATCATTCTATTCAAGATTCTATTTAATTGACTTTAGTATTTTGAGAAAGAATTGAAATAAATCATTAATAAAAGAATTGTTTTTATTCAAGATTTTACTTTAATCAATTTTATTATTCTTTTAAATTATTTTATAAGGAATAAATTTAAAATAGATTATAGTTTTAGTAAAAGAAACCATCTTCAAATTGTATTTTAGTAATTGGAAAAGAAAGTAATATAGAAAGCATTAAGTCTAATTAAAAGATTTTTTTTATTAAACTAAATAGAAACTAAAACACAAGTAGGACTTTAATGAAGACCACTACACCTAACCCCATTGATTTAGGGATTATGTGTACATTCAAGATAGAGAAAGAGACACTTGTAATTTGAGAATAATATTAATAAAATATTAAAATAAATGATTTATGTGCATGGAAAGACACATGGCACATAGACTTTTGCTATAAAAGAAGGGAGGAGAAGGAGAAAAGCATCTCTTGCTCCCTAGTGCTGGATGGGCACTGGAATAGTGAAATATCTTATGGTTTCTTGTGAGTTGGGATTAGCTTTCCGGGGATTGGGGAATCCCACCAGAAAGCTGGCATTGTGTGTTTTTACAACCCCATTTGCTCGGGGGTTCGGGGTGAAGGAGAGTAACCCCGTACGGTAAGGTGGTCAACCGAAGGGTTGTCGGTAACTTCGTCGAAGATCAGATCTGGATAGTTGAATCGGCCACTACTACAACGGTCTACTCCACTTCGAATTCGACAATCTGGATAGTTGAATCGGCCACTACTACAATGCTCTACTCCACTTCGAATTCGACAATCTAACCAGGTTCAATACTTTTCAAGTTTGTTTTTCTACTTTCCTAATATATGAGTAAAATGATGTCTCGTTTATGTCCAAGGTATTTTTATTTATGAATTCTGGGCATTATATTAAAATTTAAGTATGTTCGAGATCCTAGCGAACAAGTTGTAAAGATCGAGATCTCTGGATACATCCGATCAGGCTTCAAATTTGAAGCCTTCAGTGCCCTTCAAAGGCCATTTTACCTGTCATAGAAGGCCACGATGAATTTTACCATGCAAAAAAAAGGTTAATTTTATGTGAAGCCCTTCAATAATGAAATTCAACACGCCTGTGTAAATTTGCAACAGAAGGGCAGCTCCAAATTTTCCCTGTCCAAGGGTTATCAGTGATTTAGTGGGAGACTCGGAGTCTAGGGAGTTGGAGACTACCCAGTTCCCTTTGACCTTCGTCCTAGTGGGAAGAGTGGGCTCAGTGAGTTGGAGACATGTGTCAAGTGACTCGATTGGATGGCCGGCATTGTTATTGCTAATATGATCTTATTGTCTTAGCTTACAAGTTACTAAGTTATGTGTTTGATTAAGTGTTAAAAACATTTAATGACATCACCAAACTTAATTAAATCTCGGTCTGAGAGGCTGCCAACTCGGTTTTCCATCTTCTTCTTCACGTGATCAAATCTTAGTATAGGATGTGAAACTAAATGCTAGGATTGTGAATAGATTTGATAACTTACTCGGGCTAACAGGTTAACAGAGGTCCTACCCCAGAGAAGAACGAGGTAGTAGATCTAGTTGAGCTATTTTTGCGTCAACGGGAGAAGAAATAGGAGAAGAGCAAGGTGCTAGAGTAGGTGGAACCGTGGATGTATTTTTGCATCCATTTCACTGAGAATTTCTAGTAGATATCTAGATTTTGGGTTGTATAGATTATTGGGATTCTTCAATGCCGAGATGTTAGCTTGTTTTAGTGTCTTGGGTGTTGTAGTTAGGGCTAGATTTTGATACCCAATGGTTATTTTTTGGTTATTTTTTGTTGATATTCAGGTGGGTTTTGCTACTTCATTGCTCATAGCTCGTACGATAACTCACAATCGACATTGGACAAAACTAATGCTAATTTTGTGGGGTTTTATCTTTATTGAGATTACGTTGTAACTTTCAATCCTTAACAGAGAAATTTTTGCATTGTAAGTATTTCTATGGTTTCAGCTTCCGATCCTTACCAGAGAAAGTTCTCTCTTTAGGATTTGAGCATTTCTTTGTGATCACTGGTGAGCGGCGACATTGTTGTATCTAAGGCAAGGCCTGGCTAGTGGCAAGTCCATGTGATTGGGAAGTTCACTGACTGAGTATAAATTTGGCCAACATGTGTAGGATGAAAAAACTACAACATTTCTTCAAAGATTGGAATAACAGGTTACAAGTGTGGAAATGTGGTGGTTGGATGCACATTCAACAATAGGGTTGCATTTATACATTCAACCCTGGACTGCATCTGTTGGATGGAGTTTCAAAGGGCAGATCCACTCCTCACTAGAATTTAGAGGGTAATATTTGACCCTTTTTCTATTTGCTTTCGTTGAGATATGTCGATTTTCTCCATCCCTTTGCACATGTTACGTTTTGTAGTTCCTAGGACTGTCAGCTGTCCCTTAAAGTTGAAATGCTCTGCTCTGTTTTTAGATTGTAGATTTATTTGATCAGACGGAGTGACATTTGCTTAGCTATAAAATTTGAGCTACTTAACATTATTTTTTGCAGTTTTCTCTTTTGGATTAAAGCTATTTAAATATTAAAGTTACAACTCTGGTCTATTTTGTTGTGGATCAAATTGGATGTTGTTGCAAGTTCGTAGTCCATCATTTACTGTTCATTGGATATTTTCACTGAGTTTGGACACCAAGGTAACCATAGTTCCCCTTTTTTTGAACGTTATGCTTAAAATAAGCATGCTAGATTTAACATTGAACCTCTTATAAGAAGCTTCTCTGCGTTTAAAATAATTCGGATGTTTGCCAATGGTGATTAAAATAATTTTAGTTTAAATTTCACTCCGAGACGTAATTTTGATTTTCTTTTGGTTTAACTTGACCTAAACAATTTAGGTGCAAACGAAATGGAAATTTGCCTTGAATTTTTATTTATTTGTAAAATCCTTGAAGGAGATTATCTCCTACTTGAAGTAAACTACTTAACTTACATGTTTTAGTTGAATTCAATTTAACTTGTAGGAGCAATTGTAAAATCTGGTTTCTTGCAATTTTTGAGGTAGAAAAATGAATACACTAGACTATCATTGTCTAACCCATGTTTTCCTTCTGGAATTACCCTTTTCTGAAAAAAAAAATAAAAAAAAATCATGTAATAATAACTCTGTAAGAAATCTTCATAGATATCAATCTCAACATGGTTTATATGATTTGTACGTATTTTTTCTTAACATATTGGTTTTTTCGAAAAGTTTGTTGGAAATGTTGGCATAGTAAAAATAAGGGGTTGAGATATCACAATCAGGGTTTTTGTAGGTCCTAAATCTATTTATGTTATTTATGCAATCAAAAATGGATTTTGAAGAAGAAAAAGTCATGTTTTCATAATTTAAAGATTTGATTTTTTAATGATATTTTTCACCAAAATCTAGTTGGAATTGTCGACATTCTAAATATAAGGTGTTGAAATGGCACAATCAAGATGGAATGGGGATTTTGAGAGAGATGAATCTATTATGAATTATGAAGAATGAAAAGTAAAGTCCTCAAATTTTTAGACAACTCTTTTTAAAAAAAAATCATTTACACAGCCATTTAACTCAATTTTGAGATAAATTAAGCATTAATATCTTGTTCTTTTTGGTGGTTTTTTCCAAGATCAATATTGAAATAGCTTCAATTTATCAATTGCCATGAATATTGGTTTGGTGCAACCATCATTAACAAACTCCTTTTTAGATTGAGAATCTTTTCAATATTTTGCTTTTACTTTTCAATTGTTTTTCTTACAAATTTAAAATTTAAAATAATGTCTTTTTTTATCCAATTAGTTATTTTCATTATTAATTTGTTTATTTTCAATATTTCCATGAATTTTCTCTTCACTTCTAAATTACCCTATCCTTACCCGTTAGCACAACCAATTGCCCTATCTTTATGACTAGTGAGCACAACCAAACGAAGTTTGAAGAAGGGTAGAACTGCCGATTGAAGCTATTAGAGGCTCACACTTTGCATATATCATATTATGTTATTTTGTTGTGATTTTTGAGTTATTTTCAATTTCAAAATGTTCTTTAGTTATGATATTGGAGTTTTTTTCAATTTCAAAATGATTTTGGTAAAGTTTAAGAAAAATAAAAAGAAAAAGAAAAATCTATTTGTATTGACATTATTTGGAAGAGTAAAAACTACTTAGTTTTTTATGAGATTGATGGAGGTCTTACAGTTCAAATGCAATTGAATAATTTTTTTTCAAAACAAACAATCTATTATAAACATTGTTTATTAAAATCTTAAACTGAATATTGCAAATATTATTACTATATTAAAGAATTTAATTACATTACTTTTAATAAATAATGAAATTTTGATATATAATTACATTTTCAAATGAAAAGAATTATTTATGTTTACATGTCAACATTGAAGGGTTCAATATCTCATAACCCTTCAAAGTGAAATGAGACCCTACCCTTCAAATTTGATCCCTGCATCCGATTCATTTCACTAGTGTCTAAACTCTGCTTTTATTAGCATTACAGTACAGTATTATGAGAAGACGAGTTGGTTGAAGTTTATTTGAGATTGTGTGTGTATTTCATTATTGCCTCCCGAATTGTATTCGTCGAACCCTGAGTATTCCACCATTGCAAACTTTGTTGCATGCATCATTAGTGTTTTTGGAAAGACTTTATCGCATATTATTCTGTTTCAGTATTTGATTTTATATTTTAGTTTTGTTTTCAAAATGAAAAGAAAAAGAAATGGCTGTAAATCGATTTGAATTTCTATGAATCCATAACTTTGTTCTTGATATTTATAAATGTGAATTCGTCCATTTAAAATCTGTGTAGATCTACTTTGATGGCGCTCCCACTCTAAAAGTTGGTGTCTTATTAATATCTCATTCAAACTAAAACTTGGAATTTATCTCTTTAAAGTCAATCGCTACCTTGTGAATAATTGCTTTATGTAATTGTGGCTGAGATGTAAAAATATATAAGTTGGATCGTGGTCCTGTAGCTCCATTAATTTAGTAAATTATTTAAAAGATTGGAACATGAGTAATTCTCGATTGAAGATTCAGTTGGTTTAAATGACTCAATATAATGGAGTCAAAGCAATGACCTTGTATTTAGTGAACATTATATTGCCCTCTTAAATTTCTCAAGAATGTATCCTTGAAATAGATTATATAAATATTGAAATGTGTCTTTTGAGGAGATTATTGAAAATGTCTTTATTATTTAATTATGTTTTTTAATTATGAATTAGAAAACCTTATAGTGTACTCTTGATATAAGATATATAAATATTGGGAATAACTTTATTATTTGAAATATGCCTTTTAATTATGACTTAGAAAATTCATATTGTCCCTTGAGTTTATTAAGAGTGTCTTTATTATTTGAAATGTGTCTTTGGAGGAGATCATTGAAAATACCTTTATTATTTGAATATGTCTTTTAATTATGATTTAGAAAATCTTATAGTGTCCTTGAGTTATTGAGAATGTCGTTATTATACGAATATGTCTTGAGATTATTGAGAATGTCTTCAGTAATTAAAATATGTATGGATTCAAGTAGTGTCTTTTAATTAATGTTAGTAAACATCATGTTGTCCTTTAAAATACAATTTTAGAGATGATCTCTATACTCTTGAAATTGTATGAAGCCAACCTTAGATAAGTGGAGAAGTACGTCAATCATTCTTAGACATTCATTCAAGTTATATAGGAGTCATAAGATTTGTTTAGACGTTCACTAGTATGAAGGACAATGAAATGTAACATCATCTTACGTATGTCTTTAGGTAGTATCATTTGGGTTATAAATAAAAGTTATAAGCTACCTTTCTTTATAGGGAAATTCTCTTAGAATTATGATGTAGGAAAAAAAAATAGAAAATTACGTCTAAATGTTGAAGCCCTACACATAGAGAGAATAGGTTGAGCAGCTGCTTTCAGTAGTGCACCAGAAGCCTCTGGATTTCCACAGCAAATCCTGGTGCCATTGCATTGAATTCATTGGAGAAATCCAATGAGGTCTAACCAGGTGTGAAGGATCCCGATAAAAGTGACTACTGTAATAAAGTAGTGCTCAGTAGTAGTCTACCTCCTTATTGAGAGTTTTTTGCAAGTTATTCAAAGTTTTTGAGTGCAACAATAGTTGCAACATTTACAACATTTTTCTGCAGTTACAACAGTTTTATGCAGTTGCAACAGTTTTTCTGCAGTAGCAACAATTTCTCCTTGTATCCGCTCCAGTAGTTGTAATGGACAATTCGAACTCTCCTATCTCTCCCAAGATCCTGACACCCTTCAATTATCTTGATTGGAGGGTTGATATGCAGATGGTATTGTGAAACAAATCACTATACAGGGTGACAATGGGGAAGGATCCTGAACCAACATCAGCTATGGAGAAAACCAAGTATCTGAATAGATTGGATGAAGCATTTGGTTTCATGTGTATTCATATTTCCACAGATATACTCTTCCACATCAAAGTATTGAAGACTCCAAGAGAGTTATGGTTGAAGTTAGAGACCCTCTTCGGAAAACAAGATGAGCTAAGAGGCCATATTCTGGAAAATGAATTGATTGCTCTTCAACCGAGCAGTTTCGAGACCATTCAACAGTTCTTTTCAAAATTCAAATCTCTGGTTATGGAATGCAAGCAGTGTGGCATTGATAAGAAGGATGAGCAGTTGGTGCTATCCATTTTGAGCAAGCTAGGTCCTGCCTGATTTCTCTATCTTTGTCTCTACCTTCCATTCTAGGTGAATGTCAATCCTTAGTTGGAATATTCCCTCCTTAGATGTTTTCACTAAATCTCTCATCCAAGAACAGATAATTTGATACAGATGGGTGCCTTGCAGGCCTCCAAAGATCAAACTCTTATGGATGGAGAAGCAAAAAGTGCGAATGGGAAAAGGAAGCACAAGGGAAAGGATAAGAGGCCATATGAACCCAAGTTGAATGCCAAGTCAAGTCCATTTGAAGGATCCTCCAGCTCTAACAAGGAAAAACATAATGGATTTGATAAATCTAAGTGTTCCTATTACAAGAAAGGAAATCACCCAGAGAGATCTTGCATGCAGAAGAAGATAGATCAGTTGACCAAGCTTCTTGAACAACACAACATAAAGGTGCGAGAGAGACTGATTTTGGAAATGAGTATGATGGTCATTAGAGATGCCATGCATTGAAGGATGGATTTTCAAAATCACAAGCCCTCCTCATAGATTCAGGAGCCTCCAACCACATGGTTGCCTCCAAAGAATCATTTTCTTCTTTAGATATCAAAGATGATCTGATTATTCACATGGGAGACAACTCTTAGATCTTTGCTGAAGGGAAGGGAACAATACACATGGAGCATGGAGCATGGTAAGTTAAAAAATGTTCTAATTGTTCCTTATTTGTCAACAAATTTGTTGTCTGTATATCAGATGACTCACACAGGTTCACTGAAGAAAGTGGTATTTGGTCCTGACGCAGTTGATATTGCAGAGATCTCTTCTGGGAAGATTATAGCGAAAGGGTTTACAAACCATGCCTCCAAGGCATATGAATTCTCACATTTTTTTCCATACTCTCTGCCTACCCCATCATAATCTGATGAAGATCGGAGTGATACCTCTTCTAATGAAGACGAGGATCAAGATCTTGATGTTGAGAATAAAGTTCAAGGAGATTTAGATTTAGATCCAGATCCAACATATGCTCCCAATCCATGGCCAAGGCCAATATGGGCTCACAAAGTCCTTGTAGCTGTTGATGTATATGTAACTTTGGAATGTATTTCACATATATGTATATTGTATTCCTATAGAGATGGTATTATTCCTCTACAAGGAAGTGTCGTCATTTATATTGTAAATGTCGTAACTTATTCTTGATGGGTTATTAGACCACCTTGTTGGGGTCGGCCCTGTATAAGTCATGTGAGTCAAAGGGTTATTAGACCACCCTATTGGGGGTCGGCCATGTGGGTCAAAGGGTTATTAGACCACCCTATTGGGGGTCGGCCCAGTCAGCATTATGTTATGTGGTTAAGTTCGAGCCTACATGAGTTAGGTAAAAAGGCAAGTCAAGTCAAGTATAAATAGAGTGCGGGAGGCACTCTATTTACTCACTCACTTCTCACTCATACACTCAAGGAGGAGTGGCGCAATTATGGAGGAGGAGGATCTGCTGCTAGGTTGTGTCTATCTCTTATGGTTGGTTGTATCATTGCTCTATCTATCTCTGAGGAAGTTATTGGGGTTTTTCACCTTTATGGTTTTCCCCAAGTAAATCTTTGTGTCTCTTGTGTGCTTGCATTATTGTCTCCATGATTGATATGCTGTAGATATGCTGTACATGTTGTTCTCTCAGTTAAGATCCTAGATCAGATTGAAGTCAATTCTGAAAATTTAACATGGTATCAGAGCTAGCCTGAAAGAAGGCATGATATGGCATGTATGACACTTGTTGCACTTACGATGCTAGGGCTTGATATAGCAAAAACCAGTCATCGTAGCACTTTCGCTATAAATCCGTTTTGGTGAAGTTTTCGGATCTGAAATTGTTACAAGACGAAGATTAAATCTCCAGGTACCTTGTGTCCAAAGAAAAACCTCTAATTCGTTGTACTTTGTGATTTATGATCTGTGCAATATAGGGTTTCTGCCTCTTCCAGATCTGAGTCAAAATCAGGTGACCTTGGGAAAAAGGTCATAACTTGGGCTAGGAAGCTCCAAATAAATTTCGTAAAAATTGACAGGTAGTACATAGACTGTACTGTCTCAGAAACGTTTTGCAGAGTCCGAAGTTGATCCAGTGACACGTGGCACGCCGTACAAGTTCGCTCTCCTGTATTATCCCATAAACAGTTCACGTTGCGACACTTGGCATAACTCTCTCTTAGAGAATCCAATTGAGGTCAGACCTGTCAGGATGGAAAGATAACAGGCCGAGCTATCTCAGGAAAATTTTTCAGAGGCCGAAGTTGAAACAGTGACACGTGGAATGCCGTACAAGTTCGCTCTCCTGTATTATCCCAAAACAGGTCACGTTGCGACATTTGGCATAACTCTCTCTCAGAGAATCCAATTGAGGTCATACCTGTCAGGATGGAAAGATAACAGGTCAGGCTATCTCAGAAAACGTTTTCAGACCCTGTGGATAAAAAAGTTTAGAGTTACACCAGAAACAATCAGGTACATATTTATGTCAAAACCGAATTATTTTTTAGTACCTTCATTCATGGCTTCCGGAATTTAGGGCTTTGTAGAAAGTTGGAATTTTTGTAATCGGAGACCACGGCTGGATGCTACTTATCAAAATAGAAATTTAGAGACCAAGATCAGTATTTTTGGTTGGGCAGAAGGCCGGGCTTGATCAAACCCTAGTTCGGGACTTTGATCAGAAAAGTGGAAAATTAGGGCTTCTGTAAAAATGAGAATTTTTGAAATCTGTGACCACGGCTGGAAGCTCCTCAGAAAAATAGAAGCTTAGAGCTTTGGATCAAACCTTTTGATTGGGCAGAAGAGTGGGCTTCATCAAACCCCAGTTCAGGTCACGTCCAGTGAATCCAAAAGTTTCAAAGGCAAAATTGAGGAGTGAGGAGTGAAACTTTGCAGTTTTCAAATTCTAAATATACTAGCTTGATCAACTTATCAAGGCGCATATTTCTATTCTTTCGGAAGTTTGAAATTCAAAGTTTGAATTTTTGGGGTTTCTCTGACAAACCCATATCCAGCTCCAGGTCCAGTTCTTGCAATTCAAGTGGATTGGGTTAATCCTAGAAGAAAATGGATTGGTCACCTGCATAAGTGAAGGAGTTCCTGTTTCAGAGGGAGATGAGGCCAAGGCTTTACATAAGGAGATTACAAGCGATCTCGACAGGTATGACTCATCGAGGTATGTTTTGAGATTTGTTCATGATTAAGTTTATGGTATGTTTGTCTTCATGTTATTACGGTTAGTACAATCTTGATTTTAGATTTGTCGTATCACCTTAACAAAATTATGAATGCATGATAGAAGATATTCATTGGTTAGGGTGCTGACACTTATGATTGTACTAATGCATTATGGTGTTGTATGAGGTTTATGTTGTCTACTAACATGAAAGGTACACCAAGAAAGACAAATCATGTTCCAGTTCAAGAACATATGATCATGATGACATGAGGATAAAGACTCATCCATTGTCATGGATCTCATAGAAGATCCATTTACGAGGTATGTATAACTTGGTTTTATAATGGCTAACCTATGAGATATACAGGTTACTAGCACAAGTCATTGAAGAAGAACAAGAAGAAATCATGTGAGTATGTTAGACATAACTAACTAGCATGCTAATCCAGGTATGTTTTTCCTATATCAAGACAAAATCCTAACTTGGGTTAGGATCTTATACTATTGTTGATAATGATTATTCATGAAGTCATAGGTTTGAATAATCATGGTTGTATGCATATTATGTTTCTTACCATAATTGATGATATGACTAACCAGAAGAATCATGAAGGTATAGGTTTGAATAATCACAGGTTTTATGCATATTATATCTCTTATCTTGTTTGATGATTCAACTAACCCGAAGAGTCATAGGTTTGAGTAATTATAGGTTTAGAGATGTTATGCTTCTTATGATTTGACTAACCATAAGAATACTACATAAACCTTGAATACTAATGCTTATTATTTCTGTTTGAAATGGTCATGACTATACATGCTTGAGATTATTGTGTTTTAATAGTATGCTAATGAATGTATGATTTTATATGAGATCATAAGGATAACACAATCATGATACTAATAAGCATGCATAGGGACCAAGGATGAATATGAGTTCAAGAACAGGTAATCCAGGAAGCAAAGATCAAGAGGGAGTACACTCCAGTGGTTTATGCAAGGATGCAGATATTCAGAGGGAGTTGACCATCTCTCTCTACATTCCACAACAGAAAGGTGTAGAAGAAGCTACTTCAGATTAGGACTCCAACAGCTCCTGCAAGGAAGCAAAGACTCAGAGGGAGTCCACCCAACGAACAAACAAAGATAAGTATTTTAAATAAAATTGTTCAATGATATATATACTGATGTTCCTAGAATTAGGTTGTGTATTATGCATATTAGAATAGTTGCATTGATGAACAGTATACTCCTAATATGCATGGGTAAGTGGCCTATGGCACTGTACAACATTCCATTGCTACTTATCTAGAATGAAACCTCTTTGCTGACATGTTGGGAGTTGTGCACACTCTTAACAATGTTCTGGTAGAGATCGGAAGGCATCTAGAAAGTTACGGGATATGGATAAATGTTGTATTGAAGCATTGGCTAAGATAATTGCATGACTGTATGACATATTTCTTTATGTGTAAGAATTTGTTCTGAAAATTATGAGATGTTTCTAATCATGCAATTTAACCTGTTTTGTAGGAAAGACCGTATATCTTCACCTACAAAAGGACTACAACATTTGTTCTAGCAACAAAGATATCTATTGAAGATATTGAAGTTCCCAAGATCTGGGATGAAGAAATGGAATGCCATGATCCGTCGATCATGAAGAATGATGTTTGGGATGTAGTCCCAAGACCTGAAGGGAAGTTTGTTATGACTTCCATATGGAACTTTCAGATCAAGCATGTTGCAGATGGCAGCATAGAGAAATATAAAAGTGATGAAATAGAAGATACACCAGATGGATTCAAGACAACTTTCTTGAATGGTGTAGTTGAAGAAGAAGCAGCCACTTGGTTCTAAGACACATGATAGGAAATCATATATGTGCAGAACTTGGTATGGTGACGATAGATTGATTGCCAACACGCAGCGGAAGCTTACTACCGAGTTCAAGATGAAAGATTTGGGAATGAAGCACTATTTCCTAGGTATGGAGGTGTGGCAAAATGCAGGTGGGATCTTCCTTGGTCAAGGGAAGTACATAGTAGATATCCTGAAGAGATTTGGAATGATGGATTGCAAGGCCATGGCCACACCTATGGCATCGAATCTGAAGCTTCTATGTGATGCTTCATCTGAGCCGATTGATGTCTCTATGTATCGTCAGATGATTGGGTCCTTGATGTACCTGACGAACACAAGACCAGACATTTGCTTTGCTGTGAACACATTGAGCCAGTTCCTGACGGATCCGAGGAGTGTTCACCTGGTTGCTGTAAAGCATGTTCTGAGGTACCTGAAGGGTACAGTGGATTATGGGCTCAAGTATGAAGTGAATCAAAAGTTTAACCTACAGGGTTATGTTGATTCAGATTGGGCTGGCAGTGCTGTAGATAGGAAGAGCACATCTGGGTGCTGCTTCAATATGGGATCAGGTGTGATCTCTTGGTTTAGCAGGAAACAGTCCTGTGTAGCACTAAGTACAGCTGAGGCAGAGTATGTTGCAGCCTGTTCAGCTAGTTGTGAGGCAGTATGGCTACGGAAGCTACTATCTGAGCTATTTGATCTCCCATTGGAGGCTACTGGTATCTTCTGTGATAACCAGAGTTGTGTACCCAGTGTTTCATGACAGGTCGAAACACATAGAGATCAAATATCACTATATCAGGGATATGGTGCAGAGAGGAGCTGTGAAGCTCCTATATGTTGCGACAGACGAGTAGATTACAGATGTGCTGACGAAGCCACTAGCCAGGGTGAAGTTCGAGTACTTCAAAGAGAGGCTTGGCATTCTTCAGATCGAGGACACTTCGAGGAAGAAGTGATGGACACATTTGCCGAAGCCATTCCAAGCATGTTGGAAGGAGGATCCTTCACATGGCTGTGGATGTAAGCGCTGGATGATGAGCATCAGGATGATGTTTTGGTTTCTGCTTGGATATGATCAGTTGGATCATTTTTATGTATGTATGTACGCATCATGTTGGATGCTGGATATGATCAGTTGGATCATTTTTATGTATGTATGTACGCATCATGTTGGATGCTGGATATGATCAGTTGGATCATTTTTATGTATGTATGTACGCATCATGTTGGATGCTAGATATGATCAGTTGGATAATGTGTATGTATTTTGTATATGCATCATGTTGGATGCTTGGACCATGTATCTGTATATGTATCAGGTGGATACATTGTATGATCAGGTGGATCATGTATGGTGATATGTATCATGTATTTGTATTTGTATCAGGTGGATACATTGATGATTAGGAGGATCATGTATGATGATATGTATCAGGTAGATACTTGGTATGCATCAGGTAGATGAATTGATGATCAAGTGGATCAGGTATGATGACATGCAGCAGGATGTTGCAGTGATGATCAGTATGATGATAGATGACGAGCTTCAGGATGTTGCTCCAGATGACATGCAGTAGGATGTTGCAGTGATGATCAGGATGATCATAGATGACGAGCTTCAGGATGTTGCTCCAGATGACATGCAGCAGGATGTTGCAGTGATGATGAACAGGATGATCATGGATGCATCAGGATGATGTATGGTGAGTATCAGGATGATACTCTATGGCCGTGGATCAGGTTGTGCAGATGAGCATGTAATCCGGTGCCCTGGGAGATTTGCAGATGGTCTTTCCAGGTTTTGCCTATGGCACGTAATATCGGTGCCTTGGGACATCTGGCAAATGCTCTTTCGAGGTTTTGCTCTGGGAGGACATGTAATTCGGTGCCCTGGGAGATCTGCAGATAGTCTTTCAAGGTTTTGCCTATGGCATGTAATAGCGCCTTGGGATATCTGGCAGATGCTCTTGCGAGGTTTTGTCCTATGGCATGTAATAGCGCCCTGGGAGATCCGATAGGTTGGGCTGTGTGCCCGTAATCAGTCCTAGGATGCTCTTGCGAGGTTTTTCCATGACCACATATAATAGCGCCTTGGGAGATCCTACAGGTCGGAGTTGTGTACCCGTAACATCCTGGGATGCTCTTTCGAGGTTTTGTGGTGGGGTCACATGTAATAGCGCCCTGGGAGATCCTATAGGTAGAGCTGTGTGCTCGTAACAGCCTGGGATGCTCTTTCAAGGTTTTGTGATGCACGTAATAAGTCCTGAGGATTCCACAGTATGGCCAGTGATGATGAAGACCTGCAGGTGGTGGGCCTACATCCAGTATGAAAAAGGACTGGCTCTGTAGAACTTCCTATGACGAGTAGATTCAGAGATTGATTGAGATAGCAGCAGCAATGACGATGATGATGACTCGATGACGATTATCCAGTGACGATGATCCAGAGAAGATGACTTGTGCTAGAAGAACTGTGCTGAGAAATACCCTCCTAGTTAAGAGGGAGTGTTGATGTATATGTAACTTCGGAATGTATTTCACATATATGTATATTGTATTCCTATAGAGATGGTATTATTCCTCTACAAGGAAGTGTCGTCATTTATATTGTAAATGTCGTGACTTATTCTTGATGGGTTATTAGACCACCTTGTTGGGGTCGGCCCTGTATAAGTCATGTGAGTCAAAGGGTTATTAGACCACCCTATTGGGGGTCGGCCATGTGGGTCAAAGGGTTATTAGACCACCCTATTGGGGGTCGGCCCAGTCAGCATTATGTTATGTGGTTAAGTTCGAGCCTACATGAGTTAGGTAAAAAGGCAAGTCAAGTCAAGTATAAATAGAGTGCGGGAGGCACTCTATTTACTCACTCACTTCTCACTCATACACTCAAGGAGGAGTGGCGCACTTATGGAGGAGGAGGATCTGCTGCTAGGTTGTGTCTATCTCTTATGGTTGGTTGTATCATTGCTCTATCTATCTCTGAGGAAGTTATTGGGGTTTTTCACCTTTATGGTTTTCCCCAAGTAAATCTTTGTGTCTCTTGTGTGCTTGCATTATTGTCTCCATGATTGATATGTTGTAGATATGCTGTACATGTTGTTCTCTCAGTTAAGATCCTAGATCAGATTGAAGTCAATTCTGAAAATTTAACAGTAGCTGCTGGGAACACGGTTGGGGATCCATCTGACCATAAAACCACCAAATCTCAGTATCATGCAAAACTTGCACTATGCCATGCAGATCCACTTCTCTCAGAGAGGTGCTACATGATGGTGGGGTTTGATCCACAATCTCTTAAGGAGACTTGCCATGGGGGATCTACAATAAAGTACAAATCTTGGTTTTCTAACAAAAGGTACTCAAAGGTTCATGATTTGGACCACAATGAGACATTCGCTCCAGTAGCAAGAAGGGTTCTTGAAATACTTGTTTTGGGAAATACAACTTCTACACAGTGGGAGGCACATCAGAGGAGCAGATCCAGATCTAGCACCTGCATTGCTATCCTACAGAGGAGCAACTTGCCAATATTTTTGCAAAGGATTTCACTGTGGAAAGTTTTTTCCTTCTCTACTTAGCATGAAGGTTCTTTGAGTTCCCTACTGATGTTTTTTTTGAGGGGGGGTATTTTTCCCATGAGGTTTTTTCCCATTTCCTTGGTTCATGGACAATTCTTTATTTTTTATCATTTATTTGATTGTATGGCTGACCTTTTGTCTTAGTAACAGGTCCCATGATGCAAAGAATGGATTAAAGGGGGGGTGTTAGGATATTTCAATACTCCATCCTTGTCCTACCTAGCATTATTTATTTTTCCTAGTTGTTGATGATGTCATTTTCCCTCTAGTGGTGTGCATATGTCATCCAGGATCCATATACCACCTTCTGAGTCCCACATGCATCATTTTAGGACCACTTAAGTCAGTTCCCTATTTTATGGGAACTTATTGAGTGTTCCAGTGCAGTCCACCTGAGTTATCTGACTCTTGTGGTGGGTTGGAGCTCCAGATGCCACTGATTGTGGCCTCATGCGCCCTTGTTTGAATGGCATGCATGACATACTCACTATTGCGCCCTCCTTAGTTAGTTAACTGATTATGACTTCAGTTAGCTAAGTTTAGGTTCAGTTTAGTTGACTTTAAGTCTTCCGGAGTACTCTAGTGGTGATAATCCCTATGCTAGACCAACTGAGGTTCGAATTCTCCTGCATGATTCGAAGTCTCTCCATTTTAACATCATTGTTTATTATACTAATTATTGGAAGATGTGACATTATTTTGCTCCTATCTAAGTTCTGCAGCATTATTGTTCTTTTGCTCTTTTTATTGTAGTTTTCACTCTTATTCAAATTTTCTACTCATTCTTTCTTTGTGAGGTATCCTCAGCTCTTTAGATCTGCTGTGACTTAGAATTTCACACTTTCCAGTGGGATTGGTGTCCCAATCAGAGGAATTCCTGAGTGAGTCAGTGCTCACATCAGTGGATATTGGTGTCTCATGTCTTTCTTTGTAATATCATTTTTACATGCGCGCGCGCACGCACACACACACACACACAAGTTTCTTCAAATATACGTGCATAGTTTGTTTTATTGATGTGATGTTAAATTGATATTGTTGCATGTTTTTTAGAGTGAATAATTTGTAAATATGTGCATGATAATGATTCACTCCCTCTCTCAGTATCATTAATAATTTCAACATCTATAACTAACAGAAATATAAGAGGAAAAAATGGACAGCTCTGACGAATTCCACATGAGATTTTGAAGAAATTAGTTGGGATCCCATTGATAGGGACAACGAATATGATAGAAGTGATAGAACCCATAATCCATTGAGTGACCTCAAAACTCAATATCGCATTAAGGAGCAGTCGGAGAAAGGACTAGTCAACTTTATCATTTGCCTTCACCAGATCGATTTTCATAACCAGAGATTTGCAGTGATTACTTTTAGCAAAATGTAAGCTCTCCTAAGCAACACCAATGGCATTGAGAATTTTCCTCTCATGAAGGAACCCAAATTGTTCCTTACAGATGCCTTTGGATAATCCAACCTTAATCTGGTTAGCTATCACTTTAGAAATAATCTTATACAGTAAATTGCAAAGTGAAATTCGACGAAAATCCTGAAAATACAACGGGTTAGAGGAATCGGGGATGAGTTCCAAGAAGGTGGCATTAACCCCCCCATGAAACCTTTCCTGAGGTGCAAGATTATTCAACCAAACAAACAATTTATGGGCCCAAAATATAAAAAAACTGCACATAAAATTCGACTGACCATCCATTTGGTCCGGGACTCTTGTCCTTGGCCATCACTTTTAGAATACTTTCAATTTCCAGCAATGAAATAGGCCGTCCCACGAGAAAGGTTTCCTCCTCAGAGAAAATGCGTGACATGCATTGTAATACACAAAGTTGATCAATATTATTGGCCAGAGGTTTAGTAAACAAATTAGAGAAATAATTAGTGGCCTCCTTTTCAATTCCTTGTTGAGTAGTGACCTTACCACCACTAGGATCTGTAATCTCCAATATAGCATTATGTTTCCTACGTTGGTTAGCGAAAGTGTGGAAGAAACTGTTATTATGATCACCCTATTTTATCCACAACGCCCTGCTTGTCAATCACCAAATGGCTTCCTTTGCCTGGATAAGCTCAACTTTTTCTCTTTCCAAGGATTTGATGAGATCCACCTCAGGACCCGAAACTGTAACCATAGGCAAAGAACTGTACTACTCCTTGATCAAAGCTTCAATACGGATGGGATCCATTCTTTGATAAAGTTGCTTATTCTTAATCCAAGAATATACAATGTTCTTAAGGTACCTCGTAAATAAAGGTAGGCAGTTCATTGATGTCCCTAAATGCTTCCCATAAAATTCATTCCAGTGACTCCTAAATAGTACCTGAAACTATGTCTCCTCAGACCACACCGAGCAGTATTTAAAGGGGAACTTGCAAATCTAAGAACCTTTATTCAAACGAAGAACAATCGGTAGATGTTCTGAAATGGACGAAGACTCAACCCAAGAGGAACGATGAACCAAAGTGCCAAAACGATCCTCATGAATGAGAAACCTGTACAGACATTTTTCTATAGCATCATTAACTTTCTGACCATTATGCCAGGTAGGCATCAAGGGCTCGAGATCAAAGTCGACCAGTTTGTGATCAATGATTTTTTTTGAAACCAAGCGATCGAAGGATCAATTCTTACATATGTGCCCCAAGATCCCCGAGTGGCTAAGGTAAAATTAAGGTCCCCAACCACTATCATCGAAGAGATGTTAAGAACACCACTGCTATCCAGTTCTGGCCAATAGGCCTATCTATCAGAATACATTCCATAAACATTGAAAATATTTAATGGCAAATCCAGTTCTCAGCTACGACCAACCAGTAGAATACCGCCTCCCATCCAGAATGGACTAAATTTAAAAAGAGGAATGGTTCTAAGCCAAAATGATACCTCCCGACAAACCCACAAAATCTATAGAATAACATTCCCAAGTCAAAAATACACGCCAAATTAATTCATGAGCCTTCGATCCATTAACCATAGTTTCTTGAAAAAGAACAATATCTGGGGATACTAGTTGCATTGGCCTCCTAAGGGCCAAGAACTCGGGTGTGCTCCCTACCCCTCTCACGTTGATGGAGATCAAGATCATTTGGTCATCACATGTGAGGTTGAATCTTCTCTAAGAGGCCTAAAAATATCAGTAAGAAGGACCTGTGAATCCGAGGAAATTTTCTGTAAAGAAAGTTCTACTGAACCAGTGGCTTCAAACTTCTCAATATCACCAGTAGAAGAACGTGCAAGGGATTTACACCTTCGCCCACCATTCTTTTTCTTGATAGTAACATTAGAGTTATGAGAAGTTAAAGGAGTTTGATATGTGGCATCCATAGAATATATATGAAGGGGTCTAGTAAGAAACCCCCATTGGCCATATTGGGGGTTAGCGATCCCAAATCCTTTAACTCCCCCATGCACACAGTGTTTTGGGGAAGACCCATGGAGTCTATAATAGCCCTCTCATCACTCAACATTTGAGAGTCGAAATTCAAATTAAGAGTATTCAGATTGTTAATAGACTCAAGCTAGGGTGAGACTGTTGAGATAAGAGCAAAGGACCTATTTCCCCACCTAGGATCCCTAACCCAGAAGGCGTAGAAAGAGAAATACCATGGGATAATATAACTTCTCCTTCCAACCTAGTAGAGGAAACAAGGTCAATATTATTTAAAACCTTAGGTCTAATTCATATAGGGTTTAAAAAAAACACGAAATAGCTTCTGTAACTTACCTGAGAAAGAGAGGGAATTGCCTTATGTGGGGGAGATGTTGAAGTGACCCTCCTTGTCTGGGAAGGAATCCTCTCGAAGTCCCAGATAAGATTGTGAAATGGGAGCCCGTGGCTTGAAAAAATGAGGATTCGCTCGACCCGAAAGCATCACATTGCAAGTGCTCTTTAAATTCCCTACTACACCACAAATATGACAATGAAAGGGGGTTCTCCAGTAGTTTACAGGCTGAAGAAACTGTTTCTCATTGCAATTGATAGTAATCGTCTCAAGAAGACCAATCTTCTCATCAATCTTTGCGAGGATTCCACTTGTCTTCTTGGAAGAGGGACTTATCATCAAAGAAAATAAACTGCCCAATCCTGTTAACAATAGCCATGACAATCTTGCTAGACCAAAGTTCAAGAGGAAAACCCTTTAACAGTAACCATAAGTGATTCTTTTGAAGCTTTTTAGTAAGTGGGTTGAAATATGAATGACACTTCTTCAAGCTGAGCGAACCTCTGCCAATAATCCACAAATGCTCCACTATGCGGGAGACGTGTTCTTCATCTATGAAATGGAAAAAAATCCAATTATTCACCAACATGTGAACTCTAGGGCATTAATCAAGTAGGGGTTTCCAGTTTTTAGAGACCCAAGTGAGTATGGCCGACAGACTGACATTTGTGAAACAAACCTTACCAACAATCTCCCGAGAAGATAGGCTCAAAACCTGTCCCAACCAGACGTCTTCCCTAGATTCATCTCAATATCTTCAGAATGAAGTCTTAAATCCTTATGTGCTATATGAGACCTGGTTACCTCACCTTGACTGCGAGAGAGGCCCCCTCCACTACAAGGAACAATGACAAGACCAATGTCTCCAAGGTCTTCATGTCCCATTGAATCTAGAGAGATAGGTTCAAACTGGCTTTGTTTGCATAACAAAGGGTCTTGAGAAAATGAAAAAAGGTCAGGATGAAGAGCCCGTGACGAGGATGCATCCCTAAGTTCCTCAGAAAAATCCCATTAAAATCAATTCCCATCACTGACTACTGTCACTTGGCAGTAAGCGCCAGTGAAGAAAAAAAATAATGAATGGTGGGACCCCTTAGTAATGACCATGGCACGGTAGTTGAGAGAAGGTCACAGTGTGAGTCTCAAAGCTCACCGCCACCGAAAACCCCCCAAAAACCTGATCAATCCAATAAAGATATGATAGTTAAGTCCATTGTTCTAATCACAAGACAATAAGGAGTCCAAATAGTTAGTACCTCCAATAACTCAAGCCAGGTCACCATCTTCAAGCACCATGAAACCCTAACTAGGCTGCCATCGCCACCATGAAACCAAAGAATAATAGCAATTCTATATGATAATATTTTAGTGCACATTAATAATTAATATTAAACAATTCTACATGATAAGATTTTAGTTCACATTAATAATTAATATTAAGCAAAAACAAGTTATGGTTACTGCTTTGTTAAAACCACTTTTAAAGCGAAGTCATGGAAAGTCTCATTTATTTATGACAAGCTATGGTTATTGCCACGAAAAGTCACCTTAAACTATTGAGACATTAAAGTCTCACTAGAAAACATAAATTTGTTGTAAGTCACGTGAATACAATTTTAAAACTGATGATAAAATCAATAAAAACATAAACAAGAGAAAAAGCGGCGGTGCAGTGATGTACCTTCCATAGGGATAGGTAGGGCAACCAGAGGCAAAGTACATAATGAGCGGGGCAGTAATGTAAAATCATTCGAAAGAAAAGAAAGAAAGAAAGAAAGAAAGAAAGAAAATATTTTAACGTTCGCGAGGCTAAAAATAGCTTATGGGACAGACCACTTCACATGCCGTTTTTTGCAACTCAATCCTTTATCTGTTTAACCTGATGATGAGCACCCCCAATTTTTCCACGGTCCCCTCGTTGAATAAATTATCCCAAGATTTATTTTCCAAGACACTTGCATACTTGTCCCATTGTCCTTAAAGGCGTCACACTCTAAAATGAAATGTTTTTCTATCTCCACTTTACCAGAGGTGCAAAAAATACACACTCTTTCTTCCCAAGCTTCTTTTGGCCTTTTCCAATGTCCAGTCTCACAACGAAGTTGATGGGAATTAGTTCTTAATTGAGCAATAAGTATTTTGTCTTTCCAAGGTATATTGGCCCCTATGTACGCCTTTTGATGCTGATTGTAGGTAGGGTTAAACTCTTCAATATAGTACTTTTTCTTTCTCCCTAACTCTTTATCCCAAGTTCGCTTGTGGAACTTATTGATAAGAAAAGCCTTTATCTCTTTACTATTCGTGGGGCACATGTTCAAGCACATATCCCATTTGATGACTATTGTAAAAATTCCTGAATAATAGGAATACCCGACGAGGAATATACCATAACGACTATTGTAAAAGTCGCCAAGAAATAGAGAAATTCACCGGAACGACTCTTGTAAAAGCCATCAAGGACTAGAGGAATATGAGGCTTGATAGAAATATTTTGGAGACGTGCATAACATTTCGAACCATAAAAACATTTTAGTTTTAATGTGTCGGTCTCCATTCTCAGTTAAAAGTATGAACACTTTCAATCCTTCTAGGCGTTCAATGCCACTGGTGTTTTGGAGCTTCCAACATTTATCAGCTGTAAACCGTTCTAAGGCACTGAGACGTGCAAGACATGGAAGCTCTTCTAGCTCGCAGCACCCACTTATCACCAACTCTTTAAGCTTTTCCAGATCGGACATCCCTGAAATCCTATTCAATCTGCTACAACCCGATAGACAAAGGCATTCCAACGTTGAAATGAGGGTTAAGTCAACTTCAACCAAATATTTGTTCTCCATTTTAGTTTTATTGCCTTGATTTGTCATATCATGTCATATTTAGGGACAAAATCATTGTGCTCCAACAATTTTCCCAAGTCCTTTTTCTATGAAACGAGGCTTCACATACAACTTTGAATTTCATATTAACAACATGGTGTATTCTTTCGCATTTCTGTAAATGCTATAGTTTTTATAAAGAAAAATACCTCAACGAATATTTTATCCATCAAATTCTTCAATTTGTCATTGTCCCTTACAAACGATTAGTATATATCCCTGCCCATGAACATACAAATATATGCCAAATCCAATTTTGTTTTATCCTTATTTAAAATATCGTTAAAATCTACAACCTTACACAATAAAGATTATGATAGGTATAAGTTGAACAATGAAAGCCCATGAAGCTTCTCTAGAACAAAAATTCCACTTATTATTCCCTTTTATTTGACTACTACTTTATACAACTCTCTAACCATAAAGGGGGCGCAATGGCACATATTCACAATCATACTAGGGCACATGGTATTGGATATCTAAACTATAGATCTTGAAATGGAAAAGGCAAGGTCCAATCATTTCTGACCAGGCAATCACTCAAACTTTTGGGATAGAAGATTGTTCTTAGTACTTACCAATTGCATTAGAAAGTGTAAGAATCATATTATATTATGGTTTGCACAAGGATGAATAGGATTCTCTTAAAAATTAATTTAAATATTTAATTTTAAACTCAATTTTAAGTTGATTTAAATGAAAATTTAAACATAAAACATACAAATTACAACGGGTTTAATTAAATATATGCAATTATTATTATATTGTAATGAAGTTTGATAAGGTAAAAATGATTCCATTCATTAGACATATACTAGTTAGATAGAATTGGGTTAGAAATTTATTATAAATTTTAATTAAATTTGAATAATATATATATTATTTAATGTTTATTAATTATCAATTTTGATAGTTGGAAATTTATTATTTAATTATAGAAATATTAATTTAATATTAAATAAGTTAATATTGAAGAAAATTGATTTATTTTGAGAGTTTTATTACAATTCAAGTTTTTGTGTATGGTGAAACATGTTTTTATGATTTTATCCAGTTATAAATTGATTGAAATTGTCAAAAATTTAACCAAAATTCTAAGTTAATAGGATTTTTTTTTAAATAAGTAGAAATACGTTTTTTATAATAATAAGTAGTTCGATATAACAATATTTTATAAATCCTCCCATTGATTATTAGCCATTAACTTATTTATAATTTCATAATTGGAAACTTGTAATCTTGCTATGAGAATATAAATTGCTTAGTTCTTTACTATTCATATTTTAAAAATTTACATAATTGTATAGAATTTTAGAATTGTATAGAATTTTAGAAGAAACATTTAAAGAAGGAGACGAGTTGTTATGACTATTAGGATTCCTTCATTGATGTTTTGTATTTTTAAATTGAATATGAGTTTATAGAATTTGTAAAGAGGGAAAAATTAAAGAAAAAAATGAGAATTTGGGACTTTTGGGTTTCCATCATTGATTTACATTGTGTTTACAACAAAGATTAGTATGCAAAGGAAGTAAAACAATGTATTAGTGCTCAAGGGTCAGAATTTAAGAATTACATTATTAGAATATTTCTACATTTTTGCAATACTGACAATTTGTAATTCTCATATATCTTAAAATATTCCATTGCGATGTTTAATGTGCAGTGTTGCATCGTTGATATAACAATTAGATTTACATGTCTATTCTTAGACAAATCTTTAGGTGAAATTCTCATTAATCTTATCCTTCTTGTCACTGACCCAAAAAATTTATATCTCCTTTTGAGATTACGCAAGAAGGAAGACAACATTGTAAACACTTGTCAACACTTAGAATACACTAATTTACACTTAAAAGTGTAGATTTATCACCAATAATCGCTAAAGCATTATTCTCATCAATTGCATACAACATTGTACAAGTTTTAAACAATTATAAAACCACATTATGCTCCCATGAGTATAGTCCCAATTGGCTAATATGCCCATATGGGCGAAGAAGTGGGATTGAGACTAGCGAAATGAATCACAAAGCATCAATCATCACTGCATGGGCTTGCACCCGGTAACTAGGACTTCCCAAGAGGTCACCCATCCCAAGTCTCATCTAGCTCAAGCGCGCTTAACTATGGAGTTTTCCCTACAATCAAGCACACTTAGCTTGCTACCTCATTTGCAAAACCTTAGCAAGTGTTTGTCCTTATGAAATGTCAGTTAGATCTCCCTTGGCCCATTTTATTTAAGTATGGGGATTTTTTTGCAGTCCAACATATAATATATCATTTTTGGCATCCTCTGCATAGTGTAAGTCATTAATTAATGATCGTAATAGATATTTATATTCTAGAAACATGATACACCTAATTACATTAATTTATAATGACGAGGTGTCTTGTTGTACATAAATTAAAGGAAGAGTGAAATTGTTATTACTAAACATTTTTCTCTATTTAAAATTATATTATTCTTTGATATGATGAAGATTAAAGTTATCATGCTTTTTATATTTTTATATTTTTTGTAATTAGGGGAATCAGTAATTGGGTTGGGCTCATACTCGAGTGACATGGGGCCAATTCCAACCTACTGTCACTATACCCCTAGACATATCGACACTTCCCCACGTGTGATATAGAAGGTTACGAGCTTTGAACTAGCGACGTCACAAGGGGTGCCTTGATAGTGCACCCCATCACCAACTGATCTACACCCCAGGGGCTCATGCTTTTTATATTTAACTTCGTTTGTTTTTCATATTATTTCATTCTAACTTCATTTTTTGTCATATTATTTTATGAAAATAATAATAATAATAATAATAATGTTTATTTTTGAAAAATATTAGATATTGATTTGGTATCTGTGTTATGTTGTTTTTTAAAGATGGAAAAACCTATCATAACTCAATTGTCGAATTGGCAGTAAGGCCAACCATCATTGGCTACTATACACACATGCGAGTTGACTCGTCATCATTCTTCAAAGAAACCACAACACCTGACATAACCCTCTGATGATTTTGAAGCAGTAGACTTACACTCATGCTAGATGCCTTTGAACCTTGGTCGTTAACCTGTCCTTGTCATGTGTGTTCTTGATTAATGGCTTTTATTATTTTGCATGACACGTCAAGTAATATTTTCCACATTAAAAAAAAAAATTGTATTAATAAAAATATAGTTACATTCTTCATGTGTGTTTATAAGCATGCCCTTTGGGTGTAATTTATGAACTAGTCAACAATCTAGTCTAAACTATCAAACTTAGTATTAAAAACATGAGATTTTATACATTTATGATAATTTAAAATACAAATTCTAAAAGCATTTTTTAACTATTTATCATCATATATACAATATTTCTATGTTCCTCTATATTCATACATTCTTTGTTGAGACAAGTATCTTCCATCAACTATCATTTTTGAATTTGATCATATAAAAGACCTGAAGCCCTGTATACCTCTAAAACAATCTACAACTCAGCTAAATCATAGCTTGCAAAAAGGAAACCTCATAGTAACCAGTATCATCATGATGAAACAAGTTCTTCATCTCTCGCATCTACGAAATAATCACCTTGAAAACAAAAAAGAAACCGTTTGTAGCTCAACTGATTTCATAGATCATGAAAGGGGGCATGATAATAACCAATGGAACACTCATTTAAAGTTTTAGTAATATGCCAAACTCCCGCCTACAAACAAATTCCAACTTTTGCAAGCTTTTCTGCATTTGAATTTATTTCTCTATAAACATGCAAGATGGAAACATAGCCCAACAAATATTTTAATCTCAAGGTCTCATCCAAAAGGGAACTCAACAAGAGATTATGAATTCTATTCTAACCATTTACCCACTTGGAAATTATCTAAGAACCTCCAAAAATCAGAATGTCATCAACTCCTTTTCCACAGCCAACAAAAGAAAAAGTCTTAGAGCACTCGACTCGGAAAAATTATTAGATCCCTGATCAAGGCCTACTTTGAACTTAAACCAATGCTGCTAAAAAATGTAAAGAATACCCCCATCTCCACAAACCCGAGGCTCACCTTGTGCTACTCCATCGAAGTAAGCCCAAGGAACATTGTAATCAATCACTTCTTTATCACCTATCATACTTGAATCTTCTTCTTCTCTTTAGGAAAATAACGAAGAATGCCCAGACTATGAGAAGCACATTCAAAGGGAGGAATATATTTACCCTCAAAACAACTGCCATTTCTAGCTAACCAGATTCCCCAAGCAATAATTAAAGGTAGTGATCTAAAGTCATTGAAAGCTTGATTGAAACACCAAATTTTTATACAATCCTCCACATATCCCCCATGCCATAAATCCATGATTTGTAGTCGCTTCTCAATTTCTTTCCAAACTGACTTGGTCGAGTAAGAACATTCAACAACCAGATGACAATTTGATTCTTTCGTTTCCTTACATAAATAACATCTCCCTGGCCCTAAGAAATTTTTTCTTTCAAGTACATCCTAGGTGAAAGCTTTATTAGAGATTAAAAACCACATAAACACCTTTTATTTTGAAGGACATTTAAACCTCCAAACTACTCAACACCACTAGAGCGGGACATGTCTTTCCTCTTCCTACACTAGAAAATTATAACTAGACTTAGGAGTACATGTGCCCGAGGGAGAGAACATCTAGACCAATGAGTCTAGGTTATGCTGAATTTTGACATTACTATTTGATAAATTTGAAATATAGTCTTTCCATACTTTGCGACCTTCTCCTCGAAAGCAAATATGCTCCGCAGATAACCATAATTGACACATTAGCGAGGAAGTATTATGATTCACTATATTTATTAGAGTAGTGTAACCTATGTCCCAAAGATAAAGAGTCATATTCTCTGAGAAGATATGGTTTGAGGCACTTCCCACCCACGAGTCTTCTCCCAAGCGCACACTAGATCCATTTCCTACCTTCCAAGTTAAACCAAAATCGACCAGGTCAAAAGAAAGAATAATAGCTTTCCAACAGATTGAAACATTTTGTAAATATTTATTCAGGTTGCAGATACATTCCTTGATCGATAAAGGAGCAATGTATTTTTGAACTACAACCTGAACCCATAAGCCAAAACCTTTAATCAATCTCCATATGTTTTTGGCCGCTAAATATTTTTCAAATAGAATAGGATTTTTGAATCCACATCCCCCTATCATTTTTGGCATAGCTAAATCTTTCTAGCTAATACAAACCATACCATGATTTTCCAAACTACCAGACCAAAGGAAACTATAGCAAAGTTTCCTAGTTTGATCAATTACCCCAATAGGAATCCAAGAATTCATCTATAAGACCGGTATCACCTCCATGACAATCTTAACCAAAACCGCTCTACCTCCTTTTGATAACCATCTATGAATCCAATTTGAGATACGAATTTCACATTTAGAAATTAACCAGTCCTAATCCTTAATAACATAAGAAGATGGCTTTAACCTATATCCCAAATAATTCAAGCCATCATCAAAGAGAGAAACTGAAAAGGGAAACATAACTATGAAAAATTCCATCTCCCAAGCCTTAATTCCTACCCCAGAAAGAGAAGATTTTTGTTTATTTACCAACATACTCGATGCCAAACAATAAAAAAGCTAAAATTTCATGAAGCCTCAACATATCTCGCCTCGAACCATCAGTAAAAATAAGTATTTCACCTACAAAAAGTAGATGAGTTAAACTCACATTGCCCCCAATATGAATACCTTTAAAATCTCTAGATCTGTTGGCCTACAAGATTGCCTTGCCAAGACCTTTTGCTAAAATAAGAAACAAAAGCGAAGCTAGCGGACAACCACTAGCAGTTTTGAACCCAAAATCCAAGGGCATAGATGTCCGATTTTCGACATCATGTTGTCGACCATCCGACAAGCATCTTCTTTTTTAAACGTCGGTGGCACGTCGACGAATATCCGACAGTAAAATGCAGTTGTCGGATATCCGACTGGTACGGTCGGATATCTGACAACTCCTCTTTTAATATTTTCGCCGCATATCCAACAACTATTAGTTTATAGGAAGTCGGATATCCGACCAATATCAGTTTATAGGACGCCGGATATTCGCCGACGTGCCACCGACGTTTATAGGACGTCGGACCATACCTGTCGAATATCTGACGGGGTTTGCATTGTAAGATGTCCCATATTTGACGCGATTTGCATTGTAAGATGACCGATAATCGATGTTTTAAGCCGTCATTGGTATGGCGATGGTGTCGGATATCTTGGAGGTGGACGTTCGATATCCGATGGGAGTTGCATTGTAAAATGTCCGATATTCGACGTTGTTAGCTGTCGGTGGTATGGCGATATCGTCGGATATCTTTGAAATGGACGTCCAATATCTGACAGAATTTGCATTGTAAAATGTCCGATATCCGACGAGATTTGCATTGTAAGATGTCTTATATTTGACGGGATTTGCATTGTAAGATGATTGAGGTCCGACGTTTTTTATCGTTGGTGGTATTGTTGCGTCGTCGGATTTCTTGGAATGGAGGGTCGGATATCCGACGGTATTTCCATTGAAAGATGACTGTTATCCGACGTCTGTTGCCGTCAGTGGTATGGCCACGTCGTCAGATATCTTGGAAGGGGGAGTCTAATATCCGACACATTTGTGCTGTTTTTTTTTAAAATAGACCTTAAAAAATACGCCAATCCCTTTTGATGCACCCAATTAGTCGGACGAATCACAAAGGTGCAGAGCATACGGAATGGGAGTCTTGATTGGTTTTAAAGGTTTTAACAATACCTTTTTATATAGAACATAAAAAACAAAGCATAAAATATGAGGATGTATAACCAACTCACTTACTTGAGATTAAAGAGCTACTTTATTAGTCCCTGCCAAGGCAGGGATTATAGTAATCGCCTTGAGATTCATAACAAGTTGACTTTTTAATTTTTATTAGCAATTTGTAATGAGTATGTAATGTTTTGCAAAAAAATTATTAATTTTATTTTTTATAAAATAATAAAACAAATTAAAGTTTTTTAAATTGTATATTTTTATTTTCTGATTGGTTGGAGAGCTTGATTAGACTAATTATCCCTGGTTGGACATGACATTTGTTTAAAAAAAAAATAACAAAATCAATTAAAAATTAAAAAACATTGAAAATTGCCATGTTCCATGTTTGCACTATTTATTGCATATCTTTTTTTACATCAAAGCTATTTATTGCATATCTTGTATTACAATCCGTTTTTTTTTTAAGTCAGAGATTTACCCACCGTGAAACGTGGACCCTTGGACTGCGAGCGAGGAGGATGACGTAAGCAGCCATTATAATTGCCGTTGGCAATTTTTGAATACAGGAGAGTACATGAATTATGGCAGGTCAAATGGACAAAAGGGAAAGTGACAGTCGGACTTGTGCTGACGTGGTCCTGAGGGCCGATTATTGTCCTCGGTAAAGCAAACAAACTACCAGCTTTGAAAACTTGTTTTGATTCCATTTTCAAAACAAAATATTAATATAATGGAAGTTCTACATACTACTAGCAAGGTTGAGATGGGATTTTGAGGCGAAAATTTCTAGCCGTTTAAATGCAAAAATAATAATAAAAGCACAAGTGTTAGTTAGGAATAGGTAATTGGTTCGGGTTAAATTGTTTACTATGCAAAAATTAATAAAAACATAAAGTGTTGGTTAGGAGTAGGTCATTGGTTTGAGTCAAATTGATGGTACATAGTAAATCTTTGATATGCAAAATTGAGTCGGGTTGTTAAAAATGTTTAAATGTGCTTAAGCTTAAAAAACTACTAAAATATAGAAAGTATTTCTGTTACAAGCTTGTTTGGCTAAAATGTGCACCTCCTAATTGTGTTTTTGAATATACCTTACTTTAATATACATTTATACAAAACTAGTTGGTTTTATTTACAAATCAATTAAACAAAAAATAAGTATAATTTTAAAGCAGGGACTAGCTGCTCTGCAGCTATTGTACTTGTTATCTTTCATTCTAATAAGATTTGCACATATAAATACATGTTTTTCTTTTAAAGAAATAACTACAATAATTATATTAAGATTATAAGTAGAGTATCTACGACAACACCCATATCAATTTTAAGAGATATGATATCAACATTACATAACCCCAATAGTTCAAATAATCTATATTTAAAATAAGAATGACCCAAACTTAAGTTCTTATTGCAAAATATATATAAGAATGAATGCTTCTAGAATTTCCAACCAAACTAGTTTAGGACAATATTTTACTTTTCTAATACAAAAGATATGGCACATTTTCCATGTAGCGTTCATGATCCTTAGTTCATGTGGGAAGAGTGACATGTTGATTTCGTACTGGAACCTTTGAGGCAACAATATTCGTCATGAGGTGTAATGAATTGAACTTCCTCCTTTTGTATTGTTTCCAAAAATTTCATTAAGTTCAAAATTTATTTTTGGTGACTCTACTATCCTTTCCGACTTGTGCGTCATTGAATGCCTTTATTATCAAATGAATGCATGCGCACGAACATTCTTCAATTGATTCTATAAGATGTCCGCGAGCAATGTCTAGTTAGATACTTCTTGCATATTGATCTTGCTCTTCCGTGTATTATTGCTATCTGATCCTTGTCGCTTATTCTTCCTTTGATTGTAATGGCCTCCTTTCATCGCAAAGTGACCAATTCCCTTGAGAATGTGCAACATGCTATTCAGGATTAGCAGTATGAATTTTCATGCTTGCGAACTGATATGGCCATTTCGAAACATCAGATGGAGAACAATCAAATTCTCTACCAACATCGTCATTATGAGCAATTGAATCGTTTAATTCGCAGAGTTGACAATCTGGAGTTTCAACAACAAAATATTTTGCAAGAGATGTCTAGTCTTCGGCCTCAGCATGCTGAACCATCGTCGTTTTCTACTTTGCAACTTCTTCCTTTGTAACCAGTTTCTGAATGCACGGCCTTGGTTCCAGTGGACTTGGAATTACGTCTTGTGATCCGGCAAGAGTCTGAAATTGACCTCGAACTTCGACTGTAGAAGACTTTGACATTTATCAATTTTCCTCCTTTTTGTATATTTCCCATTCATGGTTTCAACATGGAGTTTTATATCATGCAATTATTGTAAACATGCTCCAATTTTGAATATAGTACAAAGATCTGTTTTGCTCAATTTCATTGTTCAATTCCTTTTTCATGCAAGATGTTCTGTATGTATTTAAGCAACTGGATTCAATGTGTTGTTCCTATGTTCTATAATATGTAAGGCAGATGTATAATTTTATATATATATATATATATATATATATGGCACTCCCAACAGCCTTGGTTCAAGTGAATGTTCGATGTAGAAATTTTCAAGAACTTTGAAATGTTTTTGAACTATTATAGAATTGAACATGTTCACTTTGACAGATAGTTTTAATATCACAGGTGTTGATGTATATGTAACTTCGGAATGTATTTCATATATGTATATTATATTCTTATAGAGATGTTATTATTCCTCTATACAGAAGTGTCGTCATTTATATTGTAAGTGTCGTAACTTATACTTGATGGGTTATTAGACCACCTTGTTGGGGTCGGCCCTGTATAAGTCATGTGTGTCAAAGGGTTATTAGACCACCCTATTGGGGGTCGGCCATGTGGGTCAAAGGGTTATTAGACCACCAAGTGTGGGGTCGGCCCGGATTAAGTTAACCATGGGTTAAGCTAGACATGTAGGCCCCATTAGTTTATTGGGCAGGACAGAACAAGTATAAATAGAGATCGGGAGATCTCTATTTGATCATTCATTCACACACTTCTCTCATTCGGAAAGTGGCGCAATTATGAGGAGGAGGCTCTGCTGCTAGGAGAAGACTATCTCTTGTATTCTGGTTGTATCATTGCTCTATCTATCTCTGAGGAAGTTATTGGGGTTTTTCACCTTTATGGTTTTCCCCAAGTAAACTCTGTGTCTCTTGTGTGCTTGCATTATTGTGTCCATGATTGATATGCTGTAGATTTGCTGTACATGTTGTTCTCTCAGTTAAGATCCTAGATCAGATTGAAGTAAATTCTGAAAATTTAACAACAGGGATAGGTAATGTCTCTTACCCCAGGTGTATAGACCTTTGTTTCCGGGGGAATCTACTCGTTCATTACTTTCGTGTATCTATCAAAGTCATCAAACATGTTCACCGCAAATATGTGGTATTTGTCCACCTTATATCCCTTGGTTTGATCTTTTGTTGTTTGTGCTTCCTGCATCACTCAAACAACAACCAGGAGTTATGAAAAAATGTTATTAGGAGGACAAGATTGACATCCTTGAAATAAGAAACTTTTATTGTCATCCTTGAAAGACCCAAGAAGGATAAGTAAATAAAATTTATACACATATGCTCTACATAGGCATATAAAACAAGAGGGTTCAACATGTAACAAGGCAGTCCTGGTCTGTGGTTTCATCATGCTATGTCATGATGGCATTGATTACTCAGCACATCTGATGGCTGGCATCGATATCTATCCAAATTGGCCAATATATCAGGTTTACTATCAGGAGAAGCAGTCAAATTAGAAGATCGGAGGTAGGATGGGTGGCAGTGAATCAATGGTTGGAATTTATCTGATGGGATGGGACAGACATATACAGGAGTTAGAGGGAGTAAAAGTGTAGTTAGTGCACTTTAAGTGAACTTGAGATGCACTCTCCTAGGCATTATGGTAGACACAGAGGACATGTGGATACGAGTATCTGACATGAGACATGTCGACCTTAGAAACAGGGAAAGGGCGACATGTTCTATATGAGTGTGTGTTTTTAAAAAATTACAAATACAGAAAGATCTATTTTTTTTTAGAAACTAGAATATTTACAAAATATTGATACCAACTACTTCAATGATGATCAAGCCCTGGGCGGCTATGGATTAATAGATACATAGGTCATTTCAAGCGGTTGGGACCAGGTGCAAGCCCTCAATTACTTTGGTGGAATAGTTAAACCCACCACCCTTGGCTTCTTGGCCAAAGGAATCTTGCTGAAGCATTGTTCGCAAGAATAGTACCCACATAGTGAACATAAGATGCATCTTGTTCTGAAAATAAATAAAATTACCTGTGCCAACTATGGAACTTAATGCCCTGAAAAGAACAATAAATAACAACAAGGATGATCAGTTCTGAGGTGATTGAGGCCCTGGTTCATCATCCCTGGGAAAAAACAACATCCCATTTATTTTATAGTTAAGATTCCATGAAACCCAAACCAACATCCACGATAACAAGACCTAATTAAACTTTAGAAAAAAAGGACATAATGATGTAAGTCCGTTATTCCTTGCATCACAAACAATGTTGCATATTGACATCCTAATTTCGTTGTTCTGTAGCAACAAAAGGAAAAATTGCGAGAACAACTATTTTTATGATAGTCGTATGGTTTCATTACTTTGTTATTTTTAGGTGTTTGCGTCCACAATTTAGGTAACCATCATTTGCAGCATTCCTTTTCCTGTCAAAAATCATGTAAAATACTACAAGCCTGCAAATATTTAGACCTAAACATTATAAATATTCAGACTCTACTCGTTACAATCATTCTTTTACAGAAATTGGCTCTCACAAGGAAGTGGGCATTACTTAAGAAACACACAGACAACACTAAGAGGAGGGGGGGGGGGGGGGTGAATTGGTGTTGTAGTCACTTAACTGAATTTCACTAAATTGACCGATCTAAAGTAACAATACATAATCCTTGAAAACAACAATGACACCAATAATTTTTATGCGACAAAAATTATATTTAGAATCCTGCACTCCAACACAGTCAAATAAATATTTAGAAATATGTGCTCCAACACAGTCATAATGTACCAGGTGCAACTGGTATAAGAGGCTTTAACCTCTTATTATTTTCCAGCTTCATCTGAATAAATTATACTAGAATTTAACCAATTGTCACCCTAGCTCCACCCTTCCACCCTTTATGCTGAAACCACTTTGTTTGCTGCTGAAGAAAGAAACAAAAAAGCACCCTTAGAAATGCTTTACTTCCTTGCTAGACCCAACAACTTGTTTGCTGCTGCAACTCATCCTTTACTTGACAAAATTCGCACCTCCCCTCCTCAGTCTGCCCCCCCCCCCAGCACAGAGCTCTCTTATCCCTCCCGAATCCTTCCACACTTTTTCACGCATAGAACGAAATATTTGTTCTTTATTTATACTTCTCCTTTCCATGAAATTTTGAGCCCGACTTGTCTTTTCACTTTTATTAATTCAAATAAATGAAATGATATATTATTCTTAACAAAATACAAATATATATATATATATATATATATATATATATATATATTTTCCACATCATCATGCCATATCATCTTTTTATGTTGTCTTCGGCCTTCTTAAAGGATGCCCGTAGCTCCTTAGAATATGCTCACACAATGCTCTTTTTTATGCCTACAATATGCCCGCAAGGGTCATACCTTCAAATTTATGCCCGCAAGGGTAAAAATGCCTGCAAGGGCTATTTTTACTTGCCCTTATGAATCTCATAAAATGTGCTCGCATGGGCCTACTGAAAATTCCTGCAAGGGTTTTTTCACTTGTCCTTTTAGCTCCTTCAAAATATGCCCGCAGCTGCCTTAGAAGATGCCCGCATGGGCTCAATAGAAATGCCCGCAGGAGGGCCTTAAGTATGCCCACAAGTGGTCTTAAGTATGCCCACAAGGGATCCTTCTTGTTATATTTTTCATGCTCGCAAGGGTCTATAATACATGCCCGCAGGGATCTTTGGAGTGCCTTTCAAACATGCCCGCATGGGGCCTCTAAAATGCCCGCAAGGGGCCAAATTTATGCCCGCAAGGGGGATATGAAATGCCCTCAAGGGGCCTTCCAAATGCCCGCATATGCTCTTTTAAAGATGCCCGTGGCTGGTCTTCATTTCATCAATAAAATGCCCGCATGGGATCAATAGAAATGCCCGCAGGAGGGCCTTAAGTATGCTCGCAGGTGGTCTTAAGGATGACCGCAAGGGCTCCTTCTTGTTATCTTTTTCATGCCCGCAAGGGTCTATAATATATGCCCACAAGGCTCTTTGGAGTGCCTTTCAAACATGCCCACACGGGGCCTCTAAAATGTCCGCAAGGGGCCATATTTATGCCTGCAAGGGGGATTTGAAATGCCCACAAGGGGCATTCCAAATGCCTAGATATGCTCTTTTAAAGATGCCCGTAGCTGGTCTTCGTTTCATCAATAAAATGCCCGCATGGGCTCAATAGAAATGCCCGCAGGAGGGCCTTAAGTATGCCCGCAGGTGGTCTTAAGGATGCTCGCAAGGGCTCCTTCTTGTTATATTTGTCATGCCCACAAGGGTTTATAATATATGCCTGTAGGGATCTTTGTAGTGCCTTTCAAATATGCTCGCATGGGGCCTCTAAAATTCCTGCAAGGGGCCATATTTGTGCCCGCAAGGGGGTTTTGAAATGCCCACAGATGCTCTTATAAAGATGCCCATAGTTGGTCTTCATTTCATCAATAAAATGCCCGCATGGGATCAATAGAAATGCCAACATGAGGGCCTTAAGTATGCCCGCAGGTGGTATTAAGGATGTCCGCAAGGGATCCTTCTTGTTATCTTTGTCATGCCCACAAGGGTCTATAATATATGCCCGCAGGGCTCTTTGGAGTGCCGTTCAAACATGCTCGCATGGGGCCTCTAAAATTCCCACAAGGGGGCTTTGAAATGCCTGCAAGGGGCCTTCCAAATGCCCGCATATGCTCTTTTAAAGATGCCCGCAACTGGTCTTCATTGCATCAATAAAATGCCCGTATGGGATCAATAGAAATGCTCGCAGGAGGGCCTTAAGTATGCCCACAGGTGGTCTTAAGGATGCCCACAAGGGCTCCTTCTTGTTATCTTTGTCATGCCCGCAAGGGTCTATAATATATGCCCATAGGGCTCTTTGGGTGCCTTTCAAACATGCTTGCATGGGGCCTCTAAAATGCCCGCAAGGGGCCATATTTATGCTTGCAAGGGGGCTTTGAAATGCCCGCAAGGGGCCTTCCAAATTCCCGTAGATGCTCGTAGCTGGTCTTCATTTCATCAATAAAATGCCTGCATGGGCTCAATATAAATGCTCGCAGGAGGGCCTTAAGTATGCCCGCAGGTGGTCTTAAGGATGCTCGCAAGGGCTCCTTCTTGTTATCTTTTTCATGCCCTCAAGGTTCTATAATATATGCCCGCAGGGCTCTTTGGATTGCCTTTCAAACATGCCCGCATGGGGCCTCTAAAATGCCCGCAAGGGGGGTTTGAAATGCCCACAAGGGGCCTTCCAAATGTCCACAGATGCTCTTATAAAGATGCCCTCAGCTGGTCTTCATTTCATCAATAAAATGCCTGCATGGGATTAATAGAAATGCTCGCAGGAGGGCCTTAAGTATTCCCACAGGTGGTCTTAAGGATGCTCCCAAGGGATCCTTCTTGTTACCTTTGTCATGACCACACGGGTCTATAATATATGTCCGCATGGCTCTTTGGAGTGCCTTTCAAACATGCCTGCATGGAGCCTCTAAAATGCCCGCAAGGGGCCACATTTATGCCCACAAGGGGGCTTTGAAATGCCTGCAAGGGGCCTTCCAAATGCCCGTAGATGCTCTTATAAAGATGCCCGTAGCTGGTCTTCATTTGATCAATAAAATGCTCGCATGGGCTCAATAGAAATGCCCGCAGGAGGGCCTTAAGTATTCCCGTAGGTGGTCTTAAGGATGATTGCAAGGGATCCTTCTTGTTATCTTTTTCATGCCCACAAGGGTCTATAATATATGCCCGCAGGGATCTTTGGAGTGCCTTTCAAACATGCCCGCATGGGGACTCTAAAATTCCCGCAAGGGGCCATATTTATGCCCGCAAGGGGGCTTTGAAATGCCCGCAAGGGGCCTTCCAAATGCCCGCAGATGCTCTTATAAAGATTCTCTCATCTAGTCTTCATTTCATCAATAAAATGCCCGTATGGCAATCCTTCATATGCCCGCAAGGTGCCTTCCTCCATGCCATGTCTCCCTTTTCCAACTTCTTTCCATATTCAATATCATCACACACTAAAATGTTATCGAATAACACCCCCACCTTTGGTTTCTGAACTTGAGGTTAGTATTCAACACCCCCTTCCATAGAAATAAAGTATTTATTTTTAGTGGTAAATTTCCTCTGAACTTTTGTTCTCAAATAATTCTCCACTGATTTCACATTGCAAAATTTAGTTTTCATGGATGTCGACTCTTTTATGTTTTTTCTTGCAATATTTTTTGTGATTCCCCTACAATCCTAGATAAGTTCACTTCATCCTTCAATTCCTGTAAAATCCATAAGAAGATGAAAATGAGAGTTATAAAATCTTCTTGTTTTATAAATTAGGCAACTCACTGTTCTTATAGGTAGCTCTGCTTTTTTAGTGACATTCAGAGAGATAAGGTATCTACAATATTGTTCTAAATTTTGTCAATAGGTCCATATTTTAAAAATAAATACTGTCATATATGAATATGCAAAAAGTGAAGCTAAGCGAATGTGTGTGTGTGTGTGTGTGTGTGAACTTTCAAAATAAAAATGGGACAAGAACAATAAATTAAGATCGTAGCCACACCTTGAAAAAGTGCTTGGATTCTTCTTGGATTTCCATTAAGCTTCTGTTTTCTTCTTTTTCTTATGCAACCCTTCCCAATTCTTCTTTAGAAGTTAGTTATTCATGTATGTGGGAAATGAAGCGTGCTCTTTTACATATTTATTCTTTGAATACCATCAAGTCAAGATGGAAAAAGAGGACAACCAAAATACCACCTTTACCAATATTGAATGGAGATTTTTTGCTTACAATGTTATGCTTTTTGGACTCAATACTTCACTAGTAGTATTCTCTATAATTGTGTAAAAAAAATGCCAATAGTTTTGAAAGAACTATGAAAATGGATGGCTATAAATAAAAATGTTTTAAAGCAGCTAGAATTTAAAAGAATGTCATATTGCATCATTGTTCTTACCCGTGTCTTGTAAATACGCATCTGTTGTTGATACTTATAATTTCTTGGAACAACTTCCCTTGATTTGTGGAGCTTGACAATGTCTACATTTGCTTTACCTTTCAAAACATCTTTCAACACACTACAAATATTTTCCTGTTGCAATAATTTCATTGTAGGACCCCTCAAATAAATATTAGCTTGTTTATGAAAATAACGAAATGAACCTAAAAAAACACATTCTCAGTAGTATCAATGAAGAAAAACAACATTAACAATGAACATGTTATGTTTGATGAACATTTTAATTTAATAATATAAATTACAATAATATTCAAGTAAAATAATGGCTAATAAGAGTTGACATGAGGAAACATGGGCAACACTAAATCAAAGTATATAATACCACCAATCACATCAAAACGACAATTTTTCTTCTAAAATTTCAAAATGTTTCCCAAGGCTATCTGTAACAAGTTCCAAGGGATGAGTGAAATAGCCATAGTAAAATTTCAACACTACAATTATACACTAGAAGAAATTTTATAAGTCATGGAATACATGCTATGAAAATAATTTTTCAACGAAATAACTGTGGGAAATGGATAATTCCTTACCTTGTCAGAGGCTTGGAAAGTAGGATAAGATGCTTTAGTTTCATAACAAGCCCCAAGAAATTGTCAAAATTTACATGACACGTGAGTGGGTTGTAGAAAGGCAACAACGACGTAGCCATTCATTGAGATCCTGTCTGTTTCGAGAATAATTTAATATTCTCTACTGAATAGGGCCAACTACATGAAGGTGGAAGATCTTATGGACCCTCCCCCCCCTCACATTACTCTCAATTCCCCATACCCAATGCATATACGTGACAAAAAAATACGTGCAAATTCATGCAGATTTCATCATAAACAAACATTTACCATTCATTCAATAAAAGATAACATTCATTAAACTATTCAGTCATTCAGTCATCACATTCATTTAATAGAAGCTAACATTCATTAAACCACTCATTCATTCATTAGGCCAAAAATCATGCAGTACATAATATTATAAAAAATAATTACACAATATTTTTTCAGTCACTTCTTTTTAATTTTTCTTCTCTTTACAAAATCTTTAAGAAGCTCATCTTCTGGAACTTATCCTTCAGTTCTTGGTGCTTCATCAACTTGTCGTGATTTTTTCCTCATAGAGTGTTCGTGACATGGATTTTGTGGCAAGGGGTTCGGATTTGCTGCAATAATGTGAAAATGTTATAGCGATATATTTTGTTATTATAATGACAAGTATTTCATTTAAAAAAAACATTACAAAGGTGTTTTTTTACCTGTTGTGGCCACATCATGTTCTTCATAATCCTGTCTAGGCTCAACCTGTACAGTGTGACCCTCTACATGCTCTGCAGTTGAAATATGGAGGAGTACAATTAATGTTCACCATCTGCAATGCTATATATAAAATTGTAGAATACAAATAAATTCATTACCAGGATTTGAAGCATGATCTTCGATTTTTTGTTGTCCCTCCTCGACATTAATGGGATCATTGCTTTCCTGCTCAAAGCAGAGTCAATATTTTATGTCAATTATTTATAATGAATAGATTGCACAAGTAATAAATCTTCATTAAACTATATAAATTTTATATACCTGTGCACCAGATGGATCAGTACCAAAAGACTTTGTTTTCCTAGACAAGCTTTTTCGACGTTCAACAACAACTCCAAAGTCGTGCTGGAAGCCAAGCTTCAAGTCTTCCTCAGTGGGCACTTCTTTGAATCGGTTGGCTTGCATATTTGCATAACGTCATTAATTTACATTTTGTGAGGCAATAAAATGAAAATAATTTGCAATTTATTTTTTGGATGCATTATTGGTTTTTCGATACTTACAATTCGTGCCGCCAAATTTGAATAACCACCAGGCCCAAGCTTGTGCTGACCAATTTTTTCCAGTCTTTCCTTTGTGGCCTTTGATGTGTCTGGAAACCTATGCAAGTGTTGAAATATGTTAGATGTTCCAAATTCGTTACAAAAATCAATAATAATAAGGTTTAGAATTACACTGTGGAAAGTATTGCATACCTCCTCGTGCCTGGTGGTAGCTTTCCTTCTTTTCTCAGAGCCCTCTCCTTTCCATCTTCCACTAGAGCTTTCCACTCTCTTGCTGGAATCATTGGAGGGTGCTCATACCTAGGGTTCCTTTCTAGGTGAACCCTATATTGGTCTTGGACAATCTTCATATGTTGTCCAACCTTTTTCAGGACGATAACTTGATTGAAGGTCTCGTTGCCGAACAGGCCAACCAACCGATTAGTGAGCTCATCTTTTAAATTTTTCGGTTGTCTATCCCACCTTATGCGGATGGTGGGTCTGAATATCTCCAAGGAAAAATCATTCATATGGTTATAAAAAACATCATTTCCTACAAAACGATCATGCCATGATCATAATTAGTTGAAAAAAATGTTTTATCGGTATATTACAATCAAATTATAAACACTAACTTGATCAACGTATATTAATTACCTGAGATCTTATCTATATTTATTGGAACGAGATCTTCATCCACCAAAAATGTTGTCTCGATTGTACCTGTGCTAGTGACATGGGAATATCCAGGAAATGTTGCTTCAACAATTTCAATAATAGCAGGCTCAGTGTCGACTCCTTGTTCTGCACGATCTGGTGTGCGTCGATCACTAGCGCCCAGTGCACTCACAGTTGGCATCGGGGGTGTCATGCAACGTGTTGCCGACTGTTCAGTCGACAACAATGGTGAATGAGACAATGCACATGGATTCATTTTCTCATGTGACGTCTCTCCACAAGCATCACTGGGGCCAACACCGCCTTGACCACTAGTGTGTGGTCCCAGAAAATCCTTTAAATACAAACCACATTTTATAAGTTCACTATCATATAAAAGTCAAAATTATAAAGTTATAAATGAATTTATATTATGATTCAAGATTCCGCAATTTACTTTCAAGGCATGAGATCTCTTTCTCAACACTTCAATCCTGGATTTAATCTCGTATGTCTGCAGAATAGTGAATAACAAATGAAGGATATCCGCATTAATTTTTTTCAAGGTCTTCTCTATCAGCTTAACCAGGTCTAGACTAGAAGACTCAATGTTAGCATCCCCAAACAACTCATCCACTTCAAAAGCTATTGATTGCTCTGATGCTGTTTCATACATCGAATCATTTGTCTGCAACAAAAATATATAAAACATTACTGACGTGAAATCAATAGACTGAGGAAAAAAGTATATTGACAAAACATAACTATCATGGTAGATTTCTAAAATTACAACTAGGTTTACCTGATGCCTGGATGATGATGTCATCTGATCCACAGCTGGGGACTTGCTCCGATCACCCCCCTGCAAAAAAGAAGTAGAAAACATTATCATAATGAAACCAATAAAAACATGAAAAATACATAACAAAAAAAACATTATGCTACATATTATATTGGTGCAATTCCAATGAATTATACCTGCTGCCTCTAGGATCGTGCTATACTCATCGGATCAATGATTATAGGTGAATTCCCTCGATCTACTAATAGGGAGGTGCCCCTAACAGAACCCTAAATAAAAAACATAGAAAAAATTACTTAAACGAAACCAAATTAAATACTCAATGAAACAATATATTAACAAAACATTTTCACGTATTTAAATTGTACAATTACAACCAGGTTTACCTGTTGCCCCGAGGCTGCTGTCGTCTGATCAACAGTGGGGTGGCTTCCCCAATCAACACTCTGCATCAAATATAGATAACATTATATAAACCAAACGAATATACTCATGAAAAAACACAGCAAAAAAAAAAACTCTTTTTTCATATTATATTTTTACTATTACAAAAATGTATACCTGCTGCCTCGAGGCAGGTCTGGTATGATCTACTGCTTGGGAGGTGCCCCTAATAGAACCCTGAATAAAAAACATAGAAAAAATTACCTAAACGAAACCAAAATACTCACTGAAACAATATAATAAGAAAACATTTTGACGCATTTAAATTGTACAATTACAATCAGGTATACCTGTTGCCCCGAGGTTGATGTCATCTGATCAACAGTCGGGTGGCTTCCCCGATCAACTTTCTGCATCAAATATATATAACATTATATAAACCACATAAATATACTAATGAAAAAACACAGCAAAAAAAAATCTTTTTTCTTATTATATTTTTACTATTACAAATATGTATCCCTGCTCCCTCGAGGAAGTTGTACTCCTCTGACCATCTGTTGGCCGATATTTTCCACTATCACTAACCTGCGAAGTAAATATAGAAAATTTAAACGTAATAAACTAACGAAAAATCCTTAAGATGTTAAATTCATTAATAAAAGGTTGGGTAAATTGTTAGATGTACCACTCCCATAGTAACTGTGTTTGTATCTACTCGATTCAAATTGTAATTAATAAGCAACTCTTCCCCTGCAGCTATTGATTTAATGGAACATACAAAAGCATTGTTTCCTTCACGGCCCTCAAATTGGCAGTTGGGTTGCTTAATTGTAGACCCTGGTCGTGTACTATTTATAAACCCCGCAATATTCCCTGTGGCCTTTGGCCTTTCGTCAATGTACAACGTTGCTCCTTTATTTTGATCTTTGTATTTCAACTGTAAATATTTTGCTAGCAATCCATATCTATGCATACTTCATGTATATTGTACCAGGCACATCCAATCTTTGTCGTTGTAACAGGGTCCAACATACTCCATCAATTCTGTACATCTGTCATAACCGACCTTTATGCCATCCATGCAAAACAACCCCAAACCATGTAATGATGACGGTGCAATTCGATATATCCCCCCGTTCACACAAAAATATGTGTTCAGTTGAGGAAGATACTTGGGTACCCATTGTTTCACTCTATATTTGTACCTCAAGGGCACCTCGATATCTCCTATTGTCTCATCATCATAGGAACATGACCCCCCTTCAGCGAGAAAAAAATCCATGCGTTTATGGAATTTTCTTCTGATATTTTGACATCTAGTTGATAAAACTCTTGTAGACCTACTGGATGTCTCACTTTCCTCTAGCCTTCCTAAACTCCCCTCGCTTGAGGAAGACATATCTAACAAATACTTGTTTGGTTCTACCTGCACCATGGAAAAAATTTCAAATGGGACCTCAAGGCATAACACCTTTTATAAGGTGACGTGTAGCGCCTAGGTGCAGGTGTCAGTTAAGGGATTTGCGTTAAGTTTAGGGGATATCTGTTCAGCCTCAGGTCCTGGGATTTTAGCTGCATTTTTTGGCAGTGAATATTAGTTTCAGGTTCATTTTTTTCTGTTTCAGTTTCATTTTTAGTCTCATTTTTAGTTTCATTTTTATTCTCATTTTCATTTTCTGTTTCAGTTTCAGTTTCAATTTCATTTTTACTCTCATTTTTTGTTTCTAATGCTATGGGTGAAGAGAGCGAGTCATAGAAAGGTTGGTCTTACAACCTTCTGCAACTGATAATAGTACGGCTCCGGAGCTGATAGCCAGCAGACTGATAGCCAAAGAGACTCATGACCTCCACATACGAGTACACAGAAGGGTAAAGCAAACCCTTAAGACCTCACAGCCCTTACTAAAACAACCAGCAGAGAAAAACTAGGGCTCACGGCCCAAAACTGTTCATGATTACAACTTCACTGCCTAGGATGACTGCATTATTCTCAAAAGTGCTTTACTAGGTATGTAGGTGATATTTTAGTGCCCAATAATGTGGATGTGTGCCCAGGTTGCTTGGAAATCCATCCAGATCTGAGATCTTAACCAATTATTCATGCCCAAGGATGTCTTTTGTGAGGTCCAAGGATTATGAAAATATGGGGCCATAGACCAAGTTCATTCAATGTCTAGACAAAGAGCTGTAGAAGAGAAAGGAGGTGGTGCATTGTGCTATGTTGCATGAGATTGATGTGAACCACATCAAATATCATTATTTATGAGAAAATTTCCATCACAAACAAAGCTAATACACAGAACCATCAAGTCAGACAATACAAAAAGTTTGCCAAAACCTTCTTCAATTCAAACAATATGTACAGGATAAATTTGTGTTCATGGGCTGCTTCAGGTAAAAGTCAATTGTTTAAGCCTCTGCAAAGAAAAATCAATGATCTAGAGCTCTGGCCACTAATTTTGGCGTATTTGCAGTAAGTTTTGCAAATTGACACAAAAATGGAACATTTTTCAAATCACTCTAGGAGTTTCTATTTGGGATTCTTCACATGAAGTAAAGGATGTTGGAGTATTGTTGCTAGTAATCAAAGATGATACTTGGTTTTTTAACTTCAAAAACATACACATCATCCGAGCCATTGATTCAAAATCCAAATGACGAAGCGAGTGATTATATCAAACGACATAAGGATAATGTGAAATTTTTTCCCTTGGGATTAGGTCAGCTATTGATTCCTCTACAAATATCTCCCTTTGATTGCCTTGCTCCTTGTTTATTCCAGATTTATTTTTGTAATCATATGAGCCATGTTTTTCATCAATATTTTTTGCATGCAAACTGCTTGAAGAATATGATAATTTGTTGAGCATGGATTTTCCTTGTGGTACGAGTTTAATGAAAATGAAAGAGTTTGGCATCAGGAACAACTGCTATGAGTAAATTTCTATGAGTAAATGCTAGGGTACTCACCGATTTGGGAGGCATTGTGTCCTATGTGGCTCTACGACCTCCTCAATGACCTCCTGCTACCTCCTCAACGACCTTGTGTTCTCCGCGACCTTCTCTGCAACCTTCAAACCTCTTCTAGCTTGTGTTCTCCGCGACCTTCGAACCTCCTCTTATACTTGGTAAGGGCCTCTGCGACCTTCAAACCTCCACTTATACCTTGGTAAGGGCCTCTTCTTTGTCAATTGGTTCCTCAATGGCCTCAGAGACCTTCTCTGTGACCTTGGAACCTCCTCTTCTACCTCAGGCCTCTTCTTTGTCCTCTGGTTCCAGCTCGATGACCTCGGTTACCTTCTGATTTGCGACCTTCAAAACTCCTCTTCTACCTCGGGCTTGGTTCTTGGGTCATGAGGTATGTGAAAGATGCGTGCGAGTGGAGGGAAGTGTGATATTGTTTTGAAATGTTTTGTTATTTTTTTAATGCTTGTTTTTTATCTTTTGCTTATTATGTTCAGATCTTTATTATTTTTTATCTTTATTTTTTATTGTCTTTTTATTATGTTTATTATTTATTTATTTTATATTTAGTATTTAGGTATAATTTTTTATTTCTTTAGATATATGTATGGAATTTTGTGTGTGTGTGTGTAAACTTAAAATGAAGAACACGACTAAATTTGAAAATAATTTTTGATTAAAAAACATATTAAAAATGTTATGACAATGTCAGTGATGATGACGCTAATGAAATCAATTTCGATGATGATCATTATCATCACCACCACCACCATCTTGATCATCATAATCATCATCACCATAATGACAATCATTGTCATCATCATCATCCCCATCATCATTGGGTTTGTTATCACCTCCATCAAGACCCCCGCAAGGGAGGAAAGGGCACCCCGCATATGTCCATTTGTATCAAGGTGATATGGTGAACTATATTGTAGCTCTTGTTAACATCTCTGAATGGAATCTCTATTATTTCTAATCCCTCTTGGGTTATGGCACTTGATTAAAAAAAGAAACATCCAATAGCTTTAGGATTCCTAAGGAATCAAACCGTCGAGATGGACATACATAGCACCCCCTTCTTGAGAAAAAAATACCAAGTTTAACTCATTGGTTTCATTTGTATTGCCTTACACTCATAGTGATATTTTGGGTAAAGTTACAAATGTTGCAATCCAATCTACTTGAAAACATTTTGGCATAATTGTAATTGATCCAATTGATCTTAGCTAGGTCTTGTATCAATTTTAAAATCTAAATCATCTCAATTCCTAGATAGGTTAAGTATATTTGACTTTAAAAACACAATTCCTTAAAATATACTTAGCTCTCACAAAAATAGTTTTGGAATCCTTTGGAACATTGGCCATATAGTACCTCCATGAATGTGGTCTCAAATCACCACATAGGTCATAAAAAAGGGATCTTTGACCTTTGAGTGGGATATGGAAGCCAATAGGAGGTTCAAAACCAGTGGGGGGTAGGGTTGCTGATTGGCCCGTTGTGACAAGGCTCGAAAGGGTAGGCGACCCCTGGGATAGAGGCTCAACCCGACGAGTTTCGGGACGTCTCTACCTCTGCAGAGTCACTAGTTATTGGTATATCTGGCTTGCGGGCTGTTGGATATACCCTTGGGAGGTTGTTGTTCTCATGGTTTAAAAAAAGGAGGTTTTGAATTGTAAGGAATAGATATTGGGGTCTTGATCACCATGGCCGAGGAAGGAAGAAAATGGCCACATAACCTAAATATAGATTCTAGGGCTTATGGGACAAAGGATGTCTTAATCCACTACATATTCCCTTTAGACGAGATATTTAGTCACTAAGTGGGATATATCCACCATTAGGAGATTGTTTTCACCTAGGATGGATCTGACAGTGTTAACCATAGCCATATGGGAAGCAGTACAAGGATTTACACATTTCATTTTTCTTGAGACACTATTCATGGTATAAGTATAAAATTTAATGCTTCTTGTACTATAATGGCAACAACTATTACAAGGATATTGTAACATCCTGAAAATTCACAAAATTTAAAATTTTTTCTACATAGCACTAAATGTTATACTAGCTGTGCAGAATATATTAAATGCTTATTTATTCAATTCAAGACATGCTGGAATAAAATGTTATCACGATCATGCATGCGTAATTGTTTTATGATGTGTGTGAAATGTAATTAATTCTACATTATGATACTATTGGATGTTTCTTGCCTCAGTTGTGCATCCTAGATTACTTATGAATTGTTATCGATGCTTTATATATTTACCTACTATTGTTTAACTGTGCTAACTGTTTGTTATTCCTTTTGATGATGAAGGGGTCCTATGGGTACCCTGAGCCTTACTTAGCTATTTGCTAAAGCATTTGAACGTTATGTCATAGATCACAGGTAAGAGTAAAGTAATGTTTCGCAAGTGAATACAAAAATCCTATTTACCGTCAGTCAGTTTTCAAGTTAAAAGAATAGAATACTTGGAAATCTTCCAGGGTGAGATCTGTTTTGGTTATTCTTTGGATATAATCTATAATAAGTTATTTGTATGACTTCATAGCCATTACACTCTATTCTCGGTAGTTATGTTATATGCATTATGCACGTTGTTTATGTTCCTTCCAGTTATAGTTCAAATCTCGGCATTAGTACAACTATCTTGTATTAACAATTCGTGGAAGGTATTTAGAACTTCACTCCGATGATTAAGTCCTGCACCTAGGAAGTATGCTATGTAACTGATACTAGAAGTAAGGTGATCATATCCTATACTTCGTACTAGCAATGTTGATTTAACCTATCCTTTGTTTACATGTACTATATGTATTACATGATTGTTCATGTTATTAAGGGACTTGGCAATAGTTTAACAATTGTAACTATACTATATATATATATATCCCTTTCCTTTATTAATTTATAACATGGATGTTTTTAACTATTAGGACCTTAATTTATATCATGTGCTTTATGATATTCTTATCCTAACAAGGGTTGATATGGTGATTTATGTAATAGTCTAAATGCAAGGTTGGCAACAATATGTTTTTTTAAAAAGGTCTTAATGATAATATGTAACCATAATACTTATGGTTGTAGGTCTTCTTGGCAAAGGTCGAAACCTTAGACTTGGTCATCGTGTATTGTATAATGTTGGACAATGGTATGATGGATTTGATAGAATGTAACCCAAACTATAATGCAAAGTCAAAGATTAGCCCGAATGACATCCGTGTGGCATGGTTCGCTGGCAGGTGGATGTACTGGTAGTAGATCTGCACATTAAAGTGTAATAAAGGTGATGCTAGTGGAATGCTCATTGGCATCCAACATGGTTGTATTCACGTGGTAGTTCTCAATAGTAGTGTAACCCTAACGACGCCTTGGTTTACCTCGACGAAGGTGGTGAACTTGGCATTCATTTTTGCAAAGAGTGGAGTGTAGTGAGGTCGACCGGCCTGCGGTTCTTTAAGGTTTCGAAAGCAGGTTTTTGAGGACTCCTTCCCCAGGTTTGATATTGCGACCTGTAAGGGAAAAATGTTACTATCAGGGTTTAAGATCCGAGCCAATACTATGGGGAGTATTTCTGCAATAGTCTTATTGATTAGAGTGACTCTGGATCAACGCCGGTTGCAGGAGATGTCGGTTTCGAGCCATGGTTACAAGGTAATGTCACTATCGTTACTTCGTAATATTACATTTGTCCATAATGTTTGAAGATTTGGAACTGTCTTTAACCACCCTTTGTGTTAGTGGCAGGTATTCCTCGTCTACAAGTTTCTAAGTTCAAAGCTATGAGGAAGCTACTGCTTGTAAAACGGTAAGCCTCGGTGGTTCTTCTTGTAGGGTTCTCTTGGAAACTATTGGTCGTTGTTTGGCTTTAGCCGGGGCTTTCGATTTTGCTGTTTGGCTGAAGGTGGTCACCGTTGTAATGTTTTTAGGTTATGAGACAAGCATAGGGAGGATGGGATCCTCGACCTACCCTGGTATTAATTCTCCAGTGTTTTTGCTGTGAAGTAACTTGATGAAAGAAATGTAACAGCTGTGTGAAGGGTGTAACCCTTGGTCATTTGATGAAATAAAAGATGTTTATGGTTTTTGAACTCAATGTTGTTTTGGGGTTTTGAACCTGTGTTGTGACTGTAAATTTCAATGTTGTTTGGTCACTGTGTAAAGATCAGTTACAGTTTTAATTGAGTAATGGATAGTAGTATTGGTAACTGTTAAAAGAGTCCAGCCTTCAGTTATTCTGATAAGTAAGAGGATTCTGGTATTTATAACTTAAAATGTTTTAAGTTCGTCTTGTCTGTGAGCAGTGCTCCAGGAATATGTGTAAATTCCAAGCTTGTTGTGTTTTGTTTGATGGCCGAGAGCCAATGCCTCATTTTGTAACTTCAAACCCTAATCTAGTTTTATTAAGGATAACTACGAAAGTTCTGTGTATATGATTCTAGAGTCGAGACCTAGTCTCGTATGTCTAACTTCGTTTCGATGTAAAGACCTGTTCAACTGTTTATGGCTTGAGTCCTTGGTTCAGTGCGTGACTATGATGTTGAATAATGTTTCCATGGTTGAGAGCCGAATGGCTTGGTTCCTCGAACTGTAGTTTCATACTCAGTTTTGTTTATATAAAAGAATGTTATCGTTAAGTAGTTGATTTTTCTACTATGACATGTCTATTTTGTTTTGTTTAGAACTGGGTTTATTACCTTAGGCTTGTCCTGCCAAACAATGGTTATTTTAAAGTTTAAATGCCGTAAGCCCTTTCGTCAAATGAAAGTTTCTATGTTATTATGTTGTACTTTTAGAGATGATGAGGGTTTCGAGCCCATAAAAAAATATTTACCTACTGTAATGAAAAGCCTTCATGCACTCGGGCTTCGTTTGGAAGATTTATTTGGTTGATACTATGTTTAACCTAAAAAATGTATACTATTTGGGACAATCTTCTAAAATTAGAGTTGTTTTGTTAAATAAAAGAAGTATTGCATCAAGGTCTATTAAATAATTGAAAAACTGAAGATGTATCAGTACTGTACAGTAGTTCTATGGTTAATATTTTATAAGTGTGGATGATGATATCAGTTCTTAGCAGCTCTGTAATAATAGTATGTTTTGTTTTACAGCTGTTAAATTTCATAAATATTGATAAATGACTAAAGTGAAGTTCGAATACTATAATGTTTGAAAAGAAATGATAAGAGAGTGTATAGTATTTATCTACTGTAAGGAAATAGTTGAACTACAATGAAACCCTAGGTTTTGTGCAGAAAATGAGATGTTTACTTCTATTGCTATAGAAATATTATAATGTCTGTATAATATGAATGCTGTTATGTTTTTCTGAGTCTAGACATAAGATAATTTAAATTGCATAATATAATAGATAACGGAAATTTCAGGAATGACATAACAAAATTAGTCTATTCAATCACTGCATATCATCTATGTATTTTAATTTCCCTTCCATGTACTAGAGTACGGTACAAAAACAGTACGTGGAAAAATACAGGGAATGCATTAATTCTATTAATTCATATACTTATTCAAAAATCTACAGAATCATAAATAGATCAGAAAATCAAACATTTACTTCTGCATTATCAATATTTAACTAATGAATACTAACTCAACAGCTACATAAATAAATTATAACTACTTAGGAAATGAAATAGTAAGTAGAACTTGCAACTATAGATAGGGTGGACAAACACCCAAAGAGGCCTGTTCCTCCCAACCTTCTTCAGAAGAAGCAGCCAATATCTCTTGCTCCTTTGGACCCCCGAGCCTGTTTACTGAACCACTAGGTAGAAGACTCTATGTAGAAGAAAGGCACTCAGGTTGTACTTCTAGCAATCAATGGAGACCTGCAATACACCTCAAAACCTCTGCCCTAAGCAAAAAATAACTTTGCATCTAGCAGATGTGAAACATACTTACAAAGCAACTCAAAACATAGATTCCCCTCATCGAATCTCTTGTGTGCATACAATAGAACCACAAGGTAAATTTTCTCGTCAGAAAAAGTGTGAGCCTCTGCTCAATTCGATGGCTTTATAAATATGCCTAGGTCTTTAGTGGTCAGTTTCCAAATAAATGAGCCTCAAGCTCCAGTCCCATCTTTCAGGGAACTATGACCACAATTCAAGGGATTTGTCCCATAACAACAGCTAGTTACTGAGTTCATGATGCTGCCACTTGTCCATTGCCTTCTACCCTAGATTCCATTCTACCTAGTGGGTCAGTAAACACTCTTTCAACAGTCTCTTTGGGTGAGTGTCTCCTATTTTATTTTATTAAATAATAATATTGTGCAATTACAGTCATCCTTGGCCACTTGTCCAAATATTAAAATTTACAATAAAAGTTAAGATAATGTTTTCTTCAAACATAAAATGTTTCAAAAAAAGGTGTATGTTACAAACGCCCCCACTTAAGCTCAACATCATCCTCGATGTTGCTTATTCTTCATCAGAGCCTCCCTAGAAAAAAACTGGATATGCTACCTGCATGTTAGTTTCCAGTTCCCAGGTAGCTTCATCAGGGCTAAGGTGCTTCCATTGCACCTTTACCTGCCCTATGGTACGATTTCATAGCATAATTTCCCTCCTGTTGAGAATACAGTCCGGTTCCACCTGAAAATCTCCTTCGGGTTCCACCTGTATGTCATTCCAATTCAGCACATGAGTAGCATCGTGCACATACTTCTTTAAAACAGAAATTTGAAAAGCATTATGGATTCTTAAATTAGATGGAAAAGCCAACTGATATGCAACAAGTCCAATACTTGATAGGACTTCGAATGGTACACAGTACCTTGGTGCTAGTTTAGCACAAATCCCAAGCTTAAAATAAATTTTATTGGGTTTTACCTTTACAAAGACATGATCTCCAACTTGAAATTATCTTTCAATGCGTTTTAGGTCTGCATAACTTTTTTGTCTATCTTGTGCAAGTTTTAAGTTGCCTTGTACCTGTTTCACGGTTAGCTCCATCTCTTTTAACAAATCTGGTCCTAACATTAATCTGTCAATAGGGTTATCCCAAGAAATAGGAATACAACATTTCCTTCCATATAAAATCTCAAATGGACTAAGTCTAGCAGATGCTTGATAATGATTATTGTAAGCAAATTCAGCTAAGTGCTAATAGTCTTTCCACTTAGTTGGATGATCTTTAACATACATTCTTAACATGTCTTCTAAAATCTAATTAACTCTTTCAATCTGTCTATCAGTTTGTGGATGGAAAGAAGTACTGAAATTTAATTTAGTATTTAGACCTTTAAACAATGCTGTCCAAAAATTTCTAGTAAACTTGGAATCTCGATAAGAAATAATTACCTTGGGAATCCCATGTAAACGAAAGATTTTCTTCATAAACACATATGCAATGTTAGAAGCTTTGAAAGTAGTCTTAACAAGAATAAAATGAAAAGATTTACTAAGTTTATCCACAACCACCATTATTGAGTCATTATGTTTACGATTCTTAGGTAAACATGTAATAAAATCAATACTTATAATTTCCCGTTTCCATTCCGGAATTGGCAATGGCTGCAATAGGACAGCTGGGTGTTGATGTTCAACCTTAATGGTCTGACATTTAAAACACCTAGCTATGTACTCAGCCACTTCATTCTTCATGTTGGGCCAAAAATAATCCTTCCTTAACATAGTTATCATTTTCTGATAACCAAGATGTCCCGAATAAGGACTTTTATGAACTTCATCCAAAATCAACAGTTTAACTTTTGACATATTAGGTACATAAATTCTGTTTTTATAAGTCATTAGGCCCTTTTCATTAATGCTGTAATCTGTTATTAAATTTTCAGATAAATTTGCAGCAATTTTATCATGCAATTTTTGATAATTTTCATCTTGTTTAATTCCTTCTTCGATCTGATTTTCCAGATCTGTTTTAAATGTGCCGATTGCTGCCACAAAACTTAATTTAGCATTTCTGCTCAAGGCATCAGTAACTTTGTTTTCTTTACCCTTAATGTGTTGAATTTTGAAATCATACTCGCTAAGGAAAGCTAGCCATCTAGCTTGCCTTGCGTTAAGATTTGTTTGATCCAACAAGTATTTTAAGCCTTTATTATCTGTCATTAGTGTAAACTTTCTTCCCATCAAGTGATGACGCCACATTTTTAGTGCATGTATCATGACTGCTAGCTCTAGATCATAAGTTGCATAGTTCTTTTCGTGGATTTTTAACTTCCTTGACTCATAAGCAATAACATGACCTTCTTGAGTTAAGACCCCTCCAAGTCCATCATTACATGCATCGGTGCATACAACGAAGTCCTTATTAGGATCAACAATTTTTAAAATAGGTGTTGTTGTTAATAACTCTTTTAATTTCTTAAAACTTTCTTCACATTTCTAATCCCAGACGAATTTCTTCCCTTTCTTCTGCAAAGAAGTTATGGGATTCGCAATTCTAGAGAATCCTTCAATAAACTTTCTGTAGTAACCTATTATTCCCATAAATGACCGTACGTCAGTTACGTCTTTAGGGACAGGCCACTCGTTAATTACTCTTATTTTATCTGGGTCAACATAAATTCCGTCTTTAGATATTATGTGACTTACGTACTGTATTTTATCTTTATAAAAGTCACATTTACTGAACTTAGCATAAAGCTGATGTTCTCTTAAAAATTGCAGAATTATTCTTAAGTGTTTGTTGTGCTCTTTTTTAGTTTTTGAATAAATCAGAATATCATCAATGAACACAATTACAAACTTATCCAGGTACTTATGTAGAACGTTATTCATTAAACACATGAAGACTGATAGTGCATTAGTTAGCCCAAAAGGCATAACTACGAACTCGCAATGTCCATAACCAGTTCTGAAAGCAGTTTTGAATATGTCTTCATCCTTTATTCTAACTTGATGATATCCAGACCTTAAATCAATTTTAGTGAATATCTCTGCTCCACGTACCTGATCAAATAGATTGTCAATGCGGGACAAGGGATATCGATTTTTAATAGTCATTTTATTAAGTTGACGGTAATCTATGCACAGTCGCAAAGTACCGTCCTTCTTTTTAACAAAGATAACTGGTGCTCCCCAAGGAGACACAATTGGCCTTATGTAGTTCTTATCTATTAATTCTTTCAGCTGAGATTTTAGTTCATTTAACTCCAGAATATTCATTCTGTAAGGAGCCTTTGAGTTTGGTACCGCTCCCGGTACTAACTCAATGGTGAAATCAAGTTCCCCTTTCGGAGGTAGTCTTGGAATTTCTTCTGGAAATACATCAGAAAAGTCCTTAAGGATAGGTATGTCCTCCAGTTTTATTTTATCTTCTTTAGATGAACATTCATCATTAATAACATTCACAGCAAACATTTTACAACCCTTTCTTATAAATTTCTTTACTTGTAAAGCATAAATTTGTTTCATAGATGTTTTTCTAGGAATGCCTTTTACTGTTTCAGTATTACCTTCATTATTCAAACAAGTAAAAGGCTTTTCATAACAGTTAAGTACTACTCTATGTTGTTCAAGCCAGTCCATGCCAATTAACACATCATATGACCCTAATGGAAAAACATTCAATTTAACTTTCGTTTTCAGTTGACTCATAAGTAAATCACAACTGTTTACAAACTTTGTAACTTTTCTTTTAGTGCCTGTTGCTAGCAGTACTAACCATGAATTATCAAACTTTTCTACCTTTAACTTGCAACTTTTCACTAAATCAGGTGATATGTAACTCAAACTTGCACCTAGATCTATTAAAATAGAAATAGATTTGTTTTGTATCATACCTTCGATTTCGACCATAGAAGTTTGATGGTTTGCTTGTCGATTTTCTAGCGTTACATTAATTGTGGGCATTTCTCTTGCTACATCACTAACTGTCGGTTCCGCTTGAATGGCGTGAATGTCGCTGACTGTCTTTCTGTTGCGTGGACAGTGAGCTTGAGTATGTGGTCCACCGCAGTCATAACATTTTAAAGGTGGTATGGTATTATTATTACTGTTATTATTATTGTTATTATTACCAGATACATTCCTTGCAGCTGTGAAATTCTGCGGCACATTACCCCTGTAATTATTACTCGAAAAATTTCTGTTATTGAAAATTTTCTTAAAACTTCCAGAATTCTGATTAAAACTTTTCTTTTTATGCTCAAAATTATTAGTCTTATTACTTCTTCAACCAAATATTCCTTCTCTTTTTCTGTTTTGTTCAAATCAGAAATTAGCCTTCCTCATGGTCTCTTCTAAAGTTGAAGGGTTATCATATTCAATTATGTCCTTTATGTGGAAGGGTAAGCAACTTAGAAACCTTTGTATCTTAGGTTTTTCTTCAGCTAGTAAGGTACATACTTTAACAAGATGAGAAATTTGTTACATAACTCCTTCATGGTCATAGAACCCATCTTTAAATCATAAAATTCTTTTGACTTATCTTCGCAGTACTGTTCGGATAATTTTTTTTCTTAAACATGTTCTTAAATGTACTCCATTTTATGTCTTTGTCCTTAAGATTTTTAACTCTTTTGATATCTTGCCACCAAATGTTTGCCCTTCCGGTCAGATTGTATATGGCCATCTTAGCTTTTAATTGAGATGAGTAGTTATAAATCTGAAAATACTTCTTCATTCCGGACAGCCATGCTTCAGCTGCCTCTCCCTTTTCATTTTCGCCATTAAAAGTTGGAGGTTTTATCTTTTTAAACTCTCCTGAAATTTGTTCATAATTTTTACGTCTTTTTTTAGGACCACAGTCACTGTCACTACTGTCCTGATCAGAATTATATTTTCTACGATAAGTTTTATCATCTGAATCAAAAGAAGAAGAATTACTTTCAGTTTCATAATATTTTGCTTTTTTATCTCTGTGTTTGTAGGACATTGTTCCAGATTCAGTTTTTGCTTTTGTTCTCTTATCTTTTTCATCTTGATGGTACTTATCCAATAAAATCTAAGTTAATTCCTCTTGTGATCTTAAAATCCTTTCGTTTTCTTCCTTAACACTTTTTATTTCAGTTTTTAAATCCTTAACAGTACATAATAATTCAGATGATTGATCATTAAGTTCTACGTAGATTTATTTATTAATATTCTCATGTTCATTATTATTGCGTTCATTATGAGGAGATCTGTCCTCTGCTGATTCCTCCGGTATGTCCATACTTGCAAATTAAAGGTCAAACTGTTTTGTACAGAAACAAATTTAAATAAAAGTTAGTAATTAAACTTTCTGTTTTCATTTTCTTTTTTGCGCGCACGAACCTATTTCAGGCCTAGAGTTTGAACTCGCGCTCTAATACCACATGTAACATCCCGAAAATTCACAAAATTTAAATTTTTTTCTACGTAGCACTAAATGTTATACTAGCTGTGCGGAATATATTAAATGCTTATTTATTAAATTCAAGACATGCTGGAATAAAATGTTATCACGATTATGCATGCGTAATTGTTTTACGATGTGTGTGAAATGTAATTAAGTCTACATTATGATACTATTGGATGTTTCTTGCCTTATTTGTGCATCCTAGATTACTTATGAATTGTTATCGATGCTTTATATATTTACTTACTATTGTTTAACTGTGTTAACTGTTTGTTCTTCCTTTTGATGATGAAGGGGTCCTATGGGTACCCCGAGGCTTACTTAGCTATTTGCTAAAGCATTTGAACGTTATGTTGCAGATCACAGGTAAGAGTAAAGTAATGTTTCACAAGTGAATACGGAGATACTATTTACCGTCAGTTAGTTTTCAAGTTAAAAGAATATAATACTTGGAAATCTTCCAGGGTGAGATCTGTTTTGGTTATTCTTTGGCTATACTCTGTAATAAGTTATTTGTATGACTTCATAGCCATTACACTCTATTCTCGGTAGTTATGTTATATGCATGATCCGGATTTATGTGGAAACAAAACAAAAGATAGCATATACAGAATCATATACAGAGATATATTGCAAATAACACAGTGATACAGTAAACACATATTCTATTAGATAGCGGAAATAGAACAGACTGTAAAATACAATAGCTGGAATGGTGGTAGCTATCTCTGAGAAGAGATGTGGCCGCTATGCTCATTCGTGCCAAGATGAATACAAAGAGAGGCCGAAAGGGCCTATTTATCATAAGCATGAGGGAAAGAATCCCAATCATCCAAAAACCTAACCCTAGAAGATGAACCGTCATAAAGTTTGCGGCCCCAAGGTGGTTAGTTGAACAGTCAACTTCCTGGGGTCATAACTTTTGCATACGATCTCCGTTTAGGGCACTCGATAGTTGTTTGGAAAAGGTCTAACCGAGATTTACAACTTTCGACTGGGCCCAAATGTATCCGTTTGGTCCCCCAAATCGCCAAAAAATGTCGTTTAGGGCCTCAAAATGGCTCCGGAAGTTCAGGACCCGAAAAACTGCTAAAAATAGTAATTTACCAAAATTGCCAGAAGACTGTTTTGAGCCAGTTGGAAGAGGTGGGCTGCCACCGATATCCACCTGGATCAATCCTCCCTCCTTAGGAAGCAATGGTATCCATTGCGTTAAATCCCTTATCATATGTCGAGCTGTGTGTCGAGTTGAGCTCTTGGTGCGACATTTGTTGAAGCAGAAAGGTTGCCTTTCTTTGAAATCTTCAGAGGGCTGTAATTGTTGTTGCTGGCTGCGCTGGAGCTGTTCAACAGTTTTGGTTGTTGTGGTATTTTGCATTGGTGTTCATGGTTTCTTTTTGTGGGAGCACCTTGAATGCGTGGCCTTGCACTGCAAAGGAACTCGAATAGGCGATGCTGCACTGAACTTCTGTTTTTCTTGTTTCTGCTGAGTAGAGGGATGATGGGCAGAGGTTGTGGATGTCTCTGCGATATGATGTTCTCCTTTAGTGGCAATTGCGAATAGGAAAAATTTCCCAGTGTGGGAGATTATCTTCCTTCCCTGCTCGTTTGGGGTAGCTGCAACTATCTCTGGTATCCGATAGAGTTGTCCTCCCAAAGTGACAATGACACTGCGAGGTCGTGATTCATATACAGCATGACGCTTCCACATATATGGTTGTCCTAAAAGAACATCACATACTTCAAGTGGGGCCACATCACACAATACCTCATCTTTGAAGGGCTTGATGCCATATGGTAGGCGACATTGGTGACTGACACGGATCCTTTGTCCTTGGCTTAGCCATCCAATGGTGTATGGTTGTGGGTGCGGTGCTATTGGTAGCTCCAATCTCTTGATGACTTCTTCTGAGATCAGGTTCTTCTGGCTGCCGCTGTCCACAACAAAGTGTAGGGGAATTCCCTTCACCCACATCTGTGAGTGGAAAAGGCGCTCCTCTGCCTCTGACTCTTCAGGTTCCTCTGGTTGAATCTGTGTGGTGGCAACAACGGCACTGGGTTCTGCATCAATGATCTGCTTCCCTTTTTGCGTGGCTGTGAAATTAGGTTCCGAGTCAGAATCGAAACTGGGATCTGATTCTGAAGCTTTGATCTCAGCCACCAATGACTGTTTTGAGCGACAATCATCAGTGTTGTGCCAGGGGCTTTTATGGAACTCGCACCACTTCCCGGTGTCCTTCTTTGTCTTTTCTTTGCCCTTCTTCGCCTGTGGTTGGGACTGGTTGTCCTTTTCCTGCCCCGTGCTCTGCGAGCCAGAGTTTCCCTTGCCCTGCTTCTGCGCAGGTCCGAAGTCACGCTTGTTCTTTTGCTGAAATTTCTGCTCAATTTTGACAGCATATCGATAGGCGGATCCGAGTGAAGAGATTTCCAGGAAATCCATCTCTGTTCGGATGTACCGGTGTAGGCCACTGCGATATTTCAGTACTAGGTGCCGCTCGGAGTCCTTGATACCTAGCTTTGTGCGCAAGGTATGAAATTTGTTGGTGTACTCCGACACCGTTTGGTCCCTCTCTTGATGCAGAATGGTCCATTTTGTGTACTGGTCATCATAGTTTCCAACAGGGTAATATTGTTCCTTGACGGCATCTATAAAAGAGGCCCAAGTGGGATTGGAATATTCAAACAATCCAGACTCGTCTGACGAGTTTTGCTCACAATAAGTTTCCCACCAATTTTTGACATGGGGGACGGCCTTAAGGAGCGCAAAGATGATCTTTTCCCTGTCAAAAAATTTGTGGACAGAGAAATACCCTTCTAGTAGATTCAACCATTTATCTAGAGCATCGACATCGATTTGGCCTTCAAATAAAGGGATATCAAAATTAACTTGTACCTTGAAGGGAGTCGTATCTCCGAAATGGCTGCTCGTTGAGGGTGCATTTGCCACTATTGCCATGCGTTAAAGGATTTGGGCGAAATTATCCATCATCTCGTTCCTCTGTCGCGCGAGGGCTTCCTCGAGCAACAACTTGATAGGATCTACTGCTCCGTCGTCTCTCTTTTCTTCCGCCATGGGAGGTCGTTTGGGGCGGCGAGAGTGGTCTTCCCCAAGTGAAACTAGTTCGAGACCCAACTCTCTGTATCCTGACCTCGTCGAGGACATGCACCGAGAAACAATCAAAGAGCAGACCGCTCTGATACCACTGATCCGGATTTATGTGGGAACGAAACAAAAGATAGCATATACAGAATCATATACAGAGATATATTGCAAATAACACATTGATACAGTAAACACATATTCTATTAGATAGCGGAAATAGAACAGACTGTAAAATACAATAGCTGGAATGGTGGTAGCTATCTCTGAGAAGAGATGTGGCCGCTATGCTCATTCATGCCAAGATGAATACAAAGAGATGCGGAAAGGGCCTATTTATCATAAGCATGAGGGAAAGAATCCCAATCATCTAAAAACCTAACCCTAGAAGATGAACCGTCATAAAGTTTGCGGCCCCAAGGTGGTTAGTTGAACAGTCAACTTCCCGGGGTCATAACTTTTGCATACGATCTCCGTTTAGGGCGCTCGATAGTTCGTTGGAAAAGGTCTAACCGAGATTTACAACTTTCGACTGGGCCCAAATGTATCCATTTGGTCCCCCAAATCGCGAAAAAATGTCGTTTAGGGCCTCAAAATGGCTCCGGAAGTTCAGGACCCGAAAAACTGCTAAAAATAGTAATTTACCAAAATTGCCAGAAGACTGTTTTGAGCCAGTTGGAAGAGGTGGGCTGCCACCGATATCCACCTGGATCAATCCTCCCTCCTTAGGAAGCAATGGTCTCCATTGCGTTAAATCCCTTATCATATGTCGAGCTGTGTGTCGAGTTGAGCTCTTGGTGCGACATTTGTTGAAGCAGAAAGGTTGCCTTTCTTTGAAATCTTCAGAGGGCTGTAATTGTTGTTGCTGGCTGCGCTGGAGCTGTTCAACAGTTTTGGTTGTTGTGGTATTTTGCATTGGTGTTGATGGTTTCTTTTTGTGGGAGCACCTTGAATGCGTGGCCTTGCACTGCAAAGGAACTCGAATAGGCGATGCTGCACTGAACTTCTGTTTTTCTTGTTTCTGCTGAGTAGAGGGATGATGGGCAGAGGTTGTGGATGTCTCTGCGATATGATGTTCTCCTTTAGTGGCAATTGCGAATAGGAAAAATTTCCCAGTGTGGGAGATTATCTTCCTTCCCTGCTCGTTTGGGGTAGCTGCAACTATCTCTGGTATCCGATAGAGTTGTCCTCCCAAAGTGACAATGACACTGCGAGGTCGTGATTCATATACAGCATGACGCTTCCACATATATGGTTGTCCTAAAAGAACATCACATACTTCAAGTGGGGCCACATCACACAATACCTCATCTTTGAAGGGCTTGATGCCATATGGTAGGCGACATTGGTGACTGACACGGATCCTTTGTCCTTGGCTTAGCCATCCAATGGTGTATGGTTGTGGGTGCGGTGCTATTGGTAGCTCCAATCTCTTGATGACTTCTTCTGAGATCAGGTTCTTCTGGCTGCCGCTGTCCACAACAAAGTGTAGGGGAATTCCCTTCACCCACATCTGTGAGTGGAAAAGGCGCTCCTCTGCCTCTGACTCTTCAGGTTCCTCTGGTTGAATCTGTGTGGTGGCAACAACGGCACTGGGTTCTGCATCAATGATCTGCTTCCCTTTTTGCGTGGCTGTGAAATTAGGTTCCGAGTCAGAATCGAAACTGGGATCTGATTCTGAAGCTTTGATCTCAGCCACCAATGACTGTTTTGAGCGACAATCATCAGTGTTGTGCCAGGGGCTTTTATGGAACTCGCACCACTTCCCGGTGTCCTTCTTTGTCTTTTCTTTGCCCTTCTTCGCCTGTGGTTGGGACTGGTTGTCCTTTTCCTGCCCCGTGCTCTGCGAGCCAGAGTTTCCCTTGCCCTGCTTCTGCGCAGGTCCGAAGTCACGCTTGTTCTTTTGCTGAAATTTCTGCTCAATTTTGACAGCATATCGATAGGCGGATCCGAGTGAAGAGATTTCCAGGAAATCCATCTCTGTTCGGATGTACCGGTGTAGGCCACTGCGATATTTCAGTACTAGGTGCCGCTCGGAGTCCTTGATACCTAGCTTTGTGCGCAAGGTATGAAATTTGTTGGTGTACTCCGACACCGTTTGGTCCCTCTCTTGATGCAGAATGGTCCATTTTGTGTACTGGTCATCATAGTTTCCAACAGGGTAATATTGTTCCTTGACGGCATCTATAAAAGAGGCCCAAGTGGGATTGGAATATTCAAACAATCCAGACTCGTCTGACGAGTTTTGCTCACAATAAGTTTCCCACCAATTTTTGACATGGGGGACGGCCTTAAGGAGCTCAAAGATGATCTTTTCCCTGTCGGAAAATTTGTGGACAGAGAAATACCCTTCTAGTAGATTCAACCATTTATCTAGAGCATCGGCATCGATTTGGCCTTCAAATAAAGGGATATCAAAATTAACTTGTACCTTGAAGGGAGTCGTATCTCCGAAATGGCTGCTCGTTGAGGGTGCATTTGCCGCTGTTGGCATGCGTTGAAGGATTTGGGCGAAATTATCCATCATCTCGTTCCTCTGTCGCGCGAGGGCTTCCTCGAGCAACAACTTGATAGGATCTACTGCTCCGTCGTCTCTCTTTTCTTCCGCCATGGGAGGTCGTTTGGGGCGGCGAGAGTGGTCTTCCCCGAGGGAAACTAGTTCGAGACCCAACTCTCTGTATCCTGACCTCGTCGGGGACATGCACCGAGAAACAATCAAAGAGAAGACCGCTCTGATACCACTGATCCGGATTTATGTGGGAACGAAACAAAAGATAGCATATACAGAATCATATACAGAGATATATTGCAAATAACACAGTGATGCAGTAAACACATATTCTATTAGATAGCGGAAATAGAACAGACTGTAAAATACAATAGCTGGAATGGTGGTAGCTATCTCTAAGAAGAGATGCGGCCGCTATGCTCATTCGTGCCAAGATGAATACAAAGAGAGGCCGAAAGGGCCTATTTATCATAAGCATGAGGGAAAGAATCCCAATCATCCAAAAACCTAACCCTAGAAGATGAACTGTCATAAAGTTTGCGGCCCCAAGGTGGTTAGTTGAACAGTCAACTTCCCGGGGTCATAACTTTTGCATACGATCTCCGTTTAGGGCGCTCGATAGTTCGTTGGAAAAGGTCTAACCGAGATTTACAACTTTCGACTGGGCCCAAATGTATCCATTTGGTCCCCCAAATCGCCAAAAAATGTCGTTTAGGGCCTCAAAATGGCTCCGGAAGTTCAGGACCCGAAAAACTGCTAAAAATAGTAATTTACCAAAATTGCTAGAAGACTGTTTTGAGCCAGTTGGAAGAGGTGGGCTGCCACCGATATCCACCTGGATCAATCCTCCCTCCTTAGGAAGCAATGGTCTCCATTGCGTTAAATCCCTTATCATATGTCGAGCTGTGTGTCGAGTTGAGCTCTTGGTGCGACATTTGTTGAAGCAGAAAGGTTGCCTTTCTTTGAAATCTTCAGAGGGCTGTAATTGTTGTTGCTGGCTGCGCTGGAGATGTTCAACAGTTTTTTGTTGTTGTGGTATTTTGCATTGGTGTTGATGGTTTCTTTTTGTGGGAGCACCTTGAATGCGTGGCCTTTCACTGCAAAGGAACTCGAATAGGCGATGCTGCACTGAACTTCTGTTTTTCTTGTTTCTGCAGAGTAGAGGGATGATGGGCAGAGGTTGTGGATGTCTCTGCGATATGATGTTCTCCTGTAGTGGCAATTGCGAATAGGGAAAATTTCCCAGTGTGGGAGATTATCTTCCTTCCCTGCTCGTTTGGGGTAGGTGGAACTATCTCTGGTATCCGATAGAGTTGTCCTCCCAAAGTGACAATGACACTGCGAGGTCGTGATTCATATACAGCATGACGCTTCCACATATATGGTTGTCCTAAAAGAACATCACATAATTCAAGTGGGGCCACATCACACAATACCTCATCTTTGAAGGGCTTGATGCCATATGGTAGGCGACATTGGTGACTGACACGGATCCTTTGTCCTTGGCTTAGCCATCCAATGGTGTATGGTTGTGGGTGCGGTGCTATTGGTAGCTCCAATCTCTTGATGACTTCTTCTGAGATCAGGTTCTTCTGGCTGCCGCTGTCCACAACAAAGTGTAGGGGAATTCCCTTCACCCACATCTGTGAGTGGAAATGGCGCTCCTCTGCCTCTGACTCTTCAGGTTCCTCTGGTTGAATCTGTGTGGTGGCAACAACGGCACTGGGTTCTGCATCAATGATCTGCTTCCCTTTTTGCGTGGCTGTGAAATTAGGTTCCGAGTCAGAATCGAAACTGGGATCTGATTCTGAAGCTTTGATCTCAGCCACCAATGACTGTTTTGAGCGACAATCATCAGTGTTTTGCCAGGGGCTTTTATGGAACTCGCACCACTTCCCGTTGTCCTTCTTTGTCTTTTCTTTGCCCTTCTTCGCCTGTGGTTGGGACTGCTTGTCCTTTTCCTGCCCCGTGCTCTGCGAGCCAGAGTTTCCCTTGCCCTGCTTCTGCGCAGGTCCGAAGTCACGCTTGTTCTTTTGCTGAAATTTCTGCTCAATTTCGACAGCATATCGATAGGCGGATCCGAGTGAAGAGATTTCCAGGAAATCCATCTCTGTTCGGATGTACCGGTGTAGGCCACTGCGATATTTGAGTACTAGGTGCCGCTCGGAGTCCTTGATACCTAGCTTTGTGCGCAAGGTATGAAATTTGTTGGTGTACTCCGACACCGTTTGGTCCCTCTCTTGATGCAGAATGGTCCATTTTGTGTACTGGTCATCATAGTTTCCAACAGGGTAATATTGTTCCTTGACGGCATCTATAAAAGAGGCCCAAGTGGGATTGGAATATTCAAACAATCCAGACTCGTCTGACGAGTTTTGCTCACAATAAGTTTCCCACCAATTTTTGACATGGGGGACGGCCTTAAGGAGCGCAAAGATGATCTTTTCCCTGTCGGAAAATTTGTGGACAGAGAAATACCCTTCTAGTAGATTCAACCATTTATCTAGAGCATCGGCATCGATTTGGCCTTCAAATAAAGGGATATCAAAATTAACTTGTACCTTGAAGGGAGTCGTATCTCCGAAATGGCTGCTCGTTGAGGGTGCATTTGCCGCTGTTGGCATGCGTTGAAGGATTTGGGCGAAATTATCCATCATCTCGTTCCTCTGTCGCGCGAGGGATTCCTCGAGCAACAACTTGATAGGATCTACTGCTCCGTCGTCTCTCTTTTCTTCCGCCATGGGAGGTCGTTTGGGGCGGCGAGAGTGGTCTTCCCCAAGTGAAACTAGTTCGAGACCCAACTCTCTGTATCCTGACCTCGTCGGGGACATGCACCGAGAAACAATCAAAGAGCAGACCGCTCTGATACCACTGATCTGGATTTATGTGGGAACGAAACAAAAGATAGCATATACAGAATCATATACAGAGATATATTGCAAATAACACAGTGATACAGTAAACACATATTCTATTAGATAGCGGAAATAGAACAGACTGTAAAATACAATAGCTGGAATGGTGGTAGCTATCTCTGAGAAGAGATGCGGCCGCTATGCTCATTCGTGCCAAGATGAATACAAAGAGAGGCCAAAAGGGCCTATTTATCATAAGCATGAGGGAAAGAATCCCAATCATCCAAAAACCTAACCCTAGAAGATGAACCGTCATAAAGTTTGCGGCCCCAAGGTGGTTAGTTGAACAGTCAACTTCCCGGGGTCATAACTTTTGCATACGATCTCCGTTTAGGGCGCTCGATAGTTCGTTGGAAAAGGTCTAACCGAGATTTACAACTTGCGAATGGGCCCAAATGTATCCATTTGGTCCCCCAAATCGCCAAAAAATGTCGTTTAGGGCCTCAAAATGGCTCCGGAAGTTCAGGACCCGAAAAACTGCTAAAAATAGTAATTTACCAAAATTGCCAGAAGACTGTTTTGAGCCAGTTGGAAGAGGTGGGCTGCCACCGACATCCACTTGGATCAATCCTCCCTCCTTAGGAAGCAATGGTCTCCATTGCGTTAAATCCCTTATCATATGTCGAGCTGTGTGTCGAGTTGAGCTCTTGGTGCGACATTTGTTGAAGCAGAAAGGTTGCCTTTCTTTGAAATCTTCAGAGGGCTGTAATTGTTGTTGCTGGCTGCGCTGGAGCTGTTCAACAGTTTTTGTTGTTCTGGTATTTTGCATTGGTGTTGATGGTTTCTTTTTGTGGAAGCACCTTGAATGCGTGGCCTTGCACTGCAAAGGAACTCGAATAGGCGATGCTGCACTGAACTTCTGTTTTTCTTGTTTCTGCTGAGTAGAGGGATGATGGGCAGAGGTTGTGGATGTCTCTGCGATATGATGTTCTCCTTTAGTGGCAATTGCGAATAGGGAAAATTTCCCAGTGTGGGAGATTATCTTCCTTCCCTGCTCGTTTGGGGTAGGTGCAACTATCTCTGGTATCCGATAGAGTTGTCCTCCCAAAGTGACAATGACACTGCGAGGTCGTGATTCATATACAGCATGACGCTTCCACATATATGGTTGTCCTAAAAGAACATCACATACTTCAAGTGGGGCCACATCACACAATACCTCATCTTTGAAGGGCTTGATGCCATATGGTAGGCGACATTGGTGACTGACACGGATCCTTTGTCCTTGGCTTAGCCATCCAATGGTGTATGGTTGTGGGTGCGGTGCTATTGGTAGCTCCAATCTCTTGATGACTTCTTCTGAGATCAGGTTCTTCTGGCTGCCGCTGTCCACAACAAAGTGTAGGGGAATTCCCTTCACCCACATCTGTGAGTGGAAAATGCGCTCCTCTGCCTCTGGCTCTTCAGGTTCCTCTGGTTGAATCTGTGTGGTGGAAACAACGGCACTGGGTTCTGCATCAATGATCTGCTTCGCTTTTTGCGTGGCTGTGAAATTAAGTTCCGAGTCAGAATCGAAACTGGGATCTGATTCTGAAGCTTTGATCTCAGCCACCAATGACTGTTTTGAGGGACAATCATCAGTGTTGTGCCAGGGGATTTTATGGAACTCGCACCACTTCCCGGTGTCCTTCTTTGTCTTTTCTTTGCCCTTCTTCGCCTGTGGTTGGGACTGCTTGTCCTTTTCCTGCCCCGTGCTCTGCGAGCCAGAGTTTCCCTTGCCCTGCTTCTGCGTAGGTCCGAAGTCACGCTTGTTCTTTTGCTGAAATTTCTGCTCAATTTTGACAACATATCGATAGGCGGATCCGAGTGAAGAGATTTCCAGGAAATCCATCTCTGTTCGGATGTACCGGTGTAGGCCACTGCGATATTTCAGTACTAGGTGCCGCTCGGAGTCCTTGATACCTAGCTTTGTGCGCAAGGTATGAAATTTGTTGGTGTACTCCGACACCGTTTGGTCCCTCTCTTGATGCAGAATGGTCCATTTTGTGTACTGGTCATCATAGTTTCCAACAGGGTAATATTGTTCCTTGACGGCATCTATAAAAGAGGCCCAAGTGGGATTGGAATATTCAAACAATCCAGACTCGTCTGACGAGTTTTGCTCACAATAAATTTCCCACCAATTTTTGACATGGGGGACGGCCTTAAGGAGCGCAAAGATGATCTTTTCCCTGTCGGAAAATTTGTGGACAGAGAAATACCCTTCTAGTAGATTCAACCATTTATCTAGAGCATCGGCATCGATTTGGCCTTCAAATAAAGGGATATCAAAATTAACTTGTACCTTGAAGGGAGTCGTATCTCCAAAATGGCTGCTCGTTGAGGGTGCATTTGCCGCTGTTGGCATGCGTTGAAGGATTTGGGCGAAATTATCCATCATCTCGTTCCTCTGTCGCGCGAGGGCTTCCTCGAGAAACAACTTGATAGGATCTACTGCTCCGTCGTCTCTCTTTTCTTCCGCCATGGGAGGTCGTTTGGGGCGGCGAGAGTGGTCTTCCCCAAGTGAAACTAGTTCGAGACCCAACTCTCTGTATCCTGACCTCGTCGGGGACATGCACCGAGAAACAATCAAAGAGCAGACCGCTCTGATACCACTGATCCGTATTTATGTGGGAACGAAACAAAAGATAGCATATACAGAATCATATACAGAGATATATTGCAAATAACACAGTGATACAGTAAACACATATTCTATTAGATAGCGGAAATAGAATAGACTGTAAAATAGAATAGCTGGAATGGTGGTAGCTATCTCTGAGAAGAGATGCGGCCGCTATGCTCATTCGTGCCAAGATGAATACAAAGAGAGGCCGAAAGGGCCTATTTATCATAAGCATGAGGGAACGAATCCCAATCATCCAAAAACCTAACCCTAGAAGATGAACCGTCATAAAGTTTGCGGCCCCAAGGTGGTTAGTTGAACAGTCAACTTCCCGGGGTCATAACTTTTGCATACGATCTCCGTTTAGGGCGCTCGATAGTTCGTTGGAAAAGGTCTAACCGAGATTTACAACTTTCGACTGGGCCCAAATGTATCCATTTGGTCCCCCAAATCGCCAAAAAATGTCGTTTAGGGCCTCAAAATGGCTCCGGAAGTTCAGGACCCGAAAAACTGCTAAAAATAGTAATTTAACAAAATTGCCAGAAGACTGTTTTGAGCCAGTTGGAAGAGGTGGGCTGCCACCGATATCCACCTGGATCAATGCATTATGCACGTTGTTTATGTTCCTTCTAGTTATAGTTCAAATCTCGGCATTAGTACAACTATCTTGTATTAACAATTCGTGGAAGGTATTTAGAACTTCACTCTAACGATTAAGTCCTGCACCTAGGAAGTATGCTATGTAACTGATACCAGAAGTAAGGTGATCATATCCTATACTTCGTACTAGCAATGTTTATTTAACCTATCCTTTGTTTACATGTACTGTATGTATTACATGATTGTTCATGTTATTAAGGGACTTCGCAATAGTTTAACAATTGTAACTATATATATATATATATATATATATATCCCTTTCTTTTATTAATTTATAACATGGATGTTTTTAACTATTAGGACTTTAGTTTATATCATGCGCTTTATGATATTCTTATCCTAACAAGGGTTGATATGGTGATTTACATAATAGTCTAAATGCAAGGTTGGCAACAATATGTTTTTTTAAAAAGGTCTTAATGATAATATGTAACCATAATACTTATGGTTGTAGGTCTTCTTGGAAAAGGTCGAAACCTTAGACTTGGTCATCGTGTATTGTATAACGTTGGACAATGGTATGATGGCTTTGATAGAATGTAACCCAAACTATAATGCAAAGTCAAATATTAGCCTGAATGACATCCGTGTGGCATGGTTCGTTGGCAGGTTGATGTACTGGTAGTAGATCTACACATTAAAGTGTAACAAAGGTGATGCTAGTGGAATGCTTGTTGGCATCCAATGTGGTTGTATTCACGTGGTAGTTCTCGATAGTAGTGTAACCTTAACGACGCCTTGGCTTACCTTGACGAAGGTGGTGAACTTGGCATTCATTTTTGCAAAGAGTGGAGTGTAGTGAGGCCAACTGGCCTGCGGTTATTTAATGTTTCGAAAGTAGGTTTTTGAGGAATCCTTCCCCAGTTTTGATACCGCGACCTGTAAGGGAAAACTGTTACTATCAAGGTTTAAGAGCCGAGCCAATACTGTGGGGAGTATTGCTGCAATAGTCTTAGTGATTAGAGTGACTCTGGATCAATGCCGGTTGCAGTAGATGTCAGTTTTGAGCCATGGTTACAAGGTAATGTCACTATCGTTACTTCGTAATATTGCATTTGTCCATAATGTTTGAAGCTTTGGAACTGTCTTTAACCACCCTTTGTGTTAATGGCAGGTATTCCTCGTCTACAAGTTTCTAAGTTCAAAGCTATGAGGAAGCTACTACTTGTAAAATGGTAAGCCTCGGTGGTTCTTCCTATAGGGTTCTCTTGGAAACTATTGGCCATTGTTTGGATTTAGAGAGGGTTTCGATTTTGCTGTTTGGATGAAGGTGGTCACCGTTGTAATGTTTTTACGTTAGGAGACAAGCATAGGGAGCATGGGATCCTCGACCTACATTGGTATTAATTCTCCAATGTTTTTGCTGTGAAGTAACTTGATGAAAGAAATGTAACAGCTGTGTGAAGGGTGTAACCCTTGGTCATTTGATGAAATAAAAGATGTTTATGGTTTTTGAATTCAATGTTGTTTTGGGGTTTCGACCCTATGTTGTGACTATAAATTTCAATGTTGTTTGGTCACTGTGTAAAGATCAGTTACGGTTTTAATTGAGTAATGGATAGTAGTATTGGTAACTGTTAAAAGAGTTCAGCCTTTAGCTATTCTGATAAATAAAAGGATTCCGGTATTTATAACTAAAAATGTTTTAAGTTCGTCTTGTCTGTGAGCAGTGCTCCAGGAATCTGTGTAAATTCCAAGCTTGTTGTGTTTTGTTTGATGGTCGAGCGCCAATGCCTCGTTTTGTAACTTCAAACCCTAATCTGGTTTTATTAAGGATAACTAGGAAAGTTCTGTGTATATGATTCTAGAGTCGAGACCTAGTCTTGTATGTCTAACTTCATTTCGATGTAAAGACCTGTTCAACTATTTATGGCTTGAGTCCTTGGTTCTGTGCGTGACTATGATGTTGAATAATGTTTCCATGGTTGAGAGTCGAATGGCTTGGTTCCTCGAACTCTAGTTTCATACTCAGTTTTGTTTATATAAAAGAATGTTATCGTTAAGTAGTTGATTTTGCTACTGTGACATGTCTATTTTGTTTTGTTTAGAACTGGGTTTATTACCCTAGGCTTGTTCTGCCAAAGAATGGTTATTTTAAAGTTTAAA